>CM057075.1:37970382-38570382 GCA_029379335.1 Thymus mandschuricus | reverse complement strand
TATTTGCTATATAATTCTTTTTATATATTTCAAATAACATTATGTGAAATTTCTATTGAGAATATTTGATAAGTATAGAAAATAGAGAATAGTAAAATATTTTTCTAGTAACTAGAAATTTAGACATTTTCTTTTTATTATTATTTGTGTTGAGACATTTGACTAAGGGATTGATTTTTAGAAATTATTCATTTTTTATGATTTCATATGTTTGGTTGGATTTCAAAACCACCACGCATAGTTCGTCTGAATATATGTCGTTCATCACATGACTAAAAATGTTAAGGAATGCATTTCACTTTTCTTTACGCCTTTTTAGTTTGATTGGCATAATGTCCAAAATAAGACATACATTCTTTAAGATTTTACTCTAAAGAAGTACATCGTTATATCGAGTAGTCCTCATAATAAAATAATGAAATCTTTATCTATTTAGAGAGCTAAAAACAGATTATGTAATGTAGAATAAATTTATAATAAATAGAGGGATCCAAGGTTTTTATATCATGTTTACTTAATACCATAATAGTTCATATAATTGTTTGAGGAGTAGTATACTTATTTTATTTATTTGGTAAAAAATGGATAACGTAAAATATGAAATATCCAAATTTCTTTTGTCTACCTATTGAGAAACAATAATGCTATTTGGCCATAATGTGGCCGGCCACACAACGACATTTTTCATAATATATGTAATTTTAAAAATAGTAAATGGTAATTATAATTTATTATTTTAATATTTTAATTTAAAAATATTTTTTCCCCCAAAATTACATATTTTTCTCTTTTTTTCTAGATAAAAAGGTAACAAATACTTTAAAATAGTAAAAATTATCAAATAATTAAAGGATTAATTTTAAAAAATACGTAAAAAATACGGAGTATCACTTTTTGAGTTTTATATAATCTAAAAAAGTTTGGCATAAATATATAAATTTTTTGATACTAAAAAAAATTAAAAAAAAAATTAAATTATGGTCGGCCACATTATGGCCGAATAACATCACTCAGAAACAAATAGCATGCAATATTAGAGTGTTTTTTTTTTTTTTTGTGCAAAATTTGTAAAACATGGTATAAAAATGTTACTCCATTTCTATATGCAATACTTCTAATAACATACGATGATATAGAGGTTGTCCAAAATTTATATGCCTTGACAAAAAAAAAAAAAAAAAATCAAAGTAAATCGGAATGGTAAATGAACTCTAATTTATTTGGAATGTTCTTATTTCTAGAGATCTACTCTTTCATGCCAAACATAGGCTCAAATCCATATCAAAAGCATATTATATTCAACTATTATCCTACTCGTACAAAGAGAGTAATTATTGGAAATTAATTCAACACTCAAACTTGATTGCGCGTTAGGAAAACAATTAAATCAAAGCGTGTTTTAAACAAAACAATTAAAAATGAGCTTGAAAGGTGGAAAAATCATTTTAGTTATGAAATATGGTTACTCTTTTATAAAATCGCTAAATTATTATTCTAATTTAAATTTAAAATAGAGATTATACGTGCAACACACATTATATTTACTAGTGTCACTATAAATCCGTTAGGCATCGTCTAAAATGCTACAATACGTCCCTCCATAATATTGATGGTTGTAGCAATGCTGATCGTCCCAACCCAGTAGGGATGTCGGGGCTATTTTGTTCAGAACGATAAGCCAACCAGGCCGATTTTTATTCAAACGAGAGATCTTTTACAAGTCTCGTTTCTCTGTCTGTTCAGATCGACCTGTCAATTTCGGACTAAATCTGCATCCCCCAATCGTGACACAAACAAATTTACCATACTTCTATGGAAAAGGAACAGAAATGAAAACATTAAATTAGTCGAAATTAAATTATGTAGACGACAACAAACATCAACTACTACAGCATCTGGAGAGAAACCTAAACGTGTCAGTCGATTAGTCTAATCCTCCTCCTACATAATAATAATACATTCCTAGTTTACTACAGTTCAACAAATGATGGAGCTCTGATGATAATGGGGTTACAAACACATTAGACAGATGTTTAGAGAGATAGAGAGAGAGAGAGAGAGAGAGGGATGTCTCGGTTTCATTTCCAGGGGAGGACCGACGACATCTGAAGGTGGTGGTGGTGGTGGTGGTTGGAGACGGGGCTGGCAGGCCCACCGGAGGACTCGCTGAACGTACCTCGTGAAGGGGAGCTGCTCGTTCCGCCCCCGCCTCCCATGTTCATTTTTGCAGTAGCAGAGAAGTTTCCTGATTTTGGCTCTTTCTTATTATCTGCCAAGAAGCTCCCAACTATTACCTGCAATTTATACAATCACGAAAATTAAGAAGGAAACGAGAGTAATCTATCGGAGGATTTTGACAGTCATTGAGGGCAAAGGTGAAGTTTCCAGAGAGAGATGTACCTGGACAGGGGAGGCTGCGATTAGTAAACCGGCTACGCAACCACCAAAAACCCTTCCATCGGCTCCGACCAATGTTGTGCTTAACCCACCGCTTCTGCTTTTATGACCCCCAACGTCTGATAGCATGAACGAGCCCGAGAGGGATAGGATGTCAAACCGCCCCTACGTAAATAAAAACAGAGAATGGCATTAGAAGATATTAATCAATTGGATAGAAGCCTCATGCCACAAGTTCAGATCCTAGGGCATTCATAAAATCTTGCCAGAAAGTAAAAGCAACAAAGAGAAGATGATTAAGCTTCGACACGCAATTAGTGGCTATCATTCCTAATTTGAACCCCAACTCGATATATATCAGCACTTTATGATGAAAACGAATTCTACAATTCGGAGATTTTCAAGATCAAGTTAACAAGTAAGACGTGAGGAAAGAAGATATGATGTAGAATAACCTCAACGGTTGCAGTTCCGCCAGATGTTGCAGCTTGGCGAAGTGTCACATTCGATATGGCACCATTTGCAGATAGGATACAAACTGCCCTTGGTCCATTTTGCGAAAATGCCATTACTTTCGAAGACACGTCCTGAAACGCAATAGCAAGCATTATTCGATATTCTATTACCACAATGCTATATCCAATACATCCTCCATTGGCGTTTTTGAGCAGTTCCATATGCATATAATGACCTCCTCTTCGGAAAATCACCAATTCAGCCACATATCAAATGCACTTTCAACGAAAAATATAAGAAAATGCAAAGCAAAGTATGATTTACACGAGTCAAGCTAAGTTATGCGGTAGTTATGATTGAACATGGTTTTTCGAGCAAGCACATAAACAAAAGACACGAACTTTGAAATGCATAGTATAATCGTAAACAGTAATTTAGATTCTCAACCTCTCCAGCCTTCACGTTGATTACATGAGGTATAAATCCAATTCCAGTAGAACCTGCATCACATGGCTTCGTGTGAGAATTTCAGGTACTAAGAAGATGACAACGACAATAGTGATGATGGTGATGATAATAATAATGAGAAAGCAGATTCAAATGAATACAGTCGAGAGAACGTCGGAGGAAAATAATCAAAGCATTCAAACAAAAAGAAGCTCGATTTTGCAGTACAATAACAAGTTATGTCCAATGCCTTTCAAATGAAACTTGAGAGAAAGGAATGCGTAAAAAACGACATCTTCATCTGTAAATGGTGAACTGAGAACATTCCCCGTGAAACTTGCAAATAAAATACTAACAAAACTCAAAAGAAACAAAAATTGAGGAGAAAACGAATAACAACCTCGAATTAAACCTCAAATTAATCACAGATAGAGCAGATTTTCGAATTCTTGAATGGTCAGATACAATTTCTTTCCAGAACAGAAAACAATTCTAGTTTCCAGTTTCAAATCAACTAAGAAAAAATAGTAAACCGACACATCTCAAAACGCAGAAAAAAACAACAGAATAAGAAAATAAGAAGAGTTTAATTCGAATTCTAATTCCTAACTAAAAAAATAAAAAATACTAATTCTTATACACGTACGGTCAATGGCAACAACTATTTTATTAATATATTCAGACAGAAAACGTTATTTTCAGGCAAAGATCCGAACTTTTTTTTAAAAAAAAAATTCCAATCAAGATTCTTTTATAAATAACAGAAGCACTAAACACATTACCAATAGCTTCGATTTGCTTTTTCTTGTTGCTCGAACCAGGCGGCCTGCCCCTTTTCTTGGTGGAGGGCGAGGTCGGTCCGCCCACCGGAGGCTGGGCCTCCGTCGGAGGCGGAGAGAAATTCTCCATCGGCGCCATGCCCACGTTTACGGGCTGCGGGATCGCCACGGCCATGCTGCCGTCCGCCCCGTATTTCCTCGGCCGACCCCTCTTCCGCTTCTGGTCGCCGGAGTTCGAATTCATCGCCTGATTAGCGCCGGCGCCGGGAATTGGCTGAAACGGCGACGGACCCCCAGGTCTGTAGGCGCCCTCGGCGGCGTAGGGCACGCGCATTTGCTGATCTAGCTGAGCCTGCGAAACCGGCGGCGACGACATGTTGGGGGTGAGTGTGAACGGCTCGCGGCCGCTCATCACGGCGGCGGAGGCTTCCGATGCACCCGACATTTTTGCCGGGTTTTCCGAAATTGACCCCGAAGAAATGCAGTAATTACCCACGGAACTTGAAAAAGAAGCTCTCTCCTGAGATCTTCAGCAGCTGAAGAAGAAGAAGAAGAAGAACAGCTCAACTCAACTGATTCAACCACGCCATTAACACTCGCACATTACGCACTCAACATTAGCTCAGTGAGTAAACTCAGCTCGAAACTCGGAAACTCAAAAATCTCGAGCAAAATTCAGCATTTCGTTAAAAAAAAAAGCGCAATTTCACAGAGAAGAAAGGGTAGAACTGTTAAATGCGGTAATTTTTTTTTTAATTTTCAGCAGAATTCCACCGAATTTCGACCGGATCGAGCGAAAAACAACTGAAGAAGCTCGAAATTAAACCCGGAAAAAGATAAATATTTCCGAAAAAATCGTAATTCTCGGCAATTTTTTCCCTGTAAATAAAAAATAACCCTAAAAAATCACAGAATAGCGCAGAAAATCAACAAAAATAGAGAAAAATCGGAAAAACATACCAATAAATAGAGGAGAATTTTGAGTGGAAGCCCAGAAATAGGAGGATTGAAAGGCGAAGGTAGGGAATTTTTAGGGATTGAGGGTAGAGAAAAATAGGGTTTTTTTAGAGAAGAAAAGGTTTTCGGAAATGGTTAATTCATTTATAATTACGAGGGGCCTCCCTTCGTTAAAACTTACTGTACTTTCTTTTTTATTTTTTTATTTGTTTTAATTTTACTGTAAATTCATGTATTTTTGCATTGGATAAGTAAATAAGGACGGAAAGTTAAAATAATTACAACTTCACCATTACTCTTTCTCTTTACGAAATTGCAATTAACTCCTTTTACAATCTTTACTTTTCTTTCTGAAGTTGTATTCCTTTGAATTTTTACATTTTATCCTTTTCATTTTTGAAAGTTATCAAACTATTTAAAAGTTAATATTTCCTCCGTTTACAATCTTTTTTTCGGCTTCATTTTGAATGATTTCGAAATCAATTTTTAAAGTAGTAACCACACCTTTTCTTTTTTTTAAAAAAAATGGGAATTAGTAATTTATTTTTGAACAGGTTGAAGTCATGTTTGGTGCTGCTTTAAAAGTCTATGTATGTGAAAAACTTGTGATCTACTTTTCCTCCGTTTATTTTCATTTGACGTCTTTCTTTTCGGTACGATATTTGAGAAATTCAAATTTATGATGTAAAGGTAGATATAAATGGCGTGTTAGTATAAAGGTGAAAATAAATGAGATATAAGGACCAGAATAAATAGAGTATTACGAAATTCAAAGTACGAGCTACAGAAGATTCGAACTAAAAATGAAGATCAGTCGAAAAAGTTGCGAGTTTTACATGATCATACTATTGTAACCCAACAGAAATTTTAAAGGCTACACCGCAGGGTATTCGAACTCGAGACCTTTCAGGCAATGTTTTAAAAACCGGACCGGACCGGCCGGTTCGACCGGTTCGACCGGGAACCGGCCTGATACCGGTCCGGTTTGGACCATAAAACCGGAGGTCTGATCGAACCGGAGTTGAACCGCTCGAACCGGTGGGAACCGGCCAGAACCGGTGAGAACCGGTGAACCGGCGAACCGGCGAACCGGGCGGTTCAACTCCTTTTTTTTTTTTTTTTTTTTTTTTTTAATAAAAAAAAAATATTTTGTGTTTAAAGAGATTCGAACCTATGACCTATTGGGTAAAAGACCATCAATTTTACCAACTAAGCTACAATAATCAATTGTACTTAATAAGATAAGTAAATCTATTAATTGCAATTGACATAATAAAGTATTATTTTTATATGAATGTCTATTTTAACTCTATCTTTTTAATTTCAATAATTTTTCACTTAATTTTCTCCGAAATGACCTACCATAATGTTTTATGATAATAAAAATAATTGTACATATTTTTAATCTATATATAGTTGTTAGAAATACAAAATTAAATATAACCAATAAGTTTTCATTGTAAAAATATATTTAAAACATGATATCTAAATTTATATTGAGAATAAATTTATTTGTTATAACTTTAATGTATTTTTTGTCATATAACTTATAAATTTATTTATATTTTTATGTATTTCATGTAGTTTTTATAATTAATATTATTTAATAATTAATTTAATTACATAACGGTTCAACCATGGTTTAACCGGTTCAACCAATTGAACCATGACCCGGAAGCATCACCGGTTCGACCTCCGGTTCGGTTTTTAAAACATTGCTTTCAGGTCCAATACGTTAATCTTAATCCCCTACCGCTAAGCCAACACACGCACACGTAAAGATTATATTTTAATAACCAACAAATACAAGGACCAAAATGAAAAATATTTATGATGGTATTTTTTCAAAGTTTGTTTCTATTGAAAAAAAAAAAAAAAGTTTATTACAACCAAAAACAAAGATATTCAAAGAAAAAAATCATAAATTTTCAATGGCTCCTATTTTTTCTCATTCCCTGTTCTCTCATCCTTCATTTTCTCTCTCCCTCTCCTCCCCTCAACAAGGTCTGGTATTGTATTTCTTCCTCCCCTTGCATTCAATCATGGCATTACTTCACTCATTCATCACATTTTCATTTTGATTTTAATTGTGAAGAAACAAGGAGGAACAAGAATCCCTGCTTCATCTACTGCAAGAGCAATGCAGTTGATCAACTAAACCCATGGCAATTATTCTCTCAACTTTCTTAATTTCATCTAAAATTCATAGAAATCATAATATTTTGGAATTTCTTGAACTTTTTTAAAATTTTTTTTGTTTAATAGTGTGGAGGTTGTTGAAGATGAAGATGAGTGCAAGACAAAGAGGAGAGAGCTGCTTTTAAAGGCTGCTGCTTCTGCAGTCTTTGCTTTTCCTGCAGTTTCTTCAGCTGCTGAAAATGGTGCTTTTTTTTTTTTTTTTTCCTGTTTCTTGAATTCATATTGATTTTTTTGGAATTTTTTGTTATTATTTTGTAATCTTGATTTTTTTTCTTTATTGTTCATAGCATTACCAGAGGGTTTTCGTGTTTACACTGATGAGGTCAACAAGTTTAAGATCACTATTCCAAAAGGTGAGTTTTTTTTTTTTATGTTTATTTTCGGCACGAGTTTTAATATTTGTGATGATCGAATGATAAAGTGGTTTTCGAAATTGAAATGGATTTATAAATATGGGTCCACTGCCAAAAGTAGAATGCTCGTGCTTTTTACGGACAGACGAAAATGACAAAATGTTCGTGTATTTCGTGGTCAAAGGGATTAACAAGTTTGGATGTTGCATACTACTAAATTTAGTACTACTTCTACGCTTATTAAGCATCTTGGATTATGAAGAATTAGACAAAGAATTTCAATTTAGAAGAAATTTCATGATTGGGAGGTTTTAGCATGTGGTTAGCTTGCTCAGTTAGAGAGGGGAGGAAGGAGAGATTTCATGTTTAGGCCATTGATGATTATCGGAAGTAAAAGTTTCGAGTTTTCTAAATACTTAGTGATCGTTTCTATCTAGTTGAAGTAGGAGGGATTCTCTTGAATATGCCATTTTGCTCATTGAGGTTGTGATATATGCGTAGATTGGCAAGTCGGAACAGGAGAAGGAGACGGAATAAGGGCACTCATTGCTTTCTATCCAACGGATGCTTCGAGTTCAAATGGTATGAGAAAACGACTTTTTTATGGAACTTTTGCTCCGATTGTAGTCTTAACGGTTATTGGATTTTGCTTCTATTGCTTGCTTAAGTGAGCATTGCAATCACGGGCCTCGGTGCTGACTTCACTAGACTGGAGTCATTCGGCAAAGTTGGTGAATTTGCAGAAACTCTCGTAGGTTTTATCAGTTTCTGATCTCAATAACTTATCGAGTTGATCAAGTTACGAATTTTGCTTGATGGGTCGATTTTCTTGCAGATCGGTGGGATAGACAGGAGTTGGCAGAGGCCGCCTGGTGTTGCAGCCAAACTCATCGATAGCAGATCTGCCAATGGTGATGACTGTTTCCTTTCGCCTAAGTACTCTTTCTCGACAACTTTCATGCAGACGGAAATATCACTATCGTTTGTCGTTTCAGGGTTGTATTACATCGAGTACACATTGAAAAGTCCGGGAGAGAGTGGGAGGCATCTGTATTCAGTGCTTGGTGTCGCGAACAATGGGACGTACAACAGATTATACACTCTCACCGGACAGGTTAGTAGTCATGCTTAAACCATAGTATTAATACGAGAATGAAATGCTACGCTACAACCTCCAGTTAAGCCTGAATGACTGTCGATTATGCAGTTTGCCGATGAAGAGGAAGAAAAATTCAGCGCGACGATTCAAAAGGTATGGATCGATCATAAACCTGTTGCATGACGACGATGATGTATTTCGTTTATGCTCGAAGAATTCAGCCTTCAAATCTTGAATTTGTGACTTTTTTTCTGGGATTTTTTGCAGGCTGTTTCATCTTTCAGATTAGGTTAACTAATTCATGAAACAGAGCAAGGCCAGTATTTTGAATTTGAGAGTTAGCATCCAAAATCTCCCTCTCTCTCTCTCTGCTTACACATTTTCCTTCTCCCCCGGTCGAAGGCGGAAGGAGCAAACGTTTTCGACAGCAAATGAAGTCGGAGTTCTTCTATACGCATCGGAGAAGATTTTCACTTGTTTTGTAGCATTGCTCCTTTCTGAGACATTTTCTCTATTTGCAGTTTTGTTCAGAAATCGTGATTAAATCAATGGAAATACATAAAATACTGCACAACGTAATATCTAGCCGTACAACAGAAAGCTCGGGAAAATCATTCAATCGTGACAGGCTCCGATACGTTGTTTCTGGTGTTCACGGGTTTTGGAGGTGCATTCTTGTTGAACAGAAGAGTCAGTTGATCGACAAAGAGCTGGTTCTGGAGCTGTTGGAATTGATGCAATTTCTTCTCCATTTGTAAGTCGAGTTCCTCGAAGTGGAGCATCTTGTCCTCGATCTCCTTCGTCTGAGAAACAAACGAGGCAGAAAAACCAGCTGACCGTCAGAATGATTACCTTGACAAACAAGCAAAAATATGCAGCACTTGCAAAGCTTGACCTACCTGAGCTGCAATCCCGGATATGGTTCTCTCTATTTCCTCTTCTTCCTTCTGGAGCTGCAATTTTGCTTCATCGAGAGATTCCTCCATCTTGTTCGGGGTATCACCATTAGATGCATTATTAGGTTCTGCATTGAAGAAAATCGAGACAATTTACAATGTCTTATATACTGTTTTCAAATTAATGGCCAAACCAAAATTTGATATCTAGGCGATTTAAAACACGATAGATTGTAGCATGGACATCTTCGTGTATTTTCCTTCTCCTTTCTCTATCTTTCGGAGGTATCAAATGCATATACTTCAACAATTAACATCAATGGGTTGAAAGACATGATCGAGACAAGAACTTCTCGTTAAGTAAGCATTTTATACCTTGTTGCTTCAAGTCACCAACATCAGATAAAGCCGTTACTGCAGCACGTGCTGCCGCTTCTGCAACATCTGCTCCAACCAATGTGGAGATGAAAGCAGCCTGAAAACAAAGAATTCACTAATTAAAGTCCATAAATTACTAGCATAAGATAAACATCCAAACGAATACGAGGCCATCGGTCTCTAGTCAGCTGTCCGTTTGGATTGAGAAAGCACGTTTTTAGAAACATACGTACATCACTAACTACTTTGCTAAATGAATCATTCGAACACAGTAACACAGTTCAGTAACAAGTGAACTTTCGATGAATTCGCTATATGGAATAGATAAGTTCTAGTTTTCAAGTCGGAAACAACATGACATACTGCAACACAATATATCTAACAAAAATACGACAAATTGCAGTTAGAAGTACTAAAACGGTCTACGGTAACAGCATAGATAAAGATGTCTATCCGTGAGAGGAAGTTCTCACCTGCGCCATAATCGGGTTGCTCGCATCAGCAAGTGGTGAAAGATGCATTCTTTTAGTTGCCATCATTGCATTTTGTAAGCTTAACTCGGAATCCACCTCACCAGATTCTGGAGGGCCCTCAAATTGCTCTCCAAACGGAAGCTTCACAAATCGAGCAACACAATCCTTCGCGCTTCTTCCAGCAACATGCTCTGCTACTTTCTTCCAATCATCACCATAATGCATGACAGCTTCAAGAAGCTGCAAAGTCTCTTTATCACTCCAGTCCGATTTCTCCTCCGCACTGATCTCAACCCGCTTGAAATCCGTCGAATTCAAGCCCACCCTATAATTGCCCCTCACATAGCACCTCGCGCAAAGCGTCATATCATGCTGATCAAACGTACAAGGAAGTGATTTCAGATTTTTAACAAAGATACGAAGGCGATATTCGACAATCGATTCGAGAAATAAACACATGAACACATAGTAAACACTCGATTGCTTGAAAGCACCATAACTCATGAAGACTGCATTCAATCAAATTCACAAGCACAGCACAAGATACCTTCTCAGAAGCAAAGCAAGCAATGGTACAAGGGGTCTTGCAACCACTGCAAACCCTCTTCCTCGCCACGGCAGCAACATCAGCGCCGCCGCCCTGAGCGGCGGACTTAGTCTCTTTATCCTCCCACTTCAGCTGAGGCCTCGAAGTGGAGCCGGCGTAATTAATCAATCCCCACGACTCCAGGAAATCGAAAACCCTCCGAATCGACCCGGCGTCGCCGACGATCGTCTTCCGCATCTCGGTGAAAGTAATTTTCCGGCTAGGATTCTCCCGGAACCGCCGAATGATGGTGTTCCTGTAATACTTGTACACCTTAGGGTTCTTCGACGGCGACCTCCCGTCGAAGAACTCCGGCAGGTACCTGGCCTCGCATTCATGGACGGCGCTCCACGAAAACCACCCTGAGGAGATAAAATCAACAAATGATCGGTGAGAACAACTACAAAACGACGAATCATTACTCGATAGTTGAGCATCAGACGGGGAGATGAGCACATACGAGAGTAGCTGGGGATGTGAATAACGTCGGCGTCAGGTTCGTTGGGGCGGGGAGTGACGGCAGCCGGAGGAGCGGTGGTGGCGGCGGCGGAATGAGGCGGATTGTTAGCGGCGGTGGCCACCGGAGTGGCCGGTGAGGGGGCGGAGGAGGGTTTCGGCGGCGGCGTCGTTTCGGCGGCCATTAATTTAATTTTAGAAATCAGGAGATAGCCTCCACCACCGTAAAATTAAGACGCAAATTTGCAATTCGGTCCCTGTAAAATGCTGTATTAGCATCTCAGAGCCATAAAAAGTGGAGAATAGCATATTTATCCCCTAGATAGTCAAACTGTGACATGTACATCCCTATTTGGGAAATTGTTTGATTATTTATTTATTTGAGGCAAATTTTTGTATCAAAAAGGATTAAAAAAAAACTCCACTAATTTCAATTTCATAGGTTATACTCCAATTTTATTGTACTACATAAAATTTCTCAATCAAACTTCTGTATAACACCTTTATGGGTATCCCACGAAATCACTTCACTTGGCTTCCTTTCATAATCAAGTCCCACCTCAATTGACTTATAACCTAAAATGAAAAGAATTAACACTCACTTTTTAATGTGGACACCTTATTTTTCACCTTTAACGTTGCTCATAAAATCTCATGTCAAAATGAAACAAGTCAATTGAAATGGGACAAATAGAGTATTATGTTTAACACTGTTCCAATTAAATTGTCATATTTTCATAGTCAAGTCATCCCACACAAATTGTCATATTTCTTAAAATGGAAAGAATTACATTAATGTAGACCGCTCTTCCTTCTAAGTGAAGACCGATCATTCAAGTAGATGAGGGTAAATTAGTGAGCTCATATATCCCTATACTTTTCACTTTTAACAACGTTCGTGGAATCTTGTGCCAATGAAACAGGACAATTTAACAATTTAGCTGGGAAGGATGGATGGAGTACATAAGTATCAAGAGAGGTAAATAAAATACAATGAATTGAATAATAGTAGAAATTTCAATGTTCATTCTGGTACACCATCTTCCAATTTCCTGTAGTATCATATACCAAGATATTAGAAGAAACCATATATCACAAAACACACACAATCTTAGAGAGAGAGAGAGAGAAGAAAGAACCATATTCTTCCTATCAATAAGGGAGAGCTTCTTCTTTCATATTTTGAAGAGAGGCTCTAAAAATAATCCAAGATTACAAGGAGGAAAGATAAGATCCTAAAAGAAAGTAATGGTGTTATACACATGACATGACATGACCCGACCCGACTCGACCTGAACGAGTTCTTCGTTCAGATACAAAGAAGGATGCCACACAAGGAAGGAGAAAGGGACTGACTGACTGACTATCTACACACCCAAAATGCTGGGGGGACTATGACTGTGACTGACTCACTATATTATATATAAAAGAATCATATATTGATTCTATCATAAATAAATTCTTTTTACATAGATCATCATCTTATTATTATTATGATTACTATTATTATTATATAAAGGCCAGAAACCCTATTCCAGCCTCATACCCAAGACTCTTTTGCACAACACAAAGTAGTGTGTCTTTTAACAAAGATACAGAGAAGTAGTTACAGGAATAGGAAGGATGTGTTCCGTTCCATTCCGTCTCCTCTCCCCCACATTCACTTCACTTCTCCGGTGAGTGTGACAATGTAAGACCTGCACATTGTGCATTGCAACTACGTGAAAAAATTCCAAACGAAAAAGAGATGGATCTTGCATAGATGGCTGAAAAAATACCTCTAGAATGCAAAACGAATAAGTTGCAAGGCAAGATTTGAAGCCCGCCAGTCGAGTGGCAGTACTGCTGTTCTTAGTCCTGCTGCAATCTAAGGGAACCTGAGAGGGATATTTGGTATAAGAATTGTACAAGTACTGTGGTAGTCATCGATAGAATTTGACAGGTTTTACAAGAAAACTTACCTAGATTAAAAACCCTCACCCAGCATTTTGGTCCGAACCGCTACCTGGCATGAATTGAGGTGAATGAGCAGGTAGTAAGAATTGTGGCTGTGGAATAGTTGTTCCGACACCTAATACAACGTATAAGTTAGCCTTGAAAGAACGAAACACTCCCATAGAAGAACTAGAAAACAAATCTAGAACTTCTTAACTTTGCCCTTATTATTAACTTTGCGCTTAATACATGCCAGGTCAAATATCAATCAAATGTAGATGAATAAGTACTAATGAAAAGAACCAACAATGGCAACGGTAACAAGAGGCCAAATTTTACCAGCAGGATATGGGGACGGAATAGTCGGAACAGAAGTTGTCGTCATTGCATTGACACTGGGCCCACCAAACTGTACAAGCTGATGACCTGGCATTGCATATCCTGGCAACCCGGTGTAATTATGACTTCCTGGGACACCCTGGTTCAGCTGACTGTAAGGATACATAGTTGCGCCAACTGTTCCAGGCATGCCATATACCTGAAGATATTGCTGATTTCCGTAAGGACTGTAAACACCCTACAAGAAAACAACCTTGCAAAGTGTCAAAATGGCTTGAAATATTATTGGCACTGTGAATAACTAAACATCAAGTTTCACAATGTTGACCTGAGGATAGGTGTATTCAGGATTGTAAGCAGCGTACCTGCACCAGTAAAAGGATTAACGGTCATGTACGATTAATAATGCATCAGTAATGTAACACACAATATAATTGAGACCATAGGCAACACAGGCGCATTCCGGCTGGGAACAGATCATTTCAGAATCAGTTAGGTATCTTACAATTTTTTGGCTCCCCCTATCGGAATCAGTTAAACAAAAACAGACCATAAAGCCACCTCTGTTAATTTATCTCTATCATCATTTCCCATATTCTTTTTTTTTCCTTTCCTATTTCTAGAGGTTCTCCTCTTGACCTCCAATTAACCACATCTTGTCCTACATCTCCGTCCGTCATCTCTCCTTCTTTCAAATGGTGATTTGGTAAGATCAATTGAAATAACACAGGTCCAAAGCTTTTACGTTTTCAGGATGATAAATTGGACATGTACAATGATCCGAGATTTTCTAGGCCGCATGATAGACATTGAAGACTCTTCACTGCAGGAAGCCCTAGTTCATACTTTTTCTACCCATCCCCAATCCAAAAATGAATACCCCACAAAACCCCCCAATTTCCATCGGGCCAGTAAGCAGGCACCCAATAATCAATTCTTTCAGTAATACCTGACCACATTGGTCTGGGACGCATTCCAATTTACCTGAGCCGAATTCCCACCCCTACAAGCATACATTCCAATCAAAATTACAACCATAAAAGCAGACTAGATATCTAAATACGATAAAGGCATTTAGATTAAGCAAACATTCAAGACAAAAATCTTCTCAACTCCCAGATCACTTATCAAGCATGATGGTTAAAACAAAGTTTGTTTAGAAAGAAACAATTGGAAGCCAGACCAGATATAGACAATATGGTTTTCCTCCACTATCTTCCCCTACGATTTGATATCTAATTTGAGAGCCCACATGATAGCATCATATTGCACATGCTAAAGATGCCATCTTTGCAAGTTCAGATCCAGTGGTCAAGTTCACAAATAACGGGCAATAAACACAAAAACGAATATTACATTAAAGGACATTGCTCACCCATATGGAGAATACATCAAGCCTTGCTGAAATCCATATGCAATAGGCTGCTGGTAGCCAAAATTTCCGATGTAAGCACCCCTAGCAGCTGGTTGTCCTCCAGGGTAAGGTGCAGGAGACCGAAGGCGTCCTATTAGCAATACAGACATGTATACATAATTACAGCATCTGTCTTATACGCATGCCCCCCGAACTATATACAAGCTTATGCCTGATGTATGAAATCAATTTTACTACACCAATAATATTAAAGAAGAATGGTTGGACTTCAAAACGCTTAAACATGAAGCTGTCGAGGTTTTGTGCATAAATTTAATAATGTCTCCAAGACTATTCACTCTTTTTAACAGCTCTACATAAATTATTCACCAAACACAATAAACCAAATTTGGGCATCAGAAATAAAAGAACAAAAGGTGCAAAATTTTCTACTCCTGAACAATTAAAAAAGCAATCTTTACCAAATGGAATAGCTGGCCGAGGTCTCCCAAGTGAAGCCAAATTACAATTAGCTCGCCTCCCATCAATAATTGGTGTAGGATCCGCACATGCTCTCCTGGCTGATTCTGGATCGCGGAAAGTCACCTAAACCCTCCACACAAAACCATATTGGAACCCAAGTCATTCAGGGATCCAGATTTCTACCTCAATCACAAGAATTTACAGAATTCACACTTTTGCTTTCGTACTGATATGAAGAGTTACAGAGCATGAAAGTTTAAAAATTGTACTTCCACTCAATCTAAAACGCAACCAGATTCCGTCATGCATAGCAATTCTGGCATCCAAATCACTCGAGCATCGACATTTCAACTTCAATTACCAAAAATACCAGCTCGGCGTTTATACTTGCACAAGAGTTATAGCAGGCATGCTAGTTAGAAAGTTCATTTCTTTGCAATCTAAAGCCAACGAAATCTATAACCTCAGAAACCAAAATGTGCAATCACAACAATGCACGAATGCAAATCCAAGAAAAAAGCCAAACAAAAAGTAAAAGTCCAAACGCTCAATCAAGTTAGCAAGTTAAGAAGAGCTCACAAAACCGTATCCTTTGGATCGGCCGGTATTCTTGTCGGTAATGACGACCGCCTCAAGAATCTCTCCGAATTGCTCGAAGTAACGCCTCATCGTCTCGCTCTGGGTTTCCCAAGCCAACCCTCCCACGAAAACCTTCGTGAAAGTTGTGTCCCCAAATGGAGAATTCATGTACTGGTACCCACCCTGCCCCGAGCCCGAGCTCGGACTGGGTATGGGCTGCTGCTGCTGTTGTTGCTGCTGATAAGCCATGATCGCGCACTTTAAATTGAACCCACTAAACTGAATTTCTTCGACACAGAGAAGAGAAGTGGAGAGAGAGAGAGAGAGAGAGAGAGAGAGAGAGAGAGAGGAAAGCTTCGGATGAAACTAATCACAGGAAGGGGGGGAAACGGCGATTGAAGTGAACTGAAGTCGATCCAATGGGGGCAAAAGCACCATTTTTCTCAACAGGAAAACCTCCGAAAAACCCTAGCTACGGCTGAAAGCGATTGAAAAGCCATTTTTTGGCCCGTGAAATATTTAATTCTTACACTATATACAGGCGAAATTCGGGAGCTGCTGCTGGGAAAGAAAAAAAAAAAATCAAAAAAATCAAAAAAAAGGAAAAGGCTTCCGAATTTTGAATTTGAATTTACAATTAAAGAAGATCACGAAGCACGAAGATCAAGAGGAAACATGAATAGAAGAAACCAAAAGCGGGCACCGAAGAAAAAAAAATAATAAGAAAACCCTAATTTTGAGGCGGAAAGTGGAGGCAACAGTAGTGGGTCAAAACCAAGAAGAAAAAAGACGAGAGAGAGAGAGAGAGAGAGAGAAGGAAGGGGAAGGTGGGGGGCGGGGATCAGCTGTACAAGGGAGCACAGAAAGCGCACGTATGGACTACCGATGGTGGTGGTGGTGGTAGGGAAAAGCCAAAAAAAAAAAAAAAAAAAAAAAAAAAAAAGCAGAATCAGCTACTGATTTTTTTTCTTTTCCCTTCAAATTCTGCTCCTCCTCGATCGAATTCCAGCAGCTCCGAGCTCGATAATTACAGAAAAATGGGAGTAATTTACAGTGGGAAATAGAGAAAGATGGGATTTTGATTCAAGGGAAAGGGGGAAAGAGGGTTTTGGGTTTGAAATTGCGATCGGGGAGAGGGTGGTGATGATGGAGAGAGATGATCTGGAACAGAGTTGTCATGATTTTTTTTGTTCTCTTTCCTCTTTTCTTTTTCCTTTTTTTTTCCACAAAAATAAAATTGGGGGTTTAATTTTTGTTTTAGAGAGAGAGAGAGAGAGAGGGTATGAATGAGGAAGAAAGAAAAGGGTTAAACAGAGAAGAAAATACAGGTTGGAAGGGGGCCAGTTTTGTGGGACCCATCTTCCTCCTCCTTCTTCTTCTTCCACCATCAACACCCTGCTACTATTTGTCTTTCTTTATTTATTTTACTATTTAAATTTTAGTACTCCCTCCGTCCTCCATTTAGTGACGGAGGGAGTTTGGGCACGCGTTTTTTCGCATTTTATGGTATAATAATAAATTAATGTGTTAAAGTGTTAAAGTGGAATAATTGTGGGTCCATTTGAATTGTTTAATAGTATTAAAATGTTAAAATAATAAAAAGTAGATGTATAAAGTGTTAAAGTGTTAAAGTGATTGTGGGGTCTACGTCCAAAAATGGAAATTGTCAGTAAATGGAGGACGTCCCAATATAGTATTAACGTCACTAAATGGAGGACGGAGGGAGTATATTTTCGTTTGATTTTTGGGAATTTTGAGAGAATCTACTTCCTTTTTCATCAAAAAGAGTACATGAAAATCAAAGGAAATTGCAAGTGATGTCATCAACAAGTTATGATGGCCATGAGACGAAGCACGGCTCAGTTAGTAAGACGTTTTTACTTTTATCTAAGGAGGTGCTTGGTATGAGGTAATGCAATAGGGGTGGGAAAGGAATGGAGGTAGGAAAGGAATAGGCATGGGAAAGGAATGGAATGAAGTTTCCATTCCCTTGCTTGGTTTGCACAAGTAATAACCAAAGTAATGCAATCAATTTTTTTTCTTTAACATTTATGCAATAAAATAAATTACAATTTTGTATTTAAATCATACAACTATACTATTTAATAACGATGAGATAGAAAAAAATAGAAAGAGAAAGTAATAAAAGATAATTTTTTAGAGAGAAAAAACGATGATAGAAAAAATTTTAGAGAGAGAAAGTGACAAAAGTGAAATTTTTAGAGAGAGGAATAAAATTTTAGAGAGAAAAAGTGACGAAAGTGAAAATTTTTAGAGAGAGAAAAAAATTTAGAGAGAGAAAGTGACGAAAGTGAAATTTTTAGAGAGAGAAAGTGACGAAAGAGAAAATTTTTAGAGAGAGAAAGAAAATTTAGAGGGAGAAAGTGACAAAAGTGAAATTTTTAGAGATAGAAAGAAAATTTTAGAGAGAGAAAGTGACGAAAGTGAAATTTTTTGAGAGAGAAATAAAATTTTAGAGAGAGAAGAAAGTGACGAAAGTGAAATTTTTTGAGAGAGAAATAAAATTTTAGACAGAGAAAGTGACGAAAGTTAAATTTTTTAGAGAGGGAAAAAAATTTTAGAGAGAGAAAGTGACAAAAGGTGAAATTTTTAGAGAGAGAAATAAAATTTTAGAGAGATTTAAGTGACGAAAATGAAAAATTTTAGAGAGAGAAAATGACGAAAGTGGAAATTTTTAGAGAGAGAAAGTGGCGAAAGTGAAAATTTTTAGAGAGAGAAAGAAAATTTTAGAGAGAGAATGTAATGAAAGTGAATTTTTAGAGAGAGAGTGACAAAAGTTAAAAAAATTTTAGAGAGAGAAACTAAGTGGCGGAGGAAAAATATTTTAGTGAACAAAATTTTTGAAAAAAATTTAGAGAGAAAGTTTAAGAAAATTTTTAGAGTGAGAAAGTGACGGTGTGATAAATTTTTTAGAAATAGAAAGTAGTGAGATACAAAAATTTTAGAGAGAGAAAATGATGATACAAAAATTTTAGAGAGATAAAGTAATGACGAAATATACTCATATATTAAAAAAATATTAAGGTAAATTTAATTATTTATAAATAAATTAAATAATATATGGTAAATATAAGAGATGGGAATAGCTATAACCATGGATTTTCAAGTAATGCCTATTCCCATGGAGGTGGGAATAGTCATTTACTCGGGAATGTGTATTCCCGACACAAAAGTCGAACCAAGCAGGGTAATGGAATAGAGGTAGGAATGACTATTCCATTCCCACCCCCATTACCTCATACCAATCACCTCCTAAGAGTTTAGGGGTTTGAGTTATTGTGGAGGAGGAAAATTGAGGATTGTTACTGATCATCATCCAAAAAAAAAAAAATATGACGGTTACAATGATTTTAGGGTTCATATCAAGCTTCGTGAATCATTCGTACCGATATATTTAGCTTGACACAGTTCTTTTCATGCATGATAAACGATGAAAGTTTTATTAATTACTTACAATAGTAGTATTTAAAATTATATTGATGATAAATCTCAGATTAAAGCTTCTATTTGAATTTACATCTTAGACTTAAAAATCATAGAAGGCAAGAAATCAAACATATTGTAATAGTAGAAACTAGAAAGTCTTGCTGATGACCCCTTAGCCTGGTGGCAAGGGTGAGGTACTTAGGACTCTCCTCTTTAGGAGGTCCTGAGTTCGATTCCCACTACCCACGTGGTATGTGGAGTAGCTTTCCCACCCTTGGGTGGTGTAGGAGTCCCACCTTTGTGTGGGTAGATATACATGAGTTGATATTGAGCTATAAATTGTAATATAATCTCACTATCGAGTGGTGTCAGATTTCTCATGCATATGAGTTGTATATATATAGTTGTAAACTTTGATGTAATATTCAAAAAAAAGAAACTAGAAAGTCTTAAAATTAACAGAAATTTTAAATGCACTCGGAACCTTTGGACTCGAGTCTCGAACTCGGGACTTGTAACCTCAAAACTTAACTCGAGACTTTTGGCCTCGAAACGTGAGGGTGCGTTTGGTATTCATCTCAAGATGAAGCAAGATGAGTCATCTCAAGATGATTCATGTGAATAGTTGCCAAGATGAATCATCCATCTCTTCTTCGTTTTGTGTTTGATACAAATTACAGAACTCAAGATTAAAATTTAGATTGACCAAATTACCCTTAGTAAATACGCCTGCCGATTTCAATTTTTATCGTTGGATTACATTATTATTATTATTATTATTATTATTATTATTATTATTATTATTATTATTATTATTATTATTATTATTATTATTATTATTATTATTATTCATTTATTTATTTGTATTGTTATTATTTTATTATTATTTAAAATTGTATAAATATATAAGGGTAAAATGGTAAAAGAGAGAAAATATTGCGTTGAGATGAGTCATCCGACAAAAAACGTGAGATGAGTAATCAAGG
The DNA here is from genome assembly GCA_029379335.1 of Thymus mandschuricus. NCBI lineage: Eukaryota > Viridiplantae > Streptophyta > Magnoliopsida > Lamiales > Lamiaceae > Thymus > Thymus mandschuricus. The sequence continues at coordinate 38,549,783 of CM057075.1, read as the reverse complement.
CGGAATAGTGAAATAGCATCGGGCTTGAGCTTCATCTCGGGCTCTCTAGTTTATTTCATTTATGTACCAAACAATGAGATGAACCAAGATGATTCATCTCATCTTGCCTCATTTTACTTCATCTTATGTATCAAACGCAGTTGAACTTACATGACATTGTTACATCGGTTCTCGATTTTAGTACTTGCTATAGATTAAATAAGTAACTTACCATTCTTGAAAAGAAAATAATAAAAATATTACTAGGCATGGCTCGTGACTTTTAGTACTACTCTAGCTACAATTAAATATAGAGAATTAATGTAAAATTAACACAACACATCAAAAAAGGGTAACCTTAACACATGTAGCGCCGCCCTAAATTGAGATTGGTGTTATAATCTTCCCTTTTAAAGGAATGACACTTTTAATGAATAATCAATTTAACCAAAATCTTGATAATTTAAAAAAAAAAATGATTAAATAGGTTGTTGACTTTCTTAGTTCTACGATGATGTTGATTTTAGAGCTTCTCTATAATTTAATCACTTCATCAATTAATGCACTATTATGGGACGTAGTAATTCATACTCGATGACCACTTTCATCAAAAATTAATTTTAAACAAAAATAAATAAATAAATAAATAAATAAACAAAAAGTATTGTATGGCATTGGGGGATAGTGAGTTTCAACCTCAAAGTCGATCAAGAAAAAAACATGAGTAACTTATAACAACAAAAAACACATAGGCACCTTACCTTCACCGCCGATCCTGAGATTTCGGTAACGGTAAACGTGATAATATCGAGGTTATGTGCGAATTAGAAATTGGGACCATTTTTTCTTTAAATATCTCTTGAAAGAATAATTATTTACGACAGTGCCATGTCTGTTTTAAAGGAAAATGAGATTTCCGTAGAGTGGAGATTGAGGTGAAGTGTCGGTTTTGGAATTGATGTGTTGCAAAGGGGGTGAGAATCCTTGTTATAGTTTTTCAGGTTGGACGAAGAGTATGGGCCAACAATTGGAATGTAAAATAGTATGTATCTTACTGGTACCCCTTGTACCCGCGTTTTTAATAACATTTTCTCTTTGTCCGATCAAAAAAATGTCATGTATATAACAAATATGCGAAGAGATAAGGGAAGAAAGACGAGGAAAAAAACATAATAGAAAAGGAAGCGGCGAGGAGAAACGGACGATAAAAATGCAGAGAAATAAAATATTTTTTATTAGGTCTCTTAAAATTTAAACTTTGGGCTTTATATTTTTTGGCCCATTTTATTTGAGGCTATGTTCAAAAGATCATGATAGACATGCTCAAAAGCGGGGTTTGATTCCATATAGAAAATACATATTCTCTCTATCTCATTTCAATTGTCCTTGTTTTTCTAATTGGATTGTTCCCACATAAATTGTCTTGTTTCCTAATATGAAAAAAATAAAAATAAATAACCATTATAGTTTAATGTGATCTTTGTTTTTCACTTTTAACATTACATATAACATCTCGTAACGAAATGAAACATGGTCTATGAAACCATGTGACACAAAGGGAATGTAACAAAATGAGAACTTGTACTAATTTGCTTTTAACAATTTAGGAAAAATAGTACTCCCTCACTTAAATTGCTAATTAGTTATCAATAAATACAGTCTCTCCAAAAGTAAAATATTTTTTTCACTTCAAAACAAATGGTATTCTATTTTTAATTGGCTAATTGTCCTTTTGGCTATTTACATATGTCTATTAAATTTAGGATTTAAATCAACAATTTTGTTTAAGCTATTTCAATTATAGACAATTTTTATATTTTAGTTACATGTTGATATAGGATTTTTAAACTTAAAAGTTTAAATGATAATTATAATTAAATAGATACTATAATAATAAAATCATGGCAAATGAGTGATTGCAATATTATCACTTGATGAGTTATAACGGCTATGAATATGATTTCATATAAAATAATGTTTATAAATATAATTTTCTACATAACAATCATAAACAAGGACTTTATAGAATAATCTTTATAAATATAATTTTCTACATAACAATCATAAACAAGGACTTTTCACTAGGGGAATGTTATTGCGGTTACCGTGAAAATCCGCTTACTTATATAATGATTATTTTTTTCATGTACAATTGTTTTCTTCACTAATCATGTTGATTATGTGTTATAGTCGTGTTTCGAGTTCGACGGTCGTTTAACTTGAAAAAAAATCAACGGTTCAGAAAGATAGTCAGCATCAATGCTTAGTTGGATAAACAGTTTAGAGAAATAGAAGTAGGGGTAGGGTTTTGCCTGGTCCCAATTATAGGTGTTGTTTGCCCCACTAATTAAATCATGCACCAACATTTTCAAATTTTAGATTGGGACCCCTAACCCTTCCTATTTCCTATTTTCTCCCTCTATTATTTATTTATTTATTTTATAATTGTATTGTAGTACGTATTAAAAAAAATATATTTATAGTTATCGTTACAAAGCTTCGAAACAAAATTAAAAAATTAAATAGTCTAAAGATTGTGGACGAAAGAAGTAGTAATATTTTTTCGGGCATCATTTTGCACTGTCGGGCTTGCTTGAGCCAATGCTAATTTGTGAGCCCATTACTTGCATATGGTCCAATATTACAAATTCAAATTGTTTCTTGTAACACATTTAGAAAAAACAAATTTGAATGCTCCCGTACCCTACCCATTGTGGACAAATGACGTAACATTCCATTTTATACTCTAACCCCCTTAAAATAGAAAAACCTAACACTGGCGCATTAACAGGGTACGTTAAGCGTGCCTACGATGGGTAGGGAAGCGTTTATCAAACAAATATATGAAAAATAGCAGTGTGACATAATCTATATATAATTTGTTCAATTTTATATAAAAACTAAAGAAATTATTAAGAATAAATTAGGTAAAAATACATGGTTGGTAATCATTGTTTATCCACCAATCATATTATTTATTAACTCTCTCTCAGTCTAATAAAATTAAATTATTACTCAATTAGACTAATCACCTATTAGCTTATTCTAGATGTAATAAAATCTGATGATATCCCTTTTTCTTTTTCTTAGGATACTTCTTAGTTCTTATACTCCTCTTTTCTTTTCCAGAAATTTCCTTCTTTACCTTTTAGACTTGTTGAAAGCATCAACCGTTATATTTTAGCTTTATTAATTAGAATCGATTATCGTCAACAGAGTACAATTTAGTGATAAGACGCTTTCCTCCAACCATGAAGTTATGAGTTCGAAACACTTTGAATGTGTGCATAGGAGTGTGAGTTGTGTTTATCTGATGATAAAGAAGTTTATAATTGAATCTACGTACCCACGAATTCACTAATTGCACATGCGCCACTCACGTCCTCACATCCAAGTTGGTAAAACCGTAGAATTAATTATTTTTTTGAGGTACAACTAGAAATTTAAAGGTTTGTCATGGAGAACTCGAAGGTTCTGAAACTTAATCATATACTGTTAGGCTAATACATGTACAATATAGAATTAATTTGGTGTTCAATGTTGTCATTTTGTGTTAGAGTCACCCGTTAATTTCACGGTAACTTGAAAAAACTTTCGGATTTTACATAAAGATTGAATGAGTCTTGTCCCATGCAAAATGTTTTAGATGATACATGATACAATGTTAATATGGTACTAAACTCGGTCCAAAAGTATTTATTTAATTTTGTGATTTAACGAAAATGTCTCCATTTCGTTATTTTAAAGCATAATATAAATAAATCAATGTTTTAAAAACTGAATCAGGAGTCAAATTGATACGACCTTCGATTCTCGAATTCTACAGTTGAACAACCCATAAATGACCGAAATTGATCAAAATCATTGAACCGGAAGGATGACCAGTTTCCCAATTCCACTGGCCAGTTCAGTCCGATTCTTAAAATGCATACAATGCATTTGTTCAGCCAATCCACCTGAGGCTTTGCACATCTATTTCTTATGGAGATTCGAGTTCTTTGTCTTTGATAAAAAAAAAAAATAGTATACCTAGGTATGAATTTGATTCATGTCAGGTTTGGTTTGAGAGATTGTTTGAATCTAAAAAATGGGTACATGTAATCAATGATATAATAAGATCAATTTGAGTACTAATTAAAGCTTACATGTTTATTAGTATTATAATGATTATTAACATTATTGTTGTTATTAATCGACGTACTATCGTGTTTATCAAACACGTGAACAAGAGAAGTTCACGTTCTCTGGAGTGAAAGTACTATTGAGCTAAGGAATTAATCTTATTTATGCGAGAGTCGTATCGATCACTTATTTAGTAAAAATCTATAAAATTAATTACTCCACTATACGTCATACATAAAACATAATGAAATACTAACTACAAATTTTTATCAAGTAAGTGAAACAGAATGAAATATTAATTACAAAATTGCATATGACAATTTTGTGTGTGAAATAAGACATGAATAAATACACAGAACAAACGTCGTAAATTGATGTCGTTATCTAATCCGTTGAACGCGACCAATTCTTACAACCAACTTTTTTCGCCCCTTAAACGGCAAATTTAACGGCCGGCAATAATTCATACCACTAAATAATTTTATGCATCTCTTTCAATAATTTTGATGTTACGGAATAATAATCTTGTGATAAATTTATATATATATATATAAAAATTATTAAAATGTCTTTATGCTTCAAATATATAAAATATAAGAGTTAATTCTTTTTACAACAAAAAACAGGATAAATGTCTTTATGCTTCAAATATATAAAATATATATGCAAGTATAATTTTGTTGCACTAATAATATTTTATTTTATTATATATAATAATATATATTAATATGAATAAATATATTAATGACAATATTAATGTTTTAAGGATTAATCTAAATTGAAATATTTGGAATTAATATTCTAATGATAATATTACTATTAAGGATTTATTATAATGCTAAGGGTAAAATAGGCAAATTAAATTTTGTAAACAAGACACTTTTTATAATAAAATATATATATGCAAGTATAATTTTGTTGCACTAATAATATTTTATTTTATTATATATAATAATATATATTAATATGAATAAATATATTAATGACAATATTAATGTTTTAAGGATTAATCTAAATTGAAATATTTGGAATTAATATTCTAATGATAATATTACTATTAGGGATTTATTATAATGCTAAGGGTAAAATAGGCAAATCAAATTTTGTAAACAAGACACTTTTTATAATAGTATAGATAAAAAAAAAATTCTATGATATTTCAATCCGGTTAGTGTGTATAATTATTTTTAGCATTCGATAAAACAAAACTTAGGGTATATATATTTTAAAATTTCAGTTAGTTATAAATATTTACTGCTCCATACGTCCTAAATAAATGACTTGACTTTTTCATTTCGACACGAAATTTTAGATGCAATTGTAAAAGTAAAAAGTAAGGAGTTTATAGTAAAATTTATTCTTTCAACTTTATAATACAAGTCAACTGAAATAGGACGTCTATATTAAAAAAGAAAATCAAGTGAAATGAGACGGAGGAATATAAACGGAATATTTGATTTGGTCTATAGTTGGTAACTTGGTACACCAAAATTGAGACACATAGTTACCGTTTGATTTTGACTCATGCTATTAAACTTATATGGTACACATATTCAACAAACATAAGTCATATAAAATGAGACGGAGAAAATATAATACTACATCTAAGAATATTTTATATATTATTTATATTTATATTTTCTGTACGGACGAATAGAAAATAATATAATATTTAATGAGAAAAAAAAAACGAAAAGAAAATAAATAAAGAAACGCGGCAGCCGAAATCACACTCTTTATAAAACAGCTTCTCCCACAACCACCGCTCCTCCGCCCGTCCGCCGCCGCCACCACCACCTCTGCCGCCGCCGCTCACTGTTACCGTCCTCTCTCTTCCACTATTTCCGACGCCATGGACATTCGCCGGCGGCCGCCGAAGGCACCGATGCGTGCGACGCCCCTCCCTCCTCACTCCGCCACCTCCAAATCCTCCTCCTCCGCCGCGCCTAGAGCCTCCGACGCCCTCCCCCTCCCTCTCTTCCTAACCAACGGTATTTTCTTCACGCTCTTCTTCTCAGTCGCCTACTTCCTCCTCCACCGGTGGCGCGAGAAGATCCACAACTCCGTCCCCCTCCACGTCCTAACCCTCTCCGAAATCGCCGCCCTCCTCTCCCTCATCGCCTCCTTCATCTACCTCCTCGGATTCTTCGGAATCGATTTCGTCCAGTCCGTCGTCTCGAAGCCCGACGGCGACATCGACGAGGATCGCAGCATCCATTGCTCGGCGCCGCTCCCCACACTCACCGAGCCGGAGATTTCCGCCGACCTTCCGGAAGAGGAGGAATACGTCATCAATCGCGTCGTCTCCGGCGAAATCCCGTCCTATTCTCTGGAATCGAAGCTCGGCGACTGCTTCAAGGCGGCCAGAATCCGTCGCGAGGCGTTGCAGCGGCAGACGGGGAGGTCTATCGAGGCGCTGCCGCTGGAAGGGTTCGATTACGACTCGATTTTGGGGCAATGCTGCGAGATGCCGGTGGGATACGTGCAGATTCCGGTGGGGATAGCGGGACCACTATTGCTGAACGGCCGCGAATTCTCGGTGCCGATGGCCACCACCGAGGGTTGCTTGGTGGCGAGCACCAACCGCGGCTGCAAGGCTATTTACTCTTCCGGCGGCGCGACGTGCATCCTCCTCCGCGACGGAATGACTAGAGCTCCGGTGGTGAGGTTTTCGTCGGCGAAGAGGGCAACGGATTTGAAGTTCTTCTTGGAGGATCCTCTCAATTTCGATACCTTGTCTGTCGTTTTCAACAAGTAACTCTCTCTCTCTGAGTTTATTGCTGTGGAAATCAATTTCTGTTGTTCATTGAAACTCTTTTGGATTCTGTTATGGATTGATTGATTTTCTCATTGTTTACATGAACAGTAATGATCTAGGGCTATTTACAGTCGTTCTCTGTTTGTACCAGAAATTCTTGAGTAGTTGATGAATGATAGTAGATTGATAATTCATACCCTTTAAATCTTCTCACAGATCAAGTAGATTTGCTAGACTACAAGATATCAAATGTGCAGTTGCAGGGAAGAATCTGTACATTCGATTCCGATGCAGTACAGGTGATGCAATGGGGATGAATATGGTGTCCAAAGGTGTTCAGAATGTTCTAGACTTCCTCCAGAATGAGTTTCCTGATATGGATGTCATTGGCATTTCCGGTGAGTACGCTCGAGCTGGAATCTTCTCCGTTCTTGAACCTGTCGTCTCGAGTTTGGTCAGCTTATGGTTTCAACTGAATGTGACTTGGCCTTGTTTTGGTGCAGGAAATTTCTGTTCCGATAAGAAACCTTCTGCAGTCAATTGGATCGAAGGTCGTGGGAAATCAGTAGTGTGCGAAGCTGTCATCAACGGAGAAGTGGTGTCAAAGATCTTGAAAACCACGGTTCCTGCCATTGTCGAGCTCAACATGCTAAAGAACCTCACTGGCTCCGCCATTGCAGGTGCTCTTGGTGGCTTCAACGCGCATGCAGCCAACATTGTTTCTGCAGTATTTCTAGCCACGGGTCAAGATCCGGCCCAGAATGTTGAAAGTTCTCACTGCATTACAATGATGGAAGCTGTTAACGATGGAAACGACCTTCACATATCTGTAACTATGCCATCTATCGAGGTAGTTACAACCCATCGTTGATAATGATATTCTACATTCAAATCTGAAGCCAGTTTTTGGTAAATTCTAGGTTGGTACAGTGGGAGGTGGAACTCAGCTAGCATCACAATCCGCTTGCCTTAACTTACTAGGCGTAAAGGGTGCCAACAAGGAATCACCTGGGTCGAATTCACAGCTACTGGCAGCCATCGTTACAGGTTCAGTCTTAGCCGGGGAGCTCTCTCTAATGGCTGCCATTGCAGCCGGGCAGCTCGTTAAAAGTCACATGAAGTACAATCGGTCGAATAGGGACATCACGAAACTAGGCTCGTGTACCTAATCTCTCCAAGGGCACAAGTGGAAAGTCCACGAAAAGCCGGCAATGCATGTGAAGCGCTAACACGATGAGCACCACCCCATTATCACAAATAAGTTAGTTCTCTTGACCTTGTTCAATTTCTACTATTTTGTTACTTTATTCGCCTTCTTTCGTTTCTGTCCTCGTTCTAGCTGTTCGAGTTTTGTCCTTAGTCGGTTACTGAAATCGTTTTGTTTTTAGTCGATGACCTTGCTGATTTCATAACTTGTGAATAGGTTGAGGAAGTTTCTGAAGTTGTGCTTAGTGTTACAATATGTATTCTTTGTAAAAGGATAGGCTAATCGATCGATGTCGTAGGCTATGACGTTTATGAATTATTGATGAATACAATGCTAATACAGCTTCGTTTCTTGACCAGTTTCCTTCTGGATTTTGTGTTTTGTGTCTGTTTACAGCAGAATATGCTTAAGCATAAAATGAGTAGTTTTGAGTTTTTGTATTATGTTTCAGAATGAAATAACATTGCTCTATCAATGCCCGGTTACGGTTCCGAACTTTAGAAACTTTCCGAACTTTAACTGGACCGGCTGTCCGAACCGCTGGTTTAGGTTCCGGTTCCGATTTGAACCATCGGTCCCGGTTCCTTTGAGCATCTCTAGCTGTACCATAGGAAGAATACTAGAGCATATTAGACCTGAGGTAACATAGGAGAAAATTAGCATTACATTCTTGCCCACCTGAATAACCGTAGTCATATACTCCCTTCGTCCCATTTCACTAGCACTGTTTTATTGCGGCACGAGATTTTATGCATAAGTGTTAAAAATGATTAGTAAGGGTTATTTTTTTTTTCATTTTAGGTAATATGACTATTGAAGCGGGACGGCCCAAAATAGCATAGTATAAGACTAACGAAGTGAAGCAGAGACTACAATTTTAAATTCTATGTGATTAACAAGGCCGAAGCTTGATTTTGAAAGCGATTAAGGATTATATCGAGTGAATTAGGTGGTATCCTTTCCTCGTTATGAAACAATTAACGTGAAATTTACTGACCGTACTTTCTACTGTTAAACCAACGCAGACGCAAGTCGGGTCTTAACTCTTAAGTTGGTCTTTAGTGGATAATTGAAGGATGAGATAAGTGGCGAATCTTTTTTCTCTAATGGGGTCTGCATTATCTATATATATATATAAAAAGATTACACTTTTGGCAGTTATCAATTTTCAATTGATTGCGGGGTCAATTTTGTAATAAATGAAAATTTCAGGGGTCTAAACCTAAAAACTATAATTTATGGGTCTAAAACTAAAAACTATGGCCCAGTGTGAACACAAAAAATCATCCGTCATATTTTCTTCTCTCTCTCCCCTCTTCTCTTTCCTCCTTGCCACTTGGCAAATATTTATGGGTGAAAATAATTACATCAAAATAATTCTTATTTTCAAAATAATGGAGATAAATATTTATTTAAAAAAATTAAAAATTATACCATAAATTATGATTTTCAATTCTCTACAAATAGACACCAATATTGCTATAATTTGAATTAAAAAAAAAAAAAATCTTCTCATCTCATTTTCTATTATTTGATATTTTGATTTTGTATTTCAAACAATTGTAATTTTGTATTTTAACAAATATTTATAATTTACTTTTATTTTATTTAATGTCACGTGTTAAATTCTCTCCTATTTATTCCAGTTTTCTTTCCTGTAATTTTTATTTAACTTAGTGGTCTAAAACAATAAGATATCGGCCAAAGTTTAATGGGCCCGAAAATAGAACATAAATAAAATAAATATATCATACATTGGGTGACACAATATTTATAAGTCACTTAAAAAAAATCATGAAAAACCTAATTGTTCATATATGTAAATTTCATAAACAAACTGTAATTTACGGTTTTCACTTAAATCAATACATGAACTTTACGATTTTTTTTTTTTTATTTTCTTATTCACATTTGAAAAATAGTCTCTTTTTTTAGGGTTCAGTTTTTTTTAGGATTCATTTTTTTTAAGGGTTTAGTTTTTTTGATTTAGTAACTGACGTTGACGCATCAGCCGGGACGATAAATGTTGTATATAAGGAAGTGTTCCGAAATGTATAACGTATTGTGTTGTTGTAGTGCACTAACATTATATTTGTCTGCTCTTAGTGTGTTATGTTTACGTTCCGTTTCGCCGCTCTTAATAAATATTCGTAACTTACGAAGTCGCGCATCGCGCATGGGCGAGTACTAGTAATAATAAAGTGATTAACAAGTTGATTAACTTTTAAATCTTATCAAGGACTGCTTGTTAATTATTCTATTCAATTAAATATTACTTCCTCCGTTCCACTAGTATAAAGACATTTTATTTCGGCACAAGAATTAAGACAAGAGTGATGAATAGTGTGTTAAAGTGATGGGTAGTGGTAGAGGTGCCCACGGTTCCGGTTCCGGTTCTAACCGGAACCGAACTGCCGGTTACGGTGGAGGAACCGAAACCGAACCGCCAACACACGGTTCCGGTTATGGTTCCGGAACCGCCGGTTTCGGTTCCGGTTACTATTCTAACCGGAAAAAAATCGGACATTTTTTTTTTTTCAAAATTTAAACTTTTTATTTCATAAGGATTTGGATATTCTTTCAATTATAGGTGCATGTTCATCCCACACCCTTATTTGCTATTTTTTCAATGTGAGTCAAATGTATATGCTTTTATAAGGGTGCCGCTCCTTCTCAAGTTTGATAGTTTTTCAATGTGAAATAGTGAGATGTGTTACTCTTCTCATAGTTTGGGATGTGTTAGATATCCTACATTGAAAAAATAAGAAACTTGAGAAGTGTAATACTCTTATAAAAACAATAAGCATATCTCACAATGAAAAAATAACAAATGGGTGTTTGAGAGTTACCCTATATAATTGAAAAATGTCCAAATTATATATATATATATTTAGTTATTATTTATGAAATTTAACAAATAATGTTATATTTGTTTAAAAATCATATTGAAAAAAAAATAAAAATAGTAGTAAAATTTATATAAATTGGGCGGTTTAAAATTTGGAACTTTGGAACCGCCGGTTACGGTTCCAAGCCTTAGGAACCTTAACCGAACCGACGGTTCCACCGGTTCCTTTTTCGGTTCCGAACTGCCGGTTTCGGTTCCAGTTAAAAAACCGCCGGTTTCGGTTCCGGTTCCAATTTTAACCGCCAGTTCCGGTTCTTTTGAACACCACTAGGTAGTGGGTTAAAGTGATGTGTTTAATTTTTATTGGGTTAAAAATTTATACTATTTTAGTAAAATGTCCCTATATTAGTGGGACAAAAGGAGTAGTATATTACCTAAAGAAAACCATAATTCAGGGAAAAAGTGTAACAGAGTGGATTTATGGTATTGTAACTATGTACGTATGTATTTTGCAAATAAATTTTGAAGATTAAATGCTTAGAATTAGTACTCCCTTCGACTTGTACATCTAATGATAACTTTTTCCGGGTACCGAAACTAATACGAGAATGATAATACTGGATAAAATAGTGTGAATGAGTTTATTAAGTTAAAACATACTCCGTATGTTACTATTATAAGTAATATTCATGTTCAATAGGACAGATGGAGTATAAAATACGAAGGAAGCGTTAACTATACGTGAATGAGGTGGTGGTTCTTGTTCCCTTGTTCTTTCAAGCACTAAGAGACATTCTACCCCAAGTGGGTGGAAATCTCTATAACCAAAATCACTCTATAAATTTTCCTCGATTTAGCTGTAAGGTATAAATATATGATAAATTGCTCGATATGCGACGCTGACACATCAACCGTGACTCGTGAGTATGCGACTAGGGCCCACATCGAAAACCCCATGAAATCATACCTCTACCAACTTGAGAAATCTTTCTTTTTCAAACTAAAAATCGACTGAGAATGGAGATGATACAAACATTTATATTATAAGCGTTTGATTATGACCCTCCGATAAATTTTCATCTTATTTTAACTGAACTTTTAATCTCTTGGAGGGTCAGGATCAAACGTTTATATCATCCTCTCTTGCAAAATCGATTGGGAATGGAGATGACACAAATGGATTTGAATGAAAGCAATTGGTACAAGTTGGATTGAAGAATCCTCAAATAGTTGAATGAAATGAAAATTTTCTAAAACATATTAATTGGATTAGAGTGGATACCTTGAACCTTCCATTTTAGACATGGGTTTGGGCCCATTGGCCTTCATTTCTGGTCCCCTTTATTAAGAGCATCATCACTCTCCTTTTCTCATTTCTACTATTTCTGCATTCATAATACCTAGACCACATGCTCCATCACACCCACTCATAAATCACGTACGCGCACTAAAGATGACTCGAAAACTATTCTATTTATTAATAGGATAACATATTTTTTTCTATTTGGGGTGACCCGTGGTTGATAGGTGAATACGTGACTTGAAAGGTCATGTATAGAATTCCCTCACGATTTCTATAAGTATGAGCCCGTCACACCTGTTTCTTTTGTAAGTATAGTCTAAAATCTTCGTGTCTACTACCCTGTCCTTAAATTTGTATTTCTATCCATTCATCATTTACGTGCTTTTAATTCTCTTTGTCTGTTCATGAAAAATATTTTTTATCCGTTTTTAGCCGTGGACTCTACATCTATTATCTCCTATATGCCTTAAATATAATTAAAATTCATTTAAATATTCATTTCACTTTAACACGTACACTTATCAAATGAGACCTAAAAATCACTTTAATATATAATCGTCGCAAAAATAAAAAATCGTTCCCAAATAAATAGATGCACAAAAATGACAGGCGAATAGAATAGGACCGAGTGAGTTGGTACTCCCTCCGTCCCAATCTATCAGTCTCATTTGCTTTCGGCACATGAAACAAGTGAGTGGAGAATATGCGGTTGTAATTACTTTTGAGGAGAGAGAGTGAATTGTGGCCAAGTATATTTTACCATTTAAGAAAATGAGACTAATAAGGGGGATAAATAAAAATGACAAATAAGACTAATAGATTGGAACGGAGGTAGTACTACGGAGGTAGTATAATTTTTGCAATTGGAGGCATATTTAATTTTATTGGATACCACGTTCCACACTAGACTAAAATACTCTATTTAATGAAAATCAAAAAAAAAAAAAAAAAAAAAAAGAGGAGATAAGAATAAAAAAATAGTTAAAAATAAAAGAAAAAGAGTTGCAAATTGACTAATTGAGTGGATAGGGGATGTCTAGGTACAAGATGTGGGGCATTGTACTATTGTGCGCGCTCTCTCTCTCTCTCTCTCTTCTTTTGCCCGCCGCTATTTCGGTCCTTGTCCACCCTTTTTTCTTTCTTTTCCTTTTTGTTTCATTTATTTTATTACGAGGAGTATTATTTTTCTTAATTGTGTTTAAAATTATGTTAATCAAAATCACTAATTAAAAAAATGAACATCAAATCAAAAGGTAAAGGGAGAGAATAGACATTTAAATATTTAATTAATTACCACTTTCACTGCACACTGCTGCAGAGGATCAGAATTAAGTGTTGACTAGGTTTCCCTCTTCCGTTCCGACACTCTCCACGTGCTTCCCATGCCACGCTGGCTCGCACTTTGACCTTTGACCTTCCCTTTTTTTTTTCAACTTTAATTTATTTTCGTTGGTTTTCATTTTTCGTAATAACGTAAATCTTGATTTGAGTTTTTGAATTTTTTAAAATTTTAATTTTTTTTTTAATAATTTACTACAAATTTCTATTGATTGTGAACTGAAAGAGCATTTAGATGTTGCGATGTACACTATCAAGAGCGAGACCAACATGCTTCGTATACTATTTCAAATATAACAACAAATATTGGTCGAAATCAGAGTATAACTTGAAGGGGGAGCTTCGATCCTAAAGACACCCAAAGATGTCTTCTGTGCCTCTCCCTCAAAATCTGTGCAAAAGCTATAATCTCACCTTACACGTGTCACTTTATAGAAACTCCTTTCCACTATGCTACAATGCTGGTTTTAGGTTTCAGCATTTTGTTTTTTTGTTTTTTATCAAGTGGTTTTTTCCTTTATCTTAATTGTCCATTTAATGTATAAGGTTGTGATCATGCGAAATAAAATAAGATAAAAGAAAAATAATTCTTTAAATCTTTTGTCACCTTTTATCAACAGGCAAGAATTTTATTTCTTAAATTGAAGAAAATATTTATAACACCATATTGGAGAGATAATAATATTTTATCCCCATTGTAGTGCAAATGAAGGGGAAAAAAGGTCAAATGTGAATAAATGTGAAAAATAAGGAAAATTTTAAGGGTGAATATCATTTTTCTTTCGCACAAAAAAGAACGTAACTTAAATGAAAAAATTAATCTTATGTTAACCATAACAAATAAATATTAACACTATTAATTCACTTGGTTATTAATGATCGTCATATACTTGCATTTTTTGTTAACTTCGATATTAGTAAATTTTGTTAAATTTAGGGGTAAGTATTCGGGTTTCGGGTCGGGTTTTTCGTAAAATTTGAAAAACCGAAAAAATTTCGGGTTTTTAAAAAAAAACCGGAACCCGAACCAAATTACCAAAAAACCCGAACCCGAAAAAACCGAAATTAAATTCGGTTTGGTTTTTCACCGAAATATTTAAAAAATTATTAAAACATATATGTATATTGCTTTATTAATAATTATCAATTGTACATTGCATAAAACATGTCTCAAACACTTTTAAAATATATAAATTTATAATTCATTAAAACTATTATAAGAAATATGTATATAAATAAAATATAAATAATCATTATAATAAATAGATAAATATATAAAATTTTATTAATAATTATAATAAATAATAATTCGGGTTTTCGGTTTTTCGGGTGTTAAGAAAAAAAACCCGAACCGAAACCCGAAAACCGAATTGTCTAAAAAAAAACCGAATTAATAATAAAACCCGAATAACCCGAACCAAAATTTTATTTCGGTTCGGATTTGGTTCGGGTTTCGGGTTTCGGACAATTGTGCTCACCCCTAGTTAAATTAACTAGTAGTAAATCACAAATTCAATTTGATCATAACACTAATTTATTAGTATTTTTGAGAGAAGTGGGCGGCTGGCTAATAGGGGTGAAAACGGATCGGATATTTCCCGACCGATCCGGAACCGGATCCGGTCGGTATCGAATTCGGTATAAAAAATTAGTATCCGGTCGGATACGGATTCGGATACGGATAGTTGAATTCGGATATCGGATCGGATTCGGATTACATAGTATCCGACCGTATCCGAAATTTACCGTATTTTTTCGGATAGTAACCGGATTCCAAATTCGGATATCCGAATAAATCTATATATTTTTTATATTTTTTTTATACATATATAATATTACTTGTATCTAATACATATATTATATTTTCTTCACTATCTTCTGTGTTCTTCTTCATCTTATCTTCTGTGTTCTTCAACGAAGGAAAAAAAAAAAAAATCATAAATTCCATTTCTCTCTCTCTCCCTCCCTCTCTGTCTACGTGATTCTGGTTCCGCCATGGAAGAGCTCTAATCTTCGGGGATTTCTACTCGTCCCAACCCTCGCCGTCGCCGATTTCCTCGGCCCCGCCAGTCCACAAGGCCTAAAAGGGTGAGGTTCCCTGTCGCAGCGGGCCTATCGGTGGCGAGGAGCGTTCTGTCCGATACCCCTCGATTCTCCGACAACGAGGAGTTGCACAACCTCGAGAGGAAGAGTGGGCTGCCGTTCGAGGTTTAGAGAAAGAGGGCAGAGAAGGACTGCCTCTGCTGTTTCGACGGGTGAGGGCTTGACGGCGTGAAACGCCAGGAAAAATGCTGCGACGGCGGCGGCGATGTTCAGCATCGTCACCAGGAATCCGAAAGGCAAAGAAGGGGGATATTTCTTAGGGATTTTGGGAAAATAGTTGAACTCGTGATTTTTTTTTTTTTTTGTGAAATTAGATTTTGGGGGGGGGGGGAATTTTGTTGATGTAATTTAATTTGTTATTTATTCATATTGATAAATAAACATATGAAATATTGCATATTTTATATATTTCTTTATGTGTTTCAACCACATTTTGATGTCTTTCGTATTAAATATAATATTCGATTATATTTATCCGAATCCGGTTCGAATCCGTCCGTATCCGCCCCGTATTCGTATTACCGAATAATCCGAATTCGTATCCGAATCCGGCTATTCCGTATCCGACTCCGGATCCGGAAAAAAAATATGGTATAGGATATGGTATGAGCAATATCCGTCCGTATCCGATCCGTTTTCACCCCTACTGGCTAACTATTAGATTAGAAGTCAAGTTTTCACTTATTTTTTATTTTTTTGAAATATCATCAAGAACTTTAAAAATGAATTTTAAAGCTGTTTGTTGGAGGACTCGAACTCGAGACAACTTAATTTCTTATCGTTAGGCTAACACATCACACTAGATTTCTTCACTCATTAAATACTACTACTTCCGTCCCGCCAAAAACGTTACATTTCTTTTTGTCAATTTCTGACACGTCATCATAAAAAATACTAATAAATTAGTGTTATGATCAAATTGAATTTGTGATTTACTACTAATTAATTTAACAAAATTTACTAATATCGAAGTTAACAAAAAATGCAAGTATATGACGATCATTAATAACCAAGTGAATTAATAGTGTTAATATTTATTTGTTATGGTTAACATAAGATTAATTTTTTCATTTAAGTTACGTTCTATTTGGTATTTTTTTCATTTACGTTACATTCTTTTTTGTGCGAAAGAAAAATGATATTCACCCTTAAAATTTTCCTTATTTTTCACATTTGACCTTTTTCCCCCTTCATTTGCACTACAATGGAGATAAAATATTATTATCTCTCAAATATGGTGTTATAAATATTTTCTTCAATTTAAGAAATAAAATTCTTGTCCGTTGATAAAAGGTGACAAAAGGGTGAGATTTAAAGAATTATTTTTCCTTTATCTTATTTTATTTCGCATGATCACAACCATATACATTAAATGGACAATTAAGATAAAGGAAAAAACCCCTTGATAAATAACAAAAAAACAAAATGCTAAAACCTAAAACCAACACTGTAGCATAGTGGAAAGGAGTTTCTATAAAGTGACACGTGTAAGGTGAGATTATGGCTTTTGCACAGATTTTGAGGGAGAGGCACAGAAGACATGTTTGGGTGTCTTTAGGGTCGCCTCCCGCACTTGAAGGCTCAAAAGTTTGTGATGCATATAATATATACGAGTATCAGATCATCTACTGTATTACATTTTCATGACGCATCTCTTATTACATTAAATAATCGCTATACGTCAATAATAATACTCCCTCCGTCCTCCATTTAGTGACGGAGGGAGTTTGGGCACGCGTTTTTTCGCATTTTATGGTATAATAATAAATTAATGTGTTAAAGTGGAATAATTGTGGGCTCATTTGAATTGTTTAATAGTATTAAAATGTTAAAATAATAAAAAAGTAGATGTATAAAGTGTTAAAGTGTTAAAGTGATTGTGGGGTCTACGTCCAAAAATGAAAATTGTCAGTAAATGGAGGACGTCCCAATATAGTATTAACGTCACTAAATGGAAGACGGAGGGAGTAGTATTTTCCAATCCAACAATCATATAAAAAATTTCATTGTAAGTATTATTGAAAACGTGTAATATAAAAATGCAATAGACGTATTTGCAACCACATCTAAACTCAAGCATATATATGTTAGATTTTTAATTAATTTTTGTTTCCTAACATCTCTTATTTAACTGGTACTGCTGTATACAGTATATACTAGAAACTGGTGGGTTGCTGAATAATAAAATAAATAATTAATTCACCATGATTTACATGATGCATCTTATATAAGTATATATACCATGATTTATTTATTTATTTATTTATAATAATATAATGTATGAGTAGTACTCCATATATAAAGATTGGTCTATAGTAGTGTTACACTTACACCCCCTCTTTCGTCTTCACGCTGTACATATATCTGAGTCCAGAGAGAGAGAGAGAGAGAGAGAGAGAGCAGCTGATTTGGTTTCTGAGTCTCTCTGCACCCAAACACTTCTTCTTCTTCCCCTTAATTACTCTTCTTCTTCTTCTCAAGGCATTAATTTCTTTGGTACTACCATTTCATATACATACATATATATGCTTCACGTCTCTCTCTCTCTCTCTCTCAAGAAAGTAGTACTAGATAGATACAAGTTGAGCTTTCAATCTTGTTACTGTCAGATTTCAGTACTTCTCCTCTCCCCTCTCTCTCTACTGCACATATACCAACAACAATCTCTTCCCTTCCACCTCTCTCTCTTCTCGTTTACAGTTTACTACTACTAGTATTTCTCACACATATATAGAGAGAAAGGTAGAGAGAGGTTGGTTGTAAATGTGGAAATGGCTGGTTTCGAGCAGCAACGAACCCCAACTTCTTCATCCCGCTATGTTCATCATCTTCTCCCTCCCGACATGCAGGGCCCACGCCCACACCCCCCTTCCATTTCCGACCTAGACCGCTCCGCCGACTCCAAGGACTCTCCTCCGGCCGCCACCAGCTCCGGCGGAACCCCTTCCACCGGCCGCCGCCCCCGGGGCCGCCCCCCGGGCTCCAAGAACAAGTCCAAGCCCCCGATCCTCGTCACGCGCGACACCCCCAACGCCCTCCGGACCCACATCCTCGAGGTCGCCTCGGGGGCCGACGTCGTCGAGAGCGTCGAGGCCTACGCGCGCCGCCGGGGGAGGGGCGTCTGCGTCCTCAGCGGCACCGGCGCCGCGGCCAACGTCGCCATCCGCCAGCCGGCGGCCCCCGCCGGGAGCGTGGTCACGCTGCAGGGCCGCTTCGAGATCCTGTCGCTGTCGGGGACGGTGCTGCCGCCGCCCGCGCCGCCGGGTTCCGGCGGCCTCTCCATCTTCCTCTCCGGCGGGCAGGGGCAGGTCGTCGGGGGGAGCGTGGTGGGGCCGCTGGTGGCGGCGGGGCCGGTGGTCCTGATGGCGGCATCGTTCGCGAATGCGGTGTTCGAGCGGTTGCCGCTGGAGGAAGAGGAGGGCGGCGCCGCCGCAGCTGGTTCGCAGTCCTCCGGCGTCAGCGCTGGCGGCGGCGGCGGCGGCCGAGTTAATGAAGGTGGAGGTAATGGCGGTTTGTTCAACTCGGCAAGTGGGAGTGGGAATGCGGCGGCGGCGGTGGCGGTGGCAGGGAATAATTATCCATTTGCGGCAGATTTGTTTGGTGGTTTGGGCGGCGGCGGCGGTGGAAGTAGTGTGAGGCCACCACCACCGTTTTGATTTTCTTGAAATGTGTTCTTTCTCTTTCTCTCTCTATTTCTATTTTTCTCTGGCTTTTGTTAATTTCTTTAATTTAGCACTAAGTAGGATTATTGTGGGAAATGGGAGACAATTATTATTGGTTGCGGTTTTTGTTAAATTAATTAATGGGATGAAATTATATACTCCCTCCTGTCTTTCCTAGTTGAGTCATTTCTTTTTGTGATTTTCGGCACGCTTTTTCACGCCTCTAGATGATAAATTTTAAAACGGATTTTTGAAGAATTTTTTCTTTTACGGGATACTACAACACTTGTAGTATCACGTAAAAGAAAAAAAAATTTCAAAAATCCGTTTTAAAATTCATCATCTAGAGGCGTGGAAAAGCGTGCCGAAAATCACAAAAAGAAATGACTCAACTAGGAAAGACCGGAGGGAGTAGTAGCTTTTGCTTTTTTTTTTTTTTTTGGAACTTGTTCTTGTAGTTGTATTTTTGAAAATATTTGTTAAAATGAAAAAGTTTCTCTAACAACTAATGTAATATATTTTTCACTATCAATTGCAGTCTTGTTTAATGTGGTTGCGAACGATTAGCATGAGACAACGAGAATATTAATCAAATGCTCTCATAACCCTTATTGTGCACACTTAAACAACACTCCTAGAGTCGATTCAATTTCGATCTTAAAAGTTGGCTCAATTGATTTTCTCTCTTTCTTAGTTACTTTGGGGTTTCATTTTGTAATTTGCTACTATAGCTCGTTTTTAAGTGCCCTGCTTCCTAAGTTGAAATAGATTTTCGTGAAACAAAATATTCGCATATATAAGTTCATGCTCATTTTAATAAATAAATATCAAACTTGTATGTGTTCAAAAGCATGACAATCCCATCCTGTATAGAATCTATTAGGGATGTCAAAAAAGCCCGAGCCCGACGGGCCGATCTGATTAGCCCGAAAAAATAGTGGGTTAGGGCCAAAAGCCCGATAGGGCTGGCCCAAAAGCCCGGTGGGTTGGCCTGGCGGGTTATCATAAATTATGAATTCATGACATATTTCATTACTCTACTTATAAATTTGATAAATTAGGTTGTGTTTTTAATTATTATTGAGTATTTTTAATTTGTTTTAATAAAAATATAACCTTCATTTTAAATTCTAAACGTTTTTACTTCGGTGCTTGGTGAAAAGTAAAATAAAGATTGACATTCAAAAATATTTTTGTTAAATTCACAATATTTAATAATTTATTTAATTTTTTTTTTATACAAGTTTGTGCTAAAATAATAATTATTTTTATATTTATACGATAACAATTTTATTTTTTATAAACTTAATGGCCCGGTGAGCTAGCCCGAAACCCGGTGGGTTAGGGTTAGGGTAAAAAAATAATAGCCCAAAGAAAAAAAAGCCCGATTAATCCGATCCGAAAAGCCCGTAACCCGATAGGTCTAGTCCGAAACCCGGTGGGTTGGCCCGTTTGACATCCCTAGAATCTATATAGACACACAAAGTCTATATTTTGTACCTAAAATTATGGAGGACCAAAATTAAATATTTTATTTCAACTAATTTTACAAAAAAAATTCGCCTTTTGGAGGAGTTTGCTATATTTTCCCTTAGAGTAACTAATACAAGATCGGCTATGTATAAAAGATGCATAGTTTAAACTAGCATTCACATTTAGTAAGTGATTGCTTTTTACGTCCCATGCAAAACAAATTGATTTTCGTTTTAATTTGTCATTTCAAGTATTATCTTTACATTTATGGATAACACATTCTTTCCAAAAAAAAAAAAAAAAGTATGAATCCAACCATTTTCCTACACTTATTTAATTCTAGCTTCTTAAAAGAAACCCGACATTATGAATTTGGACGAAATGAATACTCCCTCCGTTCCGCTCCATTTGATCTATGGGTTAATAGATGTAAGGTATAAAATAATAGAGGAGGCTAAATGGAGTGGAACGGAGAGAAGAGAGTATACCATAAGTCGCCCAAGAATAATACCGAGTAGAGAAGAAGTGGGCAGCAAGCAGTCCTACGATTCTTGCCTAATTAGGCAAAAAAGGAAGGCTTCGCACTGCCCCATATCAAAAGTCACTAAAGCTTATTTCACTAAATACAGGCTAAACACCGTAGCTTTTGGCATAAAAAAAAAAAAGAAAAAAAAAAAAAGAAAGGTATAGATAGTAGCAAAATGGTTGAAGGAATGTTTTCTCTCTTTTCTCTTTACTCTTTTTTTTTTTTTTTTTTTCTTGAAAAATTCTTCCTTCCTCACCTAGTTTGCTTACTACATTTGGGTTTATTAAACAGTAACAAAACCATTTACAACCCACTAGTTTTGGATTTATTTACACCCTCCGTCCCCTAATAAGTGTCCCCGATGTAGTGTAAATTACACTACATCGGGGACACTTATTAGGGGACGGAGGGTGTATTTTTAATTGCCAAAAAAGGGTTGTCCCCATTTAATATTCTCACTCCTAAAACAATAAATACCGCGCGATTATGATAGTAACGTATTTACACATGTTGCAATTATTTTTTTTTATTTTATTTCAGTAGTTTGTTTGGGAAAATGTTGGGAAGACTTATATGCAAGATTTATTTTATTACAAATTGTAGTCCTCAAATGTTCTTTTTGGAAATTTAGGCCAAGACATCTCCTTCCCCGTCCACCCCTTGCAAAATGATACATTTCTTTTCGAATACAAGAATTAAGAATGGATTTATGCGTTAAAATAAGAGTGCATGAGCAAATAAAACCTTTTTTTTTTTAGTATTTTTTTTACCCAATAACAAAATGTATCCTCTAATCAGTGACATACCAGAAACGTATCCACTTGCAAAGAAGCGGAGGGAGTGGTAAATTAAAAGTAGAATTGCGTCGCATCCTCTATTGAAAAAAGAGGCTATTAAAAAAAGAGTCTTATTTTTAGATGTTGGAATAAAGTATGATAGATGGAACTTGAGAGCTATTTTTATAATGAAGAGAATCGCATTCATAATTTCACACACACTCTCCACTACAAGAAAAGCAAGATCTATTTTTCCTACGATGGAGTCATAAAATTCGAACACGAAACACGAATATCGCCATTCAACAAAGCAAACGACGCTGCAGAAACAAATCGACTTCGAAGACGAAGCATATAAAAAATGAGTCGACGATAAATTAAAACAGCAAACAATTCATGCTTACAGTGAAGTTAACTTAACCTAAGGTAATGAATGGGGCTGTGGCTAATCCTGGAAAAAGCCTCCATGCTGCTGATCTCACTAACAAGTTCAATATATAAACGAATACCGAGTAAAACCTAATTCACTATCACGGGTAGGAGCAGAACATACACATTCTTAAGGGTTGTAGCTACGGATGTTACCGGTGAATCTCTAGGATTAATACGATGCATATGTAGATCTAGATTGGCTGCTCGAAAGGAAGGCGGACATAGAGACGTCCGTGCAGGCTTACCACAGCAGAAGTGTGGGCTGGATGAATTCTTGCTGGTAAGTTGATAATCTGAATATTATGACCATATAGTATGTTAAAACTTATTCCAACACAAAATATTCGAGAATAGCCTCTTCTATATAGTACTCCCTCCGTCCCAAATCAATCGGCTCATTTCATTATTATAATAGACTCATTTGAATATAAAGTGAGACGATTGCTTTGGGACGGAGGGAGTAGTAGTGAATATGCAAAAATATGTAGGTATTTTATTATGCAAATAGGATAATTTTGATGAAAAATATGCCAAGTACCTTTTTGAAAGGCGTGATCCCCCAGGGATTATCGATTTGCTCGGGCTGACCTGTTATGACCACACGTCCAGCAGGATCTGATTGAACTCGCACCTAACCCCACAAAGGCAGGTTAATATGTTGCTTAGTATACACAACGTAGAAGAATTGAGAGAATTGTTCAATACGACAAGAAACAAAAAAAGGATACACCTATGACAGGTAAATGTTAGCATCATCAGGCTTCAAGTTTTCATTAGTAAGAAGCATAGAAACACCAATTTGAGCTGACAATAAGATAAAATAATCGAAGCATGTTTTCAATAGGACAGGTATTTGAACAAATTGAGGTGAGGAGAAGTGCATGAACATGAATACAGTGTAAGCAAACATATACCTATTTGATTCAAGAAACTTCAAAATCGGACTAAACAATATCTGCGAAAATTTTATGAATACAGAACTTGTTTGCATTTTCATTTTTATCATTCAACTTACGTGAAGAATTATGAAGAAGATTTTTTCTGTTCACCTATCCAGTTTTAATCATGAGATAAGAAAGGTGAAAGTGAAATTATGTGGCATTCTCCCCAAAAAAGGGGTCATTGAAAAAAAACACTACTAAACAAACAAAATCTGCCCCCTTTTCATTTTTCGAATGGAGATAGTGGGGAGATTGAAGAATTGCAATCCAAGACAAGTAAAGGAGACTACAGAGAGAGCACACACCTCCTCGCGTAACAACCCAGGCACAAGGGCGTAAACCTCAAAACAGTCTTTCTGCATGTTTAAAAAGTATATACATAAAAAAATCTTTAGTCTTTTAGTGTAATTTCAGAAAATTGAAGAAATATAAGACTGAGGCAAACATACAGCTTGGCGAACGCTAATTTTCACCCAATCAGCTGGGGGGCCAACATCCACAACAGATGGCACCAGTCTACAAATCAAAAGGAGAATGCAAATACATGTAAATTGCTGTCAAGTTGAAGGATAAAAGAGGCATTATTGCCAAAAGCCATTAGATTCACTATGCAATTTCTGTTCAGACAAGCAATCTTCCAATGAACTTAGCTCGGAATGTTAAGTATTAGTATTGGTAAAAAAAGTGAATCACATGTGCCACAAGATACTTAATATTAAGCAACAAAATTTGCATTTATTACCAATATCCACATACAAACTTCTTGGCAAGCAAGGAATTTTGATTACTGCTAACAAACGTGTCGGGAAAAACAGTGAATGAACTTTCTGGGACAGTATAGAAGAATCTTGTCATCCTCATCAATAATCATATCAACAACTGGACGCTCTCTTTCTTAACTTAATGAGAGTGTTACCTATCAAGCATGTTAGGTACTATATATATCATTAAAGATAGCCAACTAGCCAAAATAACCCAATCATGGTAGAGCAGTGTGTATCACATCACTCGTATCATTGGAAACATACAGAAGATCTCAAGTACATAAGCATGTCATCTTTGTCGAAAGTATGCACAATGATATGCATCTTAAAAACTGGATTCCTATTAAGAAATGGAAGAACTAAGATTTGAAGCATGCAAGATAAAGGGACATATTCTAACATAACCAATTACAGAGAACTTGTAGTCAAGACTTACGGCTTAGATACATCAGTTCGGGCAGCTTTATTTGATTGCTCTATTTCATTTGGTCTCTTCTGTTTTAACGAACCTACACAGTGCAAGACACAGAAAAGCCAACTATCACGTCATGCTTGTAGATCAGGTACAACAGATCTCCCCACATCTATAGCTTCAACAACATTGAACTCGAAGGTTAATACACTCGAAGATTTGAACACAAAAGCTAGCTTACTGATGCTTTTGAGATTCTTCTCATTCTTTGCCATATTGTTGAGATTCTTTTCCTGTCAAAATAAATTTGCAAGAAAGTGTAACGGGAACACTGTTGCAAACTCTCAGAACAAATCAAGCTGAAAGATTATTTAAAGATGTTTTAGTACATACCTTTGTAACTGGATCCCCCACCTCACCAGCACCAAGGCGTTGGGCATGCCAACCTTGCATAGCACGGGTAGCAGAATCTCTTCTAGCCCTTCCTGGTCCTGATCCTGATCCTTGAATACCATTACCCTGAAAAAAAAAAAAAAAAAAAAAAAAAAAAAAAAAAAAAAAACTTAAACCATAATCCACGGGTAGCAGAATCTCTTATAGCCCTTCCAAGATAAAGTTCGGAATTATGAGAGAACGAAATCTAATCTTCTCACTTTAAGAGCCACAAAGGTGGAGAGATAATTCTAATGCACAGATAAGCCATATTAAACACAGGAAAAATAATGAGTCAGGACAAAGACTTCACACTTCCATTCTCAAAAATACAATGTCAAACTTCTGGGAACATGCACTACAACTTATTTCTGCTTAAAAACTAACAAATATATAGTCGGAATTCTTGAATGTAAACTCACCTCAACATCAGCACCAGAAACTTCAGGGAGCATTATTATGGGGAGTTGAAGCTCGCCACTTTGTGTTTTATGCCTTTCAAATTCCAAGAGAGACTATATTGTACACAGGGAAAAGATTAGGTTTTTATAGATAAAAGATAGCACCAAATTATTGATGAATCAGAAAAGAGCAATGCATACAACTATGTATACCTTGTTCATTTCATTGCTTTCATATTGACTAATAAGGTATATGCAAAATCATTTCAACATTTTTAAGCAATGGAAATAGAATATAGTGGCACAAAAACTTCATGCTGTTGCTATTGTGCACAACCAAAATGACATTTCAAAAGGTCTTCCCATTATTTTCTGCCTTCTTCTTTCTTTTTCTTTTTTTTTTTTTTTTGGGGGGGGGGGGGGGGGGGGGTTGATCCTAAACATAATTGACTGTAACATCATGAAAAGTTAAAACCAAATCATCACCTTCTCATAAAAGATTCGAAAGGTCCACGAAACTGTTGTACAAGTCCTGCAACACGAAGAAAATAGAAGTGTTGAATAAACTAACAAAACCACTATGTTACATAAAATTAACATAATTTATGTCTTATTACACAGGCCACGTAGAACCAGATGGAAATTATTAATAAAGAGATGGACTCTACAAGACCACTTATAAGATGGGACAAAATCACATGATGAGAACTACAAAACTGAAGAGAAGCATAATTGACAATGTCTCTAGATTGTAAAAGCTAATTGTTTAAGGGGGAATTTACATTGTGTGTTATATTATAAAACAACATAATTCTGAATTGAAAGATTAGATGATAAAAGAATTTCAAAAATAATCAATCA
Organism: Thymus mandschuricus; assembly: GCA_029379335.1. Lineage (NCBI taxonomy): Eukaryota > Viridiplantae > Streptophyta > Magnoliopsida > Lamiales > Lamiaceae > Thymus > Thymus mandschuricus. The sequence goes on along the minus strand of CM057075.1, from coordinate 38,523,445 downwards.
ATCAAAGTAATTGGTAGATGAGTCAATATTATTTTTATTCCATCCTATTACCCATTACCTAGAGTAAACTGCCCCTAAAAGAACTCGAGATACAAACAAAAAAAGAAGCATCAGAAGATCGCGGGAACTTTCAGGACACTTTCATTTAAAAGAAAAGGAGGTCCTTACTTCGGTGGATGGAACGACTCTCCTACCTGCCTCCATAACTTGGATCCAGTTACCTAACAAAGATCACCAGATTCATAAATTTGGCAGCTCAAGAGTCAAAATATCAGTCTTTTTTGTATAACAGGATTGCAAAGGCGCTCAACTAAATATACTTTTTAAAGAGGTCTAAGATTCTAATGGAGATAACCAACAGTAAGTGACCTATGCGAATACATTGACAAAGCAGTAGTATAATAAAATAAAATGCTATAAGTTTGTGAAGAAAATTCGTTAGTCAATATGGTAACTATTCTCTAGTTCAGCACAAATTCTAGTTGTTGGCCATGTCAAAAAAAGATTAAAATGGATCCTTCAGATAAATTATTCAATGACTTGATTATCTTATTATCATGGATAGACAGTATTACTAAAATTGACAGAGGCAGGATAAAGATGAGCATGGTGAAATTATTGAAGGTCAAAGGTAACATACTTATCTTATAACTAAAACCTGAGATAACATGCAATCTATCTTAAGAAGATGTCCGCAGGAAAATTTGTTATAACGCAGTGAGGTTCCTATCTACAAACCATAGCGACAAAGGTAATTGCAAAACCATATCACTAGACACATTAGAGGAGGCTAGTTAACGAATACTTTATCATCGTACATCTGTGAAGATAGAAACAATTGATGATCTCTTTATTAGACGTTGACTACTCGGATGAAACATAACCTAGAGGAAAAATTCAATTTATGTTTCCAGCGGCTTTCTTTTAAAAAATATCAAGTCCAAATTATATTTACCAAAGAGTACTATCCATCTTATTCCTGTGATAAGTGAACAAAAATGCTCCCTCAGCATCTTTAAGCACCAGGACTAGGTTTAGTCGGAGTTTTCTTTGCATTAAATTTGCCTCATCTTATAGGCATCCACTATCCAGAATCTAAAATGCATTACGAGTTGAGGCACAGGCATGCAAACTACAGATATACGAAACATTTCTTCTTAATGCAAAAAATTGTAACATGGAGTACAAAGAATTTTAATGTGAAAGAACATTGAGAATATCAGAACATGCATACCCTGTCATAGCCTCCCAACCTAATTACGGCCCTCCATAACCTAGCAACCATCAGAGTAGGGAAATAAATCTTTACACAAGGACAACATTGTCACAAATCAACAACTGAGTATGCTTACTTCAAACAATTTAGTGGATGCCCATAAAACTTAGGTGGTTTAAAGTCCATTGCCCTCTCCCTGCAGAAATGTTCAAGTGCCTTCATGAATGCTGCTTGATCCTCGGGAGTTCCATCATCATCATCCCCCATCTAAAAATTCAAAGGAAAAAGAAAAGCACTGATATAAACATTTGGTGATTCCAGCATTACTTAATTACAAAGTAAATATTGTATCTTACGAAAGGTTGTGCTGCTAGACTGAAAACAGTCTTGGCTGTTTCTCCACTATGATCTGCATTCTTTTCCGATGAACATCTAAGGGCATTGGGTGTGAAAGGCTCATGCTGGTTTGCTAGTGAAGATTCTTCAGCATCAGGTTTAGCAGCACTTTCAAAAGTTTTCTCATTCCCATCAGTTTCGTGGCTCGTAGTCAATGATTTCACACCATGCTCTCTATCAACTTGCTCTTTATCAAATTGAACTGCATCTTCCATCTCTTCATCCTCACCTGGCCTAACATCACCTAGCTCAGCCTCTTGTCGTTGAGGTTCATTATTAGCAGAAATTTCCGTTGGAAGTTGCTTAATTTCTAAGGAGACATTCCCAGAATCAGCATTTTCCATTTCCACCATCATCTCACTAGCAACATGTTCAGTGTCATGGGTATCTTTGCCCATCTCATTGGGCTTCTCCACAGCATCTTCATTGGGTCTTTTCTCGACATCCTTCCCATGGATTTCATCCACCGGGTCATTCTTAGTCAGCTCATCTTCTTTCACCGCAGAATCAGTATCATCATGTTCAACCACTTCATTTTTTACATCGCATTGTTTCTCCACTGCACTTATAGCAGCAGTTTGTGCTTCAGCTGGAGTTTCAGTGTTTATTAGTGCTTCATCATGACTTTCGTTGATGGTTATTCCAGAGTCCAATTCTTTTGCTGGCTCACTGGTCTCATTCGCAGGATTAGTTTGGTCTTCCACCTCAGTCTTTACATCTATCTTGTCCGTAACTTCATCCATAGATTTATTTATGTCTTCTTCGCCACTAGCTTCATTCACAAGCTTAGTTTGGTCTTCCACTTCTGTTTGAGTCTTCACATTTACCTTGTCCTTAACTTCATCTATAACTTTATTCACGTCTTCTCTACCATTCTCCCCCTGATTTACATCCTCGGAGGCAGCAGCTGCACAAGGAACTTCCTCTATAACTTTATTTACGTCTTCTCCGCCATTCTCCCCTTGATTTACATCCTCTGAGGCAGCAACTGCACAAGGAACTTCCTCTGCAACATTATTCATGTCTTCTCCGCCATTCTCCCCTTGATTTTTTACATCCTTGGAGTCAGCAGCTGCACAAGGAACTTCCTCTGCAACTTTATTCACGTCTTCTCCGCCATTCTCCCCTTGATATTTTACATCCTCGGAGTCAGCAGCTGCACAAGGAACTTCCTCTGTAACTTTATTCACGTCTTCTCCGCCATTCTCCCCTTGATTTACATCCTCGGTGGCAGCTGCTGCACAAGGAACTTCCTGCTCTTCACGTTCAACCTTAGTGTCAATCACTTTACACTCAGACTCCGGGACATTATCTCCTGAACCATTATGAAGTTTTTCGGCATCTTCCATCTCTACATCACTTTTGCTCATTTTGATATTGACTGAAAGATGTAATTATAGCGTTAATTAAGACGTTTTCTTATCGTTAGTTCTCAACATCACGGACAATGAAAAAGTAAAAAACCGAAACCTACATGCAAGATTGAAATACCAATAAAAATTAAAAAAATCCTCAACACGGAGCATGCAGGGTTCCTTAATTTTACTTTTATCACAGATCAACCAACCATTAACATTTCAAACCCTAATAACTCCGCCGAAGGAAGAAACGAATAAAAACAGAGTTAATTAGTCCAGACACGAATGAGAACCGCGAAACCATTCGTCACAAAGCAGAGAATGAACGCCTAATTATGATCATTCTCGATTCAGATAAGCTGGTGAAACGCAATTAAATCAGATTAAAAGAATCTAACGTATTCCGACAATAAACGGAGGCGGAGAAGAGCTCACCTGAAAAAACCAACGCGCGTCGTCTGCGGCGGCCAGAGCTTCAACGGCGTCGAGTTCCAAGCGCAATCGAATCTAAGGATTCGCCCTCTTCGGTTTCCAGCTGGAGCGAAATGAGGGGGCAATGTGCGAGTAAGCTGGTATCTCAACGTATCTGAAAAATTATACGGATTATTCGTAAATTGGGCGAAAATGAACGCTTAATTCACAAGGCGAATGAAAATTACGATGCTTAACTGCTTCGAAACGGTAGAAGGTCGGCGATGAGGTGGAGAGAGAAAGCTTCGCTCGGAAAACGCCAGAGAGAGAGAGAGAGAGAGAGGCTCTGTTTCTGCGGTTTGGTAGTTCAAAACTCAAAAGGAACGGAATTGGTTTGACGATGTGCAAACACTTGGATATGGGCGACAATTTCAAGTTGTCGATTTTGCCCCTGCTTTTCTGGATTGCGTCATTTGAAAATATTTTTACAATTTTATTTGAAAATAAAGTAACGTCATTTAGAGTACAATACTATTTGTATTTAAACAATCAATAAGAAATTTAAAAGTCACGTCACTTAATGTAATACTCGAATTCGAGAGTTTTGGCGTCGAAACTGAATCCTTACAGTTAGGTCAACACACACATATTCGTCTCATTTCAATTGTTCTGTTTTCCTAATCGAGTTATCCCACGCGAATTGTCTTGTTTCCTAAAATGTATTTACATTTTTAATGTCGATCTCTTAATGTTCACTTTTAACAATGCATTTAAGATCTCGTGTAAAAAAGAAATGTGACAATTGAAATGAGAAGAAGTATTAAATTTCATTTTATAACGATACAAAAGCACGTGTACATAATACTATATTGGCAAATTAAAAGTGATGTATGGATAGAGCAAAAAACCTAACTAATTACCTAAACTCGCGCTAAATACTCTCGTTTGCTTGCTTAACCATATGACAGTATATGTGATACATGTGTGTGTTAGTTTAATCGTATAAAATTAATGTTTGATACCTTCAACTTTGCCATATACTCATTTCACTCATGAACTTTAGGACTAAGTTTTGACATAGAGTTTTAATGTATTAAAGTATTGTTTGTGATAATATTTTTCAATTTTTTGCACGGGTCTACTTTCTGAAAGAGAAAGGGTTTGTAGATGGTGGACAAACGAAAAGGAAAATAGTGTCTAAAAATTATATATAAAAAAAGGTGTTATGTGTGCAACAAACCGTATTCTATGAGAACTAATTGAAATCATAGTACTACCTCTATCTCACAAAAGTAGTCATACTTCTAAATGGCACAAGAATTAAGTAAAAGAAGAATGTGTGGTTGTAATTAATTTTGAGGAGAGAGAGTTAATTGTAACCGAGCACTCTTATTATTTATCATTATAGAAAGTGGACAAATATATATATAAGATAGACAAAAAAGAAAAAATAGACTACTTTTGTGAGATGGAGGTAGTATATACTACGAAACTAACATTACCACAACTGAGATGTTTTGACCGGCTTTTCAACAAATTTTCGAAAGACAAAAATAAAAATAGCAGTTCATTGTTAAGATGTTTCGCCTCCTTCTCATGAAAAATAATGTTTCGCCTCAAAATAAAAAGTCGAGAGTTTGAGTCATGTTCGCACTCGACACGAGGCCTCAAATCGTGGTTTTGGCTTGGTTTATTTGTGTGTTTCTCAGAGTTGATTCACAATCAAACGTTACCAGAAAAAGGGAACGAAAGTTAGTATAATGAATGCGTACGAAACTAGGTTCGACGTTAGCTTATTCTTGGTGAAAATTAACCCATCAAAAAAAGAGTTGCTGCAACGAGCGTGCTTCTCCTACAAATGGGAAGGGGAGGTCATTACCGAGAGGACGTCGGTAACGGAAGCCATGGCGGAAAGAGCAGCTCTTATAACATCTTGCGAACATCCCGGTTTAACTATGGTGCGGACCTGCAATTTATATGCAGAAGTTAGGACGACGACGAGTACCTCCCTTTGGTAATATGTTTTCCCTCTAACCAATAGGTCAAGTGTTCGTGTGAAGCTAAACTTTATGAAAGTATGCGGAGTTTAAGTGTTTTGGAACATTAAAAAGACGAGATTAACCTTGTCGAGGTATTCTTGCAGTTTCTTGACGCGTCCCATGTAATCCTGGTCTTCGACGGAGAGGATAATGGGTCTAGCATCAACACCAGGTCCATCAAACTGAAGGGGCCCCGGGTTTCGGTAGATATCGTCCATCAACAATTTGGTTGCATTTTGTCTCAGTAACCTGCCAAAAGAATGTGATTCTTTAACTAACAAAAGCATTTATATAGCTGTACATGGTGCGTTTTTTCTTTAAATCTTGAATAAAGGGTGAAACTTTTGAACCGGACATACTCGTAGGCCTTCCCCTTCAAATCAACGCTAGCAGGATGTAATGCTGGCTGTCCGAGGATCGAAGGGCTCTTACCATAGCGCCTCACGGTCATCATAACCTGAGATACGAGGTACAATCACAAATTTCTTACCATATCAAAATCTTTACAAACTTTGCTAGCAAAGGGGTAGAAATCATACCGTTATAGGAGCAGCACCGCACTTCCACATATTTACGGGGTTCTTCAAGTTGGTAACAGTTGCCATATAACCATTCAGCCTAGCTGCAATTATGTGGTAGCCGACATGACCAAGAACCTATAATATATAGCTAGTCATTAAGATAAGAAACAAAAATAAAAATTGAAACGTTAGAATTATATCGAAAATAAAACTTACATAAGCATAGTCGCAGTCAAATTTGGAAGGTAGTGATCCCCGAGCTTGATAACCAAAGAAATGGCAAATTGCATTGAATTTCTTCCCCTTGTAGGTTCCTTCTTTCTGCAGAAAAAACTCGATCAGATGCAGAAGCATGCAGGATCCAACATTAGCCTTATTTTTATAGTAGCATCAATCGGAGAAATGAGTGTGAACACTAAAGAAGTGAGGAGGAAATCTCAAAGTCCAGTATTTGTTCAAACAATAAGGGAATATTTGAAGATTGATAGCAAATACACCCAAAAATTTCAATGCATATTGAATCAGAAGTGTTTGAGAATAATGTAGCAAATATAAATAAAAACGAACAGAGTTAGTTACCATTCGCTTATTCATTTCGATTTCAACAAGATGAGCTAAGAGCTTTTCCGTCTCAATCTGTTAAGGCAAAAGTAAAATAAGTTGATGTGGAGTTCACCTTAATTTAAGATAGCCATATCTTTTCCAGTACCTGAGATAGCTGTGCAGAATCATCTGATTCTGGGTGGAGAAGGAGCTGTAACACAAAATTAACTTCAGATCATGTAAAAAAAAAGGAGTTAACTACATTTACAGATCTGCATCATACCTGTTTTCTAATAAACAGAGGGAGGAATTCGAATAGTGCAGATGCCCATGGTGATAGTTGACGAGATATTTTGTCAGCAGAGACACCTTGCCTGAGTAGACCGTGAATTTCCTAGAGAGATAATTAACGGTTAAAGATGCATAATAACTTCACATCTATATCATTTCAGAATATGGCACAAAACCTCAGGCTCCAATCACCTAAGTTAAATTTTTTCGATATAGTATTCTTTCTTTTAAAGAAATCTCAAGTATAACCATTCTCGGGCCAGGAGAAAAAATTATTTGTCAGCTAAATTTAGTTTGAGAAGCTATAGTAGGATGAGAAAATTCGGAAGCCAAGAAAAACTTATAAGCCAAAGTCCAAACCAGTTTACCTTTAACAGAGCATAGACTTCAGGTATACTTTCTATGAGCCCTTCAGGCAATAGAATTACACCATGATATTTATCTGTAAAGATAAATAAGAACTTTAGACGAAAGGATTAGGTGCTGCAAGATTGAAGAAACAATGAGAGCTCTCGATTTGGACCTTGTTCAGCCCTTGCTTGAACAGCGTCGCATATTTGTTTGGTGATGTCAAAAAGTGTTAGCTTCGATGAATCAACCTCTTCGGCAAGAATAACCTGTATAAGATGATCAAACCTCTTTGTGACTCAGAAAATATACAATATCCCAGAGCTCATTCGAGTAAAGGAAAACTTCAGATCAAAATTGGAGAAGAATAGAAAAAGGAACAAGTACAGACCATATTCGGATGAGACTGAAGTGTGCATTCTAGTGCAACTTGAGATGCCTTTCTCCCCATGAGTCTTATAAAATAATAATACTGCATGGACACAGAGAAAAATAGCATTTGTAAGCAAATAAAAACATTCTATTAAACTATGCACCATTTATCTTCTTATTTCAAAGAAAAAGACAGTCATGTGTGGTCAGCTGAGAAACCATAAAGAGATTTTTTCGGGTTAGCTATTATATAGAAATTTGCATTGGACAACAAAGGGTTCCAACAATTAGGTCGCGTCAACTGCTCAACAGACAAGTAACCTCAAGAATCTCTAGCAATAAGAAAAATAAAACTACATGATAGTAATTGCTTACTTTCTCTGCAGAGAGTGCATCAGTGCACACATTGCTGATCAGCTGGGCATTGACCTGAATAAGCAAACAAGTCTTTTTATCATTCCATTCTCTTAAAGAATGGACATGTAAACTTTCTCAGTATTTTTTTGCCGAAAAAAAATATATTTATAATTGAAAGAGTAAGTCAAGAAAATATTTAAACAGTACAACATGAGAAAAAATAATAGAGAGGGAATCACAATAGTGCATCAAGATCAATGTCATGAGAAAGAAAGCATGGTTTTACTTATCATTAACAGTAGCCAGTAGGTTATCACGTGAAAGTTTTCTGAGTTAATATATTGGAGTTGTGCATGCTAACAATAAGATGACCACAAAGGAGATGATGCACATTGTCATCACACTTCGAACCCCAAGGAACAGACTGGATAACTCTGGAGCATAAATTATTACCTTACAAACAGTGTCAAAACCCACATTTGTCTCAACAAAATGGTTCTTCAGGTCCCCATTCAGAGTAACAGGAATACCAACCACCTGAAAATTTTAGCTCTGTTTAACAATGGTCTAGAAGAAGGCAAACAAAATCAACAAGTCGAAGGTTGTCAAATTAATTGGATAAGAAGAAACTATAGGTGCATTGAATAGTTCAGTATAATAAGGTATAGTTATAAAACTCAATGAAATTTTTTACAAGCGATGTATTTGATGAAGCACCAATGTCATGTAGTATACCTTCGTCATGCACTTTCTATCTGCAAAAGTTTCTGCAAGCTGGGCAGCATCTGTGTTTGAAGTCACACCTTCACAAGCAAAACAAAGAAACGTCAAGAAACAAAAATAAAATTACAACATGAAAACTTAGGAGAAAGGAAAGATACCCCCAATGATGACAAGAGCATCAAGCTTCAAAGTTGTGCATGCATTAAGTGCTGCATTGACTTGTTCAGTTGTTCTAATTTGATCTTTCGTCCGTCCGAGTAAATCATAACCGCCTTTACAACATTACTCAAACAACATAAGTAATGAGATTTCAATTTGCATGTCAGATTTCATACAATTTAACTTGCATGTGAGATGTACCTTGGTTCTTGTAGGTTGAAAGAATCTCATCACTGATCTCTAAAGTTTTTTGAGCAAATAAACCTTCAGAACCACCTAGGAAGTACACAAGAGACTTCAATATATTGTACTTTTTACAAGAAATAACACTTTAGCCAAGAGGGAAGAAGACCTAAGAAGGGCACAATGATGGTAAGCAATCAAAATCATTATAATCCAAAACAAAGTCCACGACAATCCACTAAAATTGAGATTAAGGAGTTCTACTCAGGCAAACAACTGCACAAGGAAAAAGAGAGCAGCATAAGTATATGAAAAAGAGTAGACTCCTAACCCAAAAAACCGAGCAATACGCTTTTCGGGTTGTGCACTTTTAGAGCTTCGAAAAGGCCCCAAACTACATTATGTCCTCCAGGAGATTGTCTACCACAAAACACAATTCCTACCCTGCAACAAAATATACAGTAGGGTTAACTCATAGTAGTGGAATACATACCTAACTGCAATTATTCTTGAAAATTTTCTACAGTAGTGAAATGCATACCTAACTGCAGGGTGATCGGTAATTATTTGAGCATCAGGAACCTTAGCCGTGGCCCTGAGGAAGTGTACTAATGGCTGACCATACGTGTAAGGAAAAGCCCTACTTATGGTGTGAGCACCCAAAGGATCTGCAGCTGTGGTTGCATCACCAAACTCAACACGAACCGTCGTTCCCTGTCGAATGCAATCATATATTGTAAAATTCATAAAAAAAAATCAGCAAGCCAGACTCTCTTTTCTGTCTCATCAAGATGTGAACAGTCATTATGAGCTTCGACACTCCAAAAAAATCCATTTCGAACTAACGAAATCAAAGTTACTGCAGATTTCCGATCAATAATACATGTAAAACCAACTAGCAGAATGCACAAACTCAGCAACCATTTCAAGGAATTATTAGCTTGGCCTTTCATCCTATATAACAGAATTTACTCGAGTAATATGAGAAACCGGCTCCTCAATTCGAACAGTCAATCCTTTCTTCATCAGTCCAAAACCGAAGTACATTGCAAAAATCGGAAGATACACGCACAGAACACCAGAACAGAGCTCGACACAGCCAATCCAACTAATCGAAACTCTCACTAAAAGTCATTAGCACGTAAACTCAAACTAAATTCATCAACCGCGCTAAAACAAAACCTTACCAGTTCGCACCAAGTAAATCAAACCAAAATCAACAACCAAAACAACAACAACAAAAAACACACAATCGTAAAAGTATGAAGCGAGTATCGTACGAGCGTCAACTTTTATTCTAGAGAGAGAGAGAGAGAGAGACCTGAAGGCAGGGCGGTAGTTCCGGTTGGTAAAGCGATCGGAGCTTCTGCAAATCAGAGAGTTCTCTGGCAATCCCATAATCAGAATCCATTTCTTCTTCAAAAACCTGCTGCAAAAGTTATGTTCCTTCGTTTTGTTATTTTTTCCGTTTATATACACTCTGCAGAAAGGGGCGGCATTACCAACCACAAAATTACCGGTTTAGCCCTTTGCTTAGACCCTTTAAAATCGAGAACTCGAACTCTAACTCGAGATATTTGTTTTTGAAACTTAATTCTAATTACTAGGCCCACTAACGCATACTCTTTCCCGATTTTTTGTTAATATTTTTTCAAAAAAATATTAAAATGAGTACACACTCCTACGGTTTGATTATGCATCTTTTTATAATTTATGATATGATTAGAAATTGAATTTCACGAGAGAAGAACGTATGAAATAGCTATTTTGGTCCTGTTTAGGTGGCTCGCACCATGTCAATGAAGTAGAATTTTGGTCCCGTTTAGTCATGCTATTATAGGTGAGAAAATTGTCATCCTACTTATTCAAAACTTAGACTCGGTTTATCTAGATGCAATCCTCGATTCCAGTTTCAATTACCAGCCACATCTATATCTTAATCGAAATTCAATCTAAAAAAATATGTACAAATTTTAATCGGATAAGTGAACCTTAGACAATAATCGTAAACATGTCTAAAATCGTAATATATATAGAAACCAAAGAAGGAAGAAAACATATATTAGGGAAAAAACATTAGTGAATCCAAAAGTAAGTTCCCAAGAAATGCAAATAATATTAGTACTACTTTGTACTTTCTTAGTAGGAAATAATAAAGTTTTGTGGGCAAGAGATCATTAATGCAAATAGAGGCTAGAGAGGGAGGTGTAGTTTGGTAAGAGTATATATTTGGGATTTCCAGAAATGCCCCTGAGTCACCAACTTTTGTGATTCGCGAAAAAGAAGGAATAATGTGATCCGTATAGAATATCCATATCCATTCGTGACTACCTTTTACATTATTCTAACTATTATTCCCTTGTTATTTTATTTGATGTTAATTGTGGAGGGCAGCAAAGTTATTACTACCTCCATCTCACACGAAAGTAGTCCTATTTGACTTTCGATTTTACAGACACGTGTTTTCATCGAAACCTAGTACGAGTTCTAAAACATATTTTAAAAGTATTTTTTCTTTTACAACATAGTACGAGTGTCATAGTATCTCGTGAAAGAAAAAATACCTCAAAATTATATTTTAAAACCCGTACTAGATTTCTGTAGAAACACGTGCCCGAAAAGTCCAAGGTCAAACATGACTACTTTTGTGAGATGGAGGTAAGCAGAGTGAAACATAAATATCCCCAACTGATTTGTCCCGCTCCATGTGTACCGTACTCGTGGTTACTTATTCCCCAAAGCTTATTAGTCGGTTATATGATATCCATCCAAAACTCCAATTCCAACAAACCGAAAGTCGACACCTCTCCCGTGATATCACGAAAAGCTCGAGCTCGAGCCTCTACTAACTCACCGCCTTTTTCGAGTTCTCGTTTATTGATCATCTTTTTCTTTTCTTTTTTTTTTCTTTATTAATGATGTTTTTTTTTTATAATTACTACACCAAAAGCAAAAGCAAACTAATTTTATTGGACGGAAGGAGTAGTTTAACCATCTACCGTTATAGACTAACAGACACACACTGATCTGGTTTTAACCTCTACCGGGAGATGAGATAAATGGATTCCAAGGGTAAAATTATGTTTTAATTTATTTCCAATTTTGGAAAGATGACAATCGAATACGGAAAAATGACACTACTGAAATGGGACAGAAGGTTTAATATTTTATAAATATATTAAAATAATAAAAGTTTTTTTAAAAAAATCTCCCATAAAAACGGACCACTTTGGGGTGCAAGCGAGTTGAGTTAAGATGACTCGTTGAGCTTTCAAAACTTGACTCAAACAAGAATTTACTATGGCAAACCAATTCTCAAACCCCTTTATATAATACCCCTCGTCCTACTTAATTAGTCCACAATCGAGGGGGCGTACAAGGCAGAAATAAAGGGGGCAAGGCAATTTAACAGATAGAAAACCTCATTATTATAGTAATCAACATAATAGCTAAGAAATCAACGGTTACCATGCACATAATTTCTGGCTAAAGAGTCAGAAGTAGTAGTTCTCATAGAAAAGAAATAAAAAGAAGAAAAAATAAATAAAGAGAGAAGCACAACAAAAAGGAGAGGGGGAGAGGGAAGAAAGAACATCAAGTGACAACACCTATTCCAACTCTCCACCTAAGAGACTAGCAGCCTTAACTTCATTCTTGATCTTGAAGCTTTGCATCTCTTGCTCATCATAAATGAATGGAACAGAGAACTCATATCCTCCTCATTTTCTGCCTTTCTTCGACCCGCGCTTTTCAACTCTGTGCTGTCGACGTTTTGCCGAAGACTCGCTTCCAGAGCTGACAGGAGGTGGGTGGGAAGGATTAACAGGTATATGATGATGCCCAGGAACCCAAGCAGGGAACCCAACAGCAGGGATTCTGCACAATTAAGCACCATGTATAATTAGTATTCAAACTTCGGGTGAAATCACCATGTTAAAAGGAAGCAAGTATCTTCCACGAATATGTAAAGCTCATAGCATGCAGCAGAAGTTGGAAGCATATGTGCAACTATCAAAGTCCAGCAACAATAGATTCTAACACAGCTCATTATGCCCAATGCTCATCACTAGAATCAATATCACATCAATGCATTTTGCGATAAAAGAAGAAGACTTCATAATCACATCACGGCATTATGACATTAGAATTCAAATGTGAGAGATAACACAAACTTTCTGATGGTTTAAGCAGTGGTGAAGATTATCTGATGACTAGAGTATAAGCAGTGGTGGTTTAAAGCAATGAAGATAATACACAAACTTTACTATGCCCCATCACAACATTAGAATTCAAATGTGAGAGATAACACAAATTGCAGGTTTAGCAGTTGAAAGACTACCCAATCACATAAATGGCAGGATAAGGAGCTGTTTTCAGATGGATTAGGACTAGTGTAGGTCTAAAGTTTATTGTAATGAAGATGATACACAAATCACCCATTACAGCATTAGCATTCAAATGAAAGATTATTAGACACTATTGCAGTTTCCTATGGTCCATTAGCAAGATAAACACGAGTTTAGCAACGAAAAAGACTTATTCGTCACATATATAGCAGCTTTGGTTTAGAGTATTCAAAAATGGCATCAACGATAGCCTAATATGCTTGCTGCATCGTATAGCTACTTCCTCAGCTGCCAATCCATTGCTATTTAAAGAGCAAGTATATGAGTTCGAAGTTCTTACCCAACAAGAGCACAGCAGACTCCTGCTTGGACCTGGACGCATCAAATGCCTGGCTACTGTGCATCGAGAGACGTAGAGCTTGATTCTCAGCAAGACAGCATTGGAGCAAAATCCCCAGCCTCTTACATTCCGCTTCATAGTACTTGCTCTTCATCTCAAGATCCCTCACTAGCATCTTTTTCCTTTCCCTCGATCGAACAGCTGCATCTCTGTTCCTCATTTGCCTGGAAGATCACATACAGCAACATAAACATCAAACCACAAAATCTCCTAAATTAAACAAACACACATGAGTAATTTGTTGCAATCACTAGACCATGTATCAATCTACAGACAAGGGTTCCAGTCTATACAGCATTCAAAATTGACGAAGAAATATAGCAAGTGGAATGCTCCTACACATAATCTAGTGGTATATTCTCATACAACATCGATAAAAATCAGTCGATGCTTTACGGAAGATGATGAGTTCCTCAATTTACATAAAAGTAAAGCAGCATCTCCATCAATCGAACAGAAAATCAACATGCAACGTCAAAGCTTAGAAGCAATACCTCTTCCGTTTCTTCGCATCGGGATCATCGGTATCACCATCATCCTCGGTGGCGCAATTCACCACCGCCTGCGTAGCATCCGCGCCATTCTCCTGGGGCTTCTCCCGCTCTCTCTCCTCCTCGCCAATGACGAGGTCCACCAACTCAGGACTGGCCGAAGATTCCTTGCTCCGATCCGACTCCGACCCGCTCAACGGGGAGTCCTTGTTCGGGGCAGAATCCGACCCGGGGAAACAATCCAGAAGCACCTCGGAGACAAACTCGTCGGCAAAATCATCTTTCTCCTCCGCAGGCGGAAAGAACTCGTCGTTCAATAGATACTGCTCGATGTCATCGATCGACAAAGAACAGCCGGAATCCGGCGACGTCGACAGCCCCTCCGCCGGCAGGAGTTCACCTAAATCGATATCGAAATCGAGTTCATCGGGAAAATTTTCCGAGAAATTTCCCCAGTCGATCAACTGCTGCTCATCTACCACAACGCCGCGATCAACCATCAACCCTAGGCCGAAGAGAGAGAGAGAGAGAGGGGGAAAACAAAGACTGAAACTGTAACTGTAAAAGAAGGAATTTACAAAAACTACAAAATAGCAATATGCGATCGGTGGCGGAGGTTTTATGGAGGGGAGGGCGGCGGCGCTGCGAAACTGCGAGGAGACTTCCGCTGCCTTCGCGGTTAAGAGAGAGGGTGGTGGATGATCTCAGCCGTTGGATCAACTTGCGGTGGATCGAGTTTTGTATTTTAGAGGGACAAGTCACCCAGCCAATCAGAATCCAAGTTTGGTCCACGTGGCTTGCTATGCAAATTTCTTAATTACGAATATTTTATAATTAATTTCTTTTTTAGTTTGGAGATTGGTCTCCACAAATATTAACAATAACTATTTTCTTTTTTCGACATGATTTATTTGAAGATAAAACATAGTGTTTTTAATATTTTAATATATATTTTATTAAACAAAGCAAAGCATCATATATTTATAAGAATGTACATTGATTAATCTTGAAACGAAATTGTATTAAGAATTTTAAATTAATATACAATCATAGAAATCGATGAATAAACAAACAAGTTACGACAATTTTAAATTTTACGATTCAAATTATATAACGATACGTAGTACACGAGTTAGTAAATCAGACTAATAAGTTAACTGATTGAATTATGTAGAAAACGAAATTGCTTTAATTTTCGTTCTGATACTTTAAAAGAAATTTAAAAAACGTGATTGTATGTTAGAACTTAACAAAGAGGTCTGAATAATTAGCATCACTTTTGTTTCAAATCTATCCCGAACTTTCGTACTTCTTCGATCAAATCTATTATAGCATAAACTATACAGATCAATCCTCAAACCAAATCTATCAAACATGAATTCGAGGACAAATTTGAAACAAAAGTGATAGTTTGAGATAGATTTGTATATGCGCATCATCACTAGCATAAATTCAACACCCTAAAATATACTTAATCGAGCAACGAAAGCCAGAATGCTACGAAGCAAGTAAATCCAATGTGATTCAGAACAAGAGCAACGAAAGCCAGAATGCTACGAACAATGTGATTCAGAACAAGAATAATGCAAACGGTTACATAATGGCTAATCCCACATAGGAGGAAGCATAGCAGTATGGCTAAACCTGCTACAATCTAAGAATGCTAATGGCCAATGGTAACGAACGGTTTATGTAATCCTGCAATCAAAATCCCACAAGAAAAAGGAATAACATTACCTGTTTTCATAGTTGCATGTACACTGACTGTCTAATTAGCTAACAAGACATGCCACGCCACGCCTCCCGGGAAACAGAACGATGCGTGCATAAACACAAATGCTCACATGTGCACCGCATGTAATGAGAGAATGCCTATTATCTAGTGCTAGAAGCTTCGCCAGAAGCAAGCAAGAGAAGTTGCGGTCAATAAGGTAGGGATCAATACCAGTAATCCCGTAGATAAGTTCATACCTGGGCCCCTGCTCTCTTACATATTGTTCTTACTTACCTTGCACTTCGTGGCCCGGCTTGCCTTTAGCACCGACAGAACCGGAAGCGCCCCTTCTTTCAAAGAGAGGAGGACGGGTTTTCGGTTTTCCAGATGTAGCGGAACTTTACTTCTGAATTCCCTAAAAGATGGTTTCCAAAGGGAGACTAGCCTCTACTTTCGAGGCATCTCCCCCCTCGTTGAGCGAAGCCTCCGCACTGGTCCTGGCAGGGCACTTCCCTTTACTCCATAGGGCCTTACATTACAGTAGGTTTGTAGGGGCCCTCACATGGGACAAGTATGGAGCCAGCTGTATCAGCTTAGGGACGGAATCGACTCTTTCGAACCTGGGTGATCTATCCATGACCAGGATGAAGCTAGCTTTCTGTCGAGTCTGTCCAGGGAAATGGTCGGCCATGGACCGGCTGACTCAAACACAAAAGCTTCACTACTTCAACATGGATATGCTTGTGCATAAAGCTAATACTATATGAATGCAGCACCTCTTTTGACGTATAGATTTATCCCGAGAATCAAGACCCAAACCAGATGCCACAGGTTACTGTAAACATAAAAGCCATATCAAGGAATCCCTAAAAAGATGCAACATTTGGTGGCTGATGTCGAGACTAGGCTAAGATATTAAGATTTAAGTGATAGATCCTAGTCGGTGTGCACATTAAATTTCACAAAACTTGAAGACCTAAATAGAGCAAAGAGAAGGTAGCCTGTAGAACATACAGCTTAACATAACAAACCCCATTGTATACAATTATCCATACAAAGTGATAGTCTATCAGAAGTTCTACAGAATACGACTTCGAAAAACTTAAACCTCACACATTAAGAATCTGACCTCGGATGCTACGCATAATATGGAAAATTTATTGTTTAGCACTATGACTCCAGAAATCACAAATCACACACGCGTACATACATACCCACAAGATAAGCAAGTAGTTAGCTGCAAATATGATATGGAATCAAAACTGAACAATGAATAGAGAACTATGCTGGTTGCAGATTGTAAAGCCACAGCTCAATTCGATATTCTCCTCAAGTTACAAGGAAAATTACCATTGCCGAGTTCAAAGTAAGTTAGTCCATCAACAAGCTTCATCATAAAACTAAGCTTGAAAACGGAAAATGCACAAAAGCAATCTTGTCTATCACGTCGCCCATATCTTTATTAGAGATACATTCCCTAAGCTCCCTACAGACCACACATTTCACTAACTCTACAAAAATAAGGTGTTCCCCACACGAGCAGCTGTTCAATAGGGAAGGAAACTTGTGTTTGTTAACCAATAATAACCTGAACAAGGAGCTAAAAACAGCTACGAAGGAAAGCAATAAACGTTTATATTAGCTGACATTCAGAACTAACGAAAACAGCCACAAATACTCGGTACCAAAGTCTGAATCTTTTAGGAAAAACTAGAATGCTAATGGTCATATAATCTAATCCCGCAATCGTAAATCCCACAGAGAAAAAAAGATTCATAATCCTAAGTTATCGCTTGCACGTTTACCATCTAACTAGTTGGAACTACCAAAACATAGCAACACGATAAGGAAGTATGCAATGCGGAAAAGGAGAGTATAAACAAATACAACAATCCTTACAGAATCACTGCCCCTTCTCCTCCCTCTCTCGATTCCATTGCTCGATCCTGGCTCTACGCTCCTCGCTCCCTTCCCTGGCCGGGCTCCTGCTCCGCCTTGGACTCCCTCCATGCCTTCTCCTCTCACTCCCATACCTCCCACCATGCCTATCACCTCCACCGCCGCCTCCACTCCTCCTCCCACCGCCACCGCCGCGGTGATCCCGCCTATCATAATCCCTCTCCCTATCTTTCTCCCTCTCTCTCTCACGCTTATGATACGGAGGGCTCGCACTCCTACTGCGGCTCCTAGTCCCCCAAAACTTAGTATGGCGCGTGCCGTACAGCTTCCTCCTCAGCTCCCTACCGATCATCTTGACATGCATGAAATTGCAATACCCGCCGCGGTTACAGCTGTTCTCCTCGTACTGTCTGCAGGTAGCCTCGCGGAAATCGGTGACGGGGGAGAAGTCCGCGATGATGGGGCGGCCGGAGTAGAACCTCCCCTGCAGCGCGTTGAGCGCCGCCGCCGCCTGGTCCTCCTCCTTGAACTGGACGTAGACGTTCCCGATCATGTGGTCGGCGAGGTTGTCGCAGACGTTGAGGCTCTCGATCTCGCCGAATTTGCTGAGCTCCTCGTAGATGTCCTCGTAGAAATCCTCGAAATGCTCCTGGATCTTGTCCGGGTCGATCGGCTGGCCCTGGGCGTCGACGCCGGGGGTAATCATGTCGGGGCGCTGGTACATGTTGGAGAGGAGGAGCGTCGGCGAGATGGTGGGGCGGTTGTGGAGGCGGGAGCAGCGGTCGCCGTGGCGGCAGGCGCCGATTTTGAAGTAGAAGGGGCAGTTGACGCGGTCCTTCTCGGTGCCGAAAATGGAGGCCAGGTGCTCCGCCATGGTCGGAGAGCTCGGTGGATCGAATCGGATTGAATTTTTGGTTAGGGTTTGAGGAAAGAGGGCGAAAGTAACCCTAGAAATTGAATTGAGGGAACATGGAATTGGATTGAATTTTTGCGTATAGTGGAGAGTGCTTGCTTCAGTACTTTACTGTTTTAAGGAAACATTACTTTTAAACCGACAAAAATGTCTCAATTCTTCATTTCCTTTTTATGCTAATTGTCCACTACAAAAACGGCACAGTAACCAATATGACTATGTGTCATAGATAAAAGGGTTTAAATTATATTAATTCTGTGACTACAAATAATCTATTTTTGGAAAGTGAAAAATTAAATGACATACTCCTATCAT
This sequence comes from Thymus mandschuricus, assembly GCA_029379335.1. Taxonomy (NCBI): domain Eukaryota; kingdom Viridiplantae; phylum Streptophyta; class Magnoliopsida; order Lamiales; family Lamiaceae; genus Thymus; species Thymus mandschuricus. The sequence goes on along the minus strand of CM057075.1, from coordinate 38,504,450 downwards.
AAAACAAAGACGATTAGATAGAGACAAAGAGAGTACTACATAAGTTAAAATTTGAAGAACAAAACGCAATACTATAAATTTATTTGGATTGTCCCTTATATTTTCATACGATATTCGTCTCTAATATTCGTGCACAACATCATTCGACACGAGTTTTAATATTATAAAAATAGTGTATATGTCGTGGACGATGAAAAAGAAAATTTGTATACAAATATCACAAAGGGTAAGCAATCATACCAATATATTACTCGCTCTGTCTCATTGCTGTTGTCCACAGAATCGCAATAATAATACGAGAGCAAATGAAAAAAAAAAAAAAAAAAAAAAAAAAAAAAAAGGAGCAATATGCAACAGCATAAATCAACAACAGAAACTCAGTTTCCAATAATAGCAAGCAAAAATGGCTGGATTTGCAAGCAAGCAAACACATTGCAAACTGAATAGATATAAATGAGAGAAAAAACCAATCATCCTCAAGAATCATTACAAATGAAACTCAAAAAATCTATAATATATGTGATTGTTACAAACAACATCGAAGTGCAAGGGATGATATCATGCTTTCGAGGAAGAAGCCGATCCACCAAGAAAGAATATCAACGGAGGTGAAGCCTTATCGAGGCAGAGCACCTGGAGGAAAGTTGCGCAAAGGATTCTCCCTCAACAGCTCCGTTTCTCTGAACGAAAGCCAGTGAATACCATGAACAAACTAATAGTTGAAAGAAGATGATAGATGACATGTTATTTGAACGAGCTCATAACGAGATTGATGTCTTACCTCTTAATATCTTTTCCATCCCCGGGTCTGAGATGCAGAACCGAAGACTTCTCCCCCTCCTTGTCTGGTTTATTTTGTCTACAAGAGAGAAGTAGTTCGAAAATTAGACCCAAACAACAACATGCTTCAAATGTAATGAGCAACTATGAGGTCTCAAGAATTACTTATTGCATTCTTCGTCCACAAAGATCTCAATGCATGGGCCAGGAGGCGGTCTTGGTATTCTTTGACCTGGTCTCTGGGGAATCTGCGAAGAATAACTTTGATTATACGAAGCCATCTACCATTTGTGAATCATGAAGCAGATTAATGTCCTATGTTTTTACCTTATTTGATGTCCACTTGGAAGGAATTGCATTGTTCTCTTTATTTCTTTCTGCACGAGCACCAAGTGAGTGCCATGGTTTCGTGTCAGCCTTGGACATTTCCGGGTGATGACTGGATACTGAACTATTGGTGCTGTCCTTAAAAATGGCGAATGTACTGCCAGTAGCCATAAAAGAAACAGTGAAATACAAGTATAATTGTACTAACTAGGATGAATGCATATTAATTAGAGTAATCAGCTCAAATTTGTATTTCTTTTCTGTTTTGGTTCTAAATTCTAACCTGTCTGGCTTCTGTTTTTTCCTGAAAATATCAGAACTCTCTGGCACCTGGTTTCCTGATAACCATACGAAAGTATTAGCCGCATACTACAAGCAGTAATTTGCAAAAATAAAATATGAAGTCAGTAATGTCTAATGCCTATAGAGACATACTTGCTTGTTTAGCCAACAAAGTTCCGAAGCTTCGAGCTGAAGCATGGTTCTCTGTTGCATCATCCTGATAATTGCAATAGGGTCATCACAGGAATCAACAATAGAAATGGGAAGGGCAAAATGAGAAGTAGATGCAACCACAACGGAAAAGAATTGCTTACATCTGTAGCTTTTAGCTGTCTCATTGAACGAGCAAGAAACTTCTTGTAAGCTGCTGTCAGTTTTTCAACAGGCTCGGCCTTCCTGGTAGAGAAATGAAAATCCACTTTGTCATAATATAGTAGAACAACAGAAAGATTTTCATGACAAAAACAATTTTCCTTTTTTGACACTTCAATAAGGTATTTAACGAACCACAATACCGACCCCCCTACTCAAAAGGTAGAAAGTGAGGATTTTATCAGGTGAGCTCCTGCATTTTCCATGAAATATTATACTGCAGCCAAAGCTCCATACATAGTTTACTTAACCTCTTTACAAGACCTATGTAAGTTATCATAATCCGACTAGATACCTATATTTCTGCATCAATTATGTATCTTGGAAAATCTGAGCATATAAATGAAGGCAATAAAGAATCTAAGTATCTTTATACTCCTTAATGTGTACTGGTCTATAATTCAGAGAATGAATGCTTCAGGCCAGACTCTTACTTCACCAGCACCTAGTATTCCCTCCAGATATAAGAACGAGTTCATAATATTACAACGTGCTCATATACTGAAAAGCGAACCTACAAAACCAATTAGAGCTTCATTGGTACAAAGTGCACCGTCATACTTTCAAGGAAAACGGAAAGCAGAGAGTGGAAAGCGGATTATGAAGGAAAACAACATGTGAATGTATGTGTATCTGAGAGTGAGATATGCTCAAAGAAACGGAATGCCAATAAGCTTTCATTCCAGAAACTCTCAAGCATCGATAACAAAGCTAAGGGGCCAGAATGAAAAGGCTTACATAGAAAGCCCACGATTGAAGATCTCGTTTGCAGTCTTATTCTTATTCTTCTGTTCCATGAGCAACGCATATGAAATGTAGAACGACGCATGTGTTACTCCAATGTTATTTGCCTCCAAAAAACTATATATGACTTCGGCATCAACACAGTTTTCAGCCTGTTTTGCCATTTCATATAAAATTATATCACCATCATCATCATAAGCACATCAAAACACAGTGTTTACCTACAAAAACAAGAAATCGAAAGAATACTCACATATTCCAACCATACATTCAGGTACCGGACATCATCCTTGTATCGTTCATCATGCCAAAATGTACGAACGCACTGTTCGTAAATCACGACCAACCCTGAACAGTCACCACCGGGCGGGAAAGCTTCCTGAACCCATTTGATGCACCTTTCCAAAATTTAACAAAACAAGATAAGGACAAAGAAGAAGGAACCGATTCAGCTAATATCTCTAATTAAACTGAACTGGATTCTTAATATGCTATAATTTGACATAAACCTTCACCAAATCTAAACCCTAGCCTCAGAATGAATGATTAACACACCAAGCTAAATTAAGAAATGATTACTCACTGGATCCAGGGCTCGAGAGGATCTTCACCGGTATACTCATCGATCGCCTCGATCAACTTCCTGTTGAAATACAAATTCCAACAATCAGATTCCAGAAAACGAATGCGCATCATTCTACAAAAACGGCGGAAAAATCAACGGAAGAAGAAAAAAAGGGGGAGAAAGGGGCAAATCAATGGGGGAACCTCCTATGGTGAAGGAGAGAGGTCTTGATTTGGGAATGAGAGCTCGATTTGAGGGCGTGGTTGAGGAGACGAACGTTGCGGCCGCGCTTCAATGGTCGGACGTTTTCTTTGTAGAGCTCCCACTCGTTGCCGGTCTTCTCCTTCGACGCTAGAAACTCCGTCTCTGGATCTAGCATCATTGCCGCCGTCGGCTCTTCCAATTTGCCGCTCGCCATCCTCTTCTTCTTCTTCTTCTTCTTCTCGGTTGAATATTGCTTGAATATTTTGAAATTTGAAATGAACAGAAAATTATGTTACTAGCCGTTACTAAATTACTGGGAGCGGTGGGTTGGGCCCACTTCTGATGAACTTTATAATTTTTTATTATTATTACTGGACTTTGATAAAGCCCATCTAAAACAAAAGCAACATATAGTCATTGGATTAAATCATTAAACGATGATCAAACGTCCAATCTCGAAAAGGCTTGTAGTATGTATATTCATTCTTCGACATATACCAACATAGTATTCTTTTTAGCTACAAATTAAATGTATACTCACTATGTTTGTTGCGAATGACCGTCTTTCCTTTTATAGTTATATCATCTGAAATGACCGATTTCATATTCTGATACAATAACCCTCCATTTGAGGTTAAACTCGATTATCAATCAGTCGTTTAATCAAACTTAAAACTAATTTCACGAACTGTCAATTTTCATCCTAAATGAGCGTGGTCGTCGCTGTTGTGGACCGACAGACGAGCTACCGAACCACATTAGTATAATATTGTCCGATTTGGGCCTAAGCCCGCACGGTTTTTCTATTGCGCTCCTACCCAAAAGGCCTCCTACTAATGTAGTGATATTCTCCTTTATATATAAGGTCCGTCCACCTTATATTTCAGACGTGGGACGTGCTGTTTGTCACAACAGTCGCTTTATACACTATACTCTCGTTTCTTAAAATTGAAATGAGTATATAGTTCGAGAAGTTTCAAACCGACCACCCCTCCAATCACGTTGCATTATTAGATAAACATAACCATCTCATTCATATTATTATCAACTAAATATTCCCGTGCTACCCTTCATAACCATGTTTTCCCATGCCATCACCGAAGGGCATCCAAGTAATTCACTCACAACCTGGCCCCATTTTCTCCACCACTAATCGATTCACATTTCTCCTCCTTCACCTTTTGCTGTTTCACGCACGAAATCAGGTCGAAAATCCCCCTCCGATGTCTCCCGCTCTAGCCCTAGCCGCCTTCAATTTCCGGCCGCCGCTGTTCTCATCACCGCCGCCATCTCTCCGATCCAGCCGGCGAGCGGCGGGCGGGGTCAGGTCGGAGATGAAGGTGTACAAGGGAACGCACATGAGGGAGCGGCGGCTGACGGAGATGATCGAGCAGAAGGTGGCGGAGGCGAAGCAGGTCTGCGGCGAGGACGAGACCTCCGACGAGTGCAAGGTGGCGTGGGACGAGGTGGAGGAGGTGAGCCAGGCGAAGGCCGATCTCCGCGTCAAAATCCACCAGTTCCAGCAGGATCCGCTCGAGCACTTCTGCCAGGAGAATCCGGAAACCGACGAGTGCCGCATTTATGAGGATTGACGACTCTTCTCCGATCGATCTGTTCATCCGCTGCCTGTAAAACTATATTATTCGGTAATTGTTTGATTAGCCTTAATCTTAAGCTTTCTGTTGCTGTAAATTACCAGTTTATGGTTGTGACTATGTTTGATCTTATGTTAAAACTCATAATGCGAACTGTTATTCATATATGCGATGGAAATCTGGTGAAATCAGAGCGTTGCAATTTCTCAAATTGAATCTACGAACTTTTTGGATAAGCTTTTCGTGATTTTCTTTTTAATTTTTAATGTTTTGTACAGTATTCTTAATTTATTTTTGAATATAATTGTAGAGAAATGATATGCTAGTCAACTTCGTGTTCGACATTATTTTGTTTGATTTTTTCAAATTGTAATATAATATAATACCATATTGAAATCATTAAATCAATAAAAAGTATAATTATCATAGCTCGATTATTTTATTATTCATTTTTTGAACTTAGAAGGGAAAACGAACAAATTGAACCTTGATATTTATACTTTTTGTTAATTTAATATTTCAATATTAATTTATAAAATATTAGAATATATTACAATTGAAAAAATCGAACAAAATAATGTCGAAATAAAAAAATGACGAAGGTTCCCACGAAAGTGTCATCATAAAGTGACTAGCATATCATTTATCTATAATTGTATTCCGTTTATCCACCTGCAAACTTGCACATTTCAATTTTAGGCTTTTTCAAACATGCCAAATTCATACAGATAATACAATCAGTTTATTTGTTCACACTAAATAGTTATAATACACTTTCAAGTCATTATCGTGAAAAATATTGGTGAATTTTATTTTGTTCTTTTATTGGTTCTATGTAATGTATAGAAATTAGAGTCATCAAAGGCATAATTTCATTACAATTATGAAGTTTATCAAGGAATTGGAATACCCTAAAACAAAAACGAAAATGCCGTCGACCATTCTTATCTTGATTATCTTCGAGGAATTTGACGTGATGTTTAGGTTCTGTGCAAAATGTGTTTTCTTTGATGAACAATAAAATTTGCAATAAAAGAATCGGTAAACTTTATCCCTTATCTATTTTATCGAATATTTATGAAGTAGAAAAAAGTTATAATAAGTGATATTATCACCGAATTTCAAATGGATGGGAACTGCAAGACCTTTAGTCTCGATAGTTAATGTCTTCCACTGAACTAAACATACGTACACGGTACACTTCACTATTTTATTGAAAATTTTAACAATACAAATTCTAATCAATCTCAATACATTTTTAAATAAAATTGTACCAATGTTTATGAATCGATGCTCAACTTCATAAACACCAAACCTTCCATCCGACGTGGCATTACGAAAGCCGTTTCTACAAATGTTCTTGAAGAGCTAAGAAACTACAATAGCAGAAAACCGGAAAAAAGAAAACGAAAATGGAAAATCAAATTAGTGGCTGAGGAGTGAGGAGGAGAAGCAACTCCCACTGTTAATCGAGGCTTGCATATTTCTTCCTCGAGGATTCACCTTAACCGCCGCAGCCATGTCCGTGCTCCGTCCTCCGCCGCCGCTCCTCCGCTGCGAACGTGCGGCTCGAGCTTTTCCGAGCTCCGTTTTCCGCAACTCCTTCTCCCGCTTTAATGCTTCGTGGCAAGAGGTAAGCTGCAAAACTAATGCATCGGTTCGCCTGATTTTCTCCCTCTCTCTAAAAACTGCTGGTTTGTGTGTAGGTCGCCGGAGTCGTGGTGTTCTCCGCGATTCCTTTCACGGCGGTCAAAGCGATTGCCAACAGTCCGGTGGGAGAGGAATTGCAGAGGCGAATGGAAGAGAAGAAGAAGATTTACAAGGACAACTCCTCAAAACTGAAAGCCCTCTCCGATAGAGCTAGAACGGAGAGGTAGTCTTTTCCCCTAAACGTTTTCCCATTTTCTATTATTATTTCGATTTCTGCTGGATTCTGTAGAACTGAACATCGATCTACTCCATTCAACCTCAACTTGCAGCGAATTTACCAAATTACCATTTTCTGATGGAGTTCTCTATTGATGATTCATTATAGGGATGAGAAATAGACTAGTTTGTTTGTTTATTTGTAAAAATTTAGAGTCTGGAACTAGGATTGCTCTGTTGTTTTCAGCATTTGGTACGGGGAGGATCGCCCCCGTTGGCTTGGTCCGATCTCGTATGAGTATCCTGCGTATCTCACCGGTGAACTCCCCGGAGATTATGGTTTCGATATTGCTGGTTTGAGCCAGGATCCCGTGGCATTGCAGAAGTATTTTAAGTGAGTATTTTGCCTCTTTGTCAAGATGATATATTCACATTGCTGCAATACATACTTAAATGAATTTGGCTATTGCATTACTTGTATTGTGTGTGTGATTTGATTTTCTTAGATCAAATTATCCTTTGTTGTTAAATGGGGTTATGATGAAAGCAATTGGTCTTGGCAATCGTTACATATGGTTAACCTGGAATTGTAGATTCATCGTCTGAGGTAGAGAACCGACTTATTTATCTGACACGATTGTTGTTGTGTAGTTTCGAACTTCTGCATGCAAGGTGGGCTATGCTCGCTGCTCTTGGTGCTTTGATTCCGGAGATATTAGATCTGGTGGGAGCATTTCATTTCGTCGAACCTGTTTGGTGGAAAGTGGGATACTCGAAGCTTAAGGTCCGTATCTTATGCCTTTTATCAGTTCCATAGCCTCTTATATGATTGTGTTACAGTGGAAATGCAGTCCTCTGCGCATCAATTCCAAAACAGCTTTTATTTAACAAACGAAAGACGCAAGAACTTGATCTGGTTTCGATTTAAAGCTAGAGAAAAACCTACAGACTGTATAAATCTTGCATGGAATCGATCCTGGTTGCTTGTATTCCTGCTTTCACCCCCACTGTTCTTCTCTGTTTACTTCAGAAAATCCCAGTTACATAATTCTTTTAATTCGGCCGTTTTTCACTCGTTCATTTCTATTTTGATTCATTGGCCAGGGCGACACACTGGACTACCTCGGCATCCCCGGTCTTCATGTAGCCGGAAGCCAAGGAGTCCTCATCATAGCCATCTGTCAAGCCCTTCTCATGGTAATAACACTGCTACAATACCCTCTACAAGCTTTACATTTGCAAACTTTTTATCACAGAGTGTGGTCATGACTCGAGAGTCCATATGATTTTCATTTTTCTCGATTTAAAATAATCGCAGGTTGGTCCAGAGTACGCCCGATACTGTGGCATTGAGGCATTGGAGCCTTTAGGCATATATTTACCTGGAGATATAAACTATCCAGGAGGCGCACTTTTTGACCCCTTAAATCTCTCCCAAGATCCTGTTGGATTCGAGGAATTGAAGATCAAAGAGATCAAAAACGGGCGCCTAGCCATGGTTGCGTGGTTAGGTTTTTACGCTCAAGCTGCTCTAACCGGTAAAGGACCCGTACATAACCTTCTTGACCATATCGCTGATCCTTTCCACTGTAATCTGCTTTCAGCTCTAAAACTTTTGTAACTTCGTACGTGGTTTTTATATCTTGTATAGCCCCTACTCATCTTCCTCCATTTCCATTCGCTACCTATGAAATTTATCCTCGGTGCAAATGCTCTTATAATATGCCGGTAATGACTGTTATCGTGGCAATTCAACTCAAAACATAAAACATTAGGTCTCGATTGGAAATAAACCATGAACTTGTTATCAAAATTTGGCACCAGAAAAAGAAGTGGTTTTCTCTCTTTATCATAGAAAATACTAAAAGATGTTCTTAGACATATAAGTTACCCTATTCGCCCCGACCAACATGAGGTGTTCGATAGATTTCAGCTAAATGCCTTATGAAATCTTCGTCACCAGGACCCAGGGGGTATTGTGATATGTACGAGACCAATTTCCAAACACTAGCAAAACTTCAGCAAAGGCTAGCATCAGTTTTAATTTTTAAGACATTGCGTGAAGTCACACGGAACAAACAAAGAGATTTAGCATAGAAGTAACACCTAAAAAGAAGAATATGTAGACCAAGAATCCATTGTAAGGATGAGATGAAACCAAACTAGGAAAATAAGCACGCACAACTCAATCGCAAAAAATGCAGCAGGTAACATATCTAACAGCACACAGTTCCATAAATTATGTAAAGGAGATTAATCCGAGGCATTGAGTTCTCACACCATGAGTCGTATGAAGTAATGCCGAAAAGAAAATCCAAACCCGGTTGCACAAAGATTTTGATCATACTCCAATGGTGGACTTTCGACCGTAGAAAAATTTAGACTTTGATGGCATACTTCCTCAAAGGGAAGTACATTTCTTTCTTCTTTTGCTTTTCCGTCTTCAACGAAGCCTGAAATTAAAGAGTTGAATCAAGGTTCAAATGCAGCAAACTGGTTAACTGTTTTTTTTTTTTTTTAAACGAGAAGCAACTCAACTACTCGAGTGCAACTGCATCGCTCCAGAAACTGGCATTCATGGAAATCAAAAGGTACGGAAATGGTATGTGTTCTAATCACATCTTAATTTTATAAAACTAACAAATTAAACCATGTCAAATTTGGAAATCGGGGATTGCATAAATGAAGTTTGACATGAGAATAGAACTCTATATAGAAACGGAATTAGGAGACTCACTACACATCTACCGGTTCAAAGCTAATGCAGAATGGAGCTATATGGAAACGAAACTAAGAGCCTCCTTATACATCTGCTGATTCTATGTTACTACAGAATTATTCTATGTTACTACAGAATCGAACTATATGGGAATGAAGTTCGGAGCTTCGTTATAAATTCATCGATATTAGGGGAAATCACTCAAATTTGCAACACCAATCTCAGAATATGATCTAAACATGAAAAATTTTGTACTTGAACCAAGCGGAACCACTACCTAACCATCTTTCCAGATGAAATTCTACTGCATAATCTCGCCAACTTACGATACAATGAACTCAATTAATCAAAACAATCAATGAGTAAATACACAGAATATTTATTCATAGGGAATATGCTTAAGAGTTAAAATACCTGGTGCTTGGTTAAGCGGCGGCGGATGGCGCGGGTCTTCTTGGGGCGGAGATCGAGAGGCAAATACTTCTTATTCTTGTAGGCCTCGCGCAGCGCCGACTTCTGCTTCTGCGAAATAACGGTTAGCACCTGCGCAATCGACAGCCTCACCACCTTGATCTTCGACAGCTTGTTCGGAGCTCCTCCGGTGACCTTCGCCACTCGCAGCAGCGCCAGCTCCGCCTTCAGATCCTTCAGCTGCGCCAGTAGCTCCACCTTGTTCTTCTGCCGGAGCTCGTGCACCTTGATCCGAGCTGCACAAAAAAAAAAAAAAAAAAAAACACCAACACCGATCAATACATTAAAATCCAGCAAAAAATACGGTCGATTGATCCAATTTTCTGAGAATCGAAGGTATTCACCCATTTCTCGTCCTTCGTTTCTGCGTTTTCGGCGGCAGGGAAGAAAGCGGCTGAAGTGATGAGCGGAGTGTGTGGCTTCGTGCAAATTTGAAACCCTAATTATACTTTTGTGCGTCTAAAAGGGCCAAAATTATAAAATTGGCTAATTAATTTCGGCCCAATGAATACCTTAAAAGGCCCAACTATTTCCCCGTATAATCGATTGTTAAAATTTGCGTTTATTACTCCTTCGGCCCCATTTATGAACGAGCTACTACGTTTCTGTAAGATAAAAAGATGGTAAAAAATTTCTTTATAGCAGGACGGAGAGTATTTTGTTAAAAGGGATGAATAACAATTGACGTTTTCATTTCATGAATTCAAAAAAAGCATAAAAAGTGTACACTCGCTACGTGCTATAAATTTTTGCATAAAATTTAATTTTGGCCCATCTCTATATATGTGCATATTTCATATTTTACCATTCAACAACAGAGCACAATCTAACAATATACGACCCTTTCAATCATAAGATCGAACGTTCGAGTCACCTTAGATACGTGTATGTAAGTGTTTGTCATGTTAAATATATAAAAAAAAAAAAATACCATTCATTTAGTACAAGTGTTCAACACTCTCCATTTGCAATCCCCTACCGTCCTGTGTTTTGGGCGGTTTTGATCTTTGACGTTGTGCGGTATGACTTTTTACCAAAAGCCGGTTAGAAAGTTTATACTTTGTGCGGTTACCCTTTTTGGCTATATTTGTATTTCGCTCACAAGGTTGATTGTCGCAACCAAATGTCTCGAGTTCGTCTGTAGTGCAAATTTTAAACTTCTTCTTATTATGTTTTTTAAGCACGGTTGTCGTTATTTTATTTATTGGTATTATTGTTTTGAGAAAAGGGAAGCAATAATACATTATCCGTGGGTGTAAAGTGAGTGTCAAAATCAATGTGTGAATGTGTTTCTTGAAATAATTTGTGCATAATTTCATAAAAGTTGGTTAGAAAATATAAATGGATGAGTTTCACCCTCATATTTTAAGTTGGACTATTCAAAAGTTAATATGAAACTTTGAAATTTTAATAATTTAATTTTTATTTAATTTTGTATTTTTGTGCTCTATAAATAACAATCGTTCACATTAGTATATGTGAACCTTGCATGCAAATCCGTGCCCATGACCCCACCAATATAAATTAGTGAAGACAAAAACTCCTCAAATTTTTTATATCAAATTAATCTAGAAAAAAAAAACAACAAATAAAAACATAATCACTCGAGGTTTTCTGTGTTTGTATTTTTATATAAATGAAATACAAAATTTTGAGTTACAAAAATTAATTCGAACATGATGCATTCCGTCACATAGGTCATATGAAAAAAAAAAAAAAAAAAAAAGTCTACTGTCACTATTCATATAAGTGGAACGAAAGGGCGTATAATATAGTTTTAAAAATATCTTTTTTAGACGATAAGCCGTAACGACCCGACCTTCGTCACACTAGTAATGAGCATGTTTGTATTTTTACGGTGAGTAAATTACTCTCTACTAGCATAGTTGCATGTATATAAATCAAATAATTGTATTTTCTTTTAGGGTAAAGTTTAGTTTTTGCTAGGTTATGCGTGAGCCGTAGACTTCCACTAACACTTGATGCAATCAAGTGTGTATTAATGAATATAATTATGTAGTTAATTAATTAATTAATACATTGCTTGAAGTAGTCCTAATCCTATAATATACAACCGTACTCAATTAATTCCATCTAAACCAAGCAAGAAACTTGACTTAGATCGAAAGTACAAAGACAAATTCAACATTGACATTAAAAAGTACGGACTCCGTTTTAAGGGTGGAGTGATATCGAATGTATGAAAAAATGTACTACCTTCATCTCATATAAGTAGTTTCATTTGTCATTTTGGTCCGTCTCATTTATTAGTCTCATTTTCTAAAATGGTAAAGAATATTTGGCTAAAATTAACTCTCTCTCTTCTAAATCAATTACAGCCACACATTTCCTCCTTTATTGGCTCTTGTACCCATTCCAAATGGGACTACTTATATGAGATGGGAATATTTGAAACCGGTCGACCGGTTACAACATTCCGACGACTTTGTCGACCGGTTTGACCATTTTCCGGCTTACATTGACGTTTTAAGTCAAAATACCTATTATTTTGTGACTAGAATGCCAAAATTCAACTGTGGTCGAGAATACCTATCATTTTCCGGGTTTAGGTGTTTCGACCGGTTTTGATGCAGCGTATGCGTGACAGGAAGAACGAAACTCGTAAAAGGAGAGAATCAAATTCGAATTCAATCAAAACTGCGGCTACAATGTTCTGACAACGAATAAATAGTAAACCCTAATTACCAAAATGCGAAAATTACGAAATAACCCGAAAAACTATAAAATTGCAGTTTTGACCCTCTAAATGATGGAATTTGCCCAAAATCCGCCAGCGCTCATGGCAGAGTCATGAGTTTTGCTCAGAACGTCGTTTCCACCCGAAAAACACTAGGATTTCGCCAAATTCTGAAACTTGCGCGAATTCATCGGGTGATCGAGACATTGCATAAATCGTACCGCATCAGGTTTCATTGGTTTCGGCAATCTCGTCGACTTTTAACCATGAAAATGGTCAAACCGGTCGACAAAGTCGCCGGAAAGTTGAAACCGGTCGACCGGTTTCAACTTTCCGGCGACTTTGTCGACCGGTTTGACCATTTTCCGGCTAAAACTCACGTATTAAGTCGAACTACGTACGAACCGATCGGAAAAGTTGAACTGTATTATTTCACATTTGTCTTTCCGTGTCAAATCTTTTTTTTAATTGAATTACCAAATAATTATCAAATGGGTAGATTTAAATGAGGGAAAAAAATGGGTAGTTTTATGGTGGAGGTTTTCAAAATGGGTAGATTTCAATATTTTCACTCAAATCAACCAATTTATACATAAAATCAACCATATGAATAAAATAGTCAAATCTTAATAATTTTGCCATCAAATCTGAAACAAATCACTAACAAGAATTTTTGAACAAACTCAAAATAAAAAACTTAAATAATACGGAGGGAATATAGTACAATTCTTCTACAAAAAATTAATAGGGTTCATAATTCTCAAATTAACAAAACTATGAAAAAGTAGATAAGTCACCATGCACATAATTGAGACTTGAGACCCCCCCCCCCCCCCCCCCCCCCCGTTTTAAATAATCATTGAGCGTTGAAACCTAAAAATATATATATATATATATATATATATATATATATATATATATATATATATATATATATATATATATATATATATATTCTCGATTCCATTTTAATTATTTTGTTTCATTTTTATCGTTAAATTTTAATCACAGTGTTGAAAGTGAAACAGTAAAAGGTTTACATAAAAATAAGGGTTAATCGTTTCCATTATAAAAAAACAAGACAAATCATGTGGGACGACTCAATCAGGAAAACAAGACAATTGAAGTGGAACGAAAGAAAAGATAGTACAAAATCCCTAAAACAATAATTATAGGATGCATAGACTAATTAATTAGTTGAAATTTATAGACAAATAATTAAAGATTCCCAACACTACAAAAATGTCATAAATCAAACATAATGTAGGGGGTTGTTTGGACAAAGCATTAATAATGCATGTAGCTTTACCATTTGTTCACCGGCCAATTTCACTTTTTTTTTAAATTTAATTTCTCAAGACATTTATTTAATTCATTGGCTTAATTAATATAATTATAATAAAGTACTACTATTAATTAATTAATTAATCAGCCGATATAGTCGGCATGTCCTGCACCTAGCAGAATTTTTTTTATTCTTTTTCATTTTTTAATTTTATTTTGTTAATATTTATATATTTCCCTCGATTTAATTATATAAAGATTACACTACCCAAGAACATTTATGAAAGATCAATATATACACATTTTAAAATTCTTCAATGTACTTAATTAATTTGGCTAATGATGCTAAAAAAATTTAGACTAATAAATTCATCGTGTGATAGATCTAACGCAAACTTTAAAATGTGACAATTTTAACTTTCAATTTGTGATAAATTTAGTAATTTATGATTTATGAAGTACTAGATATTGCACCCGTGCGATGCACAATTTAGAGTTTGGTTTAAGCAAAAATCAAATCGAATCGGTTCAACTGATATCGAAAATTTTAAATTGTAGACCAAATTAGCAAGAACCCTAAGCACATAATACTCCCATATTCATGAAAACTCATTATATAATTCCGCTTTAGGTTATCTCCCAAAATTATTTACTTTCTATTTTTGGACATATATTCATTATTACAATACCTATTACTACATCATTTTAACATAACATATTTACCTATCATTTCACTAAAGTGGTGAGACTCAATCTTTGCTATCAGTAACTAATATAAGTCAGTTACATAATTCTAAAACATGTGCAATAAAGAGTTTTGGAGGACATATGGGGTATCGATAAAGTTGCATATATATTCCCCCCGTTTCTTCTGAAACGGTCACTTTCTTTAGGGCACGCATATTTAGAAAATTGAGGTTTATTGTATAATAGTTGTAGTCCACATACTTAAAATAAGAGTGTATAAAAGTAATGTATTAAGGGGTTAATGGGGTATGCACATGAGTTTGTTGGGCCAAAATACTGGTCATTTCGAATAACACGCTTCAAATTGGAAACATGGGAACATTTCAAAAAAAAAAAAAACGGAGGGAGTATATATTAAAAGAAACAATATGTTTGTTATCTCTCATAGGTATCGCTCAAATCAAATAAATTTTATTTTACCTTTTTTAAAATTTTCATTAATTTTTATTGTAACATTTAAAAACTATAATGACATTATAAAGTTCGCAAATCAAATAAAAGAATCAATATCAATTTGTTGTTTAATTTTGAATTTTGAATAAAATAAATTAAAATAAAAAATAAAATTTTAACAATAATATGTGATAAATCATCTAAAATTTTGATGAGTTGCCCACTAAAATGAACATCTCATATAGGAGAGAGAAATTGATTTATTCTTTTTATCAGATATCAACTTAAATCTTTCTTCTTCTTTTTTGAAAATAGTGCATGGTAGCAAATGGATAATAGCTAGTTAATTATTTTTGAAGATATCAAATTAAAACTATTTTTTTAAAAAAATCGTGCATGGTAATGGGTAATAGTTAGTTAATTATTTTGAAGTATAATGGTCAGTTATTTAACACCTTCAAATTGAAAAAAAAAAATTACAAAATTGTCATTTTAAAATTGATTTCAAAATTGATTTCAATTGAAGATTATTTTTTGAAGATTCATGTTTTACATATATATATATATAGATTGTTCTCAATAAATTAGTATTTTACTTTCAATTAAAATATAATGTTTAATTATAAATGAAAGCTTTTTTTTTTTTTCTTTTTTTTTCGGAGGCTTTCGTTGCTGGCTAGATTTTCAGTATAATTTTATCAAATTACAAAATTATCACAAATTTGATTCACATGGCCTAAATAGTCACACTTTCAAAGTTCAACTAAATCTATCGCAATAGTATGTAATTACTAGGCTAAATTTTTTTATTTCTCCGAAAAAAATACATTTTACAGGATAGAACGATATTTGTAATCCCTATATGAAAAAACGGAGCATAATGTCAGTGACTCGCTGCATAGTCAAATGTCACGTTACAAATAATAAAAATAAACACAAAGTAATTACGATATTTCGTTGCAACCCGAATATGTCTCCTCTTATTAATATATGCATCAACTTTCAATATTTTAAGCTCCATTTGTCAGTTTACACGCATGTTATCAAAATAAATAATGTAGGCTGTCTATTTGCACTAATTAATCACTCAATTATATAATTAAGCAAAGATCAAGGAACAAGAATCAAGATCCAGGCAAATTTTTATAAATTAATTATCAACTAGTAACTAATAGGAAAATTGAATATCCTAGCTTTTTTTTTATAATTATAGTTGATTCAAGTAGACCTTGACATTTGCTTAGGTTCCTCTATAGGGAACAATTTCATTTTATATTTCATTGCAATTAAGTAGTAGATTATATTATATATAAATATATTAGCACGAATTAGAGTTGGAATCATGTAAGGGTTGGCTGTCTAATATGGTTGTTAAACCTTACATGCACATAAACTTTGATATTTTTAATTCTCATTTGGTACTAAGAGAATGATAGCAAGATTTTGGTTGAACAGGAGGTCGAACGGGCGAGGTCTTCGGTTCATAGTTTTTTCAATTGAACTAGCCAAAAAAAAAAAAAACTGCCAACCAAATATCATGAATGATTCATGGTTTAACATGTTTAACCGTCGTTTTTTTCCGATTTTTAAAACACTTCTTATAACAATTGATAGGATATGACCCAATTACTAAGCTCAAACATCGACCCAATATAAATGAGCCCCGACATTAAGCTCGGCCTACGCAAGTTCTGTCCGAGTAAGGAAGTCTCATTGATTGACTACAACTCAAATTCCAATTAGAGACGTAGAAGACTTGGATGGTTATCATGAAGACCGAGATAAACACAAAGAGTCCTTATAAGGAGAAGACTTCGTATTAAGGTCAAACTCAGTATGATCACCTATAAATAAGGGCTAGATTAGAATGAGTGGGAGAACTACTCTGTAATCAATACTAATAGATCGAACCACGTGATTTCCTTGTGTTCTTTACATTATCGCTATACATTTATTACCCTACGAAAATAAGATCCGGTTAACAATAATATATAGTATCATGCTACAACTGATCGTTTATAGGAGCTCAAAATTGAACTCTTATTGAAATAATATTCGGCTTTTCACGAGCCGGGTTCAAGTTCGAACTCGAGCCGAACCCTTTTAAATATATCCTAGCCGAACTCGAGCTTGAAATTTTACCTTGAGTCGTGCTCGAGCTCGATAACTTTTAAACTAGCGGAGCTCAAGCATGCCGATTCTCAGCTCGTTGACAGCCTTATCTACAATGATGATTGATGACAAGGATGAATATAATAGTTTAGTATACTTTTCATACTAAATTATGACATCAACAAAATTTATTTTTTGATTTTCGCTAAGTCGTGACATTTATATTGAATGGAGAGAATATACGTCATCGAAAGAATACAAAAAGAACGTACTCTTATACACATGATATGAGTAGTTATTTTAATGAATTCAAAATTATTAAAAGCACAAAAATTGCAATTTAGACTCAGAAACGAAGTATAAACACAAACGTTTGAAACTCTTTGCTAGTATTTACTAGGCAACTAGTGGTGAGACGTGGCCAAAGTTTGTAGTATATGTAATGATATTTGGTGTTTGATTCCCAAATATATTGGTAACTACCTAAATTTAAATTTAGTTCGTGGATACTTTTGTACCCTACATTATACATACAAGTAACATATTATTCTAATTAATATATCGTTTCATAGTATAAATAATTGCCCACAATATGAAATATGAACACAAGAGTTTGCAAAACCCAAGCTATCTTTTAATGCATAATTTAATAAATACTCAAACTCTTAGAAATTACAGGTTTGATACATGGAACAGAGCGGAAATGAGCCCGAGCAAGAGTGTTTTATAAAATTTATTATGACGAACCAAGTTCACTCGAGCTCGAATATGATTTCACGTAAAACGGTCCAGATCGTTTGTCAAGCAAATCTCAACCTCAATACATACATACCGAGCCGAATATGAGTATAACTCGAATAAAATTTTTTTTTTTTTTTGGAAATCTGTCGTTATACGATCCGATTCGGCTGGCATAACCAAAATAGAAAGAGATGTAAGATACTACCTCCATCTCACTAAGGGCATGTTCAATGCTAGAACCCCAAATGGGGTTCTTAAAGGTGCCACATAGACAAGATCTCATTCATATTAAAAAAATCATAATGGTAAGGTTCTTAATAAATGTTCTCATCATAATTAAATGGTCCCACTAATTTAATTATTTGAGAAAATAAGAGAGAAAAAAAAAATAAAAAGGAATGTGGGCCCCGCTTTTTCTTAAGAACCAGTATCTTATATAAGAACCCGGGTTCTTATTTAGGGGATCTCCAATGGGGGTGCTAATTAAGGTGTGAGTTCTTGTTTTTGTCACATAGACAAGAACCACTCCATTGTACATGCTCTAAATAAGCCACATTTGAAATTTGCACAAGAATTAAGAAATAAAAAATGTGTGGCTATAATTAATTATGAGGAGAGAGAGTTAATTCTAACCAAGTATTTTTTACCATTTTAGGAAATGTGTCTAATAAATGAGATAGACCAAAATGACAAATGTTACTAATTTAATGAGATGAAAATAGTATATGGGAAAGGAGACTCCTACTAAACTTAGAGGTGAAAACGGGTCGGATATTTCCCGCCCGATCCGGAGCCGAATCCGGTCGGATTCGAATTCGGGTAAAAAAATCAGTATCCGATCGGATCCGGATTCGGATTAGCTAATATCCGCCCGTATCCGAAATTTTCCCGTATTTTTTCGGATACTACCCGGATTACAAATCCGGATATCCGGATTTTTCAAAAAATATATTTTTTATTTTTTTTATTTTGAATTTTTCCAAATATTTTTTTAATATACATTATTTTATATAGTAAAACATTAATTTCGCATGGATGGGGAATTGAACCCTTGACCTCCCGGATGAAAGACAAGAAACATAACCAACTTGTCTACAACAATCATTGCGTTAATTTTTCTTAGTTTTATATATATTACATAAAACACAATAAAAACATGCATTCACATCTAATTATGATTCTTTTCTATCATACTATATAATATGTAGCATATACTTTTTAATAGCTGCAATTTTATTTAATAAATTCAAGAATAATCTTATTACACTAATTTTATCTCATGTGTTGAATTTTTTTTGGGCACAACTTTTATAAGTAAACTTAATATATAAGTACACATATCGAGTTATTAAATACATAAATAAGTCCACATATCAGACAATTTTTATGTATGAAACATATTATCCGATTATATTATTCGAATCCGGTCCGTATTCGTCCTATATCCGTCCCGTGTCCGTATCCCGAATATTCCGAATTCGTATTCGGATCCGGCTTTCCCGTATCCGATTCCGAATTCGAGAAAAAAATATGGGATAAGATACGGGAATAACACTATCCGCCAGTATCCGATCCGTTTTCACCCCTAACTAAACTGCACAATATTGATTAAAATAAAGTCAATATAAAGGTCTCTAGTCATCAATTTCATAACGAGACAAACATTTAGAAGTGGACTAGCTATTAATGTAATTAGTAGTAATAAAAATAAAAAAATAAAAAGGAGAGAGAGAGAGCAAGTGGTGGAAGCATTAGCGAAATTTGTTAGAAGAATGTGGGCACGCGGCGTGGAAGCAGCACATGCTTCAGACGCAAGGCTATTTCCTTCAACCTCACTCACCCCTTACATCACGTGATTTCTCCTACGTCATCGCCCCCCTCTCTCTATATATACCCTCCCCCACCGCCTCTTTCCCTCATTTCATTTCCACATTCACAATTCACTCCTCTCTTTCTAGTTTCTACAACTCACACTTTCTCTCTCTACCTTTCTCTGTGAGTCAGTCAGTCTGAAATATCTACCAACGGAAAAATGGGAGGCTGCGTTTCGTCGAGCTCCGACCACTCCTCACACCACCAGAAGCCGTGCGCGACGGTGATTTCCGTCGCCGGAGAGCTGCGGCGGTACCCGCTCCCCGTCACGGTGGCGCAGGTGATCCAGTTCGAGGCGCTGTCGCCGGACTCCGTCTTCCTCTGCAACTCCGACCGCCTCTACTTCGACGACTTCGCGCCGCCGCTGGAGGCGGAGGAGGTCCTCGAGCCGGAGCAGATCTACTTCGTTATGCCGGTGTCCACGCTGCAGCGCCGCCTCGCCGCCTCCGATATGGCGGCGCTGGCGGTCAAAGCCAGTGCTGCGTTCAACGACTTCAGCCCGAGGCGGAGCCGGAAGGCTCGGATCTCGCCGGTGCTGGTGGCGGAGGAGGATTCGCAGTCCGCTCAGCAGATTAAAATCAACGGCGGCGGCGGCTCGCGCGTTCACGCTAAATACGCGCGGAAGGCGTCCACCGGAGTTTCGAGATCGAGTTCCGTGAGGAAGATGCAGAGACTTTCCTCGCGACGAGCGAAATTAGCGGTTCGATCGTTCAGGATTAGGCTCTCCACAATCAACGAAGGATCGATTCTCGTTAATTAATTAATTCTGCGGAAAGGTAACTTAATTAATTCGATTAATTGAGTCGCCATTTCTGGAGATTGATTGACGAATTGAAGAAACTCCGCCTGTAAATAATTATGAATCATTTCCTGAGAATGCTGCAAATTTGCATCGGTATAAATGGAGAGTAATATAGTTCATCTTCATCGATTGGAGTATTTAGATTTTTTTTTTTTTTCAACGTCAAATTTGGGGGAAATTTGAAGAACATAGAGCAAGGCTGGAATGAATATTCTAGTAGCTGTCAATCGGCAGAAAACTTAGACGAAAATCATAATGTATTGATACGTTTGGTCGCAGACAAAATCATCTGTCGCTGTATAAATTATTAATAATGCATTCATGTTCATATTAATGTTTATTTATATGCGCACGATCATTCTCAATATTTTACGCCGATCAATTTATATATTTTTATCAACATATATATCTATCAAATGTTTACCGGCATTAATTCATGCCGTAAAATTATACGAATCAAATATTTCTTTCGTCTCATTTCTTCAATGAGTCTTTTCGACATGATGTTAAGGGGGGTGTATGTCGTAAAATTGAGGTTAATTCTTTCTATTCCAGAAATATGACTATTGAAACGTGATGACCCAAAATAACATGTCCTATATGATTAATGAAGTGAGAATAATTATAGTGTTATTGAAATACAATTAAATATATGCGCAAGTGTGTATATATAGGATTAGATATTTCTTTGATTCTCAAAATTAAATTGCATATTTTGATTAATTCCATAAAAGGAATTGCACGTATATAGAAATAAAAATCTTCAGTAATAATCTCTAATGGATATGAACATTAAATGAAAACGTGTTTGAAAATAAAATTGTAATTAGCTGGCAATGATTTGCTGCAATTACTTTACAAAATATTTCAATAATTAGATATTATGGGGTTATTAAGCCTCTTAGCGGTTTTTTTCATTTGGGTTGATAAAATGACGCATGCGCACAATCTCGAAAGACAAAGTAACACAAAACTTGTTCACCCGATTCGTTTCACAACTATGTCCTGGACGAGATGCTAACCGGGAGTATAAGGACTAATATTTGGTTATACTTATAACAACGAGACCTAATTCTTAACTCATTTAATTTAACTGGGCCGAAACGCGTGGCCATCCAGGTTTAACATTTCAACAACTTTATAATACAAGATGATTTTTTAGGCAAAATTAACAAGCTGTCACAACAAACGAGCAACAAAATTAATGTGGTAATGGAGAAAGGAATAAGTCAAAATAGGGGATTAAAAGGTCGTATGAAAGAAGAAAAATGAGCCAAAAAGGGAGGTATGTAGTGGACTAGTGGGTTTTACTATGGTTAAATTGATTCACGAGATCCATCAAATAAGAACTATGTTAGATATTTTTCACCATATGTCGGTTAATAAATTTTTAACTATGTTAGATATTTTTCACCATATGTCGGTTAATCAATTTTTATTTAGGGTTTTATCGTATTTCAGTAGTCTTTTTTTCGTTTTGTCACAAGATTTTATTTGCAAGTGTTAAAAGTGAAAATTAAGAGGTGTATATCATAATTTGATGAAATGAGGCAAAGAGAGTATTCATCATAATTTTCTTTACTTATATCATTGTTACATCAGCCGTAAGCACTTTAAATATGTCTACCATGGGTTCGGAAACATTCCTATAGTATAAGCCCCTTGAAAAAAAAGAAGTTAAAATGTAATGGAACATTTAATTAAATACATCAATTATAATGTAATTTCCTAATTGGATTTTTAATATAGTTCAAGAACCAAAGGTTAAGAGGAAGGATAAACTCCAAATTTAATACTAGTATTAATTAACATGATTGGCATCCTTTTACCTTTATATAATTAGATATTTTGAAATCATGCTTTTACCACTAATTTGTAATTATCAATCCTTTGACTCGTGACTATTTAATTGAGTTGAAAATAATAAGAATTCAAAACTTTGAATTCAATTTCTCAATCGCAACTTTAGTAGAATATGATGGGTGGGGCGTGAAGCACAGAAAATGACTAGTGAAAAAGATGTGGATATTTGATTACGTGGGTGATGACGTGGTTTATATCAAACTCTCAATTTCAATTGGTGGAAAAGTATAGCCCCCAATTTATCAGGAAATTTCAATTTGTGTGTTCAACAAGTAAAGTAGTAACATTTATTTGAAGATTAGTTTAGTGTGTGCTCTCATCACTTATGTCATTTGCTAATCAAATACTACTAGTAATAATATTCTAATTGTCATATTCTTGTGTTTAATTCTTTATTAGGAAAGTTCAATAACACATGATAGATTAATAATGTTGCTATTGTATGATATTAGCATTGTCACACTCATTTGTTTCAAGATGGCATGACTTTCCCTCAGGAGTGCTCTCACGATAGTCATAATATATGTTTCAGGGGCGGTTGTATAGTACGTGCAGGGTGGGCGACCGCACATGGCCCCAGAAAAATCGAGACTCATAATACAGCGCATCTGGAAAAGTAACCACTTTAACTTTCAGTTGGCAACAGATTGAACCTCACTTGTACAATATTATTTTATTTTATTTATTTATTTTAATTTCCTTTTGTTTTTTTCCTTTTTGTTTCCTTCTACAATTAAGGGGTCCCAGAATTTTACTAAAATTTTACAAAAAATTAAAAAAAGTCCTTCCTTTTTTTCCTTCTATAATTAAGGGGCCTCAAAAATTTTAAATTTGCACATAGCCCCGATTATCCTTGTTCGGCCCCTAATATGTTAGAATTCAATAATATGTACTCCCTCCGTGACTCCGTCCCATACTAATTGTCCAAGTTTCCTTATTGGAATGTCTCATTTAATTGTCCACTTACCTAAAGTGGAAACATTACACTCTCACAACCAATATAATATATATAAAATCCCCTATCTCTTATGACATTGATTATTGTGTCATTTCCCTAGTGGACAATTGACATGAGACATAGGGAGTATTATCTTGAATCATAATGCTACACTATATGTAAGAATGTTCTCTTATCCGTCGTATGCATAATTATTTTTCTCAAGAATGACGTAAAGATGCTATATACTGTATTAAAATGTGTTATTAATGTATTCCATAAAAATAAATCTTACCGAGACAAATAACTACTGTTAAAAAAGAAACTAAACTATAACGGATAAAACAATGGACATGATAGTTGACATTGACATTGACATATTAGGGATGAACATACTTGATACGTTCACAGCGAATAATAGATTATTTTCGATACAATTTATATAACATCTATATTTATCGTATCAAAGTCTTACCTGATGTTGAGGTTTTGTGTTCAAATATCTCGAAAAACAATTCCTCTCATATACTACCTCCATCTCATCTAATTAGCTACAAATGAACAGTAACATTTTCGGTACGCTTTTCCACCGAAACCAAGTACGGGTTTAACGATATAATATTAAAATATTATTTCTTTTACGGGATACTACGAGTGTCGGACTATCCCGTAAAAGAAATAATATTTTAAAATTATATCGTAAAACTCATACTAGGTTTCGGTGGAGATGCGTGCACGTCACATCAATAAAGTTTTGTAGCTTATTTAGTGAGATGGAGGTAGTAACAAAAGTACCCACTCGGGTCTTGGGCTATAGCCTAAAAGGGTGAAGTTGAATTTCTCACACACAAGTGATAAAACATTGAAAATTATATTCGATGTTTAGATTCAACATCTAATTGTAAGTTTAAATCTCCCGCTTCATTAATTTTATTGGAATATTATATATCTTACATATGAATATTTAAAAGGACTGTTGAAGTGGGACGGAGGGAGTAAATGATTTTGGTATATATATATATATAGAGAAATGATATGCCGCTCCCCTCCTGTGGGCACCTTTCGTGGGCACCTATCGTCGTTTGCTCACTTAACATTATTTTGTTCGATTTTTGCAATTGTATAATATTCTACTATGTTATAAATTAATATTGAAATTATAAAATTTACAAAATACGTAAAAATCGAGGCTCGATTTGTGTTTTATTGATTTTTTGAAGTTAGAGGGCGAAAAACACAAATCGAGCCTCGATTTTTACGTATTTTGTAAATTTTATAATTTCAATATTAATTTATAACATAGTAGAATATTATACAATTGCAAGAATCGAACAAAATAATGCTAAAGTGAGCAAACGACGATAGGTGCCCACGAAAGGTGCCCACGGGAGGGGAGCGGCATATCATTTCTCTATATATATATATATATATATATATATATATATATATATATATTCCTTAATGATATGTGTCCCAACATTAATATACAAGATGCAACATTGTTTAATGAAAATAGATTCTCACACCTAACATCAATTCCCAAATCCCATACTAACCTAAAAAATAAAATTCTTGGGATTAAAATATTAGTACTATATATTTTTTTGGTTGGAAATATTAGTAGTGTTGGTATAACTAATGGTTGAAGATTTTTAATTATTTATTTATTATTTTTTAAATGAGTTGGTTAATTTGGTTTTGGAGGGAGTGGGTTGAATTGAACCAACCACTATCTTTTTTTCCTCAAAATATTTAGAGCAGTCGCAGCTTCATACACCCTGCTCAGTGCGTACGCCACATGGCAGAGCCACGTGGACGTACGTACGCGACACGCATTTTGGACGCAGATACAGGCGTACACGTGGCGTACACCTTTTTAAATGAGTTAGTTAATTTGGTTTTGGAGGGAGTGGGTTGAATTGAACCAACCACTATCCTTTTTTTCCTCAAAATATTTAGAGCAGTCGCAGCTGCATACACCCTGCTCAGTACGCGACACGCATTTCGGACGCTGATGCAAGCGTACACGTGGCGTACGGTGTACGCCTGCATGTTCGCCAGAGCATACCTGAACTCTCCTGACGCGTACGCCACGTGTCAGGATCCTATTGGCTCTTTTTTTTCTTTTTTTTTTTCCTTTTCCCTTTTCGCCGATTATTTTCTCCTTTTTTTTCTCTTGACTTACGCTTTCTTTTCTTTTTTAAATTCTGTTTTTTTTCTTTCATTTCCTTTTTTTCGATTTTTAAACTTACGCTTTTCTTTTCTTTTCTTTTCTTTATTATTTTATTTTCCTTTTTTTTCCCTATCTTTTATTTCGGATTTTCTTTCCCTTTTTGTTTTCCTTTCTTCTTCTTCTTCTTTTTTTTTTTTAAATTTATTTTATTTAAAATCTCGTATTCAAATGACGAAAAAATTAAAACGAAACAAGAACTTAAAAACAATTAAAAATGTCCAATCAACATAATCCAGTCAGCACATAAAATAAACAGCATACATCGTACTCTGATGCAATGCTTTTCAGCATACGCCGTACTCAGTTCTAATCAGCACACTTTTTGTCTAGCATACGCCGTACTCCCGTACTCTGCTGTTGATGCTCTTAGATAATTTACATAATATATTTTGCATATTCAAGTGAGTGAAATTTAGCATTTTTTTTTTTCATTTTGCAAAAAAAAAAAAATTGATTTTTTTTTTTTTTTTTTTTTTTTTTGTGTGTGTGTAGGTGAATTCGTTATTATATATTTATAATTTGCAGTAAATGTCACTTAATGTTATGACCTATAAAATAGTCAATTTACAATAATTGACTGGTAAATCGTAGTAATTAATATCTACAGAGAATTGTTTCTATAATGTGCATAATTAATTAATTTTTTTATGGATATTCACCTTCGTATTTATGAAATATTTAAAGAAGCAATAATAAGCAGCTGGCAAATTAACTCTATCCATTTTTACCGCTTATTTTTTTTGAAAATATTATTTTAAAAAATCAACTTTAGTTTAAGCAATTTTAGCTTCTTCCTTTTTTTTTTGGGGGGGGGGGGGGGATTTGGGTGTCAGTTAAGTCAGTTCGTAGTCGAAAATTTCAAATGGGTGGACTCAATCAGAGAGTGACACGAACGAGATGAAAATTATTCATTCTTTTCGCATTTAGATATAAACAATGCATGTGTTTTGTTCTACCTCAAGAAAAGAGACAACCCATGTTTAATTTCACAAGCCTAGAAAAAAATAATATAATTATTTTCATCATTCATTTAATAGAACACAAAAATCAGCATATACTAAAAACTTATTTCCCCTCCCAAATAAAGAAGAAAATAAACTTTACTACAAAACAAATTCTTATTCAAAGATTCCATAACCCGGGAACACCCGACCCCACAACCCATTTCTCATGTTTTTTCACCTAAAAAATACTCATTACGTACCGTTGGAGTTTCTTCGATCGTCGTCTAAAAATTGTTATGTTTCGTCCATTTTTAATTATAGTTTTTTTATGTATTCTTTTAGTCCGGCTTTATTTGTCTTACACGGTGAATATGTAGACTGTGGAGTGAAACATAAGGAGTATTGTTTTCTTTACATTTTAAAAATCGATCAAAATAGTAGTATAATACGGAGTATCATAATTTCTCTATCTCGTTGAAACATTTTTCGAACGACAATTCATTGTTGTGTGTTTACCTATCAAGATTTCAAATAATCACAAACTCTGCTCGTCTATTTTCTGAATTCACAATCGACTTATGTCTTTTTTACCGATAAATGTTCAAAATCCAAAAGACGAGCGATCGAAAAAGAATGACTCTATCCTAACACGATGAACGAAGTGTAAAAGTGACTTCTCCATCCGTCACATTTTTCTCGATACATTTCTATCATAGTATTACAATACTCGTATATATCTAAAAAAAGATTGTCGAGAAAAGAAACGGGACGAAGGAAGTAGTATTAAATTAGTTTAGCAGGTTATCAAGAAAAGGAAATTAAAAAACAGTTGTTGAGAGCTCCATTTCCTCTGCAATGAACAACAATGAGAGAGAGAGAGAGAGCATCATCATCACAGTTCACGATCGACCCTCCTCCCTCCATAATTACCCCCTCCTTCAGCACTCAAACTCCAATATTACCGTTGTTACCTTTCACATCCTCCTTCAATGGCGTAGTCGACCTACTCTCCATTTACTGCTTCCATTATTCCCCCACTCAATCTGCGCCCATTTATTTTGTCTAGCCCACCCACTCCAGCCTCCTTCGCGAAGTGGGTCAACCTCCATTTACTCGATTTTGTCGCTCCACAGTTCGTTGATGCAGTTCGTTGTCGCTACCTTGGGAATTTCGATTTTGTTTTTTTGATTTCCTTCGCGGAATTCCACGCCTTGTCCACTGTGTGAGTACTGCGCTCCTAGTGTCGGTCGGTGCTTCGTTGTTGATTTATTGGGATTTTCGTTGCTGCGGTAATAATGGACTGCTTCTCCTCCCCTCCTCCGCCTCTACCGCCGCCGTCCGCCGCCGCGTCGCCGCTCTGCGGCCACGTGCTCAACATGTCGCCTGCGCCTTCCCAACATCTCAATCCTGTGAGCGAGCATTTTCCGCGCCTTATTTTGTTGATTTTTTTCCTATTTTTTTGTACATGCATGTGTTTGTGTAATTGCTCCATCGAGAATTTTTCCAGTTTGATGTAGAATGCTAGTAGCATTTATGAATTTCGCGATGCTTGGGAGAATTTACAGTTCTTTGCTGTGAATTTCGTAAGTTTTTGTTGATTCAGTTGTTTATCCATTTTTTCATACATGGATTTACAGTCGAGTATGTGTAGAGGCCTACTCTTATGCGCGTTGCTTCGAATTCCGATTCCATTGTAATATAGTTGAAGCATTTGGCTCTTTGTTTTCTGCGTTTTTCCTCCGGGAAGCTAGTAGTCGAACCTCGGATGTAATGCACTGGCTTGGCTGTTTACCTTGATTGATGCCTACTCAGTTTCTGTAGTTGTAGTTTCTGCAATCCTTTGATGGTTTGTTAATGCTTTGTTAATTTCTTAAGCATTGATGCTTTCGATGCAGGAAATCCGTTTTCTAGTTAAGGAAATGACTGTGGTTTTACCTCATTTTCTATAGCTTCAAAACTAGTGTCGAAAATTTGGTAAACCACGGTTTTAGTAGTGTTTTCTAGAACAGAAATTGCATCCTGTGATTGTACTACGAGAGGCATCTTGCTGCCCTGGAGTTGATCGCATTGGCCAAGAAATTGTTGCTTCTTGCCGGCTTTTTGTGTAACTGTTTCAGTTCTTTATCTGCCTTTGATGAACTAATTTAATCACTTGGCTCCGTTAGGTGCAGTCTCCGTCGGATCTGGTGAAAGAAATCACTTCGCTGGAGTTTGAAATAGTACGTTTGGAACGGTATCTTCTCTCTCTCTATCGTACATCTTTCCCGCAAACTCTCCCAAGTCATTCGGTAAGCCATGGAAACCATATACAACAAATGACTGGAGCAAATCCATGGGCTACACTATCGGAGCCATCTCAGAGAAAGAAATCATTCACGGCCAAAGGCTATTATGAATTTCAAGGATGCAACTCCCCTACAACCCCAAGTGATTTGCTTCAGTTCGATACTCCAAAGTCATCATCTGCAAGAGTAATATACGTAGCCTCGTATTTAGTATAGTTAACTCTTTGTATACTCGCGTATATTTTTCTCACATATACCAATGTTTCACATTGCAGGAAAGGAAGAGTGCTTATTTACGACGCCGTAGCCTAGCGGACCATCTTGGAAATTTTTGCATCGATGATTTCTGCATCTTACCGGATAAATTATCTGAAGACATTTTAAGATGTATAGCTTCCATTTACTGCAAGCTGGGGAACCAAACACGAAGCCAAAAAGGCTACTCAGTTTCATCCAATTCCTCGTTCTGCTCCTCGAGCACTTTTTCTCCTAGAAATTTATCTGGGAGTTGGAGTCCTCAATGTAACGATGAAGGTTCTGAGAATTGCGATATTGAAGGCCTGAAACAAGATAATGGACCTTATGCTTCGATGGTAGAAGTCCTGAAGATATGCTTAGATGATGAGAGCTACAGTTATGCTTCTGCAATGCTCCAAAAATTTAGGTTTGTATTTACGACTATTGCCACAATTCAACTCCATTTACGCCAAGTAATATGGTTACTCGTGGAATTTTATGATCGTTTTATCCATTTTATTCTATCTCATTGGTATAAGTATATACATTTATTTCTTTGCAGTACAATTGTTGCCTTTTCTTATGTAAAATTTCACATGTCCGTGAGCAACTATCAATTTATGCAGGTCCCTAGTTAAAAGTCTCGAGAACGTTGACCTGAAAAAGATGAGGCGCGAACAGAAGCTTGCCTTTTGGATCAATATTCACAATGCATTGGCGATGCACGTACGTCTTTCACACTTTCTAACCTTTTATTCTCAAGTCAATGTAACTTGAAATGTGCAATGAATTGCAAACCGATGAAAGAGAAATACCATGCATGTATCTATGTTTGAATAACCAGATCCATTGCTAATCATCACATGAATCCAGAAAATATTAATCCAACACTTGAATAGTTCCTTCGTACAATCTGAAACTAACGTAAAATACAAATGGAATGCTGAATTCTGTCTGAGATGCATAATTGATAATCCCGAAACTGATTGTTCACTGGCTAGATGCATCCTAATGCAAACTGAAATTGGAGACGACTTAACTTAGATGCATCCTAATGCAAACTGATTGTTCATGTTACATCTAGATTGGACGATTAAATGTCCCATCTCTATTAGTCCATCGGCTAGATGTATCATAATGCAAACTGAAATCAGAGTCGAGTAACTTATTTTCTGATATTCTTTGCAGGCCCATCTAGCATATGAAACTCAAAACTATACTAAAAGCACTATTGTCACGAAGGTGAGAACTCGTAATAAAATTTTGTTTATTCAAGCTTTAATTGGTGTTTTTTGTTCTGCACATCTGACATTTCCGTTTGCAAAACCTTGGCCCAGGCTGCGTATAATGTGGGCGGGCATTGCATTAATGCTTACGACATACAGAGCTACATTTTGGGGATAAAATCTCACTATTCTGCTCCGGTAATTGTCTGTCACTCAAATCTTTCTGAACTGCTATTGAAATGCACACAATTACTTATACCTGACAGCCGTTCATTGTGTAGTGTGTACTGCATTCTTCAAATATATGTTGCTTGAATGATAATGTATACTGTACAAAACATGCTCACAGGAAATACGAGAGACGCATTTCTTAATTGCTTGCTTTCTGACTTGAAACTAAATTCTTTCTTCCTCCATAGTTTACTTGATTTTGCAACTTATTCACAAAGTTATGCACAAATGCAGTGGCTTCAGACACTTCTCTCTCCAGGGAAGAAATTCAAAACTGGAAGTTCTAAACACGCTTATGCCATCGAATATCCTGAACCGCTCGTTCATTTTGCACTTAGCTCGGGATCACGCTCTGACCCTGCGGTAAAACACATTCATTAGACATTACTCTTCCTTGCCTTTCTTTTCTCTTTTTTCTTTCCATGCCATAAAAGTATGCATTTTTTGGGATACTTCGAATTGCAGATTCGCATCTACAATGCGAAGAGTATATTCGAGGATCTGAATGCGGCCAAGGAAGAGTTCATACAAGCCACAGTTTATGTTCATAAGCAAAAAAAGATATACCTCCCAAAAATCCTGCACTATTATGCCAAGGACATGTCACTCAGCATGGCTGCACTCTTGAAAGTTGTCGGTGAATGTCTACCTGAAATTCATCAGAAATCTATCGACAGATTTCCGAAGAGTCGACCTGAAAAGTGCGTGTATTGGCTGGAGGAGAGTTCGTCTTTTCGATATTTAATCCATCGAGAAATAGCCGAAACGACATGGGGATAGTCAGTAGGTTTCTTGAGCTAATTGTGATGCTTGATTTGGATTGTTGAGGTGAAGTTTTTCTGTACAGAGAGAGAGAGAGAGAGAGAGAGATTGTGAAAGAGCAGTTCAGAAAAATCTGCTTTGCTTTTTTGTGAGATTTTGTGTTTGTTTTGGACAGTTTTATAAGGTGCTAAATTATTACCTACTTGTGTAAATTAGCCTTTTTTCTAGTTCTGTATAATTATAAGGTGTTCAAATATACTCCCTTCGGACCCTTCGCTCTCATCTAATTGCGTTTCTTTTAGAAGATCGAGAAATCTATTCGTTCGTATATTATGATTTCCGATGCTAAAATGCTGAGAAAAGGAAACATTGTCATATATTTTTATCTTTTACTACTTATTTCATTTGGTTCTTTTCTTGAATATATATAAAGTACTGTACTCATTCAGTCTCCCATTCCCGCGTGAGAAGAGGAATGACACATTATTTGAGAAAAAATATGTGAAAGCGGTTAAAGGTAGAGATAGTGGGGCGAGGGTATCATATAAATACGAGGGACGAAGGGAGTATAAATTAATGGAATGAGCCAAATGAAACGAGACGGACTGTATTAATTTGGGTGGGCAAATAATAGATTTCCATGAAAGATGAAGGACTAACTTGTAAATTTATCGATTCTGAATAATAATTAGTTTAATAGAAAGAAAAAAAATGAAAAACATAAGAAAGAAAATTTTAATTTTGGTTTGAAGAAGACGGTTGTGTTGTACAGCAGAGGCATTTGGATCACCGCTCCGACCTCAGCTCCGACGATCGGCCACCGCCGCCGCCGCCGCCATGGTATCCTGCTCTAGCTTTTCAATTTCTATGAGCGTGATTTCATTTTTGTTATTTCGCAAATGTCTATTTGTCGACGAATTGAATGATATTTCCGGTCGCTGTTCACCTTCACGATCTGATTAATTGATCAGATCTCCCTCATTTGCTCCGAATACTATGATTGAATCGCAATTTAGGCTCCGATGCGCATCTCGTTAGCTCTATTGGCATGTTTGCTTATAATCATTTCTGCATCTGATCTACTGGTTGAGGCTGCTGGGGTTTAAACACTCGTAAATCTTAAATTTGACGTAAATTTAGATATAATGCACTTCCAGTTCTCGTATATTAGTTAATGGAAGAAATGGACGGATGGAATTTCCGTGTGTACGGTCACAATTGCAAGTTATCGAGATTATACGGTTCCGACCATACAATTCACTCGACCTATGTTGCATTTATGTTGGTTGAATAACGTGATGAATTGATTGAATCGGTATGAAAGGAACCTAGGTAGTTATTGGCAATTCTAGCTGGTATGCCGTGTTTATCTGTGTCTCAGTTGTTGGCTTGACCATTTCTCTGCTCCCTTTCATGTGTCTATGAAATGTCTTTATCTTCTAGTGTCGAAACTGCTTTCTAGTTAATGGGCTTTAGGGAGCTGTCTGTAATTGATATTTTGTTAGCTACTAAAGCTTCTGCATCGTTTCAGATTCACTTTGTTCTTCTCATTAGCAGACAAGGGAAAGTAAGGTTGACGAAATGGTACTCACCCTATACTCAAAAGGAAAGGACAAAGGTATGTGTGCTTTACATTGGCTTATGCTTAGGAAAAAGTGCATTCTAATGATTAAACCCTTTCTCGCTTAGAGTTAGTCATATCTTCCTTTTGCTTGTATTTTGATGCTAAAAACTGAAAACAGAGAATTGATACAAGAGATCCTCAGGAAAAAGTGCATTCTAATGATTGACCCTTTTCTCGCTCACATTCAGTTATGTTCTTCTTTGATTTGAATTATGATCGTAAAAATGTAAAACACAAGATTGACAGGAGTTTCCTATAAAAAATCAGTTTCAACCTTATTTCATAGTCGACTTTAAAAATTTTTGAAACTTAAGCTAATGAGAGTTCTACCTGGTAAAGGTTATCCGGGAGCTTAGTGGTATGATTCTGACTCGGGCTCCTAAGTTGTGTAACTTTGTGGAATGGAGGGGATACAAAGTTGTTTACAAAAGGTAGTATACATATTGCATTCTGTCCAAACTTTATGATTCAGTCATCTTCTTTCCTTCTATAATATGGATGGTTAATTATTTTGCATCTTACTGCTTACTTTGCAGGTATGCTAGTCTTTATTTTTGCATGTGCATTGACCAGGATGATAACGAATTGGAGATCCTAGAAATTATCCATCATTATGTTGAGATATTAGATCGCTACTTTGGAAGTGTAAGGCTCAAACTGAATTAACTATTTACTTTAGTATTATTGATTTTTAATTTCCTTGGACTATCTGATGGTCAATGTACTGTTTTTTTTTTTTTTTAGGTCTGTGAGCTGGACTTGATCTTTAATTTCCATAAGGTATCTTTACTGTTACCTCAGTTTTTTCTGGAATGTTTTAAGTGATGTTTAAAATTAGCTGAGTGTGACTTCTATGCATGTCCTAAGTTGTTAAGGGCCCTTATCCTTGTTATGCATGGCTCAGTTTTAGTTACCTAATAAAGCGTAGAGCTTAGTTCTGAGTAATGGTAAACTACTGGGAATAGATTCATTATAACAACTTTATTTTCACTCATTGGTTTCATGCCATTTTTTGTCACTCATTGTTTTGGGGATATATAAACATCTAACAAGTTACTAACATGACAACATGTGTGGAAGTTTTGTTGTGAACTGTGCAAGTGTGTATTTTAAAACTCTTGTTATAGGTTTTAACTTGGATTCCATGCTAATTTGAAATTTTATTGTGAAGTGTAGAAAACCCTGTCTCTTTCTCATGAGCGGACTTTCGGGCCCATCTTGATAGTAGTATTTCTAAACAAAAGTTCTAACGTTGTGGACATCATTAGTCATTATGTGCTACTAAGTAGAAAACAATTAAAATGTAGTACATAGCGTTTTCTGAATAGCAAATAGAGACTTCAAGACTTGAAAGCAGTCAAAATATGAAGAAATACCTAATCAAACAGCGAATATATGATGTACTTATTATGGTAGAATCAAGAAATTCACCATTATTGGATGGAAACCATACATTGCACAGCATTCTGTAACTCCTGTAACCAATGTTGTAAAACATGTTAATTCAGTCCACACTTGGTCTAAAGTCTAGAGTTTTTCCTGTGTGATGTTAGATCCAAATAATTTCTGAACAGATAGATCTTGTCCCTTTTAGTGAGGCTTTTTGGTTTTCTTTTGATATACTCAGCAGTGTACTATTCCTTGTTATCCTAGAAGGTCTCAACTGATGGTCTTGCCTCCTTACTATTGTTGTCCTTTCTTCTTCTGTTATCTTTTAGCTCTTGACACTATTAGTTCTCATATTGAATTTGAAGGTAAATGGCTATTAGGGCGCTCATATATTGAGGTGTGTAAAAAGTAGTGTGGCTAGTAGTGTGGCTGCATGCTCTTCCAGAAAAACGCCTAGCTTTTGCCTTGAGTGATGCTCAAAGCTGCTTCTTTTTTTTTTCAGCCTCTTGGGGCAAACTTTTTGGTGTGATGCCACATACTCTTTAAAATTAAAACTGATACCTACCCCCCGGGTTTAGCGTTGTTTACTTGTGTTGTGTGCTCTCTTTATGAATGAGTTAAGTCTGGAGCCTCACAGAAGTCATGCATCCGACTAACATGCCCTTTTTCACAATAATTTTGCTTCATCCATCTATTCCTCTATCATGGTGTAATAATTTGCAGCCATCAATCATACTCTAGTGTTCACATTACACTTGATGCAGCCACTCTGCAGTCTTGTTGTCTATCCATAACTTGTTGCGTTTAATGCAATGGCAGGCCTATTACATATTAGATGAAATCCTGATTGCCGGTGAACTCCAAGAGTCGAGTAAGAAGACAGTTGCTCGCCTAATAGCCGCACAAGTATGTTAAAACTCTAGATCTTATGACAGTTACTACCACTCAAAACTCTGTTGCTGATTAGTAACCGATTGGTTTTACAGGATTCTCTTGTGGAGGCAGCCAAAGAGCAAGCCAGTTCTATAAGCAACATGATTGCTCAAGCAACAAAATGAGGATCTCTACTGGTATATAATCGGTTAGTTATTACACACCAATTCTACTTTTGATAGTTGGCTACCGACAAAAGTTGGCAAAATCCATCTCTCTTCATATCTTCAACGCTCTTTATCCATACCTTATGATAGCTTAAGATTATTCTGAACCTCTACTTATCAACACGTACGTGTTTCCATTGAAACTTTTTATGGCAGGGCTGGCCTGGACTTGTTTGAAGACATCAGTCTGTAGGAATCGATGGAAAATGAATTTCTGTGATAGTGTTTTGCAGCTGAATATCGAAAATTAAGATTTGGATCGTCTTTGATGATTAATTTGTATCTCAGTGTGTTGGACATCTTCATGTACTTGGCCTTGCCTTCTTGGCAATTATGTTGTTGGTTTTCTTAGTTATTGTGGTTGTAATTATTTTAATTTAATCTCTTTCGAGGGTCATCTAACACCACCACAATTCTGGAAAAAGACATTAACATTGCAGCAGAACCAGAACCATAAATATTCTTTCCTCTTGTTCCTTAGTTCCTATTTTCTGTTGGTAAAATATGTCCCATGCATCTCAGACATTTCAAATTGCACCAACGGAAGATCGTCACAATTCACAATATAATTTGACTCGAGAATACTTTTTTGAAAATTACAAATGAAAATACAACATGGATTCAAAATTCTGATTTAGTGAAGAAAATATTATGGAGATATATTTTGTTTTCTGGAAATGATTATCAGGAAATTTAATATCTCGTACGGTTGGGCCAACGCATGCACACAATATCGATCGAGATACTCATTAACATTTGTCCTTTGTTGCATTGTATGCCTGAGCCTGAAAGTGAAATTGGAAGCGACGGGTAGAGAGGTGCGTTTTCTACTCTCATTTTATTGTGTGAAGCTGAAGTTGCTGAAGCTACTTTTTTCCTTTTATTAAAATTAAATTCTATTTAATTTAAATAATATGCAAGCGGCAGCCGTGATTTCACCGCCGACGCGGCCCTATTGCTCAGTGAAACCCGCCGTAACCGGAGTGAGATTCATCGATTACGCCTCCCCAACCACGAAACCGATCGAGTACCGTCGGCGGCAGCGGCAGTTCACCGGCGTGAGAGCTGAAATGGCTACGGCGTCACCGTCACCGGCATCTGTTGGAACGGCGCCGAAATGGGCGCAGAAGACCATCACCATCCCTGCTCAGAGGCGAGGCTGCCATCTCATCACCTCCAAGGTCTCTCTCTCTCTCTCTCTCTCTCTCTCGTCAATTGATTCTGCCATCGGTGTTAATCGTGGTTGTTAATTTGAATTTCGCATCGGCTAGGGTTAGAAATTGGCTCTGTTGTTTGATGCAATTGGGGAATTATAATTCTCCTTAGATGATTTCTTCTGCGTATACAAACTATTGGTCATTAGCTTATGTTGCTGTTTTGAGTTTCAGATATTGAAGGAGATTGGGCAGGATTTATCAGGGGGTTTAAGTGTGGCCTTGCTCATTTTTTCTGTAAGTTCTACCTCTTCTTACTCTTTATCACCTATATGCAGTATTACTCCTTTTCACCATTTTTGATCCATCTCTTTGTAACAGTGCAACACACGAGTGCTTCTTTGACTATAAACGAAAACTATGACTCGGATGTTCGAGATGACACCGAGACATTTTTGAACAAAGTAGTACCGGAAGTAGGTTTTGTTTCTCCATTATTGTGAATTTTGGCTTATCTGTTTAGAAGATGATATTCATGTGTTGGAGTTCTTGGTCTCAGGGAAGGTCTGCACCATGGAAGCATACTATGGAAGGTGTGGTTTATGTTCATCGTTCTTTCTTTTAGTGCATAAGATGCATGAGAGGGCAGCTGTTAATTAGGTCCCTTCCCGTCAGATACGTTTTTACTTGAGAGATCTGTTGTTCAGCTTGTTTTCTCAGTGACAAGAAGATATCGATGTTTATTAGATATGAACCTCATAAAATCATGCATTGTTGTTTTATATGATTGTGGAATCATCTTAGAACTGCTTTTACCGAATTAAAGTAGTTTTGTATACGTTGCGGAACACATAATTATAAGCATGAAGAAGTTATAAAGTAGAATATTGATTCCTATAATCGATAACATGCATAGGAATTGGTACTTGTGTAATGTTGCAGGTCCGGATGACATGCCAGCACACATCAAGTCATCGATGTTTGGCTGTTCTCTCACGTAAGTTCTACCTGTTTGCGGTTTAAAGTTGGCCGAATTGACCTAAGCACCATTATTGTATCCTTAACTTATGCAGGATCCCTATATCAGATGGAAAACTGAACATGGGAACTTGGCAGGTATTTTTCGTATCCCTTTTGCAACCCCTTGTAGGAAAAGTTGTACCTTTCCTTTGAAACAATGCTCTTCCAAAATCTTCAAATGCAATAAAATTCCACTCATTAGAAACTATATCTGCATAAGATGCACACTGCAACACCATACCTCAATAATCTATGAATTTTACTCACGTGAGACAAAAACTATTTAGTGTATTCGAATCGAAGATATATTCTTCATAGAATGGCATGAATTTTCCAAGTCGCATGTGAAATTCAATGTTCCCAGAAATTTATTTTCCTGTTCTAGGAATCTTCCAGCTTCAGTTTTTTTTTTCAATTTTTTTCCCCAGGGAATCTGGCTATGTGAGCACCGTGACGCTGCTACTCCTCGTAGAGTCGTGGTCACCATGAACGGAATGTGAGATGATGGTGTTCGCTGCTGCTACTACATTCTTCTCCTCTTGCTTCTCTGGGGTTTGCTTCTCGTGTCGTTTTTTATGTAAGTGCGTGCCTGAACAGAAACTTTTCGAAACACCATCCTAGTGTAAAATATCTATAATAATTAACGGCAACCCTTCCTTCTCGTCAGTTAAGCTAAATCTTTTTGGCTTTCGCGTCCTTTTGGTTGAGTGATTAATTTTGCTTCATGTCTATCCATCTTGATAGTGCAGTTTCAAATGTTCAAACTTCTAACACAACTTTTTTGTATGCGCATTTGTCATATTATAAGCAGCAACAAAAATGTGGACAAAGTAATTTCTTCTTTTGTAATTCAGAAGTTATGAGTGCCTATTATGAGGGTAATTGTTTAGGATGGCTAGAAAAATATAAGTCGATTTTCTCGTACAAAGGAAATTCGTTATGTTACATTTACATAGCAGCTTTGTGCTCAAATTGTAACCCGAATAAAAATTCGACTCTTTCCTTCAACACGAAATGCAAGATTACAAACGAAAAGAACAAGATACCGAATAACATCTGTTTAGGAAAAAAATGAAAAAAACGAAACATGACTAAACAATCATGGTTTAAATATGAATAAATACATAGAACAAGCACAAAGGGTTGATACATGATCTCTATACACGCTGTGAACGTAACGAATAACAATAATAATAATAATGATGGTAATACACTAGAAAACAGATATCACAATACGCCCTCCCAGTTTTCTTTGAATGCATGCATACGCTTATGCTTGTCTGTGTGCACCGGGCGGTGCAGCTGGCATCGGGAAATTACTGTATCCAACTCCGCCTTCCACGTACGGGCTCTGCCATAGTTGGGGTAAAACAGTCATTAGCATTCCATGACTCGAGATATAAAAACGTAACTACATTGTTTCGTTTGATTTTGAGATGATGTTGCTATACCGGGGTTGTAGAAACATGGGTCTCTTCATCGTTCAATGATCTTGCATTGCTATTGCTTGCTTCGCTCCCGTTTAGCTTCTGATTTGTATTCGGATCAGTGGACACACTGTTATTCCCATTAGTGGATTTCACCCCCTGACAACAATTCAAGCAAAAATAAATAAATTTACATGTGCAATAAGAACTTATATGTAGCTACTAAATAAAGAGAATTAGGGTAACCACATACCTGGAATATCTTGCCAAGAGTTTTCAAACCCTTTGCGCGAAGGCGGAGGTCCTCTTTCTTGGTATTGCCGTCTTGTAGAACCTGAAATGCATAAATGCAATTAATAATTCATGAAATCTGTTGTGAAAATATGAAGTCGAAATATAAGAGCAACAGGTGCTGGCTAACCATCTGACAAACACGAGAAAGGGTGGCTTCTATATCAGCCACATTGAGCTTCCAAAGTGAGTCAATCATCACTTTCTTGTGTGATTGCATGTATTCCTCGAGCTCTTCCTCTGTGTAATTTCCTTCAGCACTGAGCTGTTTTTTCATGTCTTCTTGTAGCTGAATCAAAGCAATTGCACCTAAGGCAGTATTGGAGCGCTGTGAGCTTGGAAGAAACAAAAAAATTCCACCTTACATATTAAGACTTCTAGGTAATCATGCCTACTCCATGATGTAGCTAAACTCGTTAAAATTTATGTCCCACGCTTTTGATTACAAAGGAAGTACGTCATAAAGACGCGTTTATTGCTAAAGCATTCTTATTTGGCCATAACTAATAATAAGTCCTACATCCTGCTGACCAATTGCCGTGTGATGCATAGAGGGGATTGAAGATGCACAGTAGATATAGAAAAAAATAACTAAAGTCCAAAAATAAGAAGAAAAAAAATGTTGGTCATCAGTCTCAGCACTCACTGTATGATATCGAACACTACAAAATGCTGCTGATATAGGATACAAAGGCAAGCTGCAAAGATTAGAAGGAAGCAAAGAGGGAGAATGAAACGAGAGAGGAAATTTTTAGCTCTGGTACTTGAGAGCAAAGCTTTAAGAAAACCTTCTCTCTCTAAGTCCTAAGAATCTCCCATAGGATAGGGTCGGTACAGCTTAATGTGAACGTTGCAGACCATATGAGGACATGAGCTATAGATTGAGTGAGGTTTTATTGAGCTATAAACCTTTTGATGCCTCGAAACCATGTTACAACATGATTTGGCTTAGCTACGGCGAGATTCATGGCTACTGCAAACAAGTCCTAAAGAGGACTACAAATTCTTATACCATTGATTATTTAACAAGAATCATCTAATGCTCTCTCAGAGGAAGCAAGGAAAAAAAAATATTTCCAGTGCAACTAATATCTACAATGATATCATTACCAGATGATTTCCACCCAAAAATGAATAAATGATGCATGATGACAGCAGAGAAAGGCAGAAGAGGTTTGTTCCCTATACCTTCAAGAGTCTTGAGGTTGCTTGGTTAACACAAAACAGTAAAGATACAGTGGTCCAACAACACTATCAAGAACTGTAACTAGTATGATGCAGGCATGCAGCTTAAGTAGAATGAAATTAGATTTGGATATGAAAAGGGAAAGTGTTCAATCTGATCATAAGACTTAACAGAGCAACTTGGAAATTATAAGAGTTAAGCTAACCTGTTGCAGCAGTTACTTGGGATTTGATGAAGTGTCCTTTATTTCGGAACCACTCAGCAATAAATGGCACGCCCAGGTACATCACCTTCTTCCCAAGCTCTTTTGCTGCCTGCCTTGAATATATATAGCCAATAGTGCTCAGCATGTCCACGCCATAAGCTGTGTGCAAATTGAGTCGTTAACAGTTTTTACCTCTGGCAACAAAAGGATAGCAGAAGAAAAGCTACAAGATAAGAAATAAGAAAGCGAATTGCAAGAAAATGGATATCTCACCAGCATTGGAAAGCCTCGATACTTCAGCCTCAGCATAGCGGACGAACTCCTCTTTATTTCCTTGGACGTACACGTTGAGTCTATCTTTGAGTATGCCAGCAAGCTTCTCTTCCCTTTCCTTTTGGATAGTCTAAGTTTAAAAGGAAAATGAGAACTTAGGAAAACGGAGATATTTTGCTACGCATAAACCAACATAGAGGATACTCCAGAATACTTTGTTTTTACAGAGGCATAGGAGTAGGAAGGGAGACATATAGAATTAGCACTTAACACCGCACTTGCTCGAAATCAACTTATGATTAACACTCCAGCAGAAACCATAATCAACTAAACATTACAAGAGAGTTACCCGCATTTTTTCCTGCAACTTTTTAGTATCAATGTCTTCTCCTTCAGTGAAAACATCCATAGAAGCCATCGAAGCCATGGCAAGCTGGCCAATGTATTCCTCGAAAAGCTCACTTCCAAAAAGCATGGCAAATATTGCCGCAGGGTCGATAATGGAATCTCTGAAAAGAATTAATAGAGAAAATAATCAGAAACTTGAAAAAGCTTTATTATTAAGCCAAAAGGGCAAAATGTTTGAAAGATTTCAAAATAAAACTTGCGTTGAAATCC
The DNA here is from genome assembly GCA_029379335.1 of Thymus mandschuricus. Taxonomy (NCBI): domain Eukaryota; kingdom Viridiplantae; phylum Streptophyta; class Magnoliopsida; order Lamiales; family Lamiaceae; genus Thymus; species Thymus mandschuricus. The sequence goes on along the minus strand of CM057075.1, from coordinate 38,462,871 downwards.
CCGATTTCCCGTGAGCATCATAAGCTTGTCTTTGTGATGGGTCGCTCAGAACTTGATAAGCTTCACCCAATATCTGAGAAAAATAACAAAACATAGAGCAACCCTCAATTCACACTAAACATGTAAAAATATCAAAACAAAAGACCACTAACAGATTAGCATTTCACCATCTTTCCCAAAAGTTATAATAACAACAGAACAACAAGATTACAACAAGATTACAACAACTTCGAGAATCGATAAGCTCACCTGAAACTTCTGCGCCGCATTCGGATCATTTGGATTCTTGTCCGGATGAACTTGCCTAGCCTAGAATTTTTCACTCAACCCCAGTTAGATGCATATTAAAGAGCCACCAAAACAAAACCGAACACTTCGATTTCGAAGCTTCGAGCGAAAACCATCCAATTAAGCAAATCACATAATCACAGTAACAGTAACAATAACAGACTATACATTCATCTTATCCATTCAATAATCAGAAGCATGAACCAAAAAAACACACACAAATTCAAATCACCATCCCACCGAATCGGGGGAAAAAAACCTAATCCCCCAAAAAACCAGTCCAAACAAACTAGGGCACAGCTCAAAACCCAACCCAAAACACACCTTAACATAATAAGCCTTCTTAATCTCCGCCTCAGTTGCCGTAGGGCTCACACCCAACACGTCGTAGTATTCAGTCTCCTTCACCATCTCCGCCGCACCAAAATTCCTCCGACCAAACAACTTCCTCCGGCGAAATTACTGCAAATCAACACCGCTACAGCTGAAACAATCAGTAAATCGATCCAAAATTCAAAGATGCGGTGACGAAATCATACACGAAGAAGAGATCAACACGTACTCGAAATGGGATCGAAATCGAGGTCACCGCCTCCTCCTCCCCTCGAAGCGCGTTGACTAAAACGACTGATGCAAGAAATTTGTGCGCTTTTTCGAAACAACACAGGTGACACAAGTTTAAAAAGGTAAGTGATTATGTAAAAAGTAGAAACTGACAGAGGGACATTTTTCTTTTGGGGACATCCCACTGATATAAGGACTTTTTTCGAAATAGAAAATTCTAATTCAATAAAAAAAAAAAAAAAAAAAAAAGTAATTTTTATTGAGATAATGAGGTAATTTTTATTGTAACTAATTTAAATATTAAGGGTAATAAAGGTATTTTTTATAGAAAGGGTGTAAGTAGGTTGATATAGTGGAAAAGTAGGTAAAATTATTGTAACTAATTTAAATGGTAAGGGTAATAAGGTAATTTATATTGATATAATCTTTCTATTTTGATCTATCACACTAATTTTGAAACTCGAGAGTTATTAAGAAAATGACAGTGTGATTTGGGTGAATGCAATAAGAGTGAATAAAAACCTATGTTGAATGTTTGTTGATATTTAGGCGAACAGATAGAAATGGGGCCTTTGCATTGAAAAGTTATAATAAATTACGATGTTTCCCGTCTCATTTTGTTTTATGATTTGTCGTTTTACAGTCGACACAATTTATTTCAATTTATTTCACAACTTTTCCTTCCAATTTATTGATGGATGGTTGTACATTTGAAACATTTATTTAGATGACAAATGACGTGTTTCTAGATTTGTTGCTTCGGTCTTTTATTTATTTACGTTATTTACCTAATTTCTTTTACATTCTACATTTACTTTTTATACATTTATGCAAAGGGATAGACGTGGATAATATAGTGCAGTGGACTATTATGATCTACTAGTATATTGTTGTCTCGATTAAGACGACATGTTTTTCCAATATAGGTGAGTGTAAGATACTCCTTCCGTCCACTATATAGTGACATAGTTTTATAGGCACAACTTTTTTTGCATTTTGTTGGCATAATAATAAATTAATGTGTTAAAGTGGTGGGTCCATTTGAATTTTTTTTAATAGTATTAAAATGTTAAAGTAATAAAAAGTAGATGTATAAAGTGTTAAAGTGTTAAAGTGATTGTGGACTGGGGTCTACGTCCTAAAACGGAAAGTGTCAGTAAATGGTGAACGTTCCAATATAGTAATTGTGTCAGTAAATGGTGGACATATGGAGTAATAGATTTGTATCGTTTTAAATAAGACGAAATATAATATAGGTTGATTTGATTTTTAAAGATGCTAGAATAACATAAATTAATTATCGTGAAACGAGACGAGACGAGGGTGAAGGTAAATAGAGGTATGAATTTGTTAGTTTTGGCCGTTACTTATTGGCTAAGGCGCGATAGAAAGGGATATTATTACTATTATATTTTTCACATTTCGGCAAAAAAATCCTATGAACAATTTGGACACACGTTATGGAAGAGTATTCGTTTGCTTTTTAAGAGATTAAACGCGTAAATTCAAGCACACGTATCCACAATACAATAACTCAAATAGAGCGTACTTGCGTTGGCTTAATGGTAGGGTTTAAGATTCAGAATTAAAGGTCTCGAGTTTGAATCGTAACACGGCTTTTTAAATGAAGTATTATAAAAAATATATATATGCAAACCAATTAAGAACTCTAAAAAAAAAATCTCAAATCCTCCACAAATTTATGCAAAACCAAACAAAACTCTCCTTTCCCCTTTCTCCATTAAAAACCCAACTCCCCTTAACTCTCAATATTATGTGGTCTAATAAAATGAATAATAGTGTCTCCCCTGAAACAAACTCTAAATGGGATTTAACACTACACGACTACACAAGCTATGGTGGTAGGGAGCTTACATAGATCCGACCCGATCCGATCTCCGAGATCTACGACTTTATTCCACCGGTCTCCGGATCTTTAGCCGGACCCGAGTCTATTCTCTCCAGCAACCTGAATTCCTCTTCAGTCAAGCTGTTTTTCGCGTGGGGTAATGTGGACCTGGCGTGCACCTGCTTTTCGAGCTCCATTGCCCAGCTATAGACCACCATGCCCACAACGGCTACGATCATGCCCATTATGTTCTTGAAAGTCAGCTGGGAGTCGAACAGCAACCATCCCAAGACAAGGACGCATACTGTTTTCATGTGACCTAGCACCTGAAATGAAACGGCTGAGAAACGCCCGATGCAGAGGTACTGGCTCACGTTGCAGAACACAGCTAGAGAGCACGATAGAAGTATGAACACCTGCAGTAGTGCCACCTTGTGTTAATAGATGAAAGAGTAGCTGTACCATATGGATAAATGATTGAGGTGGGTAAGTGAATGCTTACTATGACTCCAGCACCAAAATTGTAGTCGAAAACCAATTGTCCAGAAAGATAGTAGTCGACGATAGGGCCCAACACGAGTAGAGAGCCAGCTTGAATAGGAGTTGTTTTGCTCAATAATTCAAAAGATCCAATAGAGTACTTCTTCTGCAGAGAGCCTATTGACTGCAGCAAGAATTATTGATTAGGCCAGAGAAATAATGATCTCATTTTTTAGAATTATGTTAACGGAAATAGGAAGAAAATGGAGACCCTAGCATATTAATGATAGTGGTAAAATAAGACACTGGTATGCTTCGACCAACAATATAGTTCAATTATGCAGTAGTGTTGAATGAGGCCATATTCAGGTAATGCCTAAGCTAAACGGGACAACAATTAAGGAAAACTAGAATAACAACAAAAGGCATGAAGCATAAATACTACGGAGTAATTTAGAACATTTAAGTTTGCCAGCTTGGGAGGTCTGATGCCAGCAGGACTAGATTGCTACTGTGAGTCCCGAATTTGAACTCATTGCAAATTTAGTAAGGTGTTAACAGTTACATATTACAAGTCCCGGAAAATACCATAACTTATTATCCTGCTCTCTGGACGAATATATTGACAGCGAGAACAAGGAAAGCAAATTCTTCATTCCAATTAACCACCGAAACATGTTAAGATAACAGACAGTAACTCCAACATATCCCATGGGTGAAAAGGAAACTGAAAGAAGTTTACTCACAATTTGCTGTAGTGATGTTGAAAGAACTGCAACACAAGCGCACAAAAATCCTTTGGCATTCACCTTTACGTCAGTCACAGTGCAAACACCCACACCTATGACCACAATGACCACAGATATTTTAACTTCTTTTGAATACTGCTTATTGTGAAGCATCCATTCCATTATACAGACCACTGGAATCATGCTCAGTTTAGAGATCTACACCAAGAACAAAAGTTGTAACAATTAGTTGAATCCAGTATACGACAAATTTATAATTTTGTCGAGATGTAATGTTGAGCAGACAGGATACTTTTAAGAAAACAAAAGCACTAAATATAAAAACAGCATTGTGAAATCCTTGTCAAGTAAGGCACAACTGGTCACAAATTTGAACAAAAATTGATCGGGAATAATGACAGTGCAGAGTAAATTAGATTTAAACTGTAAAGTTTCTCGTAAAAAATGAATTTGAGTGGTTTCCTCCACGTTTGGCAGGTCCTGAGCATCATCAAGGCCCCGTTCATAAACTTCAAACACAATGGTTCAGTTTTAATCAACCATAGATTAAACAAGAAAAGTTTGAAGCAGAGTTCAAAAGTACATGTGCTCTATCCAGCAACGGGATGCCCTGATTTGAAAAGGACAGGAAGCGAAAACTATACATCTCAAAATCAAATCTTTTGCTTTAGAAGAGTTACAGCTTGTTGCCAATTAAGTGTTCACACAGAAAGTCAGACCATCCTTCACCTCTCAAGAAGGGAAGGAAAGGAGGAGATTTCAATCAGTATTAAAAACGTAAGCAAGCAGCGCCTTAATTTTTTACCATACTAAGAATAAACATATATTTGGAAGCTGTCGAATCATACTTGGTAAAATCCAACCGAGTTCAGCATGAGGCTCAAATTCATCCCTGTGATAGACATATTAGCTACAACTGAGAACCAAAGAAGTTCCCAAAGGGGCACATGCTTTGATGCGGATAAGCCCGTAGCATGTGATATCATGCCAACAATTGCAGTAACGGCAAAATGGAAGCCAGTCAATGTCGTGGCTGCAAGAGATGAAGTAAATACAGATGTTATAATGAATCGACGGAACTGGGGTTTTCTTTTCCCCGAATTAGTTATACATAGTGATTAACATGGTAGCATTTTCGACAAACAGTGAAAATTTGACAACTGATGAAGAGATTTAAGATATCGCAACTCATTGATCAGACACATATAACCTGAAGGTAGAATAGCACAAAAATTAGAACTCAACGGGATATTCTGATTCGTTCTAGAGCAAATTTACACCCCTAATTTGAAGCGAGTGAGCGCCACGCCACACATGCACATTGACAAACAAGTACATTTCTAAGATAAACGCTGAGAGAAAGTGGCGGAATGAGTGCAGTTGCCTGAACTTCAGGAAAAGGGCCTTCTCCATAGAAATCCAACATAAATGTTGAGATCCACCGAAAATAGCATAATAATCAATAAACTTAGCTCCAATGCTAGCAACAATCTATGAGTTAAATTCCAAACAATCAAATCAAACAAAAAGCAAAAATTCCATAATATCCTGCTGGATGAAAAGGACGCTATGAAAAAAAAAAAAAAAAACAAAAACAGAGACGATACGACGAGCGGATAATGCGTAATCGATAACGAACTAACCGAATTTAAAAGCATATCCATTAGATGACATGAGCTGCTTGTTCGCCATGATGATTCCAACGGAGCTGACAACGTTCATAGCCCAGGCGCCCACATCGGACACTGACGACGATGACGATGGCGATGAAGAAGAAGACGACGATTTCTTCTCTCCCTCCATTGCCGATTTCCTCCTCTTTCTCGCTCCACCAATCCGAATCACCCAGCTACCTCAGCAAAAGGCACAATCACCAACAACTAACCCGCCGATTGCGACAGCTACACAGATCCGCCTCTCGCAGCGAGAAGGAAAATGAAAAAAAAAAAAAAAAGAGCGCGAAAGCGGAAACAATGGCGCCGTGCGTCGATTTTCACATCAAATAAAACCGGATTGCGCGGCGGCGATCGACGAAATTGAGGCGCCCGGCCGCGGATGGATTGAGCTGGCGGCGATTGACTCCGGCGATCGGGAAGTGAACGGCACTGCTTCAATGCGGCTATTGCATCATCTTCGACGCAGAATTGTAGTAAATGGTATGGAGAGAGAGGTAGAGAGAGAGAGTAGATCTGGTAGAGAGAGAGAGAGAACTGAGATTGCTCGGTTTTACGCTGCTGCTTCTTCTTATTACAATACACGCCCTTTTTCTCCGCCCAAATTTTGGCTTTTACTTATCAACCCCTTCTTCTTCCATATTAACGGCTAATTTCCACTTCTTTTTCTTCCTAAATTATTGGACTTTTAAATTTTTAATCATTTTAAACATTATTTATTGTCAAATACTACTCTCATTGCATATGAGATTCTCTGTTCCCATTTATATATACGTATAAATTGTGTATCTGATTTCGATTTTTTTTAATTTTAAACACTTTTGTTTGGAAATTTAGACGTATTATGATATTTTTTTAGGGTTCATTCATCCATTATAGAGTATGTATTTATTTTCTTTAGCAATTTTATTAGGTAAATAGGGTTGATAAATTAAAAACTAGTGTACATAATTTTTAAAATTCTAATTTTTTTGCCATAAATTTTATTTTATTTTGTTATAATATTTCTATTTTTAATATTGTAAAAAAATTATAAATATATATATATATATACAAAATTAGTACACATATATGGCAATAGAGGATCCTATCCGCTCTCGTTGTTTTACAGTGTGGCGTTTCTATATTTCATAGTAATATATAGAAAGAAAATTATAAATTTTAAAAACGGACGTCATTCAACGGAACGATGAATAGTAACTAATCATAATCATTGTTCAAAGTGGCTGGAATGGTCTACTCTATTGAAATTTGGAAACTGGTTCGACTCGTATTTTTTTGGATATATGATTATTTGACTAATTAAACGTGTTTCTTTATTTAAGTATTTCATTCAAAACATCCGATTTTTTATAATGTGATTTAAGTAAAAAATGTGTAAATTGTGAAGAAAAATGGTAGTCCACAATATTATGGATTGGTTAATTTAAATTTTTTTTAAAAAAAAAAAAAAAGGATAGCTTTAAATAAAAAATCGGTACCTTGTGTTGTGCATATTGTCGTAAATGAGTTTGAGTGTTTTTTTTTAAATAAAATAAAAAGCAATTAATATAAAATTTAAAGGTCGGATCACAAAGAATTTGAACTCAAGAACTTTGGTCTCGAAATTTAACCCGTACCATTAGATCAACACAGGTACACAAGTTTGAATGTTTTGTTCATTCTTAAACCATCGTAGTTAAATTATAATTTGTACATGTGCAATTTACTATTGTAATTACTTTCGTCGAAATACAATTTTTCCTTCGATGTATTCTTCATTATCGTTGCAAAAACGTAATTTTTTTATTTGTAAGTTTAAATTTTTAGGTATAATCCAATATACTCGAACCTATTTTATATATGGTTACCCAAATTCGAAAACTTCAAGTTCGGGTTTAGTTTGGATTTGGGTATTTAGTAGTTTGAAATATCGGGGTTTTGACATCGAACAACCTATCTCGAATTACTTAGTACTCTAAAATAATTGTAAACTGAAAACTTGCAAATTAAAAAAATGCGATGTAATTTAGATGTTTGGATGCAATTAAACTCAACAACTCTTCATTAGTTTCTCGTAAATATTACTCCCCTGTTGAGATTTGGTGAATTCATATGATGAAGATGAAGACTGAAGCTGAAGAAGATGGAAGATGATGATGTTTTACTGCTTTTATTTATTTTTGCGTTTACAAGGATTCGAACCCTGTTTCTATTTTCCCGTTACTTAAGTTTAAATCAGAGTCGTAGGATCGCTTGCCACGTGTATGGTGAAGATCTTTAGGGTTTGCAGTTTTAGTTGTAAGTCGTGCTTTTGTGTTTCACGACTCTAGTTGTTTTGCTTTCCATATATATATGTACGTGAACAGGGCAGCAGCTATGAATGCAGAAACTTACTTTTATCAACTCTGCTTTATTTTACGTTCGAACATGGTACCAAGAGCCAGGTTCTGATCGTATCTTTTCATCAAAATCATTTCTTTCTTTCACCGTTGTAATCTATGGGAAAGGAGGAACAAGAAGATGTGCATTTTTCTGGCGATGAAGATGACCAGAAGCGTAGATCTAAAGATCAAGGTGATGGCAACAAGGTGGATCCAGAGTCTGGGCTGAAAGTGCGTCAAATCGAGGAGATTCTGTTCATTCCAGCTACGGATCACTCTGGAATGCAAATAGTTTCTGCTCAACTCACGGGATCAAATTTTCTCCATTGGAGCAAGTCTGTGAAGAGAGCTCTTGCAGCTAGGAGTAAGATGGAGTTTATTGATGGTACCTACTCTGAACCAAGCTCAGATTCTGTTTATTACAAACGTTGGTTGAAGGTTGATTATATGGTATCAACGTGGATTACAAACTGCATTTCTAAGGAGTTTGTTGATGCTTTTTCAAATATTGATGGTAGTTATAAACTGTGGTCAGCTCTAACTCATAGATTTGGGACTAAGAATGGTCCTAAAATACTGAAGTTACACCGAGATATTTATTCATTCAGACAAGGGAATCTTAGTGTGTTCATGTATTTTAATCAACTAAATGCTCTTTGGGATGAGATGGATATGCTTTTGCCACCACTTGATTGTGTCTGTAAGGCCAAGGATGCAAACATTCAGAGACAAGAGCAGATGCGTTTGGTTGCTTTCTTGGCTGGCTTGAATGACATGTATGAGCACACTAAGACTCAAATACTCTTGCAGAAACCATGGCCTACTTTGGATCAAGCATATGCCATGGTGGTGCAAGTGGAGGATCAAAAGCAATTGAATGATTCTCCATCTGATGGAAAAGGAATAATGGTGATGAATGTCAATAAGCAAGGCTATGGATCACAGTCACAGAGCAATGAGCAGAAGTCTCAATATCAAAAGCAGTACACAGAACCCTATAAGAAAAGGATGAGCAAAGAGGAAAAGAGAAAGCAGAAATGTAGTTATTGTCAAGAGATGGGACACACAAATGATGAGTGCTTCAAGTTACATGGAGTTCCTGATTGGTTTAAGAAGTTAAAGGAAGGAAAAGGACCACAGAGAGTGAATCTGGTGGAAGGAGGTCATGAGAAAGAAGGAAATGGAGGAAGCACAGCACAAAAGGAACCTACAACAGACATCAGCAAGCTTATTCACACTGAAATGATGAAATGTATGGGTCAATTCTTCCAACAACAATCTGGAGGAAGTTCTTCAAACAAGGCAGAGGTGAATTTTGTGCAGGATCCTAACAAGAAGCCAACACCATTTGATACCCATTTTGCCTTCTCCATTCTCCCTAGCATGGATCAAACAAATTGGGTAGTTGACTCTGGAGCAAGCACACATATTTGTGCCAATCCAGAGTTAATGTACACTACATATTTGATGGAAACTCCTACCATTATCTACTTACCAGATGGTACTTCTAAGACTGTTACACATGCTGGGAAAGTGAGGCTTAATCCAGATATCTTACTGGATCATGTCTTGTATGTGCCAGAATTCACTCACAACCTCCTATCTATTTCTCAGTTGTCCAAATCTATGGACATTAAGTGTGTGTTTCATCCCACTCACTGCCTATATCACAAGAATAACACTGATAAGCTTGTGGGGGTTGGGAAGTTGGTAGGAAAGTTATATATCTTGAGTGCTACCTCAAAGAAGCATTATCTAAGTTTCTATAATCCTGATGACCTAACTGTGGAACAATGTCATGTATATTTGGGCCATCCTTCTATTACTGCTATGCAGCATATGAAAATAGCTGGTACTTCTTTTCATAGGGAAGCATTGGAAGTCTTAGAGAACTGTGAGGTGTGTCTCAAGGCTAAGCAAACCAGAAATCATTTTCCTACTTTGCACAGAAGGTCTGAATCTTTGTTTGAGATAGTGCATGGAGATGTATGGGGGCCATATGGTGATGAGAACCTATGCAATGCCAAGTATGTGCTTACATTGGTTGAAGACCATAGCAGGAATATATGGACATATGTTATGCAATCAAAGGAGCAGGTGTGCTCTATCTTGGAAACTTTCTTAGCTATGGTCAGAAACCACTTCAATGAGAGAGTTAAGGTCTTCAGATCAGACAATGGAACTGAGTTTATCAACTCTAGAGTGTACTCTCTCTTCTCTTTCTTGGGAATAGTGCATCAGAAGTCTTGTGTCTACACTCCACAGCAAAATGGCATTGTGGAACGTAGACACAGAATGCTGCTCAACTCTGCAAGAGCTATGATGTTCCAAAGTGGATTACCAATGAGGTTTTGGCCTTTCTCCATCCTCACTGCAACATGGGTTATAAACAGAGTGCCAACTGAAGTTTTGAAGTGGAGAACACCTCATGAAGTCTTATTTAAGAAGGCCCCAGCCTATGGAGTAACCAAACCTTTTGGTTGTCTTGCGTTTGCTGCAAATCTCTCTCCCTATAAAGGTAAGTTTACCTCAAGGAGTTTAAAGTGCATTTTTATTGGATATGATCATCACACAAAGGTTATCTTCTGTATGAGTTGGATACACATAAAGTGTTCATCTCAAGGGATGTTCACTTTGTTACTAACAGGTTCCCTTTCTTGGAACCTAAAATGGATCTAACAGAGCCTGCAGTTGAATACCCTGGCATTACTGATATGGAATTTGATGAATCTTCTGCAGAATCTGTTGATCCACCTGTTCTTACAAATGCTGAACCAGACTCAAGTGAATCATCTACAGAAACCTCTCATAATGATGTTCAAGTACTTAGGAGAAGTACTAGAACCAAGATACCTCCAGTTTGGATGCAAGATTATGTGGGTAAGGTCTCCACCACTAATCTCATTACTCTTAGTACTGGAGTGGCACCTCCAACTTTTCCCTACACCATTAATCATTCCTTCACCAAGCAACACATAGATTATCTCTTTAATCTGACCATGATGTCAGAACCTAAGTCTTTCAGAGAAGCTATACAGCATCCAAACTGGGTGAAAGCAATTAATCAAGAACTTGAAGCCTTACAGAGTAATGGAACATGGATATTAACAGATCTTCCACCTGGGAAGAAACCAATAGGATGCAAATGGATCTTCAAAACAAAAGTTAAGGCTGATGGGAGCATAGAAAGACATAAAGCAAGGTTGGTGGCTAAGGGCTATACACAAGAGTCAGGCATTGATTATCATGAAGTCTTTTCACCAGTGGCAAACTTGGTGAATGTTAAGGTTTTCATTGCAGTTATTACTTCTCTTGGATGGCCATTGCATCAATTAGATGTTAACAATGCTTTTCTGCATGGCCATCTAAGAGATGAAATATATATGCAGCCTCCTCAAGGTCTTCAAGGAGTTGCTAAAGGGAAAGTATGCAAGCTTGTTAAAAGTTTGTATGGACTTAAACAAGCATCGCGAGAGTGGAATGCAGAATTCTCTAAGTTCTTGGCATCTCTGGGATTCACAGCATCTTCCCATGATCCTTGTCTGTTCACTAGAGGTTCACAAGCCTCTTTTATTTGCTTACTTGTTTATGTTGATGATTTGATTGTGTCAAGTCCTTCTGTGGATCTTATCACTGGTCTGAAATCTTCCTTGAATGATGCATTCACCATAAAGGATCTTGGCCCAGCCAAGTATTTTCTTGGTATGGAAATTGTGAGAGGAGAAGCAGGCACATCTCTTAGCCAAAGGAAGTATGTGTTGGACATATTATCCACACATGGAATGCTCTGCTGCAAACCTGCTGTCACACCTTTTCCTTCTGGCCTTTCCTTGAATCAAGGAACAGAGCCTCCTCTCACAAACCCTGAAGAGTATAGAAAATTGGTGGGGCAGCTGTTATACTTGAATCTAACAAGGCCAGACATCTCCCATGCTACTCAGCAGTTAAGTCAGTTCATGGCAACACCAACAAAGGAACACTGGAATGCAGGGATTCATGTCTTGAAATACCTAAAAGGAACACCTTCTTTAGGTGTGTTCTACCCTGCCACTTCTGATTTTACAATGCGCAGTTTCTCAGATGCTGATTGGGGAACCTGCAATGATTCGAGAAGATCTCTCACAGGATACTGCATCTTTATTGGGCCTTGTCTAGTTTCCTGGAAGTGTAAGAAACAAGCTACGGTGGCCTCTTCTTCCACAGAAGCTGAATACAGAGCACTTGCTGCCACTACTCGAGAACTAGTCTGGATTCATTATTTACTTGCAGAATTCCAGGTACAACCCTCTCTTCCCATTCCTCTCCACTGTGACAACAAGTCTGCTATTCAGATCACCCAAAATCCGGTTTTCCATGAAAGAACCAAACACATAGAGATAGATTGCCATGTGGTGAGGGAGAAATATCTAGCAGGATTCATTCATCCACTGCAGTAAGCTCTGGAAATCAACTCGCGGATTTCTTCACCAAATCTTTACCTGGACCTCGATTTCACACACTACTCTCCAAGATGGGGCTGATTGATCTCCATCAGCTCCATCTTGAGGGGGGGTGTTGAGATTTGGTGAATTCATATGATGAAGATGAAGATTGAAGCTGAAGAAGATGGAAGATGATGATGTTTTACTGCTTTTATTTATTTTTGCGTTTACAAGGATTCGAACCCTGTTTCTATTTTCCCGTTACTTAAGTTTAAATCAGAGTCGTAGGATCGCTTGCCACGTGTATGGTGAAGATCTTTAGGGTTTGCAGTTTTAGTTGTAAGTCGTGCTTTTGTGTTTCACGACTCTAGTTGTTTTGCTTTCCATATATATATGTACGTGAACAGGGCAGCAGCTATGAATGCAGAAACTTACTTTTATCAACTCTGCTTTATTTTACGTTCGAACATCCCCTCGTCCCGTCGAATTCTTTATACTGTAGTACTTCACAGATATTTTAAAATACGTATTTCTTTCGGTGGAATGGAGTACATCGATATTAAAAGTTTTTATAGTATCACATGCTATTGATTTGAAACACTAACAAATCAAATATACCGGAGAGATGCATGTGATATTAATTCCACTCGACAATAACTCATCGATCTATAGTGTGCAATTATTGCATTTCATTATCACATCAACATTCATATCATATAATTTCTTAAATGAAAATGTATGTTGTTAGTTACAATTGGCCCCTTTTGTTTGGGAAGAAAAGTTTCAGACGACTCCACACGAATGATTTGTATAGTCCTTAAATTCGTTCCGTTATGAATGAGCTCGACATTTCTAACATGTGTATTGTAACTAACGATAACGATAAAGTGTAAGGTTTACGATACTTATTTTGGCTCACAAAATCGCTCATTTTTAAGATATGCATGTGAAACCTAGCTCTCCTTTTTCTTTCCTTCAAATTATTCATTTGTATATTACAAATATTATTACGAAAATAATTTAATAATGGTTAGGCCCGTTTTTGAATTAATTAGGCCTACGATATATGGATCTAGGGTCCGAAAAAAAATAAAATAGGGGTCCATTAGAAAAAACACTATCCATCAATATTTTTCGTTTTTTTTAATTGAAGGATTTAATTTCGATAGTGATCAAATGGGTTTATTTTAATTTTAAATGTTTACGTTTATTGTTTTCTGATTTTGTTTGATTTTGTCACGTCCATTGAATAGGTTTAAGTTTACTTATTTCTAAATGTTCATATTTTCTTATAAAATTATGTTAACCATACCAATTACCGTTCAATTGAAAGATTTAAACTTGTTTACTATATCGGCTATATTTACTATCGGCTATGTTGACTACATAAGTATTTGATAAATGCTTTTATTTCTGGAATTGTGCGATGTGTTGATTTACGTGAATAATAATAATAATAATAATAATAATAATAATAATAATAATAATAATAATAATAATAATAATAATAATAATAATAATAATGTTGTTGTTGTTGTTGTTGTTGTTAAATTTTCTTTTTCTTATTTTCCAAGGGCCTAGTTTTACATTTGGGCCGAAAGTTTGAATCCCAAATAAAAATTGAACTCAAGATCACCAATTAATAACAAAATTGGGCCCAAATCCACTAAAATAATATCTCATCGAGAAAAATAAATATGCGATTGGTTCATTAAATTGAGTAAGAATATCTGTATTTGTTTTTTTAAAGTAAGAATATCTGTAATTAATATATGTGCCAATAGAAAATCAGAAACTCATTAATTAAACATAGATTAGAAAACAGTTAAATCTGCATTTAGTTACGCCTTCTATGTGTCGGTAGTCTCGTAGGTGGCCACGTCGCTCCCTCGTACGAGACACCCCAAACCGACACTATTCATTTTCTTCTGTGGCATAATCTTTCGTCACGCATTTCATTATGTCGAAAAGAAAGTGTTGATATCGTACGTTACTTTACGTGACGTAACGTATAGTAGTCAATTATATTAAGGGGTGTTTGATTAAGCTTATTTAAAAGCGTTTTATAAACACTAAGACCGTTTAAGAAGTTTGCGGAGCCTATATAAGGTGTGAAAATAAGTCGGTTGAAAATGAGGTGGGATCCTCTGTCCCCAAATTGGTGTACCATACACAAAATTAGGAAGTTTTGAATTCTCTTTATTAGTGGTCATTTTGAATTTGGTTATTAGTGTATGCCAAAACTTCTTAATTTTGTGTATGGTACACTATTGATACACCAATTTGGGGACAAAGGATCTCATCTCGTTGAAAACGCTTATTTTTTGAAGCTTATAACATACTCCCTCCGTCCCACTGATATAGGGACTTTTTCCTTTTCGGGATGTTCCCACTGATATAGGGACCTTTCCTAAAATGGAAAATTCTAACCCACTAAAATTCTGACACATTACTTTAACCCACTACCTTTCACTTTATCCCACTATCATCATTCTCGTCTAAATTCACGCGCCGGAAAAAAAAAGTCCATATCCCAGTGGGACGGAGGGAGTAAGTAGTACTCCCTCCGTCCCATGACAATTGTCCACAAGGGAAATGACACAATAGTCAATGCCTTAAGAGATAGTGGGGTTAATATTATATTAGTTGTAAGAGTAAAACTTTTCCACTTTAAGTAAGTGGACAATTAAATGAGACATCCCAATAAGAAAAACATGGACAATTGCCATGGGACGTAGGGAGTATTTAGGAGTTTATTTTAGCAAACACATTCTTAGAGCTTATAAATAGTCAAACAACATATGAGCTTTTATGATCTACTTGTAAACTTGGTCATACGGTCCCTGAATGATATTCATTTCGCCTCACTTCAATAGTCTTATAACTACTTTAGACATCTTCTTTTTTAAATTTGTTTTCTTAAATGTAAAGAATTAATGGTTACATATTTCTTACTTTTCACTATTAACATTACACATAAAATTCGAAGAAAAAAAAAAAAGACTGTTGAAGTGGGACGGTGGGAGTACACAAACTTTATTGTCCATACTCCCTCCGTCGCATTCATATGAGAATACCTTTTTTCCGGCAAGAGAACTAAGACAATATTGATAGTGATGGATAAAGTATTAGGTCAGGTCATTAAGGGTAATATTTCTATATTAATGTAACAGATAAAAATATAACTTATCCCTAAATAAATGGAAGGAGGGAGTTTGACGATTTCTCTTTTATATTTCTGACATATTATTGTTTTTTTTTAAAAAAAAAAAATAAATACGTTTATTTGAGGAGAGTAAAATGATTATCCATGGAACGTGGGAGGGAGCGAACTTTCACCAACTTCACAAGATTTGCGCGAAAATTCACCCCTACCGCCGCCATCGCTCTCACCCCATTTATATACTACACGAGCTTCCAACGGGACCACTTCAAAAGGCTATTTCCGTCATTCCCCCTCCCCCTTGTTGGTTGGTGGTCGAACTTCTGCGGTTGCTCACCTTATTTGGTGGGCCCAATCGAGATTTTGACTTATTTGCCCCTTACCAAGCACACTTACCTACCTTCACTCCCTCTCTCTCTCTCCCCCTTAAATGCGAAGCTCAGATTTGAGATTTTCTCACACTGCGATTTGCATTTTTGCAGATCTGATCCACTTCTCGGAGGATCTACTCTGCTCCGTGCACCTCGCATTTCGTTTGTTTTGATTCGATTTGATTTGGTTTGGTTTGTACTGAATTTCGATCGAATTTGGAGTTTGGAGTGGATTTGTTCTGGTTTGTGTGAGCTGAATTTGTTCGGAGGGCGGCGGAGAGATGAAGGTGATAGAGAAGATCCACGAGGCGGCGGCGGCGAATGACGACCGGGTGCTGTTCTCGTTCGAGTTCTTCCCGCCGAAGACGGAGGACGGCGTCGAGAACCTGTTCGAGAGGATGGAGCGGATGGTGGCGCACAACCCGGCCTTCTGCGACATCACGTGGGGAGCCGGCGGCTCCACGGCGGACGTGACGCTGGAGATCGCCAACCGGATGCAGAACATGGTGTGCGTCGAGAGCATGATGCACCTCACCTGCACCAACATGCCGGTCGAGAAGATCGACCACGCTCTCACGACGATCAAGGCGAATGGGATCCAGAATGTGCTCGCACTCCGAGGTGACCCCCCGCACGGACAGGACAAGTTCGTCCAGGTCGAGGGAGGCTTTGCGTGCGCGCTTGATCTTGTAAGTTTGGTTATTCGGTTGGTGTTTTTGATTAATTGATTGAGTGTATTTCGCAATCTGAGCTGGTTTTAGAGCAATGCGGATTCTGCTGCTGAATTGTGTGTTGTTTTGCTTGTTTGCAGGTCAAGCATATGCGTTCCAAATATGGGGACTACTTTGGGATTACTGTTGCCGGTTATCCAGGTTATAATTCTTTGCTTAGAGTTGGATGTATTGTCATGCTTATATGGGTGTGTATGTATGTATATTTATATTTTTATATTTACGTTTACTCCATTCTTGATTGTCGTGGGCAACTTGAGTAGCTCTATATGTTGTGCATTCGTTAGTATGTTCGCATATACTATAGCGTTCTGGAATTTATGTTTCCTTTCCGAATGTGTGAGAATGTGTTAATATATATTGTGTTAGCCATCTTTGTTGGATTCATTCTCATGTGTGCTCCTTATAATTCAGAGGGACATCCCGACATTATTCAGGATGGACTGGCACCAGAAGAGGCATACAAGAGTGATCTTGCTTATCTCAAACAGAAGGTTACTGCCTCACTTGTTTTATAGTTTACCTTAAAGTATTTGATTGAGCTAATATTTACGATTTTAACTTGGATTTTTTACACCACTTTGGTGCTGTTCATTTTTCAGGTTGATGCTGGAGCTGATCTCATTGTGACTCAGCTGTTCTATGACACTGACATCTTCCTCAAATTTGTGAATGATTGCCGTCAAATTGGAATAACCTGTCCAATTGTACCTGGGATTATGCCCATCAACAATTACAAGGGATTCATTCGCATGACTGGTTTCTGCAAAACTAAGGTATGAGCTGAAGTTGAACTGCTCTAATGTTCTTTGAATTGATAACTATCGTTAGATACTGTAGTATAACCCTCATTATAGTTGTCATTGGGTATCTGAGTAGCAGTTAGTACGGGGAAGGACGAGACAGATTTGATCTTTACTTCATAGAATTGAGTTGACTTTTCACAATTACGCTTTCCTCAGTCAGCATACGTATGGGATACCATGCAATGATAACATACGGATCAGATCGGTTAGTGTTCAGGATAGCATTGCATAAGTTGAAAGAACATTCTTCACTGATTTAGGTTAAGCGTTGCTAGGAGAGCCATACTGCATGCTTTAAGTGTTGTTCCACCTGATGTCTAATTAATTAAGTAGTTAAGTTTAATGCGTTGGATTAGGTCTAGTATGAGTGCATTCTGTTAAAGATAACTTGGTATGCATCCTGTACTTTATTTTGCATTCGTTCTAATAATTTAATTAAACAAATAACATTAGTTGGTGTGACGTCTCATTTGCTTCTACTTATGCCATTATGGGATCAACTCAACTAATTTTAAATAATAAAATATTTAATTTCCCATATTAGATTCCATCTGAGATTATGGAGGCCTTGGAGCCTATCAAAGACAATGAAGAAGCTGTCAGGGCCTATGGTGTTCACCTAGGAACAGAAATGTGCAAGAAGATTCTGGCTAGTGGAATCCGAACTTTACATCTCTACACCTTAAACATGGAGAAATCTGCTTTGGGAATATTGGCGGTCAGTATTCAAAGTTTATTAATATTTGTATCTTAAGCTACCTTAATAAAATGTATGGCTTATCTAAACTTCCACTGCAGAATCTTGGACTAATTGAGGAGTCCAAAATTTCAAGGTCCTTACCATGGAGACGTCCAACAAATATTTTCAGGGTAAAAGAAGATGTTCGTCCAATTTTCTGGTAATCGAAATTTCTTCAGGTTCATAAGCTTGCATCTTATTGCTTAAATTTTCTCGCTCGTATACCTTAATTACTTGTTGAATTATGTCAGGGCTAATCGTCCTAAAAGCTATATATCCCGAACTATTGGTTGGGAACAATATCCACATGGTCGATGGGGCGATTCTCGAGCTGCATCATATGGAACACTTGCTGAATATCAGGCATGTCTGTTCATTCAAAACTAGTACTACTTCACTGGCTGTGTGCTGGGCAACACTTAAAATGTGTATATGGTTTTTTCCATTTCACATTGTGGCTGCTAGCGTTGCACTATTGTCATGTCACTATTTTTGCAAAAAATATTCAAAAGCTAATCATCTGAACTACAAGGCAATTATTTCCAAGCAAAACTGCTGAACATCTAACTATTCCACATGGAACTAGCGCAATTGAGAAAAAGTATGTGATAAGCAGCTCTTTTTTCATTCCTCAGTTAGGAGTAAAAAAAAAATCAATTAACATGTTAGAAATATTCAAAAGTTCCTTTCTTAGACTTGCACGCAATTTAAGCATCCTTTGTGTATCTTCTGCTTTCCCAGTTATCAGTTCTGAAAGGAAAAATTGAATTTGAGTTTTGTATGCAGTTCATGCGACCACGCTCCCGTGACAAGAAGCTTCAGGAAGAATGGGCAGTTCCTTTGAAAAGTGCTGAAGATATTTATGAGGTACTACATCCACAACTTTAGTAACTTCAAATATCAGGAAACTAGGAATCGAGTCCTTACAAGGTTTTAATACTTCAGAGGTTCATGTCCTTCTGCCTTGGGAAACTTAGAAGCAGTCCATGGTCTGAACTAGACGGGCTTCAGCCAGAGACCAAAATCATTAATGAGAATCTTGGTTCTATCAACTTGAAAGGTTTTCTCACTATCAACAGCCAACCTGCTGTTAATGGAGCTAAGTCTGACTCTCCAACTGTTGGTAAGAAATTAATTTATATATTACTACTTATACCTGTTCATGTACTGTGTGCTTGCACCCTTGAAGGGGCTTATGCACTTTGGTTACACTGACTTGTCTAGTTTCATATGGCTATGGGAATATCGGAATCGGATTTATTATCGGCTTTCCACCGTCTTCATAGTCTTATTCGATAAACATGAGAAATTTTGAACATCTTCGCTCTTAATTTTGTCATTGAAGCCTTTCATGAAACATATATTTATGTTGTCAAATTTGAATATGTTATTGCAGGATGGGGAGGGCCAGGTGGGTATGTCTACCAGAAGGCATATGTGGAATTTTTCTGCTCAGCAGAGAAGTTGACTGCTCTCGTTGGTGAATTGAAACAATTCCCCAGTCTAACCTACTTGGCTGTGAACAAAGAAGGAAGCTTGAAATCTAACGTGGGCAACTCTGATGTGAACGCCGTCACATGGGGAGTCTTCCCTGCGAAGGAGATAATCCAACCTACCGTTGTTGATCCTGCAAGCTTTATTGTATGGAAGGACGAAGCCTTCGAGATCTGGTCAAGGGTATGGGGCAATCTTTACCCCGAAGGCGACCCATCAAGAAAATTGATAGAGGAGGTAACATTATTTATACGTCGATTGTTCGTTGAAATTTTTGGTGAAGGTAAACGAGTTCAAAAGCGATTGAATGTTTCTTACTCTGTTTTTGCAGGTGAAGAGCAACTATTTCTTGGTGAGTTTGGTCGACAATGATTATGTCCATGGCGATCTATTTGCTGTTTTTAAGAACATTTGAAATGTTTTCGTTGGTGTTTGCTTTTCGACAAGTGTTACGTTCCTATGCAACATTAATTCATCATTCTTAGCCCTGTTGAGGCTGCTGCTGTGTACTAATGTTGTCTTAAAACGGGATTTTGGCTTTCCCAACTCGTGATGTAACGTTAAATAAGTTTTGTGTATTATTCAAATTTTACATAAGTTATGTCTAATGTAATGTCTGTAATCACTTCACTTCTTCGTCGAACTATCATCGGCTGCTTCGAGGATGAGGAGATACATTGTGCTTTTTATCTATTGATTGATATTCTCATTCTTCTGCTGCACTTGCTGCATTTAGATCCACATTAAGATCGAGAACCTGAAAAGAGACGAACATGTATTTAAAATTACGACACTGGCTTTTCTAATGTATCGAACAAAAAATCCGTAACCGGAATGACTGAATCTTGCATACCTTTCCGGTGATCAAGGTATACATATTCAGCACGTCGGATACAGTTGACTCGAAGTGGGTTGATGCATCGTAGCTCTGCCATTTCGGAGTTGTTAAAAGCTTGTATGTATAAATGATCACACTATAGTCAGAAGAACATGAATAAGAACTTACAGTTGATATGCAGCAATTGTCCAAAGAAGGCTCATTTACGGGTTCATATCTGTCGTAAGTCTCGAAGAAAATCTCATCTACGTCTCCCAGAAGATCGGTACCTAGCTTCAGTTCAGTCTCAGGATGATCAGTTTCTGCTTCGGTTGATACAGATGCAATAAATTTCCCATTTGGAGCCACATTGTGGGAATAAGAGCAACAAATTACATACCTACAGTTCTCGGATCATACGAAGATCGTTTCAGATGTTAAGACTATCAGAAAACCAAGAAAGCTGTGCGATCAGATAATACAGTTGAACGAAAATATAGTTTACAGAACTCGTAAACTAATAAACTATGATTAATCTATCAGTAAATAGAAATAGAAATACGGCATCCTTTACTTACATGTCCGATTTGCGACCCAACTGCTTCTGAGGTAAAATAATTTGAACCGAGTGAGAATCATTGGTATTAGGAATTGGGTGGCTCATGATAGCAATAGCTCTTGCAACTTTACCAACCTTCTTCACCTGTAGCATTAGCATACTCGTGTTGCTGTTCTTCGTGAACTGTTTATTATGATTTACGAGACTGGGAAGTTGAATTTTGAAGATGAATAGATAATTAATTACCTTATTGGGGAGGTAGGAAGGATCACATACAACTTTTTTGCATTTAGCTGTTTCCCCTTCTGATGTAACACCGTGCACTTTGCCTTCCTCATCAAATTCTACCTGATATTGACTCATTATGTCAAGATTTACAGCATGACATTTATTCGAATAAACCAATTATGGATATGTCTTCTTTTAAAGGCATGTTCTAAGCCTAAGCTGCTAAGCGATTTCTGTGAAAGATTTTTCTCGTTATGATGAATATCTCTCAGCAAAATGTTACTATCTCATCTTAAGAAAGGATTATCATAATGGAGTGATTTAAACCTTGCAATCAGGTTTATCCAGCATGTAGGTTCCGCCATAAACAGCGCTGAGACGAGCAAATGCCTGTTCACACAAGTTAAAATACAAGCTATTAACATTGAACCTTAAGAATCAGGGACTAAACAATACGGCAAGGGCTGAAAAGAAGAGTGAACATAAGATAAAAATAAAGTGGCAGACCTGGGGAAGTTCTCCAAGGCCATACAACGGGTAGATATATGATGATCCGCCACCAAAACGAGCAAAAGACTCTGTAAAAAGCTACAGTGGAAAAGGAAGAACGTCAAAAAACAAACATCAAGAATAATACAATAAGATCATAAGCCCCAAAATAGTTCTATTTTCGGAAGGCAAAAGGAAACACCTTCATCCTCTTCACAGTGTCGAGTGCTGGTTCATCCAAATATTTGTCATCTCTGTGGAGAGCTACTGCATGACCAATAAAATCCACAGTGTTCTCGTCAAGACCATACTTTCTGTGTGAATTTCAAGATACCATAATCAGGTATTGAATTTGTAAGACTAAGAAGTAAAACTATGCAGTGCATCACATATATAGGTGTCCAATGTAACAAAAGTCCTTCTTCAAGGTCTGTTATCAAAGTTTCTCAAGCAGCCACTCATGCATATTACTTCGAAAGATGGCATGCATAATATCATTTATGAAATTTGTATTTGCTAGTTAATTTGTTGAACATTAATCAACTGGATGTACATGTATATATACAAGATAAGCAAATCAGCGAGGGAGAGGAGGCATACGCGAAGAGTTCCCTAGTAGTAACTCGTGTCAAATCCATCCCTTCATGTGTTTTAGGATCATTTTCAATATAATTTTGTACGTAAACGAATAATGTTCTGGCACGCCGCTTTTCAAAAAACCCCATTAAGGGTGATTTTAGTGCCTCCATGTCAGTTGCAGGCACCTTGTGAATCTGTCGCATTAACATTACCCAAAAAATCGAGAGTAATTACGTAAATCAAAGAAAAATATACGAAAAACACAGCAATCAAGTTCTACCTTTCCTTTATTGTACACATAGCTACCATCAACAGCTTTGAATGACAGGTACTTAGCAACATCAGTGTGGATGAGGACTCGCACAAGAGCACCATTCGCCATGATATACTGCACTAAACGAAACACACCATCGCTTGCAACCACATATCTGAAACGGAAATCTTATGCCTATTCAAAATGAAAAATGATTTTTTTTTAAGAAGTATTCTCATCAAGAGTGAAAGAAGAACCTTCGGGATCATGTCGACATTATAATCTCTGCTGGAACCCAAATATGCTGGAGGCTTATCACTTCCTCTAAACCTCTTCCACAACTGCATACAGAAAAACCAAAATCTATCTAAATAGTTAAGTAATGAATACCACCTTCACTACAAGTAGGTGATCTAAATGGCAATGAGGGTCCCGTGCCTGAATAAGATTAAGTGAAGTCGATTCGCCACCATAATAGTCGTTATGATCCATGTGCAGGACCTATATTTTCAGGACACGAAGAGATTAAGTAAGCTCAAAGAGCAGCTCAACTTCATTAACAGCAGTGCAAATACCAAATGGGGAAAACAATTACTTGCAGGTGGACAAGCAGTATCAACAGAAGCTACCTATGGGGAAGATAATCAATTGCAATCTCAACAGAAGCTACCTATGGGGAAGATATATTCATATATTCATAAAATTTGCCAGAAAATCGAACTTCAGATAAAGCTGATTCAGGTCCAACCGTTCATCATCTCAAATAAAATTCCTAACCCTAACTCAAAAATAACAAAATTCCTCGCAAACACAGCACTCGATAGTTCAAAATCAGAGATGAATCAGAAGAACTCCAGCTCCAGCTGGTATAATCATCTCAAAACAACAAGGCAGCTGATCGGAGGAAAGTCGAGTAGTGAGCGGAAGAGAGAGACCTTAAGGCCATCGACGGAGAGAAGACCGCTGAGGATGCATTCCTTCAAACCAGTTCCGAGCACTATCACATCGTACTCTTCATCCATCTCAACTCAGCTGAAAAGCTTAAGGATCGGTGAAGAAAACTGAAAACCGATGCTGTGAAAAGGAAACGACTTGAGTTCTTCGCCTCTGATTCGTGAAGAACGAGTGTCTGCTAATTTTATGCGCATCACTGTCAAATTCAAATTCATCGAGAACTTTCTTCTCTTCCTCCATGAAAATGGGTGAATACGAGTTCGTTAATATTCTTCGTAGAAAGCAAGTCATTAGGAGTAATCTTAATATTAAATGGAGTACTAAAATTAGTTTAATTACTTTTGATTTTTTTAATTTTATTTTCTTATCATGCAAATATATACACTCACACATACGCACCCCCGAGATGATTCAGACCCTCGATTTTTTAATTTGAGGGGTAACGTCTTATCAATAAGTTTGAAAATTATATTTTGAAAGTTAATTAAGGTATAAAGATCATATTATTTAAATTATACTCTGTATATGAATTCTTTTATTATAAAGATTAATTGTTAATATATATTATTATGGGTCAAGTTTAAAAATACCCACTTTTATAAAAACTAATACTTCTATATCCATCATATAAGAAGTATAACTTCTATACCCATTTTGTAGTTAAAAGACATAAATACCCTTAGTAATTGGGTCCCACTTGTCTAATAAAACCAAAAAATCAATTAAAATCAATTGGATTGTGGGGCCCTCCCTCTCACGATTGATTTCTCCCTCTCCCTCTCACGATTCAATTGTCGTGAACCAATTCCATAAAAATTCAATTTAACGTGGAAATAAAAAAAAAAAAAAAAAAAAAATTGCATTAATTAACTACAACAACCAAATCTGCAAATTCAGTAAAAATAGAATATGGTAGGTGGTTAGCATTGATTAAAAATCAGAAAAAGTGAACAAAACAATAGCATAGACATAATTGTATCACAACATTACACTACCTAATTATTGAGAGTGAAAATTTGTAGATTTGTACGCATTCTCGAATTTCTGGAAATTTCGGAAGAGATTCAAGTCGTTTATTCGAGACAAAATACCAAGGTAATATATGATTTTGTATATTTATTGTTAGTAATATTCCAAAAAAATTATAAAAAAGTATTGTTCTTAAGTACACGATATTTTTTCCAAAACAACCGTGTATACACGGTATATTGTATATTTTTGTCGTGTAAAGTCAAAATAGTCAACGATTGAAAGTCAAAATTGTTGACTTTACACGACCATTTTGTCAAATTAATCGTGTATACACGATTTTTTTTTTTAATATTGTCGTGTACCTAAGAACAAATTTTTTTCAGATTATTAATTTTTTTTTTTTTTTTTTGGTACAGATGGAGATGGGTGATCAGAGAATTCTTATCCGTCATAGCGGTCGTTGGGAGGGAATATCGTACGTAGGAGGAGACTCTTTTCTCGTCACTTATCTCATAGCGAGTTTGAGCTATGAAAACGTATTGCGAGACGTTCAACTTTACTTGGGTGATGAATCGGAGCACTTGCTATTCCACTTGACGAACCTCAATGAGCGGAAGACGGTGAAGGCCGTTTTAAAGAGCACCGGGGATTTGCTTAGAATGTGCATCGCAAGAAGGGAGATGTCGACGATCTACGTCATTAGTAGAGCAAATCGGGCAGCCCATACTACCCAACGATCGACGATTTTTCAGAACTATAGCGTCGAAGAGGAGCCGATCCCGAGATCGAATGCATTTGAATCCGAAGTACGCGACGAAGAAGAGCCGGAGTCGGAAGAAGAGTCTCTCGAGTCCGAGGGCGAGGAAGCAAGGAATGTGGAGGAACGATCCCAATTACTTGAGAGCCTAACGACTGAATTCGGAGCATGGATCCGCGAGCCCGACCATATTGATAGGGTTATCGGGCTTCGTAGCATGCACTCACAAAACCAAGAGCCCCGCGACGACGAAGCTCGTGCTCGCGCTAACGAGGAGGCGGTTCAACATTGGTTGATACCGCACGTCGATCTAGACACCGCGCTCCCTTTAGGATGGATCGATCCCGACTTGGCACCGGCCTTGGGTCAGTTGCGAAAGGACGGATACTTCAAGAAGAAGGATGACTTGCATATAGCCGTCGGATTGCTGCACATGGATCTCCGGAAGGAGTATCGTATCCCTCGTTCCGACAAAGACCGTGTGGGTTTTAGGTGCACTTCGGGGAAGGATTGCGAGTTCAAGTTGAATACAACGCAGAAAGGCGGGATTTGGAAGATCAACAAGTACGTGACCGATCACACGTGTCTAGTTGATTTAAATTCGAACAACAAACGACAGGTGTCGGCCATGGTATTAGGAGCATTCTACGCTCGTCGATTGATCACCGAGGGCGCAGTGTTGAAACCGAAGGAGATGGTGGAGGAGCTACGGAGTGAGTACGGCATTCAGATTGACTACCCGTTCGCTCTCCGTGCTAGGAACGTCGCTATAGACAGTGGCGGAGCCTGAACATTTGATCCGGGGGTGCAAAAAAATAAATTACAAATATAAGAAGAAAGACATTTAAATTAAAATACCATAATGTAAAATACATTTCAAAATGCACTAAAAAAAATACATAGTTACTAATCTAACTTTCGACGAGGCTTTATTTCTTGAAAGCGACTAATAATCTCGTCTTCGGAAACTTGAAGAAATACATCCTTTTCAAGGTAAGTGACCAAACAATCATTCAAAAACTGATCTCCCAAACTATTTCTCAACTTATTCTTGATATAAGTCATTCCGGAAAATACTCTTTCCACACTTGCAGTAGCAACCGGAAGAATTAACACCAGCTTGATAAGCAAAAACACCAAAGGATAAGTCACATGTCTCCCTGTTTCAACAAATTTCATGGAAAGAGAACTAATATCCTACAGATTTTGACACTCATCGTCTCTTTTCATATCCGCTATGAATACATCAAGTTGACAATCAAGAGTAGCCACATTGGAGGTTGGAGGCTGAGAGCGGGGCGGCAGCAGCGAGTAGAGCAGGGCACCCGACTCTGTTAATTCTTTCTGTTGAAAATTGAATTTGCGGCTGTTGACTGTGGTTTTTGTTTGTTTTATTATTATTATTTATTTTATTTTATTTTTTAATTTTCAAGTGGGCCTTGGGCGGTTGGGCCTAAAATTTAAGTTGGGTTGCGGCTGCAACAATACAATACATATATATATATATATATATATATATATATATATATATATATATATATATATATATATATATATATATATATATATTTTAAAAAATTATGGATGCAATAATGTACATATATATATAGTAATTTTTTTTTTTTTTTTGGGGATGCAGTTGCACCCCCATGCACTTAGCAGCATCCGCCACTGGCTATAGAGATGACGTACGGTGCCTTCGACGAGTCTTATCAGAGGCTCCCTTCTTACCTCTACCTTTTGAAGGAGATGAATCCGGGCAACGAGTACGACATCCGCACCTCTTACGTCACCAACCGTCTGAACTACTTCTACCTTGCCTTTGGTCCGTCCATCGAGGCATTCGTAAATGGTTTGCTACGCCCCGTGATCGTAGTAGACGGGGAGCACTTGAAGGGGAAGAATAATGGGATGCTCTTTGTGGCGGTGACGAAAGACGGGAACGAGCAAGTGTTCCCCCTTGCCATTGGATTCGGCCCCAAGGAGAATGACGATTCTTGGACGTGGTTTTTGGCCAAAGTGAAAGAGAGTTTCGGGGCGCCCTCGGACTTGTTGATCGTATCCGATCAGCATGTGAGCATCGCAAATGCGATCGACTCCGTCTTTCCGCATGCTGCTCACGGTCTCTGCTTCGTTCACCTCCAGAGGAATTTCGTTAGGTACGGGAGGCATGCGGGGGCTATATTCGAGTCTGCAGCCTATGCCTATCGAGATTCCCAATTCGATGAATATTGGGGGAATCTGAGGGACCTAAGCAGGGAGGGAGGCGGGATCTACAGGCGGTTGAGCGACATTGGCCTCCCGAGGTGGGCGAGGTTCAAGTGTCTCGTCCGACGTACGAGCTTCATGACGTCGAATCCCGCCGAGACCATGAATGCTCGGTTGTTGTGGGCTCGGAGACTCCCGATATGTGCCATGATCGAGGTGTATCGGATAGTCGTCGAGAAGTGGTTCGACGAACATCGGACTAGTGCCCTAGCTCGGCCACATGAACTCACGGAGAAGGCATATACGAAGATGTCGGCATCGTCGGAATGGGGCCGTCGCTATTCCGTTAGAGGAACGCCTACTCCCACCCTTTGGAGAGTCGAAGGTGAAAAACAGACTTACCTCGTCGACCTCCAAAACTCGACTTGCGAATGTCGTGAGTTTGAGTTAGACGGCATCCCTTGTCGACGCGCTTGTGCGGCGATAAAGTACGCCTAGTGATTCCAATGATTTTAGTTTCATGCTTGTGTTATTTCAATCGGATCTCTAAGCGTTTTTGAATGTTGTTACAGGCATTCCGGTGGGCGGGCAACTGACTACGTGAGCCATTATTTCAGGCAATCCACGTTAGTTGCTACGTATTCTCCTCAGATTCAGCCGGGTCCTCATCCCGAGACGTGGAGTGTTCCCGAATTCATTTCACGATGGATCGTGCTACCCCCGCTTGTCGAGAGGCCAGTTGGACGACCACCGATGGCGAGAGCTCGATCGGCTGTTGAAGGATCCTCCTCAACGAATCGTCAAAGGTGTTCAAGATGCGTACAATACGGGCACAAACGACGGAGTTGCCAAGCCCCGCTTCCCATAGCGGAGTTGATCTAAATGCTCCTCCTCGACGTCCTAGAGGTAAGAAAAAATGTAGCATTTGCAAGAGCGAGGAGCATACTAGGCCCCGATGTCCGTACGATACCGATGCTTGATTATATTTTTATTTTAACCAAATTGACATTTTTAGATGTTAATGAACGTTTTTGGATGTTTAAGAATGTTATTGGATGTAAACATATTAGATTTTGTTTGAGTTGATCATTTGGTGAAAATTGAATGTTTTTGTGTTAAAAAAAGGGAAACCTTTGGCCAAATACACGACATTATTGTTGATTTAAACGTGTGTACACGGTTAAATTCGAGTATTAATCGTGTGAAGTAAAAAAAAAAAGTCAAAATTGTCATTGACTTTACACGATTGAATGATGTTTTCAATCGTGTATACACGATTGGAAATCCAATTCAACCGTGTAAGGTCAACAAAGTCAAAATTAAATAAAAGTCAATGCCCTCTACACGGATGTTGACTCTACACGATTTAAATTGAAAAATAGTGTGTACCCTTTTCGTGAGAAGTCAAAATTAAGCCTAAAAAGTCAAAATTAAGCCTAAATTTGCGAAATTCTCGTGTTTCGTTTGATTTTCTCGTGTATCTCGAGTCTATTAAGTTTTGTAAACGTGTAATAACGTAAGTTATGTCATAATTAAGCCAAAAATCAATTTAAACGAAGGATATTTTATGTAAATATGAAGTATAGAGTGAGTGTCACTTATATAGTCTAACTACTAAGGTTACGTTTGATCTAGAACTAACTTACGAACGTAATGTTCTTTCAAACGTGTAATTCACGTAACGTGCTCGAATCATAAGATTGCACAATGTATGAAAGTAACAGTGATTCCAACTCAATTGAGCCCCACGAATTGAAATATCAAAAAAAAAAAAAAAAAGGGGGGGAGGGGGGGGGGGGGGGGGGGGGGGTTCTTATGTACACGACTAGGGTTCTTGGTTACACGGTTGAAATGCTCATTCAACCATGTAACCTGCCGAGGGTTTGTGAGAAATTGCCCAAGAAATGTCACTCCCCACCATTTTTTCAATTAACATAAAAACACATTAACCATTAACATAACAATACGAAATCAACAAACCATTAACAAAACATTTCGAAATCAACAAACAAAATCTACATTTACAAAATCTAAATCATAATTCTATATCATTCAATATTCGAAAAAAAAATACATTTGTTCACCAATCCCTCCATCCCCTCGAAATCATGAAAATTCGCTTCGCCATCTTCTTTCGATATCTTGCCACGACCAGTTTCTCGTTGCCCTTGTATAGCGTAGTGGTCCCAAGGAGCAAGTCCAAATACATACACGCGTACACGCCACAACTCACGGAGTCTTCTTGTGTGAATTGATACTCCCGAGGGGCGAACTGGATGTCCATGAATCGTGTCCCTAAGTTGGGCACATCTGAGTTGACACGCGTGAAGTAATATAGATTTGACTCCAAGAGGCGTGAGAACAGGCGGGACAAGGGCAAGCATTGGATGATCCGTGATTGCTTGAGTGCTTCATTTTTATCACCCTCGTACAGGTAAAAGTGCGAGTCGTACACCTCGATACACCAACAAGGAACGTTCACCCGACACACGATCCAATGGGAGGAGGAGACATGGCAAACGACGATAAACTAAAAAAAAAAACACACGATTTAGCAATACTAATAATTAAATTCGATATAATCAATATAGGATATTAAAAACTTACATATCGGCCGGTGATCCACGGTCGGTACGTGTTAATCCCCTTCCAGCCGTTGATGAAATCGTCGGGGATCTCCCATTTCGTGTACTTCAAAGTCTCGTTTCCCAACCCCCATGTCGGGTCGTCTTGGTGAAATTTCAAGTACTCTTCTCGGAGTTGTGTCTTTTTTTATTTGAAATTGAAACATTGTTTTTATTAGGTTTTTTATCAAATTGAAATTGAAACAAATGAAAACGGAAAATGAGAAAAGGAACTTACGTAAAACGTAAGGAGCAGAACTATGTGGTGCTTGGCGGTAACATTGTCGAGAAGACGGTACCCTTGTTGGAGTCTATGTTGCCAGTAGACCGTGTACAGGTCTATCTCCTGTATTCATTTCAAAATAATCTTATTAGCACCCTAATTAGAACAAAGAACAAAATCGACTGTAAAAGTAACATAACGAAACATGTAATAAAATTACCTGGGCTTCGAGGCACTTCGTAATGTCCTCGATCGTGGAGAAGACCTCCTGTGTAAGGTAGAACCCGGTCCCGCTCATCTCCACGTGGGACTGTCCCGATTCCCTAAACCTCTGATAATGGGTGGAGGGTCGCTTTTTGGGACGCTCTACGACGTATGGAGATCGTAGAGCTTTTGAGGGGCGTGTCTCCCTCGTCGAGGCACGAGTGACTTCCTCATCTGAGCTCGCTGCCATATGCTCTATCTCGTCAACAAAATCACTCAACCGAGAGTGATGGGAGCCTTGGGAGGGCTCAGGCTTGTCGAAAGGACGGTCTGCGACGTGAGCACCGGAGGCACGGCTCACGGAGTGCCGTTCGTCAGACCGTCTCTGACTCTCGGCACGGTGTACGGTGTGATAATCATCAGCTTTCTCACTGACGTGGACATCCCTGAGCCCCGCAAACGGCTGCTCACCTACACGGGACTGTCCCTCGCCCCCCGAGGAAGAATGGCTCCGGCTCGGACTCTTCGATACGAACTTCTTCAGCTCCCCGGCGATAGCCCTCGCCAATCGGCCTAGAAATCCGGTCCCTGAGCGATCCTGCTCCCATCGGGACACCAGACGGTCCCCGAATCGGTCCAAGAAGTCGTCACCGAGGGGACCGCGCTCGCACGGATCTCCGTGTGCGCAACAGATCAAGCCGGAGGGCCGGGGGTCAGCGTGCTCGCTCCGAGGCCACTTCGAGGCCCATGATTCGGGCCTCCTATCAGCCCTCGGCCTCGGCATCTCGATCCCGCCGGCGGAATGAGCTCGCTCAGCTCGTGGAGCACGACGACGAGGGGCCACTGCCTGAGAAGCGTCCCTGCATTTGAACTTCTCCACGGCCCTCGCCATATCGCGCTTCGCCTTCGACAACCTTTGCGCGGGCGGGACATTGGTTTGTTCGTGGCGCTTGGAGGGAACGTAGGCCACGCCTATCGGCTCGATGCTCTCGAGACTTTGGAATCCAAGTTCGAGAACATCGTAATCATCCGCCTCCAGTGTCGGATGAACCTCGAGCTACAACGAAAAATAAAACAAGAGGTGTTAGGAGTCAAATTTAATTTTTCAATCACAACACACGGCATGGTACACGGCTGAAATTGCAATGCAGCCGTGTAACACACGGTTGAAATTTCAATACAGTCGTGTAAGGTCAACAATTTTGACTTTAAAGTCAAAATTGTTGACCTTACACGACTGAAATTGTAATTCAAGTCAAAATTGTTGACCTTACACGACTGTATTGCAATTTCAACCGTGTGTTACACGGCTGAATTACAATTTCAGTCGTGTAAGGTCAACAATTTTGACTTTAAAGTCAAAATTGTTGACTTACACGACTGAATTGGATTTTAAAAAGGTTGACTTTGACTTTAAAAGCAAATTTACAGAAATCGAACGTGAAATAAATTAAACAAGGTAAAAAACTACTAAATCAATTACCTCGGGATTATCGAAGAATCCCCTGAAGTTGCACGAAGAGGAGGACGTGGCCCATCTTCTGAGGCGGGGGGTCAGTGTGGGACGATCCCGAACCCCGCATGCTTGCCCCATTCGGGGGATCGCATCGTAGGCCCATATGTTCAGGGCCCAGACTGGCCCGTACAGGTGATAGGCGGGTCGCACGCCCGTTATGAGGGCGGGGTCCCTCTTCATCACGTGCAGCTGGTAGAGCATGATCTGGAACGACCACGCTCCCCACGGAAATGCCCTCCACTGCTCCTCGAACTCCACCAGGTGCCATGCCCAGTCCTCGATCGTCGGGTTGTCGTGGCCGAGTAGCATGAGGTAGTACATGAGGAGGTTGGCCGCCTTCAGATACTGGTCAGCGTCTCCCAGTACACTCGTGTCGTCGTTGAAGTCCGCCTTCAACTTATTTATCTTAGGGGATTTGCCCCCGTACTTCGTGTAGAGGAGGCTCCTTTGGGGAGGGTCGTGACGGCCTTTAGGGTTGAAAGGCGACTCCCCGAAAGCCAGGCCCGTCACGAGGGCGTACTCTTGGGCACGGAACCGTATCACCTGCCCACCTACGTGGAACCACCTCTCCATCTCGGGAATCGACTCATCCTCGAGCTCTCGGGCTAGAAGCTCGTGGAGGGCGTTGTTCGCGCTCCCGCTCCTCCGAATCTCGAGGAGGTATCCGAACGGGCCTTCCGTAAATCTATCGAGCAAGCGTTGGCCGCCTACTCGACGCAACACGCGGGGAATCGACCGAACCACGTCGTCCCGTATGTAGAGGTTTATTTGCCCTCTAAACCCTTGCATTCGGCCCCGCATCCATTGAAACCTAGGCTGCAAATCGAGAAGAAACAAAACGAATCAATTTTTTTTTTTTTTTAAAAATTTCATGCATTTTACTCGGCCAAGTACACGACTGAAATGCAATTTCAGTCGTGTACTACACGGTTGAAATTCAATTTCAACCGTGTATGGTCAACGATTTTGACTTTTAAGTCAAAATCGTTGACTGTACACGGCTAATTGAATTATAAATCGTGCAAATCACGCCTAAATTCAGCAAAAAATCGTGTAAAGTCAAAGACAAAATTCAATTTTAATCAATTAAAGTCAATATACACGATAAATTACACAATTTTGTCGTTGTTACACACGATCACAAGTCAAAATTGATTTTGACCGTGTAAAGTCAACAATTTCAAAAGTCAAAATTGTTGACTTTACACGGTTGATTTAGTATTTATATCGTGTACTACACGATGAAATGAAGGATTTAACCGTGTACATATGAACTCAAAAAAAATTTCAGAAAATTTCGAATCGACGTAAACCATAGTATGCTTCATGCTTATTAACAATGTGCTCGAAACCATAACATGCTTCATGCTTTGCATTCGAAAACAATAAAATATGAAAACAACAAACTTACCGGCTGTGGGGGGTCGGGGTATACCCGGGGCTCCGGCGGCTGCTGCGGCCGACGACGGGAGGCTGCCCGTCGGCGTGGGGGGGCTTGGTTTGAGGTCCCTGCTTCATCTTGGTTAGACATATCGGCGACGGCGACGGCGACGACGAGTAGTAATTTTTTTCCGACGAGGGTAATTTTTTTTTCAATTTTACGATTGTGAGAGAACAATCGGTTGAGAGAGAGAGATAGGGGAGGGTGGTAGATGAAAATTAAATTTTGGAGTAAATTCAGTGGGCCCACAAGCAAATATTCTTAAATTTTGTTTTATTTGAATTGTTTTTGTTTTATTAGATAAGTGTGCCCATTTAGTAAGGGTATTTGTGACATTTCAATACACAATGGGTATAGAAGTACTACTTCTTATATGATGGGTATAGAAGTTATAGTTTTTATAAAAGTGAGTATTTTTAACTATTAACTCTATTATTATTATACGTAATATTTATTATTTTATTATTAATAAAATGAATTTTTAGATACATATGAACATAGAGTTCATAAAGTGTCACGTAAACATGTGAATGAATGTCCACATTGCTATTATATATACGGAGGATACATCATTAAATATTTCCTTAATTAACAAAAAAAAAGGTGCATACTATAGCAGGGAATATTGCCGTTATATTTTTCCATAATAATCGACTCATGAACTTAGGACACTATTACTAATAGTAAATTTTTAAAATAAATTTCAAAAGGGTTTAAATTAATAAATCAAAATTTCCCAAAATAGCAAAAAGGAAACGTTAAACAAATCAGATTTCACGAGGGTACAACAGTTAGGACGCCGCCCGCCGCCCGCGCCAACTAAAAGGAGGGAAAACTAGAGAGAGAGAGAGAGGGAGGATGAAGTTCAACGTGAAGGCATGGAGCAAGGGCGGCGGCAGGTGCGGCGTGCTGCAGGTGGGCGGCTGCTCGCTCGAGACTCCGGCGCTCCTCCTCTCCACGCGCAAGGGCCTCCCCGCCTTCATCTCCCCCGACCTCCTCTCTTCTCTCCCCACCCCCGATTCGCGCCTCCTCCAGTTCAGCCCCCTCAATTTGTACGCCCCTGCCCTACTTCTTCGTTGAATTCTGAATTCATACATTCATCTTCAACTTAGCTGCTTTTTTTTTTTTTTTTAATTTTTTTTTTTGGATGTTGCATATCAGATGTTTGTGTTTTTTCTCTAGTGCTCGTGGTTTTGTGATTAAATGATGAGCTGTTTCTCTGGCTAGTTTGTACCGATTACTCAATTTTGGCGGTTTTTCTTTGTTGGATTTTCAGTTTGGAAGGAATATCGTTGAAGGCGATAACGGAGATGGGAGGGCTGCATCAGATGCTTGGTATGAGGGATTATGTGTACGTGGCTAACCCTGCGGATTCCATTATTTCGATACCGGATTATCAGAGCTCCAACAAGCTCGGGGCATCATTCGAGACTCCTTCCGGTCGATTCCTTGTATGCAACTTTTTTTTCGGTTTTGAGTTCTTCTCGTGGTATTGAATTGCTTAGAGCTAATGTGAAGCCATGTTCTGATGGAATTGACAATTTTGGGCTGTGACAGATAAATTCAGGAAGGTATGTTGAACTGATTTCTGCAATGAAGCCTAATATGTGGGTGACATTGGCTGATGAGGTCCCTGCTTGGGTTTCGGAGAAGAGAAGCAGAGCATCAGTTGACCGTACTATGAGATGGCTTGACGATTGCTTGACATTATCTAAAGCAAACAATGTATGCGCCAAACTTGTTTTGTGTATGCTTAAAGTTATTTTCTGGCAACGGATGTAGCTTTTGTTTTGGTTTTCTTGAAATTTTCTTTGTCCCAATGAGGAAAAGAAGAGAACTCAGGTGTTCATAAATCATAACGCAGACGAACTATTACAGCCGTGCTTTCCTGATTCTATCATGCATTCAGGATTATCCCGCTTTCAATGTTCGAAAATATTGTGTACATGTTCTAGCATGGAATGTCTGTCAATGTGGATATGGCTTCACTGGAAATGTGATAGCTTAAATGATGTTAGATAGCGATTGTTCTTCTGAATATATCCTTTCGTTTTTATTTTCAAGAGTAGGTGATGTATTATAGTCCTTGGGGCTGCTGAAAGTTTTAGACATGCATCTTTGTCAAAACTGATACTCAGCTAATCATATGAAGAATCTTTTTCCGTTGTGTATTTTTTAAGATATTGATTACTTTTATGTAGACAGGTGGAGCTGTATTTGGATCCATAGTTGGAGGCTCTAAAACTAATGAAAGGAAATACTGTGCACAAGAAGTTTCGAAGCGAGATGTCTCAGGTCTTTATGACTAGTTATTAGTACGTTTATGAGTTTTTCTGGTAATTATACATTAGTTTCTTGTGTCGTAGTATGTGGTTTGAAAACACTTAACAAAGGTTGGTTTCTCATATCTAGTTATGTTTTTTCTTCAAGAGCAGGGTAGCTTTCGTTTGCTTTTTCATTTTAGAAGTACTTGGCTTCTTTAGTTATAAATAAGTTTTAAAGAAGTGTATAAAATTCGAAGTCTTGGAAAGAATTCGATGTGGCGATGACAGCATCTGAAAATGAGCAGAAATAACCAAATTTTCTTAAACGTGTATGATATTATAATGGGAGACTGCATCTCGTATAATTTTTGTGTGCCACTTCTGTGTTCCGTATGCGATCAGTATATATGTTTATGAATTCCACACACCATCGTTGTCAAGATAGAGATATCTGTCTGTCTTTAATGAGAAACTGGTATTGTATCACTCAGGTTTTCACATTGGTGGCTTTGGTCTTGGTGAGAGCATGGATGAACGCCCTGCACTTCTCAGAGCTGTTACTGTAAGGGTTTTGCTGTTTTACAGTGAATGTTATCCATTCGATATTTCCTAATTGGAATTTCTCTGTGCAAAATTCTGAAAGAAGTTCATCACCCCAAGTATTTTCTGTCAACTTTACGCTTGAATAAATTGCTTCCTTTACGTAAAAAGTTTTAACCATTGCATTTAAAATCTTGAAGAGGGCAAACAGACTCCTAAAACACGTTTTGTTATCTTGAGAGTGATAAATCTTCTGTAGGTGGAGATCTTGAGTAAAATAAAAAAGTGTTTTTCGGTGCAATTAACTAGTCTTGTTGTAACTGCAAAATTGCCTAAGCTTTGTGATCAAGGCAATCAACCTTTATGTTTCGATTGAATATATTGGACAAGTTTGCTGCTTATATTTCCCCGTCTTCATATTTTAGGACTATTTGCCAGAGGAGAAGCCACGCCAGATAAGTGGTCTTGGTCTTCCAGGTATTCACCAGCTTACTCTTATATTCCGCTTCCTTTCACCTTGAAATCTTTAATCCTTATAGCTTGAGTATCTCCCGTAGAGTTTAGTTGCTATCAGGCCAAAACTAATACTCCGTAATTCATAACAACTCACTATATGTGTTGATCATATTTGATACCTGAATCAAATATGGTTATGCTTTATTTTGTGTTTAAAACGGTGAATCTTCATGGAAAATGTTTTCCATTTTTTCATTACAATTCAAGAAATTGAATTATTTTTTTCTACGTTTAACATACTATATCTGTTATCCATCCATGCTACGTTGATCTACTTTTCCGATTTGTGAACAACTTTTTTATTTTATTTTAAATTTAAATTTTGAATGTCTTCTGGCAATCAATCTTGCAGAGGAAGTCCTGCAAGGTGTTGCTGCTGGCATTGACCTATTTAACTCTAGGTATGTTCTGAATATAATCGTATTATATATTATAGTTGATGTGGTATATATGCGAGTTGTGGAAATAACGAGAAGCAATGTGCTTGGCAGTTATATATACCATCTCACAATCGGGGGCTTTGCACTTACATTTCCATCAGAGGAAATCGATAGACATGGTTCTGTTGACGAGCTGAGTGACAGTATCAGCGACGACGGTACAAAGATCAACTTAAAAGCAACTATTTACAGGTTATTATTGTTTTGCTCTTGATTTCTCTCCTAACCTCACTACAATGATAGTGATGCATGATAAGGAAACATCCTTTTCGATCATTTTTATGTCCATTTTCGTATGTAAGTGTGTCGCATCAGTTCTCAGCGAATGATTTATTGTATGTGAAATTCGACTTTGCAGGAAGGACACAACACCGATTATAGAAGGGTGCAAATGCTACACATGTCAGAACCA
This sequence comes from Thymus mandschuricus, assembly GCA_029379335.1. NCBI lineage: Eukaryota > Viridiplantae > Streptophyta > Magnoliopsida > Lamiales > Lamiaceae > Thymus > Thymus mandschuricus. The sequence continues at coordinate 38,425,184 of CM057075.1, read as the reverse complement.
CACAAAGGCTTATATAAACCATTTGTTCAACGTTCACGAAATGTTGGCACAAATTCTACTAGAGATGTACGTTCTCGTTTCCCTATCCCCGTTGAAGTTGCTTCGTTGCCACTGTTGCTTAACCATGTTCCTCTCGTTTCTGCAGCCACAACACGCACCATTATCTAGGGTTCTTCCGCAAGATAAGAGATGCTATTGATCAAGGAACGTTTGCAGAGTTTCGTCAAAACTTCATAAAATCGAGACGCGGCCACAATGTTGTCGCCTCTGGTGCTGCCGCTGCTGGTGATGCTGATGTTCATTGTTGCTGTGGTTGCATGATTTAAGGTTTTGAAGTTGTTAGAGTCAAGAAGTAATTACATGAGTCCATTTTTGTGGTGTATCGATCCATTCAAGACTTCCATTTTTTTTTTCGGCATGATAATTAACGAGAAACTCTAAAGTGTTGAAATTCATCATTTCTAAAATTCTTTTCGAAAATAGAAAAAAATAATAATAATAATAACATTTTGAACGAGACGGTTACGAAAAGAATATATGACGGCATTGAATAATCCCCGCCGAATGCTCATTGTTATTTTAAATACTTTTTTGTGTTGGGAAAAAATATTTCTATAGTTCCATTAAATCAAAACTCTCTTTTTTGGGAACAAAATTAAAACTATTTCAAAATCTAAAACTCGACTAGAAAAGAATAAAATATTGCCTCATCAACAGTGGACTGTTTCACCGTGAACAAGTTTATCGTTTTCCATCTCGAAAGAGGGGAAAAGAAAACTATCTCCTTCAAAGAAAATGCATATACTTATAATGTCACATGTTATGAATTATGATGAAGGGTGGCTGTCACCAACTAGTAAATTGACCTAGCAAATTGTAACAACTATCAAGTTGTGAAGAAACATATAATACACAAAATTATCATAGTATATCACGTACACACACATAAATTATAATCAACTCCCAATTTGTTATACCACACGGAAAAATGTGAAATTCGAAATATTTTAAGGGCAACCGCCGAAACCTAACTCCCCGAGTTGTTAGCAAACCTAAGATATAAACTGACTATTTTGTCTGCGTGTGTTGATCTAATAATATGGGTAAACGACGGTGACCAAAATTCCCGTGTTAATGGTTTAAAACAAAATAAAATTGATTAATTTTCTAAATTTAATGTCAAGTTGCATTTCAAATATGGTTGACCAAGTTCCACTTCTTTATTTTATCGTTGATTTTGGGTTATTTTAATGTTGGTGGAGTATGTATGCGAGAGAGGTGGTGATATAATTTGATTTTGGACTGGTTCAAGAATATTGAGTTAATTATATATTTATGCTGTATAATTAGTTTTTTTTTCTCCCTTAAACATAACCAACAATGAGAGAGAGAGAGGAAAAGTCTACGTTTTCACACATTAACAACACACAAATAGGTGTGAAACAAACTTATAATATGCACGTTTTGTGCAGTTTGGTTTTGGACAAGTTTTAACTAATCACACCAAAACATTTTTCAATGAGTTTGTTGGTTTTCAATATTTGAATCTAGAAAAAAAAAAAAAAAAAAACACATTCTTTTTAAGGAGAAAAGGAAAACGAAAATCATTCCTAGGTATTGATTTGTATCAAGTCATCGAAAAAATGTTATTTTATACGTGAAAAATGTGACATCCCATATCAAATAAGTAACGGATATATATATGTTAATATAGTACGACTGTACGAGTAGTGGGATTAAGTTGACTCTAGCAATTTGAGTTAATGTTTTGATAAAGTGAAGATGGATGCAAAGTAGTTGCTAGCAAACCCATTGAGCCACTATAATGTAAAAGACTCCGAGTCGTATTAGTCAGGGACGTTACAGAAAAGACACTAGAGGAAAATGAATGAGTTATATAAAATGTTTGCTTGTCGAATAATAATTACAATATGAATTAAATGTAGGACTTTATGAAATGAAACGTGACACTTTTGTGAAATACTATATGCTAATTCATAGTACTACGGAGTATAATATTGTAAAAAAACTATAATTTTCTCTCTTTTTTTCTTCTCTTTTTTTGTCCAATATTTTTGCCTACGTATGCAATTATGACGAAACAACGACGTAAATTTCCGACCATTGTTCCGCTTGTCGTGAAAAATGTCCACAACTTTTTGTGAAAATTCCATCGTACAAAGTCAATTTCGGGAATTTGTTTTTCTTCGATCCGTCGGAATTCTGTAGTAGATATATCGTAGTGCCATTTACATCTCTAATACACTCTTTGTTGCATTCATTAAGGATAAAATCTATTTTCTTCAGTCCGATAAAGAGATATTACTTAATTAAATGATAGGTGTCTTAGCGCACCTGGCCACCTGGCTCCTCCCTTGAAGGAGTGACCCGGGTTCGATCCCTGGTGGGAGCAAATTAGGGAGATATAAGGTGGCTTGGAGATTTTCTAGGAGTGTTTGGGAACTAGGCGTACTAACATCTAATCTAACATCTAACATTTGCCCGATTAAAAAAAAAAAAACATTATTTTATCCACAATATCACTCTTATCTTAATTTTTATACTGAAGAAAAGTTATTCCAAAATAAATGAGACGAAGAGAGTATTGCTACCTTTATCTATGCAATATAGATTGACTTATTATGAAAAGTCAATTCCATCATTAAGAATAAATTAAGAGTATTGTTTACTATGATCATTTAATTAATCTCGACAAACTTCCTGAATAAATTAAGAGTGTTATTTACTATGATCATTTAATTAAGCTCGACAAACTTCCTGAATTAAATTTCTTCTCGCATCTTATACTATTTAATTTCTTGTAAAGAACAACTACTTTCACCAATATATTCCGTAAAAGCTATATTTATATAATACTCTCCCACTCCACCCTTATCGGCTTTTTATTTGGTTCTCGTATAATATTTCATCCGTTCCATGTTAATTGTTTCTTATAGAAATGACAAAATAACCAATATTAAAAAGAGATGAAGATTTATAATTATAAATTTTCTATTTTAAATAAATAGATAATTAAATGGAACATCTGAATAAGAAAATTAAGACAATTAAATTGAGATAAAAGGAGGGAATAATGAATTCTAAATTGAAATTTTAGAATATCTCTCTCTTTTTCCTTTAATATTTCAAGAGTGTGGCATTACTCTATAGAGGAAAACTAAACTAATACAAAATATTCAAAAAAAATAGATAATTACTTTAAAATCAACTAAAAGGTGGATGACGTTTATAATCGTGAACACACAGAGTATATATATATATATATATGGTGTAGTAAGTAAAGAGACACGATTAATTAAATTCTTAAATATGCATGATATTTCTCATTGGAAGACGTGTTCACTACCGATGTCAATTGTATATATAATGAGAGAGAGAGAGAGAGGAGAATACTAATTCAACTCTCAACCATTTTCACCTTCAAGACAACGAAGCGCAGCTCGCTTGGTAAGACGCTTCCCCTCCAACTGATAGGTAGGGGGTTCGAGTCACATTAAGGGGAAAATGAAGAACCATTATTGATCCTCTTTTTGAAGAGGGAATAAAAAAAAAAAACCATTTCCACCTTCAAATGCTTTTACTTACTTCCTTAGTTCCCATTTAGCCAATAACTTTCTACAACTAATTCACCATATATATATATATATATATAAACCTCTCTCTCTCACTCTGTGTCTGTGTATAGAGAGAGATCAAGAGAGAGAGAGAGAGAGAGAGATGGCAGGAGGTGGAGAAGGAGAATCCCTAGAGTACACTCCGACATGGGTGGTGGCTCTGGTCTGCACCATTATCGTCGCCATTTCCTTCTTAGTTGAAAGGCTTCTTCACGTTGCTGGCAAAGTACTCTCATTTCTTTCCTTGTTCCATTAATGCATTTAATTTCAAAACCTAGCTACCTCTTAATTAATTGTTAATGATCAAGTGATGATGATGATTATGTGCAGTCTCTCTTGAAGAAAAACCAGGGTTCACTCTTCCAAGCCTTACAGAAAATCAAAGAAGGTCCGTTTTCATTATTTTAAGAAACGTATCGTCTTAGGTGGGACAGAATGAGTATCAATTAGTACTCCCCCGGTTCAAAGCGTTCGCTTTTCTTTTCGGAAAAAGTTGTAGAGTCCACACTTTTTTCGAAGAGTTAGTTCTTTTTCCGAAAAGGGAAAGCGAGATGGAATCTATCTATCTATCTGTCTATCTATCTATCTGATAGTACGTGTTGACGATGAATGATGGATGGATGCAGAGTTGATGTTGCTGGGGTTCATATCTCTGATACTGGCTGTATTCCAATCAAGACTAAGCAAAATCTGCATTCCTAAGGGCTGGACTCATCACTGGCTCCCTTGCAAGTACAAAGATTCTGATCTCAAATCCACCGCCCATTTTGTCGTTCCGGCCACCCGCCACCTCCTCGCCGCCGCATCCGACTCTGAAGGTTACTGCAGTGCCAAGGTCCTCTATACCCTCTCTCTCTCTCTCTCTCTCTCTTGATTGATTGATTGATGATTGATTGATGATGATCTTGTATTGTTTTGATATATATAGGGGAAGGCTCCATTGCTCTCATTGCAAGCATTGCATGATCTTCACATCTTCATATTTGTGTTAGCAGTTTCCCATGTTGTTTTCTCTGTTTGTACTCTTCTTTTTGGAGGTTTGAAGGTACATTTTTTTCTTAACTACTCCACTTAATTATGTGTTTCTTATGCTTTGATTAATAAATTTTGGGTGGTTTTGAGTGGCACAGATTCAACAATGGAGGCATTGGGAAGAAGCTATACTGAAAAAAGAATACGATCCAGCAGAAGGTACACGAAAACGTATCATCTCTAAAGGGACGACGGGAGATTAGTATATCGTAGTAGCAATTTCATTAACACATGATTTTGGAAACTATGTTGCAGCCCTCAAGAAAGTCACTCATGTTCAAGACCATGCCTTCATCAGAAACCGATTTTCGGGCATCGGTCGAATTTCACTGTTTGGCTGGCTGGTAAGTCACAGTCACAGATACTAATCAATCTACTACTACACTATGTGAATAGATTTCTTGATGTATGTTTTTGTGCACTTTCAGAAATCATTCTTGAAGCAATTCTTTCGTTCAGTCAGCAAAGAAGACTACACCACCCTCAGACTTGGCTTTGTTATGGTACTATAATTCATTAATTTACCAAACAAAAAAAAAAAAAAAAAAACTTATGTAAATTGTTATACTATACTGTATTTTGTAGAATCACTGCAGAGGAAATCCGAAGTTCAATTTCTACAAGTACATGACTCGAGCTCTCGAAAAAGATTTCAAGAAAGTTGTTGGAATTAGGTGAAGGAAGAAGTTGAACAACTTTCGTTTTAACTGTGTTCTTATGTTCTTGTTCTGTATATTTCATGTTCTAACTACTTTTTTTAACCTCTAACTGCAGTTGGTACCTTTGGGTGTTTGTAGTTCTCTTCTTATTACTTAATGTTTATGGTAAGAAATTCTAGCTCTCAATTTAGCCCGATAGATTCATCTTGTGACAGATCTAGTCCGATGGATTCATCTTGGTGGCAGATTTAGTCCGGAAATTTAAATTTGTGACAATTTTAGATATTTTACGAAGGCCTTCGAAGCAAGAAGGAAAAATAGGGAAGAGTCTTAGAAGTTTTATATTGTCTATGAAAGTAAAACACACTTTCGATTGAGAATGATAGCAGGTGCTGACTAGATTTTATTAGATTGTCTTCGAAAGTAAGATACACTTTATATTGAGAGTGATAGCAGGTGTTGAAATGATCACGGATTGATTTATTATGCTAAAACTGTCACACATTTGAAGTTCGGTTTAGATACTGTCACAAGATGAATTTATCGGGACTAAATTTGTGTATTTTGCCGATAGAAAAACACCATTACTTTTCTTGCTTCTTAGTAATATTCTTGATCTATTCTCAGGTTGGCATGCATATTTCTGGATCTCCTTCATTCCTCTAGTAGTAAGTAGCATCAATCTTCATAACTTGATCAACATTTGACATGAATTTCCAGCATGGATTTTGATCAAGATTTGGAAATTTGGCGCATGCAGCTTTTGCTCTGTGTTGGGACAAAGCTAGAGCACATAATAATCCAACTAGCCAGAGAGGTTGCTGAGAAACACGTTGCTGTCGAAGGAGATTTGGTCGTTAGACCCTCGGACGACCACTTCTGGTTCCACCGGCCCCGCCTTGTTCTCGTGCTCATACACATCATCCTCTTCCAGAACGCCTTTGAGATCGCCGTCTTCTTCTGGATGCTGGTAATGCATTTTGTATTTTCTCAACACATCTCTTAAGGATTTTTAGGGCTGCGAACGAGCCAAGCTACTGACTGATGATTTACTCGACGCGCAGGTCATGTATGGCTTCGACTCGTGCATCATGGGCGAAGTTGCCTTCGTCATCCCAAGGCTTGTCATAGGGTAAGTACACAACTACTATGTCACCAAACATAGACTGTCTCGACCCCGTTTAACATGTGTTACGTGTTCCGGTGCAGGGTGTTTGTGCAGATCCTCTGCAGTTACAGCACCCTACCTCTCTATGCCATTGTTGCACAGGTAAGTTAGTTAGAACTTTTAATCAAAACAACTTCAACTCTCTCTCTCTCTCTCTCTCTCTCTCTCTCTCTCGATGATTGATTGATTGATTGATATATTTGTTTTCAATTGAAGATGGGGAGTTCATTCAACAAGGCAATATTTGATGACAATGTTCAAGCTGGATTAGTAGGGTGGGCCCAGAAGGCAAAGAATAAAGGTGTGAAGAAAGGCAGTGTGAGTAATCATCATCAACAAGAATCCCCTCTTCTCAGAATGGAGATGATGGGAATTCAAGTTCAAACTCCACCTTCACTACATAATGGCAATGGCAACCCAGAAATCAACCATGCTACTTCTTGAATTTCAGACTTTTCTTTATAATTCTTGTCTTTGGATTTTGATGGTTTCTTAAGGCAAAGTTTGAAGTATGTAAAAATTTGATTAGTTGAGGAGCTCTTCTTGTTTTAATTTTTGTGAATTTTGTGGCTTTAAATCTATGTTCACTTTTCTGTATGTAAATGTGTTTTTCGAGGGGAATGAAGATTATACAAACGTTTGTAATACAAACATTCGATCCTGGCTTTTCGTTTGTTTTTTATTTCATTAATTTTTTAATTTTAATATCCTTCGAGGGTCAGATTGAACGTTTGTATTACAAACGTTTGCATCATCTTCTTTTTTGTTTTTCGAGCAATGATATGAGAAATATTGATTCCTAGATAAATCTTGTTTCAAAAGAAATTATGTATACAAATTTAATCCATCTTCTTTCTATATGGGAAATACTCCCTCTGTCTCGTTATTTACATGGAAAAAGAAACGATACAAGTTTTAAGGGGAAAAAAAACACCAGTAAAGGTGGAGACAACTTAATATTAATCTAAGATGTTAAGGGTACAACAGTCATTTTGTTGAAGAAATCTTTCCGTTTTAGACAATCACGCTAATTTGGGGACTTTCCATACAGGTTACACTAATATAAAGGACGAAGGAAGTATTCATCGTATTAAATTTACCAAGTAATTCTAACAACAGAATTATCCACAAGGAGAATGATATCTTGTTAAAAGAAAAGAAAATTAAAAATCTTGCAGCCAGGAAAAACTGGGAATCAAATAATCATAAACATTTTTGATAATATTAAACAAAAAAGTGACCAAAATTTCATGAAAGTTTCAGCACAAACTTTTGAATATTACATGACAGTGTTACATTGCAAGAGAAACTGGGCAGAGTACAATAGCCTTATTCTCACCAGGTGCTTAGTTGTTTTTGAATCTTTGAATTATGAGAGGATCTCCCACCCTTGTCCTTGTAACTGTTTCTTGAGGTTATACCTTTACTCCTTCCACGAGCAGCTTGGATGGCTCGTTGCCGTTGCTTGCTCAGACGCTTTTCCAGTTCAGGGTCGTCTTCCTCTTCATCCCCACTTTCTTCTTCTTCTCCTTTTTTAGTATTATCATCTGCTGGAATTTCGTTGTGCTCGACCTGTTTATTTTCTGGGGCCATCTCTCCACTTGGGCTGGGTTTGTTGGGAATATTTTGATCTTCTTCATGCAAATTATCTCTTCCCTGCAAGCAGAGGTGTTTTTACATTCATGTTACAATGATGGTTTCACTCATGTACAGCACCATCAACTAGAAAATCGAAATTGACCCACAAACTCGATGTAGTCCATAGGCATACAATAAAAAGCCCAAGATCGGAGGCTTAGAGGTAACAGTTTAAACTAATGCAAGAACTCACCTCTCTAACCAAGCTTAAGGACTCGAGACCAGTTAGGCTGGCATCATTTATCTGCTGAGCAGTATCGTCTTCGTCTTCATCTTCATCTTCATCTTCATCTTCATCCTCAGATTCCCCAGAATCAGATCCTACATCTTTATCGTCATCCCCCTCAACAAACTGTAAACAGAGGCCATTTTAGTAAGACAGAAGTTCAACAATCAACATCATACCATGATACGTGTTCATGGTATCTAACATCAACTTAACACCGATTCAACCTATAGAGCAAATTACTGCCAACAGGTCTACGGTAAATGTCTACAGTTACAGATTACCAAAGATGGTGATTTAGAGTGTGTTACCAAAACCTCCCGAACATATGAAAATGTGAAGGCCTCTGCCATCTAATTCCATCACAAGATGCCAAAAAGGATATAGAAGCAACTATTTTTGCATCAAATGAAGTTAATACAGGCAGCAGCCTTTAATGTTCAAGCTCTAATAGTATAACATCCTTTTAAATTCGACGCAGGAAAGACTAAAGGTTGTACCTTCTCCATGTCAGCCTGTTCCTTCCTAGTGAAACCGCTTGCTTCAAGTTCCTTGTCCAGGACACCAGAAACTTTCGTAATGTCTGAAAACTGAGGCCGGCAACTTTCATCTAGCTCTACATCTGAATTATCACCTTCGACTTCTTTTTCGTCAAAAGTGAGGTGAAACCTACAAGAACCAAAAGGGAGACCATACAATCGTTATCCTATCAAGGTTCAATGCAAAGGATAAAAGTTGTCAGAGGGACAAAAAAGCCCGCAGCATTCATTACTAAGTGCTGGTGAAACAATACAATCTTGTCAAACTTATTCGTGGCCTCTAAATTTTTTCTTTACTGAAGCCAGCACGGAAATATTGAAATGCTCCTTAACTATAAATTGGTTTGAAATAATACACCTACCTCTTTCTGAAAAACTTGAAGATGCATTCAATATCTCGGTCAAAATACCTGAAGAAAAAGAGGGAATGAATATCCTTGAGAAAATTTTATCCTTATGAAATTGCGGTCTGTAAAAATGGTTTATACGACATACATCTGTGCATTTCGATGAGAAACCGAAACCATTTGAGGAAAATCAATCATTGTCACCTTCTCATCGTCATCAATCTACAGAGTCAAAATAACAAAGGTAAATGGTGGACAGAAATATGTGTAGAACCTAATACATCTTTTAGCAATAGCGGCATAAGCTTTTACCCCGATAAAACATGCAATCCTAAGATTATAAGAAGCTTACCATGATATTAAATTCATTGAAATCACAGTGAATGAGTCCATGCTCTGCCAAGCGAACAACAAGACCAAGGATTGTATCAAAAATTGTATCGGGGTTCTGCAATTCCTTGACCTGCACACTGATGACCATAAGAAATTCAAATCTTATTATTATTATCATAAAAAAATAAGACAATAGGAAAAACAAGTCTACAGACTATATGCAGTGATCCCCAACATTCTAGCCAGCAATTCATATCATCATTTCAGATACAATTAGCCATCTGGCACAACCATCCTACACAAGAGTTCAAGTTGGAAAGCAATTTCTCGAAACGAGATGGCAAGTCAGCTGTATTAAGTGATAGTGATGGCACCATAGACCTCTATTACATTTTAGTTACCAGAGACTAACCAAAAGAAATATATGGACACAGCTTAAACACTTACAGCGGGTAACCTTGGACGAGCGACATGATGACACAATGACGATTGCAATCCACTGCTTCTGGAACAGGGAAACCATGTTCACCCAAAGCCTGCCGATAAATAAGTGAACGATTAAGTAACTTGACCGAAAGCCTACCCAAAATTTGGCTATCTGAGAAATTTAAAAGGGAGAGAGACCACAAGAAACAGACCTTCATAAAGGCAAATTCCTTGAGAGCAGCGAGGCGTGACAAGTATAGCCAGCTAAAGCTTTTACGATGCCTCAAATAATCACGTTTGGACTTGACTGCTCTAAAAGAAACCCTTCCAAGCCTATGTAACTTCATAGCAAGAACTGTGCCATCTTCAGTAGCAACCTCGAATATATCTTGAGAAAAAGAATTTATAATCATATCAAGTTGTGATTTTTGAACAAAGACATAGTAAAGCTTCAAACAGGTACAAAGTATCTATACCAGATTCCTTCCCCACACCAATCTGACGACCAACAGAAGCAAAAACTCCACGGTTCACCAATGCCTTGATTGCAAGAAAGTCGTAGCCCAAGTACGTCAGCCGAAAACCATCATCTAAACATTTAAAAAAAAACGTTCTATCAACTAAAACACATCACAGAAATCACTAACAAGTGAGCATAAGTACGTGATCAAGCAACCGGAATAGTAAAAGGATCGACTTTAACAAATCTGATTATCTGAAGATGCCTATTACAGACTAAGGTACTAGTATTAACTACTGCAGCAGAAACAATAAGATTTTCACAAACTAAAACAATGTAAGAAGATATAAACTAACACTTGGAAGAGTCGTGATGCAACAGCTTGTGCTTGAGCAAATTCTTCAATACTTTATACGTGCCGCCATGCCTAAACAAGAGCAAGCATACACAGAAAGATATTACTATTAATTAAAACAAAAACAAAAACAAAAAAAGTGCTACAAAACGGTGAATTCGATTTTCCAGTAAGAAGAAGAAGAAGAAAGAAGCTTACTTCAGTGCTGCTATACGGTCGATCAACTCCACCGGTACAATTTCATGCTAAACCCAGGAATTCAACCACAAAAAGAACAGCGATTACAACGTAGAAAAGCAAAATATAAAAAAACGATAAGAAGAAGAAGAAGAGGCGAGGGAACAAACATTGCGCATCCCCATCTCGACGGCGGTAAGAACCCTGAAGTCATCCTTGGACAGATACCTCAAAGCATTCACATCCAACTTCATCGCTTTGAATCAACGATTCCGAATTCAAACTTCAGTTGATATCGAAATCGGAAGGTGCAGCCGCCGGTGAAATCGGAGCGCGGCGGAAGGTTTTGTATGAATGAAGGAAGAAGAAGCCGCAGCTGCTGCTAATTTTAATGGGCCTTTCAAACTAATTTATAGCCGTATTATAATATTTAAGGCCCAATTAACTCTTCCCTTTTTTTTTAAAAAAAAAATATACTTTGTCCCACTGATATAGGGACTTTTTCATTTTCGGGACATCCCACTGATATAGGGACCTTTCCCGAAATAGAAAATTTTAACCCAATAAAATTCTGACTCATCACTTTAACCAAAATCTTCTATATATAATAGCAATGCGGATTCAGAACAATTTTATTTATAATTAAAATAACAATTACAGTCATAACAATGCAACTATCTTTAAAATATTCACTTGTAAATTATCCATAATTCTTTCTACGTCATCGGGTGTCAGTCCTTCGTATTCCACTTAGTGTTTCTCCCACAAATTATTGCTTCCCTCAATTTTTCTCCTCCTATACACCCCACGCTCGTCGACACAGAATAGATCGTCGATCACGAAGAATCAAGACCTGTGCATACAGTTAAACCATGAACCGGTAGTGATTTCGATTCATGGTTCTTTCAAGTTATATCCTACTTCGGTCGGTTCAACCACACTTTAACTGAAAAAACGCTGAACCGTAGGCCTGCCCGGTTCGAACTCCGGTTCAGTTTTCAAAACATTGATCATAAGTTCATAACCAAAATATGAAGTGCCTGCACAAGTATTGCCTTTCATCAACTTCATAAATATGCCCGGCATAATAAGTTGATACGAGTTCTCCTTCACTCGGCTAATAGATATCAAAATAACAATAGTTGTTTCAAACAAAAAATTCCAAAAACTAATAGATATCAAAATAACACACAATTGTTTTAAACAAAAATTATGAATAATTGATCAAATAATTATAAAGAAGTATAAGATCAATACTACACAAATCAGAAAGAGCTACTTATAGGTATCTTAGATTTGGTGGTAAGCCGACAGGGTTAGATCCTTCAATCCCGTTCGAACTCAAGTCCCTAATTATACAATAAATTCGATATGAGCACATATTAAATGCAAGGGCACAACAACATATTATTTTTACATATACTCAAGACTTCGGAGGTGTGAAATCTCCTAGATGTGGACCCCCCACTAATCTTCACACGGTCCCCACCTTGCGTGTTCCAGTTGTGTAGCTCGTGAGAAGAATTGAAACTTACATACATTTCTTGCAATGCGACAACTGCATAAGAGGAGCTTTTGATATCAATTTCCTACAAAAGCTATGATAGTTGTGTAACATTGTTTGATCAAGTATGTCATCTCTTAATAGGTGTTGTTTATTCATATGCAAGCTTTCAAACATCGAAATGAAAATCATTTCAAAATGAAAAAAGAAGAAGAAGAAGAAGAAGAAGAAGAAGAAGAAATATGATGAATTGCGTGACAATGAGAGACAAAATCACCGTCATGTATAACCTCTTTGAAGAAAAATGAATTTCATTTGTCCGAATATATGAAAACTAATTAATCGTATTACTATGTCTCTTCCTAAGTGTCCCCTTTTACATTCATATGTAAGATATAAAATAATTAAATGGGTCACTTAGAAAGAGACAAACGGAATATGTAATTTATGCTATTGATAACTTTTAACATATAGTATTAACCAAAATAATTACTACTTAAAAAAGTTGTATGTTGAAAACTAGGACCAACGATTTAAATTGATGCAAATATAACACTATATAAAATTAAATGGATGGAAATGAACTTATCGGAGGAAAGAATGACCATTCTCATTCTTATATTTTCTCAAATTAAATTCTAATAATAATCATGACCAGTATTTAACCTCCGGTTACATTTTCAAAACATTGATCATGACCAAAATATGAAGTGATTGCACAAGTAATGCCTTTCATCAACTTCATAAATATGCACTCCATAATAAGTTCCTACCAGTTCCACTTCACTCGACTAATTTATATTAAAATAACATTTCACTTGACTAATAGATATCAAAATAACAATAGTTGTTTCAAATGAAAATTTCCAAGAACTAATGGATATCAAAATAATGAAAATTGTTTCAAATGAAAATGAAATTTGTTTTGAATTGAAAGATTGATGAAAAGTATTATTGCTTGGAATTGAATAGGTAGACTTTGGAATCGTCGAAGAATGCGTCTACGAAACCGGTGAGTTGGATTTTCCGAAGTCTCATCTTCTCTGGCATATCGTCATTTACGTCGGCGATGCAAAGATAGTAAGTCAATCAAACCTAAAGAGTTTGGGTAGAGAAGATCCCATCTAATTTATTTGTTTTCAAGTGATTTTATATTTATTCAGTTCGGTTTTGATTTTGATTTTGGTTTTTGTTTCTGTTGAAATGAAATTTACTAGTGGCAGATTCAACAAATACTTCTCTTTAATATAATTCGAGCAGACAAATCAAAACAAGTCAAAACATCCAACAAAAATTATCAATAGAACTAAAATTTTCATCAAGTCAATAAACCAACAAGTAGGGGAAAGACATGGTTAAAATAATATATTATGTACTACTATTATATAAATATTAAAAAATTTAGATTTTTAAATAACATTCCTCAATAAATTTACATTGAATAATAGTATGTCCAAACTTAATGATATATAATGCATTCAAAAGGTTTAATCGGAACTACTATGTTTCTCCTCCATATTAGCGTGAAAAGAGAAACGTAACAACTTTTAATGTTAGAAAAGAGAGAGGTAAAAGTGGAGAAAAATGGTTAATATTGGAATAAGGGTCCCCATCCAATAAAAATTAAAACAATAAGGGTAGTAAATAATTATAAGATATGAAGAGTAAAAAGGTGATTTTGTAAAAAGAATATTTTCATTTTAAACAATTATACTAATTGAGAGATATCTCAAACGAGAAACAATTGCACTAATGTAAGGGACAGATGGAGTATTAAAGTTTAATCAATCATCATAAATATTAGTTTAGTCATAATTTTTTTTAACATTCCTTTATAATCGTATATCTTACCATGCATCGTATAAGAGCAAAATCTAGTTTATATTATCAAAGAGCCCAACAAACTATCTCACATAGAATATTTTCTTTATTTGTTTTAAATCTTATGGTGCTTTTTTATTTTCTCGACCTTTTTTTCCGTATTTTTGGGTAAAATTTTGAACCAAGGGCCTTAGATAGTGTGATCTTTGATTTTCCTTTTGATAGAATGGCTTGAGTTTGTCCTAAAAATTTTAAGGGTAGAGCATATATATATTGTCGGGTTATTGGGACTTATAATATGAACGGTTAGACTTCATCTCTCTTTACAAGTTCGAGGTTTTAGATAAAATGTTCTATTATGGTATCAGAGTTTTTTTGCAAATATATGTTTGAATCCTCCGACCAACGATAAATCCCCTAATACATGTACCTACCAATCTATTCATTCAACTCTCCACCTTCCGTTTAGGGTTTTGTCTTACTCGTCAAACTAGTCTGACCTACCAACCTGAACAACTGTTGTTCCACCTTCATTACGCTACAGATAAACCCTAATACATGCACCTACCAATCGATTCTTTCAACTCTCCACCTTTCGTTTAGGGTTTTGCCTTACTCGCCAAACTTGTCTGACGTACCAAGCTAGCCTGAACAACTGTTGCTCCACCTTCATTACGCTACTCAACGTTATCATCACCGTCGACCGAGGAATTTAAGTGACGGTCTCTCTCACCCCCTCTCTCACACATACATACACACATGAAAAGAACAAATGCTTGTCAATTAAATAAACGAATTGACTGATATTGGATCATCAATCTTTATCGATAATGTTACAAGTCGTTTCTGAAAAAATCTGTAATGTGCTCTAAAACAAACAATAACATCACCATTTCTGTTGTGGGAATCAGAATAGTTGGAGGCAGTTCCAAGCTACTACTATTTCATATTCGAAGAGAAGTTTTTGGGAGAAAGAAGAGCAGCTGAAGAAGAGGTACGTACGTCCGTTTGTGAAGCCAAGGTCAGACTCTTCTAGTTTTTCCATTACAACTTGTGATGATGGAGGAGTTGTGTCCAAAGAAGAGAGAGAAGATCCAAAGGTGACGGTCAAGGGAGAACTAAATGAGGAGGTGGAAGAAATTGAGGCACCTCCCGGGCCGCTTACTTTATTCAATGATATTGATCTTGATGTGCAGAATGAAGAGTATGATGGAGAGCAGCAAGAAGACGTCATTCATGTCGAGGATGAAGTGTCGATTGTTTCTCTTACTCCAACGCAAGTGGATGAGGATAATCAAGTGCAACTGTCAAATGAAGCGGAGTTGGTGAAGTCCAACGAGGAGAATGTAGAGAGAAATGAGAATGGATTGATGCATGAGCCATTACTTGATCCGAGCGATGATTTGGAGTTGGTTGTGCATGAGAAGAAGTTTGTGGAGGCAAAGTTAAGCAAGGAAAATGCTAATGATCTTTATTATCTATCTCCTTCTATTCATTCTTTGCAGGATTTTGAGGATGTTGTTCATGATACATATTTTGGCTTGTTATCCATTCAAGGAAGTCAACATCAAATTGAGTTGGAGGGGATAAATGAGTTGGAGTCCATGTTATCGGGCGAGAAGAAAAGGAAGCATAATTTCTTTACTTTTGCGGTAGGAGGCGACCAAGATTTGAGGACAAATCTTCTTCAAGAGGAGGGGAATGATGAAGCCCGTAGATCGTGGATTTCAATTCATGGGCCGAGAATTAAAGATGATATGGGCTGAAGATGGAAGATATTATTTACTAGTTTATTTAGTTGTTTATTTTTATTAATTTTCGTTTTTTATGAGTACTATAGTTGGTAGGTTAATTTTCAGCATTATTTTAAGGATTTTATTCCTTTTTAGACTAGGATTTGGTTTGATATCTTTTAGGATAAGTTTTTAAGTAGTTTCCCTGTGGTATTAGGACTTTTTGAAGCCTATAAATAAGGCTCATTCATAGGTGACGAAAATAAGATTTTATTCATCAATAATACTTCAGTTTATTTCTATTATGAGATTTATCTTCGAATTTCTTATGGTGTGACCAAGAAATTCTTTATCCGGCGAATCAATCGAGTTCATCACCCTCGTTTGTGTGTCATTCATCGTCCCCGTGTGACTAAGGCGATCACCACTTGGGGTATAGGGGGTTTAGGCCAATTCTATATCATTTGTGGGGTTAGACTTTAGGTGTATTGGGATTTCCATCCTTTATCTGTATCTTATCGAGTCTTCCGCTTGCGTTTTCGTTATTCGGTCGTCAAGGATCGTATCAACCAGCTAAGGAAAATAGTTCAGAGTTAACATGCCCAATGCTGAAAATAGGTAATTTCATTGGAATTATATTTGACCAATAAAAAATATAGGGAGAGATAATAGCTACAGAATTCCAGTAAGAAATGTCATGAAAACCAGATGATAGAGGAGTTAATGCTTGCTGCTAATATATCTGTAGCTAAAAAGATTCTTGAACATTTCCCTTCAACATCTTTGTTAAGGTATTGTTGAGATCTTTTTCGTCATCATTATCCTTTACTGTTTTGCAGAGACTAGTAGAGATTACGTGCATTCGCACGTAAATACTACGATTAAATTATTAAAGAATTATTTTCTTCGTTTCCTTGTAATATTCTTCTTTAAACTTTCCGTTGAATCAATGGTTATAGAATTTTTCAAAAATTCATATTAAAAAGTTTAGAAGATTAATAGGAAATCCAAAATAATTACTTCTAGTATTTTATATTACAATCTTTCTTAGGAAAATAATTTGATTTTTTAGAAATTTTGATTAGAAACTGAAGTTGTCTTAGTATGTACTTCTATTAATAATTACTACTACTATTACTTACACGAAGTCAAATTAAAATTAGAATTATTTATTATATTATCATTTTTTAATAATTATATTTTATCTTAAATCCATGTATAATAATATGATATTACACGAGAAGAGACTTCGTTGTCGTGGTGATGACGACCGATGTGACACTATCCGACATCTCGTCCAGAGATCGAGACCGGGGCCATGTCAGCACGTAGGTTACTAGCCGGTGAGTCACCTTCGCAACAAACAAATTCCACCCTTGCACAAGCGCCTACCCGGATCCAAATCTGGATCCTTAACTCTAAACTCCGTCCAAAAGAAATAAGCCCACAACAAAACCAACACCACTCGAAACAATGTTTTGAAACCCAACCCGAACCGACCGGTCTGATCGGAAAACCTGCGAACCGGTCCCTGGTCCGGTCATGTTCTTTAATTTTCGTAACATTCACTTGACCCAAGGTGACGCGGTCAGACCCAGTCAAACCCGTATGAACTGGTCAAATCTGGTCAAAACCGGTGAACCAGTTCACTTTTTTAAAAAATAAATTTTGTATTCATCATGGTGACATATTTTAATTTCATTTATGATTTTGGGCGGGATAGCGAGGTGGTGATCATGTTCCTCTATAGCTCGAGCAATGTGAAGTTCAAGTTGAACCAGGCTCTTGGGATGCTTCCCGATAACTGGTGTGCGACAGATAGAGGTATTGCAAACTAGTATATAGAGAGAAAAGGAGAATATTTAGATCCTTATCATGGGCCAAATAATTTTTCTAATTATTTTAGTATGTTGGTTATGAGACTATAACCTATATTCATTTTATTACTACCCCACGTACTCATTTATAGCCCACAATGTATCACAATATAAAAATATAATAGAATATGTATATAGAATAATGTAGAAAATATATACAAATTGTATTAAGTTAATCTAGGGGTGACTCCTCATTTGTGAAAATTATTATTTTTAACTTTTTAAATCTTAATTTTACTAGAAATTCACATTAATGTTGAATATATTTTCTATCTTTACAAAAAAAAAAAGATAAATATAAATTGAACGAATATATAACATATAGTAATCTACCGAATTGTTGAATCCCCTAATAATCAAACCTCAAATAATACCCAAATAAAAGTCATTGATCCATCCGTCAAGAGTACGATAAAAGAAATTCAATGCAGTAACAATATATCATCAAACACTCTAGTGAAAGCACAATACATATATAACATGAAAGACATACAAAAAAATCACTCAAGAAACCAAACAAAACTTACATGCAAATTAGAGAGAGATAAAATCACCAAAATACCCCATCCTTCGACTCGACCGGTCTCACAGAATTTGACGTGGGTGGTTCATTCATAACCTTTACCTGTATTTTAGTTGTGTTTTGAGTTTGAGGGCGCGTGTTTTGAATACGGTATTTGTTGGATTCTTATCGTACGTTGAACGTGATACATTTTCTAGTAGTATTCGGATTTTATACTATAGAAAATGTAGTTTTGGGAATGAGGAAGTAGTGATCTTAAGAGTAATACATTTTCTAGTAGTATTCGGATTTTATACGATAGAAAATATAGTTTTGGGAATGAGAAAAGTAGGGATCTTATGAGTAGAATATGAGTTTGGGATTGGAAATTAGTTTGTATAAGTGATGAATATGAGTAATTTTTTTGTAAGTGCTGATGAGAATTAATCGAAGATTGTCTCGATTTAAAATGTCCGAGTTTGGGGAAATTTGCAGCTAGTTTATGGATACAAATGTTGTATTAGTAGAACTATGCAGTTTCATTATGTTTGTAATTACTAGATGATTCCATCTACTATAATCCCTTGAAAAATTAATGGCTTGAAAAATTAATGGCTATATAGACTGTTTAGCGCACCACACAACCTGAGCAGGGTTCTCTTGAGCATCCTAACACTGAGGCTCTTTTCGTATTCCACGATCGAAATAAAAAACTCCCTCAGTTTTCGACTAACTACAACATTAATGCTATTGGATTCGAAATCAAGAACCATGGTTTCAAGAATATTCTCCATATCCTCCTTCGTGAAAGACTTGAACACCACATTTTGATCGAACCTGTCGAGCACCTCAGCCTTGAAAACATATTTTAAGTTACTAAAATCAACTTTATCACCCTTGCCATCATTAAGCGTGCCATCGTCTAAGATCCCGAGTAGAACATTTGATATCTCCTTGGGCGCTTTCTCAATCTCGTCGAATAAGACCAAACTGTCTGGCCTTTGGCGTACCTCATTCGTCAGGTGGCTAACAAGCTGCGGCAGGGCTTGGTTCTCAGTGAATTGGCGCATATCAAGTCTAACCAAGGCTGCTTTGGATCCGTAATACTCTTCTGCAAATACTTTGGCCAACTCTATTTTCCCGACCCCGGTTGGTCCGGCAAATAAGAAACATCCGATAGGCTTTGTCCCATCTCTCAAACCGACATGAGCTCTCTGAATAGACCGACACACGGCTGACACGGCTTCGTCCTGCCTAATTATCCTGCCAGTGATAATGTTTTTAAGCCTTATTAGATGGTCCGGTTCCACGATGGGGAATGGAATGTGTTGAATCTCTACTCTACCACCTTGTTCCTCGATCGGGATTGTAGCCGTCCTACGCTCTTCTCCTCTAGTTGACAAACCTCTGCTAGACGCAAAAACCACGGCCGGCCTCGATTTCCAACTTAGTCACATCCACAAGACCGAGCATCTGCGCTCTGGCACCTGCCTTGTCAATCATGGTGATGGCCTTTCCGGGAAAGAAGATATCCCTATCAAAACATACACCAAACCAACCTCGATCAATCAATCAATTACTTAAAAACAAAACATACTCCCTCGTTACGAATGTGAGGAACAAAGCTCACCTGATATGGAGTCTGGACAAGTCGACGGCACTGGCGATTACTCTAGGAGAGTACCTAACGCCATGATAGTATGCATACTTGTGAACTATCCCTTCCACCATCTTAATACTCTCTTTCCTCGTCGCCTCACGTACATATATAGTATCGAAGCTACGCTTTAGTAGCTCATCCTTCCCCACGTATCTCGTGTATTCCTCTTTCGTAGTGGCGCAGATGCACTAAACGCATTCGAAAAAACACGAAATTCAAGCCGAGTATCAAGTACCTTGAACTGGTCTCTGCATAGAAAACGTTTAAGAATGGCAGCCACTCCATCTTCTCTAATGAAATTGTGAAGATTGTCGATGAACAAAATTATCCCACCTTCACTTCCTCTCACTTCCTCCAACATAGCTTACACCCTTTCTTCGATTTCCCAACGATTCATCGCACCATCAACGATACGATCCATAAAACAACTCATCGTTTTGCTATTATATACAAAATTCATATTTTACCTATAAAAGTAGCAATGTAAAGTGATTCATATCAAATATCGACGTTAAAATTGATTATAACTATGTTAGACTATCTTTGACATATTTTTTTTTATTAAAATAAACAACGGACGGCTTGACTTATTTTGATGTAATGACATTTTATTTTTATTACATTAAACAACGGGCTACCTAAAAGTAGCAATATAAATTTATTCATATCGAATATTGACATTAAAATTGATTATAACTATGTGAGACCTCCCTTGACATATTTTATTTATTAAAATAAACGACGTTAAAATTGATTATAACTATGTGAGACTCTCTTTGACATATTATCTATATATTATATAAAAACAAAGTACGGAGGGTATTTTGGTTATTTCACTTGTAATTTTTTTCCAATTTTTTTTTTTTTTTCAATTTTATAAAAGTTTTAGAAGTGCTACGAAGGAGTTAAATAGTTATTTTTGTTAACAGACACACACCTTTTTGGATAAAGTTAAGTTTGCATTTTTTTTAATAAATTAAAAATAAATTAGAAAACAAATTACTTACAAAGTCCAAAATCATTTTTTGTTTCTAACTTTTGAAATAAATATTTTTCCGTCCTAATATTTAGCACTAATATTTTGCACAAATTATTAAGATACGTCTCCTTATCCCCAAACCATGTGTCCATTCCCTTCTTTTCATTTTAAATTTAGTAAACTACTATAAAAAGTGTAGTTTAATTTTTTCAACTTCAGAAATCTTCATCACCAAAACAAAAATAGTGGTAATATTGTTCATTCCCGACCAGCGCAACCATTCTTACATAATTTAAGATGCGTCGGTAAGTATTTCTCATATAGTTCCTTTGTTTATCGTTTTAATATCTTGAAAAAATTTCGGTCAATTTTTTCAGTTTTCTTAGTCATTTATCATTAAAGAGCAATTGTGGTGGACGTCTTTAATGAATTCTGACCCTTTGTTAAGCAATGGATAAAACTCTATAATTGAAGAAGCAACATGTGTATTATAATTGTGGTTCATGCATATTTTAATGAGATAATAGTTAAAAATACCCACTTTTATAAAAACTAGTACTTCTATACCCACATTATAAGAAGTATAACTTCTATACCCATTTTGCCTTGAAATGTCTTAAATACCCTCCCACTTTTCTAATAAAACAAAATTGTATTGCCAACAACTAAAATTGAGAATTAATGTCGTGGGCCCCACCCGAAAATAAATACAAAATTGAATATTCCATCTACCCCACCCTCCTCTCTCTCTCTCACACACGATTTCCATTTGTCGTGTAAACTGAATTTTACCCCCTCCCCTCTCGCCGGAATTTTATTTACCGTCGCCGTCTCCGATGAGTAACCAAGACGAAGCCGGGCCCTCAAACCGAGCCCCACCACGCCGACGAGCCGCCTCCCGTCGTCGCCCGCAGCAGCAGCCGGCGGAGGAGCAGCCGGCGGAGCCCCCGGTTTACCGCGACCCCCCACCGCCGGTATGTCCTTGTCCTTTTCCTTATTGAATTACATTGAATGTAAAGATGCATGAAACATGTTATGGTTTCGAACACATTGTTAATAATAAGCATGGAGCATGTTATGGTTTGAATCGAATTTTATTTTTTTTGTAAAATTTTACTGTTATTGTTCATAGGTACACGATTGGATTTGGCATTCAATCGTGTAACACACGACATAAATCAAAGTTCAATCGTGTAAAGTCAAAATTGTTGACTTTTGAAATTGCTGACTTTACACGATTGAATTCAATTTTGACTTTTGATCGTGTGTACCACGACTAAATTGTGTAATTTATCGTCTATTTTGACTTTAATTGCTTGAAATTGTATTTTGAATTTGCCTATACACGATTAATTTCTTAATTTAGGGGTGAAATTCCGAAATTTTTCGTGTAAAGTCAACAATTTTGACTTTTCAGTCAAAATTGTTGACCTTACACGACTGAAATGGAGGCTCAATCGTGTATTACACGACTGAAATGCCAAATATGTCGTGTACTCTGCCGTGAGCAATTGCTGAAAATTTAAAAAAAAAAAAATTTGATTCGTTTTGTTTCTTCTCGATTTGCAGCCTAGGTTTCAATGGATGAGGGGCCGTATGCAAGGGTTTAGGGGGCAAATTAACCTCTACATACGGGATGACGTGATCCAGTCGATCCCGAGGGTGTTGCGTCGCGTAGGCGGGCGACGCTTGCTCGAACGATTCGAGGAAGGGCCGTTTCGATACCTCCTCGAAATTCGGAGGAGCGGGAGTGCGAACAACGCCCTCCACGAGCTTCTAGCCCGAGAGCTCGAGGATGCCTCGATTCCCGAGATGGAGAGGTGGTTCCACGTCGGGGGCTGGGACATACGCTTCCGTGCCCAAGAGTACGCCATTGTGACGGGGCTGCCTTTCGGGAGGTCGGCATTCAACCCTAATGGCCGGCACGAGCCTCCCACTAGGAGCCTCCTTCACACGAAGTACGGGGGCAAATCCCCTAAGATAAATCAGTTGAAGCATGACTTCAACGACGATACGACTGTACTGGGCACGGAGGACCAGTATCTGAGGGCGGCCAACCTACTCATGTACTATCTCATGTTGGCCGGCCACGACAACCCGACGATCCAGGACTGGGCATGGTACCTAGTGGAGTACGAGGAATCGTGGAATTCATTTCCTTGGGGGGCGTGGTCGTACCAGATCCTCCACTACCAGCTGAGTGTGATGAAGAAGGACCCCGGCCTCATAACGAACCCGCGGGGTGCCTATCACCTGTACGGGCCGGTCTGGGCCCTGAACATTTGGGCCTACGAGGCGATCCCCCGCATGGGGCAAGCATGCGGTCGACGGGATCGTCCGACACTGTCCCCCCGCCTCAGGAGATGGGCCACGACCACGTCTTCGTGCGACTTCAGACATTTCCTCGACGATCCTCAGGTAATTGATTTAGTACGTTTTTGTCTTGTTTAATATATTTCACGTTAAAATTCTGTAAATTTGAATTAGAAGTCAACCCTTTAAAATCCAACCAATCGTGTAAGTCAACAATTTTGACTTTCACAGTCAAAATCGTTGACTTACACGACCAAATTGGATTTTGATCGTGTACATCACGGAAAAAATTAGAATTATGTCGTGTAAGTCAATGATTTTGACTGTGAAAGTCAAAATTGTTGACTTACACGACCAAATTGTAATATTTTTCGTGATATACACGATCAAATTCCATTATTGTCGTGTAAGTCAACGATTTTGACTGTAAAAGTCAAAATCGTTGACTTTACACGACTGAAATTGAAATCCAATCGTGTTATACACGACTGAATTACAATTTCAGTCGTGTAGTTGGCCGAGGGTTTAGGGTGAAATTTTTAAAAATATATATATATATTGATTCCTAACACCTCTTGTTTTTTTTTCCGTTGTAGCTCGAGGTTCGTACGACACTGGAGGCGGATGATTACGATGTTCTCGAGTATGCATTCCATAGTCTCGACAGCATCGAGCCGTTGGGCGTGGCCTTTGTTCTCTCTAAGCGCCACGAACAAACCAATCTCCCGCCCGAGCAAAGGGTGTCGAAGGTGAAGCGGGAGATGGCGAGGGCCGTGGAGAAGCTCAAATGCAGGGACGCTTCTCAGGCAGTGGCCCCTCGTCGTCGTGCTCCACGAGCTGAGCGAGCTCATTCCGACGGCGGGATCGAGATGCCGAGGCCGAGGGCTGAGAGGAGGCCCGAATCATGGGCCTCGAAGAGGCCTCGGAGCGAGCACGCTGACCCCCGGCCCTCCGGCTTGATCTGCTGCGCACACGGAGATCCGTGCGAGCGCGGTCCCCTCGGTGACGACTTCTTGGACCGTTTCGGGGACCGTTTGGTGTCCCGATGGGAGCAGGATCGCTCAGGGACCGGATTTCTGGGTCGCCTTGCTAGAGCTATTGCCGGGGAGCTGAAGAAGTTCGTGGGGAAGAGTCTGAGCCGCAGCCGTTCTTCCTCCGGGGACGAGGGACAGTCCCGTGTAGGTGAGCAGCCGTTTGCGGGGCTCAGGGATGTCCACGTCGGTGAGCACTCGCTTGGGGGGCTCAGGGATATCCCGATCGAGACGGCTGATGATATTCACACCGTACACCGTGCCGAGAGTCAGAGACGGTCGGACGAATGGCACTCCGTGAGCCGCGCCCCCTCCCAAGGCTCCCATCACTCTGGGTTGAGTGATTTTGTTGACGAGATAGATCATATGGCAGCGAGCTCAGATGAGGAAGCCACTCGTGCCTCGACGAGGGAGACGACGAGGGAGACACGCCCCTCAAAAGCTCTACGATCTCCATACGTCGTAGAGCGTCCCAAAAAGCGACCCTCCACCCATTATCAGAGGTTCAGGGAATCGGGACAGTCCCACGTGGAGATGAGCGGGACCGGGTTCTACCTTACACAGGAGGTCTTCTCCACGATCGAGGACATTACGCAGTGCCTCTCAGCCCAGGTAATTTTATTACATGTTTCGTTATGTTACTTTTACAGTTGATTTTGTTCTTTGTTCTAATTAGGGTACTAATAAGATTATTTTGAAATGAATACAGGAGATAGACCTGTACACGGTCTACTGG
Organism: Thymus mandschuricus; assembly: GCA_029379335.1. NCBI lineage: Eukaryota > Viridiplantae > Streptophyta > Magnoliopsida > Lamiales > Lamiaceae > Thymus > Thymus mandschuricus. Next base: position 38,400,033 of record CM057075.1, on the reverse strand, counting down.
CAACATAGACTCCAACAAGGGTACCGTCTTCTCAATGGAGTTACCGCCAAGCACCACATAGTTCTGCCCCTTACGTTTTACGTAAGTTCCTTTTCTCGTTTACACCAAAAATAATTCCGACTTTTCAGTCGGTATGCCCACACTGCGCAGATAGCAGTAAGCAAGATCGTCTCCCAAAGGACCGGCGAGATTTCCTCCGAATTTTCAACTGCAAAATAATGATTTTTACTTAACTAACTACAAAATAAACTAAGATAAATGAATAGAACAAATAACATAAAAGACTACTTGAACTTTGGTTTTAAAGAAGTTAAAAACGATTCCGGCAGCGAACAATTCCACTCTAGCTTAATTATTCTGATCCTCGATGCAAAAATAACTCTAATTACATGCAAACAAATCAGTTATGACTACCGAAGACGCTTCTGACGTAATCTCATTTCTCCATAAATTATCGATAATCAGGAAGACGCTTCACCAATTACTTCCCTAATCGACTGACAACCGTAAGAGACGCTCTATAGATTTAATGAGCCGACAGCATTAAGAACTAGAGAAACCCGATTCAAAACCGACAAACTCTGACGCAGGATTGTCGAATTAAGACTATTATTCCCTCGACTTTAACAAGTCGATTCACCACTAATTAAATCTAATCACGATTACGTATGACCGATTCAATTGGCTACAAATCAACTCTACTCAACTAAGCATTGTACACTACCTAGACGAATAAAGCGATTAATAGAAATCAACACAGAGAATAATCGATGCTTACATAGAATTAAAGTACGAACACAAATTAGATCTCACAGATTAATTTCGCTAGAGCTTCCTTGTTTTCACCGGAATAGAGAAAATTAACTAGAAATCATAAACAAATTAAGATAAATAGTAAAAGAAAGGAAGAAGAAGAAAAGAAGAATGCGGCTGCTCTCCTCCCTTCTGTCTCGTCTCCTTCTCAGATCTTCTAACTAGGATGGATCAAAATAAGTCCCCAAACCTAATCTATATATAAAAGGGAAATATTAATAATATCTAAATAGTCTTTAAAACTAAATAAAATCCTAAAAACTGAAATATCTTTAATTAATCCCGTATGGAATTATTTAAAGTCTTGTAGATGGTCAAAATCCCGAAATTGCTCCATTCTCGCCCAGCTACAGTACTTCACAGCCGGTATGGGCACGCTGCCTGATTTACGTTCTGCTCAATGTACACTTCAAATGCCCATATTCATAAAATTCATCCAAAAGTCTGCAATTTCTTCAATATTTGATATTTTCCCTACAAACACCATACATTCACACTTATTCCCAAATAAAGAGTATTTATTTAAGATTAAGAATAAAATGTACAAGAAATTCCACAAAATATGTAGACAAAATCCGTCCAATCAAACTCCCCCACACTTAAACAATGCTCGCCCTCGAGCATAATACTAAACTAGAGAAACACAATAATCATTCTACGAAACTTGACTCAAAACACTTAACAAGAATTTGGCAACAATTCAATGAACAAGGATCATGGTGAGAAATAAGATACAACCATTCAAACCACCAACCATTCTATCAATTAAAATACATATTTCAATGCCCTTCATTCAAGTCAAAATTATGCAAAGTTAATCCAAACCTCACCAAGGTCACTCCAAGTCTCTCAAAGAAAAATAGGGACACATGTAAATCTCTCGATCACAACTTGAAAGCTTTTCACCATAAGTTTGCCAATATGCCAATATCTCGACCGCAAAAACTAGATATTCATGCACAAATCAATAGGTCTTTTTTCAGGGTTATAATGGGGCTAGGGTGTATAGGTAGGTTAGAAAAAAGTTAGGAACAAAAAGGCTTATAGAACTGAAAATACGCAAGCATCACCTATTAACCTCCATTTATGTTCGAGAGTAGCTCTATAAAAAACAACATATCCAATGTGTTATGCTCAAACCAAAAATAGGAAGATAAACAATATCGTAAACGAGAGTATTTTTCCTTTCCTTTTCCTTTTCCTTTTTTTTTCTTTTTCTTTTTCTGCTCTTTTTCTTTCTTCTTTCTTTTCCCTTTTTTTTTTTCAATTCTTTTCTTTCTTTCTCTTTTTTTTCTTTTTCTTTTTTTTTTAAACCCTCATAGCGAATTGGTTTCACTCTTCCCACATACTAATCCAAAAAAAAAAAAAAAAATAGAGTACTCATCTCAAAATATAGGTCAACTACTTGCATATTTTCAGTGGGACAAAAGAAGGCTAAAAGAAAGGCTAAAGTTAATATATGAGTGAGCTTCTTCACAAAGAAAAGGGATAATAAGGCACAAAGGGGCTCACTAAGGATGATATAAGGTGTTAGATAATTGAAAAAGGCTAAGAAAGGGGTTAATCCTAAATGCCTAAATCATTTTCATGCAAGAATTTCAAAAAACAGCTTCGATTATGGCAACAAGGCAAACCAAGTATCAAGAAATCAAGTGTGATAACTCTCGACAAAGAAACAATGAGCATATAATGATTTTGCTCATAAGGCTCAATCCTCACAATTTATGTAGGCTCAATAAAGTGATCAACTTTGCATTTTTTCTCATCCAAGAATACATGTAGGCATATAACATACATATTTTTCATGAAAGAAAACAACCATGCATTCCCAAACCAATCTTAAATCTCACCACTCAAATCATTCATCTCACCGCTGCCAAAAACTTGAAAAAAAAAAAAAAAATGACACTTTTTTTTTTTTTGAAACAAAAAATCCATAAACACGTAGAGGTAAAAAATCTCCCCCACACTTAGACAATACAATGTCCTCATTGTGTAGAAAGGAAAAAAAAATCCTCATCAAAACGGACTCAAAACATAAAGATAATAACAAGATAATAAGAAAATAGAAAACTTCCCTGAATAGTATCATCATCGCATGTGAAGGGATTTCTAATCCGCTTCCGGAGTGGGCATACTACTCAGCAGAATCTGTTTGCAGCTTGGTGAATTCAATATGGCTTAAGTGCTGGAACTTTTCTCCGTTTATTTCGGCCTTTGAACTACAAACCTGCCAATTTCGAAAAAAAATCAAGAAGTTATCAATAAGATAATTAACTTGAATTTTTTTTATTATTAAAGAAAAAAAAACAAAACAAAATAACGGAAAATTCTTGGGTTGCCTCCCAAGTAGCGCCCTTGTTTAACGTCTTAGGCTAGACACAAATTAAGTTCATCAGTCAAGGAATCTTTGGTGATGCGAGATTCATCCCCTTGAAAATAGCAAGCTTCATCCATTTGATATTGGTCAAAATCCAACTAATGTTGGTTCTATGCATGTTCAAATCTCCAACCGATTTTTCTTCTTGCTCCATGCAAAGACCTTTGATGGAAGGTGAGTCATTCTCCCCCACACTTGCATTTTTCAGATGTTGTGGTCGTGGCTTCAAGTGTGGCTTCGACATTTGCTCAGAAGGTGATAGCAGTTTTCCTTGTTCGGACAGTATGGGCATACTTCCCGATGGATTCTGAGCAGAAATTGTTGATCCACTTAAAAACGCCTTCTCAAGCTTTAGATCTTCCCCGACCTCTTTTTCATCTTCGTCATTCTTGTTCTGGTCAATCCTGAAAGAAACCAAGGGTGGAGTTAGCAATTGAGAATTAGAAAACTTAGAATCTCCACTTACCTCATTGTGTTCCTTCTCGAGCTCATCCTCAATCAACGTTGTCCCACTCAATATACTTATCGAATTGACATACTCCCTGGAATTCATCTCATGTTGAGACAGAGATTCTCCTCGACTCGTATGAAGCTCATTTAATTGAGTGGTCAGTTGTGTGACCTGTGTACCTAAACATCCTAATGCAGCTCGAGTATTCTCTTGGAACGATAGCTGACTCTGCGCGAGACTTTTGACTATTTCACTCAACTCAGTGTCTGGATGTTGGTCAGTATGGGCATACTGCCTGAATGACGACTGGTTTCTCCCCTCTGGAGTATATGATTCCGGGAATGTGGCATTCCAGTTCTTCATTAGTGCATCTCCAGAATCATGACATGCTTGCTCAGTTCGAGCTATGGCAAATCCTCTTACCAAAGAAGTCAGAGCATCGATCTTCTCATTCACATTCAACTCGTCAACTCCTCCTCCAGCTCTTTTGATATACCTCACTCGATCATCGTCCTCGTCTTCATATTGTTGGTCATTGGAAACTATATCAATGATGAGCTGCCTTGCTTCGCTCAAGGTTTTGTTCATCAAGCTTCCTCCAGAGGCAGCATCAACAATTTTCCTATCACAAGAAGACATACCACGATAAAAAAAATTAGTAAGCAATTGATAATCAGAGAAACCGTGGTTAGGACATTTGCGACAAAGTTGTTGGAATCTCTCCCAATAATTAGTTAAATTTTCCCCTTGCTTTTGCCTAATACTACTAATTGCCATTCGCAAATTAGCAGCTCTAGATTCGGGAAAAAATTTACTCAAAAATTGTTCTTCCAAATCATCCCAAGTCTTGATAGATTCGGGCGGGAGGTCAAACAACCAATCTCGAGCTCTTCCCTGCAAGGTATGAGAAAAGGTAAGTAGTCTCAAATTATCATAAGAAAAACCTTGCGGGCGTAAAGTAGAGCACACTAAATCAAATTCAGCAAGATGTTTATGTGCACTCTCTCTAGGTAGATCGCCAAACATAGGAAGCACTTGGATAAAGCTCGGCTTGATTTCAGAGTTTTCATTAATGGTGGGCAGAACTATGCACAAAGGTCGATTGCTCCTACGACGACCTAGCTCCTTAATCAACCGATGTTCGAGTTTCGGCGCTTCTTCCATGTTGTTGGCCATATCTCCAATATTCTGGGAAAAAAAAATTACAAAGAAATTTTTTTAAAAATACAAGTCAAAAATTCAGAAGAAATACTACTTAAAAACCGATCCCCGGCAACGGCGCCAAAATTTGGTGCGTCGTTTTACACCAAAAATAATTCCGACTTTTCAGTCGGTATGCCCACACTGCGCAGATAGCAGTAAGCAAGATCGTCTCCCAAAGGACCGGCGAGATTTCCTCCGAATTTTCAACTGCAAAATAATGATTTTTACTTAACTAACTACAAAATAAACTAAGATAAATGAATAGAACAAATAACATAAAAGACTACTTGAACTTTGGTTTTAAAGAAGTTAAAAACGATTCCGGCAGCGAACAATTCCACTCTAGCTTAATTATTCTGATCCTCGATGCAAAAATAACTCTAATTACATGCAAACAAATCAGTTATGACTACCGAAGACGCTTCTGACGTAATCTCATTTCTCCATAAATTATCGATAATCAGGAAGACGCTTCACCAATTACTTCCCTAATCGACTGACAACCGTAAGAGACGCTCTATAGATTTAATGAGCCGACAGCATTAAGAACTAGAGAAACCCGATTCAAAACCGACAAACTCTGACGCAGGATTGTCGAATTAAGACTATTATTCCCTCGACTTTAACAAGTCGATTCACCACTAATTAAATCTAATCACGATTACGTATGACCGATTCAATTGGCTACAAATCAACTCTACTCAACTAAGCATTGTACACTACCTAGACGAATAAAGCGATTAATAGAAATCAACACAGAGAATAATCGATGCTTACATAGAATTAAAGTACGAACACAAATTAGATCTCACAGATTAATTTCGCTAGAGCTTCCTTGTTTTCACCGGAATAGAGAAAATTAACTAGAAATCATAAACAAATTAAGATAAATAGTAAAAGAAAGGAAGAAGAAGAAAAGAAGAATGCGGCTGCTCTCCTCCCTTCTGTCTCGTCTCCTTCTCAGATCTTCTAACTAGGATGGATCAAAATAAGTCCCCAAACCTAATCTATATATAAAAGGGAAATATTAATAATATCTAAATAGTCTTTAAAACTAAATAAAATCCTAAAAACTGAAATATCTTTAATTAATCCCGTATGGAATTATTTAAAGTCTTGTAGATGGTCAAAATCCCGAAATTGCTCCATTCTCGCCCAGCTACAGTACTTCACAGCCGGTATGGGCACGCTGCCTGATTTACGTTCTGCTCAATGTACACTTCAAATGCCCATATTCATAAAATTCATCCAAAAGTCTGCAATTTCTTCAATATTTGATATTTTCCCTACAAACACCATACATTCACACTTATTCCCAAATAAAGAGTATTTATTTAAGATTAAGAATAAAATGTACAAGAAATTCCACAAAATATGTAGACAAAATCCGTCCAATCACTCGTTTTCCGTTTTCATTTGTTTCAATTTCAATTTGATAAAAAAACTAATAAAAACAATGTTTCAATTTCAAATAAAAAAAGACACAACTCCGAGAAGAGTACTTGAAGTTTCACCAAGACGACCCGACATGGGGGTTGGAAAACGAGTCTTTGAAGTACACGAAATGGGAGATCCCCGACGATTTCATCAACGGCTGGAAGGGGATTAACACGTACCGACCGTGGATCACCGGCCGATATGTAAGTTTTTAATATCCTATATTGATTATATCGAATTTAATTATTAGTATTGCTAAATCGTGTGCTTTTTTTTTTAGTTTATCGTCATTTGCCATGTCTCCTCCTCCCATTGGATCACCTGTCGGGTGAACGTTGCTTGTTGGTGTATCGAGGTGTACGACTCGCACTATTACCTGTACGAGGGTGATAAAAACCCGGCACTCAGGCAATCACGTATCATCCAATGCTTGCCCTTGTCCCGCCTCTTCTCACGCCTCTTGGAGTCAAATCTATTTTACTTCACGCGTATCAACTCAGATGTGCCCAACTTAGGGACACGATTCATGGACATCCAGTTCGCCCCTCCGGAGTATCAATTCACTCAAGGAGACTCCGTGAGTTGTGGCGTGTACGCGTGCATGTATTTGGACTTGCTCCTTGGGACCACTCAGCTATACCAGGGCGACGAGAAAATGGTCATGGCAAGATATCGAAAGAAGATGGCGAAGCGAATTTTCATGATTTCGAGGGGATGGAGGGATTGGTGAACAAATGTATTTTTTTTTCGAATATTGATTGATATTGAATTCTGATTTAGATTTTGTAAATTGTTGAATTCGAATGACGTTTCTTGTTAATTAGATTTGTTTGAAATTGATTTTGTTCGAACGATGTTGATTTTGGTCGTTACAGGTGATGAATTGAAAAATGTCAAATGGGGGAAAAATTATTTTTTTTGGCCATTTTTTTCTAACCCTTCGGCTGGGTACACGGTTGAATGAGCAATTCAACCGTGTACTCAAGAACCTCAGCCGTGTACCCTAAGTCGTGTACTTAAGAACCCCCTATTTTTTTTTTTTTTTTTTTTTTGATTTTTCAATTCGTGGGACTCAATTGAGTTGGAATCACTGTTACTTTCATACATTGTGCAATCTTATGATTCGATCACGTTACGTGAATTACAAGTTTGTAAGAACATTACGTTCGTAAGTTAGTTCTAGATCAAACGTAACCTTAGTAGTTAGACTATATAAGTGACACTCACTCTACACTTCATACTTACATAACATATCCTTCAATTCAATTGATTTTTGGCTTAATTATGACATAACTTACGTTATTACACGTTTACAAAACTTAATAGACTCGAGATACACGAGAAAATCAAATGAAACACGAGAGTTTTAGGAATTTTGGCTTAATTTTGACTTTTTAGGCTTAATTTTGACTTCTCACGACAAGGGTACACGCTATTTTTCATTTTAAATCGTGTAGAGTCAACATTCGTGTAGAGGGCATTGACTTTTATTTAATTTTGACTTTGTTGACCTTACACGGTTGAATTAGATTTTCAACCGTGTATACACGATAACAATTTACATTTGACCGTGTATGGTCATTTTAAATTTTGACTTTTTTTTTGTTGACTTTACACGAGTAATAGGATAATTTGACCGTGTATACATGATTAAATCAAGTATATTGTCGTGTACTTGGCCGAAGGTATCCATTTTATAACACAAAAAAACACAAATTTTCACCAAATGATCAAATCAAACACAATCTGATAAGATTACATCCAATAACATTCTTAAACATCCAAAAACGTTCATTAAGATCCAAAAAACGTCAATTTGTACAAAATAGAAATAAAAATATAATCAAGCATCGGTATCGTACGGACATCGAGGCCTAGTATGCTCCTCGCTCTTGCAAATGCTACATTTTTTCTTACCTCTTGGACGTCGAGGGGGAGCGTTTAGATCAACTCCGCAAATGGGAAGCGAGGCTTGGCAACTCCGTCGCTTGTGCCCGTATTGTCCGCATCTTGAACACCTTTGCCGGTTCGTAGAGGATTCTCCTTCAACGGCTGATCGAGCTCTTGCCATCGATGGTCGCCCGGCTTGCCTAGGTACAAGAGGGGGTAGCACCCTCCATCGTGAAATGAATTCGGGAACACTCCACGTCTCGGGATGAGGAACCGGTTGAATTTGAGGAGAATACGTAGCAACTAACGTGGATTGCCTGAAATAATGGCTCACGTAGTCAGTTGCCCGCCCACCGGAGTGCCTGTAACAACATACAATACAAAAACGTTTAGAAATCCAATTGAAATACGACAAGCATGAAACTAAAATAAAACGAGAAGTAGCCGTACCTTATCGCCGCACAAGCGTGTCGACAAGGGATGCCGTCTAACTCAAACTCACGGCATTCGCAAGTCGAGTTTTGGAGATCGACCAGGTAAGTCTGCTTTTCACCTTCGACTCTCCAAAGGGTGGGCGTAGGCGTTCCTCTGACGGAATAGCGACGGCCCCATTCCGACGATGCCGACATCTTCGTATAGGCCTTCTCGGTGAGTTCATGTTGGCGAGGTAGGGCACTAGTCCGATGTTCGTCGAACCACTTCTCGACGACTATCCGATACACCTCGATCATGGCACAAATCGGGAGTCTCCGAGCCCACAACAACCGAGCATTCATGGTCTCGGCGGGATTCGAAGTCATGAAGCTCGTACGTCGGACGGGACACTTGCACCTCGCCCACCTCGGCAGGCCAATGTCGCTCAACCTCCTGTAGATCCCGCCTCCCTCCCTGCTTAGGTCCCTCAGATTCCCCCAATATTCATCGAATTGGGAATCTCGATAGGCATAGGCTGCAGACTCGAATATAGCCCCCGCATGCCTCCCGTACCTAACGAAATTTCTCTGGAGGTGAACGAAGCAGAGGCCGTGAGCAGCGTGCGGAAAGACGGAGTCGATCGCATTTGCGATGCTCACGTGCTGATCGGATACAATCAACAAGTCCGAGGGCGCCCCGAAACTCTCTCGGACTTTGGCCAAGAACCACGTCCAAGATTCGTCGTTCTCTATGGGACCGAATCCAATGGCAAGGGGGAACACTTGCTCGTTCCCGTCTTTCGTCACCGCCACAAAGAGCGTCCCCTTATTCTTCCCCTTCAAGTGCGCCCCGTCTACTACGATCACGGGGCGTAGCAAACCATTTCCCCACGCCTCGATGGACGGACCAAAGGCTAGGTAGAAGTAGGTCAGACGGTGGGTGACGTGGGAGGTGTGGATGTCGTACTGGGTGCCCGGATTCATCTCCTTCAAAAGGTAGAGGTAAGAAGGGAGCCTCTGATAAGACTCGTCGAAGGCACCGTACGTCATCTCTATAGCGACGTTCCTCACACGGAGAGCGAACGGGTAGTCAATCTGAATACCGTACTCACTCTGTAGCTCGTCCACCATCTCCTTTGGCTTCAACACTGCGCCCTCGGTGATCAATCGACGAGCGTAGAATGCTCCTAATACCATGGCCGGCACCTGTCGTTTGTTGTTCGAATTTAAATCAACTAGACACGTGTGATCGGCCACGTACTTGTTGATCTTCCAAATCCCGCCTTTCTGCGTTGCATTCAACTTGAACTCGCAATCCTTCCCCGAAGTGCACCTAAAACTAGGGCTGGGGAAATATACCGAAAATTCGGTATACCGTCCATACCGTACCGAAAATTTACCGAAAATACCGTAATAAAGGTATACCGAAATTTTCGGTAAGGTATCATACCGTACCGGAAGACAAAGGTAAGGTAAAGGTATCAATTTTTGAATACCGGGGTATACCGTTACATAACGTTGTCGAGGTATATACCGAAAATAAGGTATATACCTGTATTGCGGTATATACCACTATCGCAGTATATACCAAAAGTAGGGTATATACCTTATATTATGTATATACCTTAAATTATGGAGTGAGATTATAAAGTTTTTTATGCTCTCGTTGTGTTTTGAATTTAGATGTTTTGGATTTGAATTTGATAATATGTTTTATTTTGAAGAATTTTGGAATTTAAATATTTGGGTGTTATTTATTGTATTATAAGTTTCTAAGATATGAATTATACATATATTGATTTATTTATTTATAATTAATTTAAGGTATACCGTGGCATACCGGCTTAAGGTATGGTATACCGAAAATAAGGTATGGTAAAGGTATGTAATTTGCTTCATACCGAAATTAAGGTATACCGGTTTAAGGTATACCGACAAGTAAGGTAAGGTAAAGGTATGTAAAATTAGCATACCGTCACTTAAAGTAAGGTATAAGGTATGACGAAAATACGAAGGTATACCGTACCGACCCACCCCTACCTAAAACCCACACGGCCTTTGTCGGAACGAGGGATACAATACTCCTTCCGGAGATCCATGTGCAGCAATCCGACGGCTATATGCAAGTCATCCTTCTTCTTGAAGTATCCGTGCTTTCGCAACTGACCCAAGGCCGGTACCACGTCGGGATCGATCCATCCTAAAGGGAGCGCGGTGTCTAGATCGACATGCGGTATCAACCAATGTCGAACCGCCTCCTCGTTAGCGCGAGCACGAGCTTCGTCGTCACGGGGCTCTTGGTTTTGTGAGTGCATGCTACGAAGTCCGATAACCCTATCAATATGGCCGGGCTCGCGGATCCATGCTCCGAATTCAGCCGTTAGGCTCTCAAGTAATTGGGATCGTTCCTCCACATTCCTTGCTTCCTCGCCCTCGGACTCGAGAGACTCTTCTTCCGACTCCGGCTCTTCTTCGTCGCGTACTTCGGATTCAAATGCATTCGATCTCGGGATCGACTCCTCTTCGACGGTATAGTTCTGAAAAATCGTCGATCGTTGGGTAGTATGGGCTGCCCGATTTGCTCTACTAATGACGTAGATCGTCGACATCTCCCTTCTCGCGATGCACATTCTAAGCAAATCCCCGGTGCTCTTTAAAACGGCCTTCACCATCTCCCGCTCGTTGAGGTTCGTCAAGTGGAATAGCAAGTGCTCCGATTCATCACCCAAGTAAAGTTGAACGTCTCGCAATACGTTTTCATAGCTCAAACTCGCTATGGGATAAGTGACGAGAAAGGAGTCTCCTCCTACGTACGATATTCCCTCCCAACGACCGCTATGACGGATATGAATTCTCTGATCACCCATCTCCATCTGTACCAAAAAAAAAAAAAAAATTAATAATCTGAAAAATTTTTGTTCTTCAGTACACGGTTGAAAAGTTAATTCAACCGTGTATACACGGTTAAATTACACAATTTGTCGTGTAAAGTCAACAATTTTGACTTTCAATAGTTGACTTTGTTGACTTTACACGACAAAAACATACAATATACCGTGTATACACTGTTGTTTTGGACATAATATCGTGTACTTAAGAACAATACTTTTTTATAATTTTTTTGGAATATTACTAACAATAAATATACAAAATCATATATTACCTTGGTATTTTGTCTAGAATAAACCACTTGAATCTCTTCCGAAATTTCCAGAAATTCGAGAATGCGTACAAATCTACAAATTTTCACTCTCAATATGTTTTTGTAGTGTAATGTCGTGATTCAATTATGTCTATGCTATTGTATTTGCTCACTTTTTCTGATTTACAATCAATGCTAACTAACCACCATATTCTATTTTTAATGAATTTGCAGATTTGGTTGTTGTGGTTAATTAATGCAATTTTCATTTTTTTTTTGAAAAATTACAACCGAGCATTCATGGATACATGTCGTGTATGCTTTCTCGTGAGATACAATTTTTCGTTTATTTAATTTTTTTTTTTTTTTTTAATTTCCACGTTAGATTCAATTTTGGTGGAATTGGTTCACGACAATTGAATCGTGAGAGGGAGAGATCAATCGTGAGAAACATTATTTGGGCCCCACAGTCCAAATTTAGCATTTACCTATTTTAATTGATTTTTTGGTTTTATTAGACAAGTGAGACCCAATTAGTAAGGGTATTTAAGTCTTTTAACTACAAAATGGGTATAGAAGTTATACTTCTTATATTGTGGGTATAAAAGTTATGTTTGTTATAAAAATGGGTATTTTTAAAGTTGGCCCTATTTTAATTGTGGATCATTTTCATGGACAAAAGATAATAACGAAGTGAAAAGAATATAGGCGGCACCTATCGAGATTAGTGTAAGTAAGGCTGGACAAAAATAACGAAATACCGACGATATCGTGCCGAAAAAATACTGAAAATACCGAATTTTGCGGTATACCGCGTTTACGGTACGGTATTTATGCCGTCCCGAACAAGTTCAATACGGCAACGGTATCCAAAAGTGAAATACCGCGATATTACCGGGAAATACCGATACCGCACAATACCGCAAATACCGCAATTATACCGCATAATACCGGTACCGATATAATACCGATACCGCAATAATACCGAAGATATTGACATTTTGCCGATATTTTATATATTTTTATTTGTAATATTTGTAATATTTGAATAAATTTGAATTTTAGATACAACCTTTATAATTTGTATATATAACTAAGTCAAATTCGATACATTGAAAACTAATGAACTATTGATTATGAAATTAAAATTTGTAAAACTAATGAATTATTGAATTTTAGATACAACCTTAACAAATTTGTAAAATTAATGATTCTCGCTTAATGCTAATATTTGTAAAATAAAAATTATAAATAATTTAGTACATAATTTGGTAAATATTTTAATAATAAACTCTTTATTTCTAACAAAGCATATATGAACAAACATGACACATAATTGTATCTAAATAAGTGTTCTCAAAGATTTGGCATAACTACGTTAAACTCGATAATTATTCAAATATTTTCTTAGACATGCATGAGTTTCTCTAGCTAATTGTTCCATTTTGTTTTGTTATTTGTGTTTGGACTTTGGGCAAGCTGCTTCCGTGTTTATTTATTTTTGTTGGATTATGTATTTATGTTGTTTGTTTATGCCTTTAAGTTATTCACTTTGTGTTAGGGGTTTTTAGTTTTGCATTTTATTAGTATTTTAAAAAAAAAATATTAGAAAATTCGGAATTTTTTTATCAATACCGCGGTATTATCGATACCGCGGTATTACCGCGGCGTCAGCACGGCATCGGTATCCTTCTTCGTCGATACCTAGTTTTCGGTATACCGGTATGCGGTATACCGGTCCTTGCGGTATCGGTACGGTATCGAAAATGCGATACCGATCAATATCAATATCAATATCGGCGAAAAAACACGGTATCCCGTACCGGTCCACCCCTAAGTGTAAGTTTCCTTTTGTGTAAATATTTTCTTTCATTATTTTCTTTTTTCCCTTTTTCCTTTTTCTTTTACCGGTTCTTTTGATATTTTGAAAGAATTATGATGAATATTATTTTGCGAAGATAATATGGTTTGGTTTACGACACCTTTTTGTATTTGGGTCAATATGGCTATATGTTTATATGGCTGTATGTATATAGATTAATAATTATATCATAAATTATTGTTTGTGGCTATCATGCATTATTTAATGAGGAAACACTTCATTTATTTTAGGGGAAAAAAAAAACTAAATGCATGGAATATGCTACACTTATTCATGAACCTTTTTTTTTAATGAAAATATGTACTCCCTCCTATTTTTAATAAGTGTCGTTTTAGACATTTTCACACATATTAACGAATAATTTTTTTTTTGCCTAAATTAACCTTAATAAATGCTTATTAACTCTTTATTTTCTTTATTAAGTTGTGGACTACTTCTAGTAAAATACCATATATAGTAAAATACCATAGTATTTTATTTGTAGTACAATATGTGCCATTATCATTTTCTTTCAAATTTTAATGATCCAATAGTTTAATCTTTTTAACTTAAATAAATTGTTAAGAAAATAAATCAATACGAATTTTCTTAATTTGGAAAATTGTGTGTGACATCTGAAAAAGTATAATTTTAAATTTACATTTCTAGCAATTTAATACTCCGCAATGAAAAGAGACCTGCATATATTGATTGAGTAGTGATAGAAACATACATCACCATTATCTTTCCCAATATACTCGTTACACAAAAATCCACATTAAAGTGTGTTGAGCATGACTGCATGTCATCATTTTCAAGGTAAACATAACAAATTACTACTCCTGTAAACAATTTTAATTTGGAAAACAATATGACAATTCAAATTTTACAACTTAGCACTTAAAGTATAATGTGTAATTTATTTAGGAGGAAATAGGGTCAAATGCCCACATAGAGATAACAAATACAATAGTAAGCCACCAACTTAATTTACACAAAAAATACCCAACATTTTAAATTTTGAACAAGAATGCCCTTAGATGTCAACATCATTCTCACCTAACTTTTACTTTATGTCAACATCTACTCTCTCCTCTTACATAAAGGACAAAATATATTATCTCTCATTCCTCCATTAATGAGAGACTCTCTCTCTCACATGCATATTCATCTTCTCTCTTCTCCATATTTCATTTCTCATTCTTTGCAATTTTATCTTTCCTCCAAGCATATCTCCTTTCCATTCCTTCCTATTTTATCTTCTCATAATCTTTATCTTCTCTCACTTCCTCTTTATTTTATCTTTTTTCTCATGTTCCTATTCCCCATCTTTCTCCACCATGTCACTCTCTTTTATGATTTTACGAGGTTTTGAGATTTTTTCCCGTTTTCGCTATTTTTTTGTTGCTAAAATTGACAGTTCTTATATTTTATGCAATTAATACTTATTACTACCAATAGGTACGGAGTATCTCATTTTGTACTGTTCGTACCTCTTTAAGAATATCTAATTAGGTTCGTACCACGACTGAACTTGTATTTGAGCATTTAACCTCATTTCGGTTTATATATATAAATTTGGTGCCCTTTTTCAGTTTACATATCAAAATTTGGTACGTAATTCTCATTTCGTACAGAGTTCAAATGCTCGAATAATGCAAATATCATGGTAGGAATGGTTAAAAAACTATAAGTGGTAATAATAACAAATCGTACCACGTATAAATTTGCGAAGGTACGAGGAACGATTTGACAGTATTTTTACCATTTACCACGATTTATATTCATTTGCGCATTGAATCTAAATTTGCAAATGTACGAGGTACGATTTATTATTATTGTTACTATTTTTACCAAGTTTGCGGTTTACATTCTTGAATTTGTATCACTTTGTCAAATTCGTACTTGCTTACAATAAGTACAAAGATCATAATTGCGACGATTGAACTTATATTTGAGCATTTGACTTCATTTCGGTTTATATATCTAAATTTTGTGCCCTTTTTCAGTTTACGTATCAAAATTTGGTACGTAATTCCCATTTTGTACAAAGTTCAAATGCTCGAATAATGCAAATATCATAGTAGGAATGGTTAAAAAACTATATGTGGTAAAGGGTAAACATAATAACAAATCGTACCACGTATAAATTTGCGAAGGTACGAGGAACGATTTGACAGTATTTTTACCATTTACCACGATTTATATTCATTTGCGCATTGAATCTAAATTTGCAAATGTACGAGGTACGATTTATTATTAGTGTTACTATTTTTACCAAGTTTGCGGTTTACATTCTTGAATTTGTATCACTAAAAAAAAGTGTTGGTGCGAATGTCAAATTCGTACTTGCTTACAATAAGTACAAAGATCATAATTGTGAAAAAAAACAAATAGAGTTTGGTACGAATGTTAAAAATCGTACCTCCTTACAACACACACAAAAGATCACAACTGAACTGAACTGGACTGGGAAAAAAAAAAAAAAAAAAAAAAAAACTGGTGACATAAACGAAAAAGGAGAAAGAGAGAGAAGGAAATCTATGTGGAAGAGAGAAAAAAAGACCCATGTGGCATATAGAGGAGAGAGAAGGAGACTCATGTGGAAGAGAGAGAAAAGTGGGGACCACTCAAAAGTAATATGTGTCATAAGGGTATCTTTGTCCAAAATTTGAATTGTTGGGTATATTTTGTGTAAATTAAGTTGGTGGTCAACTTTTGTGTTTACTATCTCTATATAGGTATTTATTTTTTTCACTCTTTATTTAGGGCATGTACAATGGAGGGGTTCTTGTCTATGTGGCAAAAACAAGAACCCACACCTTAATTAGCACCCCCATTGGAGATCCCTAACTAAGAACCCGGGTTCTTATATAAGATACTGGTTCTTATGAAAAAGTGGGGCCCACATTCCTTTTTATTTTTTCTCTCTCTTTTATTTTTTTTCAAATAAAATAATTAGTGGGACCACCCTTTAATTATGATAAGAACATTTATTAAGAACCTTACCATTGTGATTTTTTAATACTCCCTCCGGTCTTTTACAGTTGAGTCGAAACTTTTCGACAAGGGAATTAAGAAGAGTTGTTTAGTACTTTAAGTATGTTTGGTAATTGAGAAGAGAATGAGATTATGTTTATAATTGAGAAGAGTTGTTTTGATTAATATAAAAAATGTTTTTTATTAATTAATATTTTTTTTTGTTTTTCAGTTTATTTAAAATTAATTTAAAATTTTCTGGATTTTTTTTATAAAATTATTGTTGATGTTTAAAATTAAAATAAAAAACTTTTCTGGATTTTTTTTTTATAAAATTATAACTTTTCTGGATTTATTTTAAATTAATTTAAAATTTTCTGGATTTTTTTTTATAAAATTATTGTTGATGTTTAAAATTAAAATAAAAAACTTTTCTGGATTTTTTTTTATAAAATTAAAACTTTTCTGGATTTATTTTAAATTAATTTAAAATTTTCTGGAATTTTTTTTAAAAAAATTATTGTTGATGTTTAAAATTAAAATAAAAAACTTTTCTGGAATTTTTTTTTTATAAAATTAAAACTTTTGTGGATTTATTTTAAATTAATTTAAAATTTTCTGGATTTTTTTTTTTTATAAAATTATTGTTGATGTTTAAAATTAAAATAAAAAACTTTTCTGGATTTTTTTTTTATAAAATTAAAACTTTTCTGGATTTATTTTAAATTAATTTCAAATTTTCTGGATTTTTTTTTTATAAAATTATTGTTGATGTTTAAAATTAAAATAAAAAACTTTTCTGGATTTTTTTTTTATAAAATTAAAACTTTTCTGGATTTATTTTAAATTAATTTAAAATTATTTCGAGAGAGACGGCAATGGCGATAATGGAGAAATTGAGAAATTGGGACGTAATTAGTATGTTAATTAAGTAAAATAAAGGGTACAATTAGTTGTGTGTTTAATACTTAATTTTTACCCAAAAAGGAAACGACTCAACTAGGAGAGACCGGCCCAATCGGGAAAGTGACTCAACTGTAAAAGACCGGAGGGAGTACGAACGAGATCTTGTCTATGTGGCACCTTTAAGAACCTCATTTGGTATTCTAGCATTGTACATGCCCTTAAACTAACAAATATTTTGGGTAAATTACTACCATTATACGTAGGAAACCTAATTACTTTTCTTAATTACTTTTTTACCTCACCATGAAAAAGTATTTTAATTTATATTATTTATGATTTATTTTAGTTAGAACTATATTTTATATTTCATTAAAATAAAGCATATATTATTGGCCGTGCGTGCATAGCACGAGAGAACATTCTAGTTTTTTATTAAAATAAACAACGGGCAGCTTGACTAATTTTGATGTAATGACAATTTATTTTTATTACATTAAACAACGGGCTACCTAAAAGTAGCAATATAAAGTGATTCATATCGAATATTGACGTTAAAATTGATTATAACTATGTGAGACTCCCCTTGACATATTTTACTTATTAAAATAAACGACGGACGGCTCGACTTATTTTGATGTATTGACATTTTGTTTTTATTACAATAC
Source organism: Thymus mandschuricus (assembly GCA_029379335.1). NCBI lineage: Eukaryota > Viridiplantae > Streptophyta > Magnoliopsida > Lamiales > Lamiaceae > Thymus > Thymus mandschuricus. The sequence continues at coordinate 38,381,893 of CM057075.1, read as the reverse complement.
ATAGCGGGCAACTTGAAACTCTATTTGACATTTTCTTTTTATTAAAATAAACAACGAGCGGCTTGACTTATTTTGATATTAACAATTACGTACAATTTAGAAAAATATAATAGAATCCTACATGCACTGCTAAGTATTTTATGGTTATCTTTAATATTATTCTATTCATACATGAATAGATTTTCATATTATAATTCATATTTTACCTAAAAGAAGCAATATAAAGTTAGTCATATCAAATATTGACGTTAAAATTGATTATAACTATGTGAGACTCTCTTTGACTTTTTTTAATATTAAAATAAATAATGGGCCGCTTGATTTATTTTCATGTAACGACATTTTATTTTTATTGCACTAAACAACGAGCTATCTAAAAGTAGCAATATAAAGTGTTTCATATCGAATATTGAATTGATAATAACTACTATGTGATACTCCTTTTGACATATTATATTTATTAAAATAAATAACGGACAGCTTGACTTTTTTTGATGTAACGACATTTTGTTTTTATTACAATTAACATAGGGCTACCTGAGTTATTTCTTTTTATTACAATAAAAAATTTTACTGATAAAATATCTAAATGTTAAAAAATAATTAGCACCCGTCGATTTTCGACGGGCAGTAAACTAGTACTCCCTCCGTCCCTTTCAAGTTGAGTAATTTCTTTTTGCAGTTTTTCGGCACGCTTTTCCACGCTCTTAGTTCACGAATTTTAAGATGTATTTTTTTAAAAATAATTCTTTTACGGGATACTACAAGTATTGTAGTATTCTGTAAAAGAAAATTTTCTTCAAAAATCCATTTTAAAATTCATCATCTAGAAGCGTGGAAAAGCGTGCCGAAAAACTGCAAAAAGAAATGACTCAACTTAAAAGAGACAGAGGGAGTAATATATAAAAGTGTGTTATCAGTTATCACACATAGTAGTTTTATGGCACTTTTACAATAAAATAGATTTGTATCCCCGCATTGTTGGTAAAAGCTTCAATAATCGTATAAAATATAACTTAATTGTAAAATTAAATGGTGTAGTTTCATAAATAAACTATACTACTTATTTAACCATATATAATATTACATCCATCAATAATATATAGAATATTTTTTTTAAGGTATTCATCATATTTTTAATTCAACCATATATAATATTACACCCATCAATAATCAATAGAATATATTTTTAAGGTATTCATCATATTTTTAATTCACTGACATTCTAATTATGAAAATTCAATTAATAATATAGTAAAATCTTGATCTTGACAACATACAATGACCGTATCTATAATATTTTTGAAGGTAGAGTATCTCCCCATTTCATAATCCTCCTTCATCATTCTTTTCATCTCCGCCATCAGTTCAGCCTTCACTTGAAGATTGACATCAAATTTACGTTTGTTGGATGCCTTTCAGTTGAAGATTGACATCAAATTTACGTTTGTTGGATGGCGGCAGCGGAGAAGTCTTGGGCAGAGGGAATATCTTCGGCGGAGGCGATGGCGGCGGAGGGTGTGGCGGCAGAGTCTTGGGCGGAGGTGATCATCGGCGCGCGAGTGAAGATTAAGTTTCGAGAACATTTCCTTTTTTTAGACTTCGTATACTATCTACATCTTTATTACACCCTCTCTACCAGCTTCTACATTATTGTATACACACGAGCCCTTATATTTGGGCTATTGGTTGATGGTTTAAGAATGAGGGGTTATATACAACTCACCTTTCATGATGGACGGTGGAGATTGGTTTGATCTAAGGGTGAAGAGTAAATCTCCCGAACCTTCTCTTATTCTAATCTTATCTATACTACTCCCTAGAATGGTTCCACATCTTTCCTACATTCTCCCTACAAATTTGTACACTATTCTATAGATATGAGTCTTTATTTTTGGGCTACATTGTGGGACTACGCACTTGGGCTAAATAATAAGTTGGACAGTAACTAACCTCATAGTCTAAAATACTTAGGAATATTAGGTGGCAAATAATAATTAAAATAAATAATAATAGAATTGGTTGAACCGTTTCTATAGATTAATTTTAAAATTTTATGTTTTAAGTTGAAATTTCATTCTCACTCCCATCCTCCTAACTAGAGGTGTCAATTTCATGGGCCCGGGCCGCCCGGCCCGAGCCCGCCGGGCTATTTCAATTTTGCGGGTCGGGCCGGGCCGGCCTGGGATGCCTTCGGGCCCAAAAAATACAGCTAATACCCGCCCATGAAAAACTGTCGGGTGGGCGGGCCAAGCCCGGCCCGGTTTCAATTTTTTATTTTTTTATTTTTTTTAAGGTTTATTTTTTTCCTAATTTTAGTACAAGTACAATAAACTCAAACATATGATAATATTCATAAATAATAAGTGTCAATAAATTCCCAAATACGATAATAGAATCCAAAAGAAGTCGCAACAAAGTAAAACTTAAATCCAACATTCCAAGAATAAACAAGTCTTAAAACTCCCACACATAACAAATAAAAACTTGATAAATTTTCAAGTATTTGAGCCTTTTTATTTTCTATATTAGATTATTAGGTTTAGTTTAGGTGTAATTTTAATTTTTAATAATAATATAATATTATTAAATAATTTTTGTTTACGGGCGGGCTTCGGCCCGGTACCCGCCGGGCTTTTTAGGCCCAAGCCCGTGCAGCCCGCGGGCCCTCTGGGCGGGCTAAAAAAGCCAGGTTTTTTTTTGGGCGGGTATTTGAAGTGTGAAGCCCGCCCAAAAGTGCGGGCGGGCCCGGGCCGCCCGTCGGGCCGGGCCAATTTGGGCTTTTTTTTGACAGCTCTACTCCTAACCATGCTTGTACGAGACATAGACAATTATAAAAGTGTTAATAGTTAGAAATACCCAAAAATATAAATTGTAGTAGTTTTATACCCACACTTTAGGAAATATAGTTTAAATACCCATTTACCCAAAATGCCCCTTATCCTTGTCTATTTGCAACCCCAAAATTGCTATGGACAAGATTTCTTTTGTTTAAAGTATTCATTCACTAAAATGATTTGTAAAAATGGGATAATAATCTCGTTTTCGCATATTATGATCCTATGCTTCAAAAATGGTATCAGAGCTCATGGTTTATTTGGGAATTATATTTATTTATTATATATATTTGATTATTAACTAACGAAGGAGACACCAAGTTAAAATGGAACCAGACATTTGTCTGAGTTGCAAGAGTTACAGGGTATACTTCGATCTATTAAAAGATCAGAAGGAATCCGAACTTATTCAATTAAGAATAAGACAAAGATGGCTCGAAGACGCCATTCGAGAGGATGACACTCCCGACCAAATCCAGATTTATGAGGAGGTCGTGAAGTCATACGTGGATCGCCTTTGGGTAAACCATTACCTAGAGGGAGTTCTAAGACGAGCTATGAGTTTAGCCAATCAAACTCATACCAGATGACGGAGTCAACCGGAGGAGTTGGCCCTAATTTCCTAGAGATTGAACCTGATTCATCAAAAATCTCTAAGGATTTAAGGGAGATCCAGAAGACGGTGCAAAACTACGGCAACAGCCAGTATGGAGTACCTCAAAAGGTGGACAAGATATCTTCTCAACAAGATGAAATCCTTAACATCTTGAAAGATATCCAGCAACGAATGGAGAAATTGGAACAACCACGTTCCAGTTCCTTCAGAAGGAATTTCGTCTTCAAAGGCGAATCTAGCAGTTCCCAGATGGTACTGCCCATTAAGGATCCTAACCTGAAGGATCCAAAGCAAGAATTCATAAACAAACTGATACGAGATGGCAAATCTTGAAAGAATCGGTTTGGAAGATCTACAGGAGTTGGCAGAATCATTTGCTGACCTCAGAATGGTGGATCTAAAGGTGAACGAGAGAGAACCGGAGCAAAAGCCATTTGTCGAAGCCGGATCCTCGTTCCATGAGCATCTTGAGGATAGGAGTTATGAAGCTCACATAATCAATATGCGAAATTCAAGGTGGAAGCCCTCCAAAACACATGACACTCCTGTAGGAAAGGCAACAATGGAACCCATCCATCCGTATGGAATTCATCTCAACCTCGACGATGTCAACTTCAACGAGAGAGAGGAAGCCATCGAGGAATGGAAAAATTCCATGATTATTGCAGCAGCCACTCTTGATATGAGTCAAGATAGCTTTGCAAAAACTCTCGAGGTGAGCCTCGTGGGTGTGGTCAGGATTGCTTGGGAAGGTATGAGCCAAGATACAAGAGACAAGTGCCTAAAGGGAGACTATCAAAACATGGCCCCTTCCATGGCGGATGTATTGAAGCATCATTTCCTAGGGGAAGGATACTTCAAGGGATATGATGAAGAGAAAAAGAAAAAATACTTATTGGCATTCTACAATCTGAGGCTCGTGGTCTTGGAGCAGAAGACGCTCAACAAGTTTTTAAAACTCTTCACCTTATATCAACATCAATCTAGGATTGATGAAGAAAAGGCCAGGGAAATTTTCTTCTTAAAATTTCCAAGTCCTTGGAGAGAAATGCTTATTCGTGGATATACCCCAGGTATTCATGATAGCGTTGCCAAAAGGATGTCCTATGTGCATGCCAAGTTGATGGAATGGTGTCAACAAGCTACTGCACAGAAGAACGTGAAGAAGTTGAGGAGAATGAACAAAACCACCCTCAACTGTGAAGGCAGTGATCTACCAACGGTCATTGGAGAAGAACCTTCGGTGAAACGAAGGTATAAGAAGAATAGGTTTCAGCCCTATTCAAAAGAAGGAAAATCCAGGAGAAAATCTTGGAAGCCAAGAACTATGTGGTCCAGACAAAAGGCCGGATCATATAAATATGGACAGCGAAGCGGTCCATCCAGGAGCAGATTTCAACCCAGAAAGACGGACCAGTCTCAGGGAAAATTTGCAGGCAAGAAAACTTTCAGAAAAGCTCATGCTAGAGCCAATGAAAGTTTCAAAGATTGCAACTGCTGGACGTGCGGTGCACTTGGGCATATCTCAACCAATTGCCCAGAGAACAGGAGGATGAATAGATTCGAGTCAACACCCGACATCGAAGACGCGATCTATTTCAAAGATCTGGTACAAGTTTATCAGTTCGAGGATATACCCTCTGATGAGAGTATATATGAAGCCGAAGAAGACTTCGACAGCGAAGATTCTGATGGATCCACCGATTCAGAATCCAGCTGAAGAAGAGATACATCATCAGGAATGTGAAGATAGAACCGGATATTCTAGCCGGACGATTATCTCACAAAGCCAGATTGATAAAATCATGAAGAAAAACCTGAATATACAAAGATATCAGGGTTTTTCAGCCGGGAACATAGACCAAGTTCTAAGGAACTTCAGTCTAAAGAGTCGAAAGCACCATATTGTCTATGGAATCACGAGACGAGAAATGGCGCTGCCAATCGAGCTCACGGGGAATCAAGTGGAGATGTAGTTGATTCCAGCAAGCGATATCCGGGAAGATCTATCAAAGATGAAACCGGAAGTTGCGGAGAAGATGAATTGGATCCACATCGGAGCAATTCAACTTGTGCTTAAATCAGCCTTGTTCGTAGGAGTCGATTCACCAATTGACATTGCCATATGCGACAGGCGAGTACGAAACCTGCAAGATTTTGTGATGGGAACCATCGCAGGGAACCTATGTGTTGGACAAGTGGTGGGGATTATCTATCCAAAGATTGCTTACAATCTTAACGACACCAGCTTCAGCAAAGCCCTGACGTTGTATCAGGACTTCAAAAGAAAGGATTTAGTGGAAGAAGGGAATATACCTTATTCCATCACATATCAGGTATCCTATGCGCTTTCCAACTCCCATCATACAAAGTTATTTTTGGGAAAGCAATTTATCGAGATACCAGATATCTTCAAGAAGGTGACAATGGCGATTTGTCCCGATAGAGTTGAAATTCCACGATTAAGGGATGTGGATATTCAAATTCAAGACAGGGTAGTTATAAGACATGATCAAAGTCTTAGATTACATTCTGGGAGATTATCATTCCAGGGAGATAGGATTACTTCCCAACCTTTGGGAAGGAGCCTGAGTCTGAGACAACCTGCCCAACCAAGGTTGTTAGACTTCAACAAGACGGTTATCACCATCAAATGTCCAGAAGGATGGAGAGAAGTAACCACCAGATTTGATACTACAAGATGGGAAAATAATTTTCCTTGTAATATCTTGTATTATCTGGAACAACCGGAGATCCATCACTACAAGGCCATGATCGAGATGGGTGGATGGAAGGTTGAAGTCAAAGGCCGAGCAGGGAGAGAAGAGAATATTCTTATCCTCGGTCTAGATTTCCTCGAGAAATACAAGCCCTGGAGAAGCAGGGAAGGAGGAATGGAGATCACGATCAATGAGAAAAAACTACTGATCAAATGACAAGTCCATTCTCAATATACATTCCTATTGGAGTGTTGTATGAGAAATATAAGGCAGAATATTTTGCTGCCTATATTGATTCGGGTGCAGGAATATGCACAGCAAGACGTGAAATCTTCCCAGCAGAAATAGGGGAAGAACTACCACGGATTGCAGGACGAGATTTTTCCAAAAGGGTTGATATGACCACGATATGAACGACTCAAAGCTATCAAAACTATGCGGAAGCCTCAAGACTCGAACTACGTCAGCTATTACAAATTCAATCCAAATTCGCAATTACAAAATCGAAAACAGACCCGAAAATAACACGACCAGAAACTATAGCAAAACAACTCCGATTAAGCTGAAATTTTAACAAAAGTTCCTATTCGAAGTCAGGAACAACATATCCAAAATTCAGCCAATTCGCACGAGTAAAACTCAAGATTGTTCGGTGCTCAAATTCAGATCGATTCTAGGGCTTAAATCTTGCAATCGAATGGGTTTAGGTGAAATCAGGACTTGGACGAGGGAAGGGGTGATTATGGACGAAATATGAAGGTGAAACGAAGGCTGGACAGAAGGCGAAAAGACAAGAACAATATACGAAGAACAATTTTGAAGATTTACCTCAATACGGACCCCAAATCGACGAACGATTGAAACACGTATCACGGAAGCAATTCTTCGATGGCGTAGTTAACCCGAGACCCACAAGAGATCACGAACGAACTATAGATTCAGATTCAAGAGCCAATTCGAATCCTACCAAGAACTAGGGTTTGTGTATTTTCTAAAAAAATACGGTGAGACTAAAAAGAAATCTGTTTTTTTATTCAATCAAGTCTGAATATCAAAAACCTACGAAATTCACTTAAATACTACTAAACTCGAAATTTACAAGACTTGGGCTTGTAAATTATCGGGCCTAACTGAAATATAATAAATAACTCAACTGGCCCAATACATCTAAACAGTCTGTTGTAATTGGGCTCTAAATAAAATTAAATGGAATATTAATAAACTAGACGTCTTCCTCGATGGCCACAAAGTTCACTAACTTGTAGCTTCGAAGCTCCGCTCCATTGCCTTCAAGCATCTTCTGAATATAACACTGGAGATATCCTTGCAGCTTCTTAGCCCTCAATCTCGTCACGGGACCCCTAAGCTGCAATTCCGGGTTGAGTTCGTCCATGCTTGTCTCGACCTCATCAAGGGTCCTGATTCTATCAAAAGGAATCAAGGCCGTGGAAATCTTGATTGGAGGAGCAGGTCAGACGCCTTGGTATAATGTTAAAACCCCTCCAATTTATTTTCATGATACCGGTGCAGATATCTTGCTCGGTAACAATTTTCTGCAGATGTTCAAAAGATATATGCAGGATAATGAGAGGCAGAGATTAGTGTTCACAACGCAGTGTGATCACAAAATCATTGTTCAGAGATTGAAAGGAGCATTTAATCGACAAATGCCAATCAATTTTCGCAGTAAGCGTGGTGATGAAGGACTACTTCGGAACCCAAAAATGTAGGACCAGAGAAGATTCAACGAAGCATTGTTGAATTATAGGATCAAAGGGGAACTTAGCAAAACGATGAAGAAAACATTGCTAAGATCCAGATCTTAAAGGTATCTTTAATTTGTAAAGATATTGAAACTGATACACAGGTATCATTGGAAGATGTCAAAAGGAAAATTGTACGTTGTTACAATGAGAATCCTTTGGCATGGTGGGAAAAGAATCAACTCAGAGCAACCTTGACGGTCAAACCAGACAAGGTTCACGAGTTTGTTCGATACAGGCCAATCTTGATGAATATCAAAGATCAAGAGGACATGAAGGGCATTATCAAGGAACACCTTGATATGAAGTTGATCGAACCAGGGAACTCACCATACAGTAGCCCAGGCTTCTTGGTAAGGAATCATGGTGAGATTAAAAGAAATAAACCTCGACTTGTTATTAATTACAAAGGTATTAATGACATTTTGGAATTCGATGGTTATTTCATACCAAGTAGAGAACACCTTATTAACTGCATAAGAAATGCAAAGGTTTTCTCAAAGTTTGATTGCAAGTCAGGTTTTTACCAGATTCGCATGGAGGAAGGGAGCAAGAAGTTCACAGCTTTTTCTACTCCACAAGGACATTACGTTTGGAACGTAATGCCAACGGGGCTAGCCAATGCACCCCAGATATTTCAGAGGAAGATGGATAATTTATTTAAAGATTATTCATCATTTATGTTCGTTTATATTGATGACATTCTTATAACGTCAAAAGATATGAATGAACACAATAAACATCTTGAGATCTTTGCAGATGTTTGTTACAGAGAAGGGCTAGTACTGTCTGAGAAAAGGGCAGTTATAGCAACCCGGAAAATGGAATTTTTGGGAATCGAGATCGATGAGACGGGGATTATTTTGCAGGATCATATCGTGCAAAAAGTGAAAGACTTCCCAGAAGACCTCAAAGAAAAGAAGCAACTTCAAAGCTTCTTAGGAGTTGTTAATTTTGCAGGAGCGTTCATTAAGAATCTTGCAAAATACAGGAAGGTCTTTAGTCCACTCCTAAAGAAAGATGTGTCATTCATCTGGACTGAAGAACATAAGGAAGGAATGAGAGTATTGAAAGGAGTATGTGGGAACCTCCCCAAACTTTCAATACCACATGACAAAGATGATTTAGTCCTGTATACCGACGCGAGTGATCATTGGTGGGCAGCAGTCCTTACAAAGATCACACCCAATGGAGAAGAACCATGTAGATATTGCAGCGGGTTATTCTCAGCAGATGAGGCCGTCAGATGGCACATTAACGAGAAAGAATTCTTTGCAGTTCGAAAGGCGTTTAAAAAATGGCCTTTATTCTTATTAGCAAAGAAATTTGTTCTGAAAGTTGATAACACGCGGGTTAAAGCTTTCTTAAAAAACAAGATAGAATCTAAACCTGAAAAGGCTAGATTACTAAGATGGCAAGCTGAATGTCAATATTTTGTTTTTGACATTATTATTGTGAAATCTCATGAGAATGTTCTTGCAGATTTCTTGACAAGAGATGGAGCCAACTGAGTGTAGCTCGGACTTAAATGCAGTTAAGGCACTGGATGGAGACGTTCCACTTGTCTCCACCATTTCAGAAGATGAAATCTCAACTCGACGAGCTTGGGGTTTATGGGTCTGTCTCACAGAGATGGACAAAGTCAAGTACCAGTTCAAATTTTCTCAGAACTCGGTAAACGGATCCTTCCTGTTAAATACTATGACAGGAAAAACAACAAGATTTGCAGAGGAAGCTTTCGAAAGGAAAAGAACTCTGCTATGGGAAAACAAGCTGGTGGTGAGCAAAGAGACTCATCGCAAATACTGCAACATGGCTCATTTTGGCCATTGGGATGAACGCATCTGTTCGTCATGCCCAAACCAGAAAGAGCTTGAGTTCGGGAAAGGATTCATGCCAAGAGCAGGACGCGCCCGAGCCACCGACAAGAAGGAGTCACAGGCATTTCCAGCCAAGAGAATGCCAAGGGCCCCGGGGAAAGGTTTTCCCAACAAGAAGTAATAGAGTCATGTGACTCTACGCAAGAGAAACCCCACCCAAAAAGAAGACGACAATGGTGGGTGGACGGACAATGACGTACGTTTCACCAAAGTTTCGGTGGAATTCAAAAATGGAGGTCCCAGACTCCATTCATCAAGACGCATTATCATCACTTTCGGTGAAGATAATTATAGGCCAACCCATACCGAATGCATTATTGAAAGCTTTCGGTGGAGATAAAGACAGGTCGGCCCTCACCACTACCGAAATTTTCGGTAAAGAAGGAATATGCCAACGCATTTGGCATCCAAGGCAATAATGCAGGAACTAGGAGAACCAATCCTGCATCTATATAAAGAGAAGAACGAAGGAGGAGAAGATCATCGAACATTTTCTTCAGCTTCTTCAAAATAAACTCTGTAATAGTTTTCCAGTATTTAGTTTATGCGAGTTTTTACTTCCGCTACCATAGGTAGCTAAACAAGTTTGTCTCCTCCCAAAAGGAGATAATCTATATGTAATAAATAGTTTATAATTCCCCAATAAAAGTTTGAGCTTTTGTTCATCACCTTTTGCCGAATTTTAATTTTTTGTATACCAACCAAATACTCTACGCCCCGGGTAGGAAACGAACGAGGGTTGTGCTGTTTGCTGCTGAAGGAATCCGTGGCTGGAACCATCCGGTGCTCCGCGTGGTTGGAATGCGTTTGCCGTAAAACCCAGACGGATAGGACCCGGCAGCAACTCGGTCGAAAAGGTATGAAGTTGGTTTTATGAAAATTTTTAATTTTACGGAAGAGTGATGGCCTGATGAAATTATGCATGGCTAGGAGTGGAAATATACAAGAACAAAGAGAAATTCTGGAATAAAGGGCATAAATGACTTTTTAATACAAAAATGGGTATAGAAGTTAGTGGTGGCCACGGTTCCGTTTCCGGTTCGGAACCGGAACCGAACCGAACCGGCGGTTCCCGGTTCCACACCCTTGGAACCGGAACCGAACCGCCTATCTCACGGTTCCATATCCGGTTCCTAACCGGCGGTTCCGGAAAAAATACATATATATATATATATATATATATATATATATATATATATATATATATATATATATTTTTTTTTTTTTTTAATTTTATAATTTGAAATTTAAACATAGTATTCAATAAAGGTAGAAACTACATTCAAATATATAAATGTTAGTTTCACACCAACTTATATTATTTTTCAATGTGGGAGGAGTTCTCTACATTTATAGAGTGTTATCTCCTCCCAACTCTAGTATTTTTTCGATGTGGGACAAGTAAAGGTGTGAGATGTGCTCAAAGAAGAAGAGATATTTGTCAAAGAAGAAGAAGGTAGTTGTCCCACATCGAAAAAATACTAGAGTTGGGAGGAGATTACACTCTATAAATGTAGAGAACTCCTCCCACATTGAAAAAATAATAGAAGTTGTTGTGAAACTAACATCTATATAATTGGATATAGTTTCCACCTTTAAATTATTAATAATATATATATATTATTAATAATTAAATTTTGAATTATTAAAAAAATATTTTTAAAAAATAATAAATTGGCCGGTTCCAACCGGTTCTGAACCGGAACCGCCGGTTCACGGTTCTGGCCTTCAAGAACCGGAACCGGACTGCCGGTTAGTCCGGTTCCTTTGGCAGTTCGGAACCGCCGGTTCCGGTTCCGGTTCCAGAACCGGCGGTTTCGGTTCCGGTTCCCGGTTTTAACCGGCGGTTCCGGTTCGGTTGGGCAGCACTAATAGAAGTTATGCTTTTTAAATGGTGGGTATAAAAGTACTACTTCTTATAAAAATGAGTATTTTCAAACTTGACCCATTATAAAATTACAACACAAATTTAAGTATTTTTTGTATATCATATATATACACATTTTTTTTAATAATAAAATGTTGATAAAAAAATTAAAATTCATGATAAAATTATTATATAATAGCAGAATGAACCTAAGGAACCTATATCATACTCCATACTAGCATCTCAAATTATAACAGTAGACACTTGTTTTAGCTAGATTAGACTTCAAATTTGTAAGAAGCTCCTCAATCTCTTTCATACTTAACCTTGTTTCTTTACAAGAGATACTGGAGTCCGATGGATTCCCATCAAATTTTAAGATCTGACACCAGATAACCTAAGCTTGGTTGGTATCATCTTTGTTGGGTCAAATGGACAATATATAGTGAAGTCCCTGTTTTTGAGGTTCAATGCTACTTATACGTTGTCTGTTATATGTTCATTCTGGAACCCCCTTGGATGATGAGGCTGCACAAAGGGGCACTTCTGTCTACCTCTAACAGAAGGTGCTCTCCTTTTTCTTAGTTACTTGTTTGTATTTTGTTTCCAGAACCTGCACTATTGCTGTGTTTCCCTTGATATTTGTTCATTACGTGCAGATGTAGAGAGGCTGACCTTTTCTGTTATATGGGTACATGCTTCTCTCATCATAACTGGATATGCAATGCTTACGTACCATTACTTCTCCCGTTTCCAGAGATTTAATGTATTTTGTGAATTGAGATCTAAATTTGCTTCTCAAATGGCTATACTAGCAGAATATCTGGTGCATAATTATTAGCCTTATGGATGCTTTATGAGTTTATATTAGTTGGACAACTGAGAGAGTACGATTGCTTCACTTTGAAGAGCAATTTGTTGCCAATTCCTTATGCATTTAGTGGTGATATAGACATTCTCTTCTTGGTGGGTTGGAGGTTGGGAGATCTTTCAGCTATTGACCAAAATGAGACATGGAATTTCAACCTTTAATTTTAATTTTAATTTAATTACAGTCCTATGTGATTGCTGAACCAAACAAAACAACTGTAGGATTACCCCTAATCTGTTTATACATTATCTTCTGTGTATCCTAGATGGAAACTGCCTCTGTCTACTAGCACTTGCCTACTTTTTTGTGGAGTCTTGCAATGATACATGAATTAGTTATCCGGTAGATCTTTTCTTCTCCGCATAACAGTATTATCTTCGTTGTATCTGATTCATCTCCCAAATCCTTAACTTCGCAGTCGCTTGGCTGATCCATTAACTACAGATTTGCTGAATCTCAACAAATTAGCAGCCAAGGTAACCTATGAAAAAAATTGCTGTGCAAACAGTCTTTCTTTTCCCTTCTTTCGGCAATAATATAAATTGCTGTGTAACTCATGATCCTCTTGATCATGCTTTCTGATGCTCTTATCTTTCACCAACATAACTTTATTATCTGCTGATTTGTAAATATCATCAAGTTAAGAACGCTGATGCACTTTTTAGATTATGTCCTGTAAATTTAATTGATTGAGTGTCAAGATGTGCAGCTAATTATGTTGTTTTGCGTTATTGGACATCACTTGACACTCCATTCAATTCAATTTTCTGTTATCTTGGTTGCTGTATACGTTTATGTGCAGGCATGTAATGTACCAGATCAGAGAAGCAAACCAGATGATAGAGGAGTTAATGCTTGCTGCTAATATATCTGTAGCTAAAAGATTCTTGAACATTTCACATCTCTGTTAAGGTACTGTTGAGATCTCTTTCATTGGTTTTACTGAGACTAGTAGAGATTGCGTGCATTCGCACGTAAATACTACGATTAAATTATTAAAGAATTATTTTCTTCGTTTCCTTCTGAAAAAAAAAAATCTATTATGAGCTCTAAAACAAATGTACACAATCCATCCGTTTGTAATCAATCCTATACTGCAAAAAAAAGTTATCTCCAAGAAACTATGAAATTTCACAACCAGACTTTTCATCTTTCCAGAAACGAACGCCAAAGATCGAAGGAAGAAGGGCAAGAGTTTTCGCAGAATGTGTTTGTCAAGTATAATAAAGAGCTGACAAAAATATCAGCAAGTCACCAAGAAGAAGGCCAACCACATCAAACACAAATTTGGGGGCAAATAATCCCCACACCTGCATTCAAATCATATAGCAATATTACAATGTAATCGTTCAATGCTAATGAGTTAGCTCGAATGCAGGAAAAAGTCGAAATACGAGGGTACCATCAGATGTCGCCTCTGTATTGTGACGCATAGCATTGTAACTGTAGCTGTTATGGCTGTAATCAGTCCATACATCAGATACACCTGAAGACAATAACACGCCTATAATTCACAGCTAAAGTTCTGATGGAGAATATTAACGAGACTTTTCAAGAACTTACTTGACATAATCTAATAGATAATATTTGTTTGTTCGGCTTCAGCGTATAACTGCGTGCAACGAGAGCAAGACCTAATATAGGAAGGATGTGCGAAAATCCAAATGTGTCAATGGTGAGTAGTATTGCTTGTCGAATGAGATGGAATTCATCGAACCTGAAATAGTGTATGTTGATTAATTTAGATGCATTGATAATATTTTGTCAGGCATTTCGAAGAAGGAAAAAGTAAGACACCCTAGAAAAGTTATGGCATGAAAAACTAAATGGAAAGAACGAAAAGGAACACGAGTGTTCTCACCCAATAAAGGCCGCTGCATATCTGAGGCCATCAAAAGCACACCTACACAGGAAAAGCATCATGATTTCAAACGAGGGAAAAATGAGAAGGGGAAAAACATTTTAATAAAATAAGTTATGGCCCATAGTAAAACATTTAACACCAAATCAAGATGACAAAGTTTCGTATAGTTAAACTTGGTCGAAGCAGAAAATGTCTTACCAATGACCGGTGCTGAAAAACAAGCACACAGCCAGAAGGCTCCATTGGGTTACAGGAAGAGCATAAGAGAGTGAAGATCCAGCATAGTCATTTTTGGCGTTCTGTTCCAGTGCCATTAATCTAGTAATGCACCAGCCTATAGGAAAATATATTAATATCTGAGCTAACTTATAAATAACCATCAGTTTTAATATAAAGTAACCCATTGAATTATAATATACACAAGAAACAGATGGATTATAAAAAGATTACAAGGTAAAGGAAGAACCTCCAATCAGCAAAGCCAAGAAAGCAAGAGGGCCTTGTTTCCCGGACAATATAATGATCGTTGAACTCCATGTGGATATCAAGGCTAATGCTTTTGCAACTGTAATTTGATCGAAATCCGAGGCTCTCCCCCTATCAATCAGTTGACCTATGACCAATACTGAGAGTTGTAGAATTCCAGCAGCATAGATCACTTGAGGTATTAGATTTCCTTTTATAAGCCAAAGTGAACCGTTTGAACTCAGTAGACTACTATCTGAGGCCCAGTTTAAGAGTATGAGCATAAAATTAAATGAAGTTCCTGCAACAACATACTTCAAAATGCCCTGAGAAGAACAAGAAGTGATGCTCTTGTACAGAAGGTATGCGATGATAATAAGAGCTACCATCGGAAGACCTTCAGCAACATACATCCAGAGCTCAGAATAATTGTCCATTCCCACCATGTTCGAGACGTTTACCTTCAAGAACAATGAGTTCACAGCCTGCTTTAACTGTCCTAGTTCAATACTGATTCTGAGAAAAGGAACCAAAAGACAAAGCACAAGTGCCTGCAGGTTTCAAATCAACTTTAGCAAAAAGCAATATAACGATACTGGGATGCGTGCAACAAAGACACAAAATTCAATAAATGTCGGCAAAATCACTGAACAAAATAAGATGGTAAAAGCCTACTTCAAAGAGCATCATCTTCTTTGTTATAGCATGACGTAGTTGAAGTATTGCAGTAGTTGCCAAAAGAAAACTTGCCACTCGCCCTTCTTCAACTGCATCAAAGTAATATGGAATGAGTAAAAGTAGCAAGCGAAGGAAAAAGAGAGCCAAAATGCAAATATTAGAATCAGATATGGTGCTTACGAATAAAGCTGTTGGAAAGGATACTCAATGCACGTATCAGAATTACAATACTAGAAAGATTAGCCCCGAATAAATTCTTAAAATAGTCGGACAAGAACGAGTGGAGCCCACGGAACTTGTCCAGCCTCCTGATAAGAAAGACGTTCAGATAAAGTGAACTTAACATGATGCAAAAGCCTATGCCCATCATCTTCAAATTGAATTCGGTCCAGTTGGACCGAGCTAGTGCAGCAACACTTTCCAGAAACTTAGAGTATGCATCAAGTTGTCGTTTGACTAGATGTGGTGATACAGAAGCCCCTGATACATTTCTTGAAGTGATTGACCAAAGCTCTTGTGCCTCTGAATAAAGCTCTGATACATGCAGCAAGTCTTTTTCCGAAAATCCAATCAATGATAAAGATGAATAGACATCAATATATTTCTTCACCTACATAAGCAAATCCTGAGTCGTAGAAAAGGGTGGCAGCACTTAATTTATTATGGCAGAAAAGAGTAGATAAATGCTAGATGCTGATTACCAGAAGCAACTCAACTGTGTACCAGATATGTTAAGTTTATCTTAAAAGTACATCGCATAAGAATGGCATGGAACACGTATACACATTTTGTTAGGAATAACGTGAGCAGGTCAGTGGAGTGAACACCTAATTCAAAGCTTGGGTTTAGTTAGCTAGGTTCCGTATATTTAATTCAGTTAGTGCTTTTAACAAACATGCCCATGGCCAAGCTACATTCTTCTTTGTAAGGTTAAGCGCACATACTAGTTGATATGGAGATGGTAGCTAGGCTTGAAGTCTAGTTTTTTTGCGGTTATGGACCTAGTAACTTCCTTCAATCAAGAGATTCGATTCAACCAAAGCAAGACATGCCCATCCGTGCTAAAACACTCATTGACATGTCATAATAGAGCATATACAGGTGTATGCCATCGTATTGTAGACCAATAATACCAAATTCACCTAGATGAGACATATTTACGAGTACATAAACACAATCAGGCATGCTTGACAGGCTGAAAGCAGCAATTTTGCAGGAATTTTAACTTCCTTCACTTGTATGATCCAACATTACTGCTTTCATGAACACTGCTCAAGGGTTATTTCCAAACCAATATTTCGCAATACGGACCATATCAACCCTTTCGATATAGAAAGAAATTTCCTGAACGAAAGGAAATTTGTATGGATTTTATCACTATCCCTACAGACCGACTGCATGGGGAACATGCAAAGCTTGACAAATTATCATATGATGAAACATACAAAACCAGCTCGGATATGGTTAAACTTGTAAAGAATAGTGATTAGTGACAGGAAACCAAGAATCGCCTCAGAAAAATAACAAGTTACAGGCCGAATGCCAAGAAAAGGATGAAAATAAGGAAACATGTACCTGCCAAGAATTAATACAAAGCGCATTCACATAGTTCAGCACCCCACTTTGACCTTCTGATAGACTTTGATCATCACAAGTTGCTGACTCCTTTTGGTTCCTTGTACCACCAGCTAAGGAAAATAGTTCAGAGTTAACATGCCCAATACTGAAAATAGGTAATTTCATCAGAATTATATTTGACCAATAAAAAATATAGGGAGAGATAATAGCTACAGAATTCCAGTAAGAAATGTCATGAAGTGCACTGGATTTCCCATTTCATTAAAGATCTTAGACAAGAGAACAAAGTGCATTCTTATTCAGACTTTAAAGCGATAAACACTTGAGACCCAATAAACAGAACAGAAAGCCAAGATTTCCAAGTCTGATCTAGACAAGAAATCACCTAACCCTAAATCCTATAGTTGCAGAAAGACTGGAATGCCAATACTGAACAAGATAATGAACACAAGTTTTGATAGAATTCTCGGATCAGTTACCTTCCAAAAGGAAATGGAATACCAAGCAGGGCAGAGACAGTTGCAGCAAAATCAAGCTGCAAACAAAGGCTAGGATAAGTGGGATTATTCGGACAAACTTATTATTGAAATCCTGAGCATCCTGACATTAATTTAATTACCAAACCTGTTGAATTGAGCTAGTGCAAACTCGCCGTCCATGCTGTAAATAAGAACAGACAGACAGTATTTAAGGAAGAACTGAATATTTAAATTTATCATTAGATGAGTAAAATAGTGAAAATTGATGTGTTATACACAGAAATCCAAACCCCTTTAATTTTAGAATTTGGTGGAAATGGAAATTGGCATGTATTTTATATTTGACAAAGATAACAGGACCAATGAAATTCTGAGAAAGCTTTTGGGTTTATAATTAGGTTTATTAACCATGGCAGAAGGTATATCACTATCTAGACCAACATAATTTACTGAAACTCATCAAGTTATCCATGAGGAGAGCCATATCAAGCCTTGCAACCTCTTCTTTCCCATTTGAGTGGTCAGAGAAGAATTTTCTTTTTTGTTTCCTAGGATTTGGTGAGTATTAATTTTCGAGGTTAAGAATGAGAGTTATATCCACAGAGAAATTGCTCAATGGTTCACCAGGGATGTTACCAGAGGTCTTCAACAAGAAACTTGATTTGTGTAAAAGGAATATCACAATAATGAGAACTGAGTTTCAACTTTTGCAATTTCCTATAGGATCTTCCTCCCCCAATATTTCTTGT
The DNA here is from genome assembly GCA_029379335.1 of Thymus mandschuricus. Classification (NCBI taxonomy): domain Eukaryota; kingdom Viridiplantae; phylum Streptophyta; class Magnoliopsida; order Lamiales; family Lamiaceae; genus Thymus; species Thymus mandschuricus. The sequence continues at coordinate 38,363,526 of CM057075.1, read as the reverse complement.
TATCTGGTGCAGCTATTTCCTGATCACTAAACATTCTGCGTATACAAAGTGAGGGCATTCTAGTAATGCTGGGGTATGAGGATTTAGACATACCACATCCAATAGGCAAGACGAACTCTCAGCTGTAGTAACTGATGGATGAGGCTTCTTCGTAGTCAATGCAAAAATAGCTGTTTCCACCTGCATAGCATATTGCCGGTATTAGTACTCAGCAGTGATCTCATATCCTTAGATAAACTAAAGAGAGAGAGCACCTCCTCAGCAGTGCCTCCACCATGGTCACCATTGAGTGTCTGCCCATGATCTCCCATGACAAGAAGCATTGAATTTTCATGCAAACCACCAGGTCCACTTTGGCTCTCCAGTATATTGACAACTTTCTGGAGAATTTACGAAAAGCAAGTTAATGGTTATGATAGAAGAAAAGGTTCAATAGGAAAAGACTGTCATAAACAAATATTTAAGACTTGCCATGCCGAAAGTGATGGAAAGATACTTGGGAAAAATTGTAACTCAATTGGCATTTCTACTTGGTTTTTGTTGCTACTACATAATAGAAAATTAACGTAAGTACCTCGATAACTCCATTGTATTGCTCCAACTTTTCTATCATTGGGGCAGAGTCCACGCCAAATATATGCCCTGCATGATCCTGTATCATGGCTTTTATATAAGACAATATACATGAGGTTGGGGTGGAGGGTGTGTGTGAAAAGGAGAGAATAAGTGAACACATTTGGAATCCCAAAAGGTCCGAAGGAGGAGGAGTAGGGGTAGCTCACCACACCCAGAAAATGTGCTATTAGCACATCCCAATCGTCTTTGTAGAGGGTGGGGAATAAGTTCGTGATGCAACCATTGTCAACCTGACAAAAGAAAGCCATGAAGAATAAAACGTAAATAAAATGAAAAGGTATATGGAATGAACACTCAACATAGGACATGTTGTAGACAAGAATCATGCTCTCATCAAGTACCACATGGTGAAGGCTGTTTCTTTTCCCTTTTTGCTTTATAACATTATTTCATTTATTCCAAGTAATTAATACTCCGTCTGTCTCTTCCTAAGTGACCCTTTTATGTTCATATATGAGGTATAAAATAATAAAATAGGTCACTTAGGAAGAGATAGAGGGAGTAATTAGTTCGGACCTATGGGTTGTGGGATCCTGGGTGGGATTAAAACTCTAGGTCAAATTAGTTCTCACCAGATAATAGGAGAACTTGTGTACAACCCCACTTGAGCTAGAGAGGGTAAGTGCACCTTTCTCATGAGTTCTGTTATTTATTTATTTGAGTAGTCAATTCTTTCATATTACCTACTATTTCAGTGTTTGATGGCAATCTATTTTGACTCTTAACAGGATTTGACATAAAATACTAACTTTAACAGGCCCAAGTATATCCAACAAACATAAGAAATTATCAATACCGTATCAAGGTCTTTGACATTAAAAGATGGGAATGGATATGACGTGGCAAATTGGTCTGGGAATAATTGCACCCACGTATCATCCCCCATCATCACCACTCGCTTCCCATTTTGAACCAACTACAAGGAAGACAATGGGTTAAAGTGCAGGCGTAAGCAAAATGGAAAAAGAATAACATGCATTGTAAATGCTCAGTATAAGGTAATTATGAGTAATAGGGCAGACCTGATTGATCAAGTTATCTTCAAGAATTGCTGGAGCACCAAAACTGTTCCCAACATCAATAAATGTGGGAAGTCCGCCCGTAGTCAAGCCCTGGGTGTGAAAACCTTAATAATTACGGCATCAAGATGCATCGTTCATAGTGAAGCATGTCTGAAGGTATTGCTTTTTCCCATCAATGTATAAATGAGGAGTCTCTTAACCCACTCAAATACTTGACGTAGAAGATAAGTAAATTCATCACAGTGTTCAATCTAAAAAAGTAAAACCTACCCCTGTCACATCAGCGGGTGGGCAGGGGAGCATTTCTCATTACTTAGATGCATGACATACACCTACTAAAGCTCCATGATTATGACTGAAGCTCTGAGCTTGAGTAATATACTGAAGACAATATCGTTATTTTTGTTATATACCGTCATAAGCAGCTATATATTCTCAGATCTCTGTTGTTAGACCATGCAATAGAAGACCAAATAGCAATGTTCACTTAAGATAGTTAAGAACAGTAGAACATGGGAGCTAGTATAAGCCTTCGATCAGTATTTACAGAAAAATACTAATATAGAGGCTAGGTAGCCAAGAAGAGTTGGTGGATGTCATCATCTGCAAACATTGACAACTAGAAAACGAGCAACTTTCCATGATATTGTGTTTCTCAAACTAGTGCTAATATTTTGCCAACCAGATGAACTAGTCTATATTCCGACCAACTGCCATAATCCCACTGATAATAACAGCACAATTGATCACATTAAGTAACCAAGTCTAATAAGCAAACATTTACTACTAGATAATTCTATTCAGCCATAGATAGTAAAATATGTGCCCCAAGTTATTATTCAGAGCAAAAGGGCAACTACAAATATTCACCTTTAAACGCTGCAAGCTGGTGGTAGGGGGATCAGCTATTGCTTTAAAAATTCTAGCCGATGATTCGTTCCGAGAAGCAAGTTCATGCAACACTTGCAACCTGTCCATCCATGGCTTTTTCTCTAGAAGTATATAATACATACTTTTCAGCTAAGTGGGCATGAATTTTTGCAAATAGACAACTCAAGAAAGCAAAAAATGCACATTTTACTAGCTCACAAATCACAATATACCTGCAAAAAAGGTGCTCGGAGCCACAAAATCAAACCTACACAAAATATACCTCATATTAAACACTTGAATAGAAAGGGGAAAAAACCAATAGGGTAAAACAATCCCAGAGAGAGAAATTGAACCTGATAGCATCTAGAACAATGATAACAAGACGATCAACAACAGGTTCGGTCCAACAGCTTCCATTACTAGCACCTCGATCACGAGGAGGATGAAAGCAAGGCGACTCAACGACGTCGTCGCATTTGCTGTACTGGGAAAGCTCTGTTCGAGTGAGAAGGAAACCTCTTGTAAACAGTAAAATGGCGAAGCAGTGAAGCAGCATTATCCCCAGAAACGCGGTGAATGCCCATCTCCGAACACTCCAATTCTCAGGCACTCCCATTCTCCCCTATATGTACAGATCTTCTTCGAACGAACTTCGAAAGTCTCAATTTTGAAATAATTTTGAAAATCGATGGCTTCAAATTCTACCGATTAACGGATTAAGTATCAGAGACTCGGAAACTCGGCGAAATCTTCAATAGATTTGGTAGCAAAGAGTTAGGGTAAAAATCGAAAGAAAATCAGAGAGCAAAGTAAAGTTAGGGTAAAGACGATGATCACTTCCTCAGCTCAAATTCTTGTCAATTTTTTAAATTATTTTGTATATATATTTATTTAAGACAATATATAGTGTTTTACCCACTTTCAACTTGTAAAACAAAAATTTGCTTTGTATGTTTAAAAACACAACTTATACCCTATTTTTGCTTTGGTTTCCTATTATGCCCTTGCTTTTAAAACAAAAATTTGCTTTGTATCTTTAAAAACACAACTTATACCCTATTTTTGCTTTGGTTTCCTATTATGCCCTTGCTTTATTAGGCTTGGAGTACTTTTGAATTTTTCTCTTTCTTCTCACCAATTTCTTCTTCATATATGCATAATCTCCCACTCTATTTTTGAAACTTCACTCTCTCTCTCTCTACCGCTCTCTCTCTTTCTCTCTCTACCTCGCCGGCCATGGAGATCCTCACGTCAAGCTCCTCAAGAACACCCCGCCGAAACACCGCGACGACGCTGTCACCTCCCTCGTCCACAAGGCCCACTTCCGCGCCTCTGACCCCGTCGGCGGCGCCTATGCCGTCGTGCGCGAGCTCCTCCGCCGCCTCGAGCTGTGTAGGGCCGAGCTGAGCCTCCTCTCCGACCAAACCCTCTCCCTCTCTCTATTTTATTTCTTAACTCTCTCTCTCTTTCTCTCTCTACCCCTCTCTCTTTTTCTCTCTATCGCCGAGGATGCTCTCAAGGAAGGAATGGGCGGTGGAGGTGGCATGCACGATCCTTTTGATAAATTCTCATCATTCTTTGGTGGGAGCCCGTTCGGAGGTCAGAAACTTGGATCTATACAGTTTTAACCTCATGTAGCTTAGCTATTTGTCTTTGAACTTTTCTATGTTTGTTGGTAGTTGATTTGTACTTCTTCCCACTTGTGTATGCGTAAATCAGGTGGTGGTGGTAGCAGCAGAGGAAGAAGGCAAAGAAGGGGAGAAGATGTTGTGCATCAACTGAAGGTTTCTCTTGAGGAGCTTTACCTCGGCGGCGCCGAATCGACGCCGGAATCTTCTGGGTCCTCCGGGTCCGGCTCCACCAGCGCCGGCGAGACAACGGCGGCGGATTTTGAGGATCTGGGCCTCGCGGCGGAGGCTGTCTAACCCATCGAAAGTGGCCATGCCCGAGCTCATCGCTCGGCGGATCGTCTCCGAGCCGGCACAGCTCGAGCTCCGCCCTCTCTACCCTGCCGTCGCCCTCTCTCTCTCTCCCCCCGTTGTGAACTTGAACACCCTTTCAATTTTTTTCAATTTAGATGGATTCATTTTTCAATTCTTTTTTTTTTCAATTTAGAGGTGAGGAGTAGTAGATGAATCGAGCAATTCATTTTTTTTTTTTTTTTCAATTTAGATGGATTTAATATCATTAATGAATGTTTGAGTTTTGACTTTGTATTTCCTCTTGAAGGATTACTAGTACACAGTACGAAATATATAAAAAAGATTACTAGTCTTGTGTAAGTTTTTGTTCAATTTACATGATATACTAAAGTACACAGTACGAAAGGAAGAAAAGCTTACTGTGTACTCAAGTACACAGTAAGAAACACAAAAAATATTACTAGTCTTGTGTAAGCTTTTGTTCAATTTACATGATATACTAAAGTACACAGTACGAAAGGAAGAAAAGATTACTAGTTTTGTACAAGTTTTTGTTCAATTTACACTTGCATGTTTTTACGTCACTTGCATGTTTTGTACGCTTGCATGTTTTTACGTCTGAATCTAATGTTTTTACTTAAGTACACAGTACGAAATACAAAATAAGATTACTAGTCTTGTGTAAATTTTTGTTCAATTTACATGATATACAAAAGTACACAGTACGAAAGGAAGAAAAGCATACTGTGTACTTAAGTACATGGTACGAAATACAAAAAAAAATTACTAGTCTTGTGTAAGTTTTTGTTCAATTTACATGATATACTAAAGTACACAGTACGAAAGGAAGAAAAGCTTACTGTGTACTTAAGTACTCAGTACGAAATACAAAAAAAGATTACTAGTCTTGTGTAAGTTTTTGTTCAATTTACATGATATACTAAAGTACACAGTACGAAAGGAAGAAAAACTTACTGTGTACTTAAGTACACGGTACGAAATACAAAAAAAATTACTAGTCTTGTGTAAGTTTTTGTTCAATTTACATGATATACTAAAGTACACAGTACGAAATGAAAAAAGCTTACTGTGTACTTAAGTACACAGTACGAAATACAAAAAAAGATTACTAGTCTTGTGTAAGTTTTTGTTCAATTTACATGATATACTAAATTACATCAGTACGAAAGGAAGAAAACCTTATTGTGTACTTAAGTACACAGTACGAAAGGAAGAAAAGCTTACTATGTACCTAAGTACACAGTAAGAAACACAAAAAAGATTAATAGTCTTGTGTAAGTTTTTGTTCAATTTACATGATATACTAAAGTACACAGTACGAAATGAAGAAAATCTTATTGTGTACTTAAGTACACAGTACGAATGGAAGAAAAGCTTACTGTGTACTTAAGTACACAGTAAGAAACACGTTTCGTACTTATTTGTATGGAACACAGTATGATTTGTAACACCAAAATTACCGGAAAGAGAGAGAGAGATGGTGGTCAAAGTCAAAAAGCAAAAAACAAAAAGAAAGGACATTATGGACTTATGGTACAAAATTTGAAAATATGGGTATATTTTTATCTTTTAAACATCCAAAGCAAATTTTATGTTTTGAAGTTCAATTAGGCTATTTTCATTTTTGCCTCTTTATTTAAAGGGTATGTTCTTGTATTTTTCATTTCATTTTGGATTAATCACCGACAAAAATATTAAACTGTTTTTTTTACAAAAAAAAATTATTTTATGTAATCAAAATTACTCTAGTATTAAATTTCAAACTATCAATTTGTTATCGATTCTACCAACAATTCCAATTTCTGTCGAAAAATTAGATTGAGGGTAAAATCGATAACAAATTGTTACTTTGGGATTTTCAATAGTTTAAAATATTTATAATAAAAGATGAATAGTTTAGGATTTATTTTTTTTTCCTGTAATTAACCCTTTTATTTAAGGGATTACAGTACTTAGTTTTGTTGTCACAATAATGCACTAATTTTGTTGTCACGTTTTATTCAATCACAAACAAAAAAGATTTTTTTTTTTTTTCCATGTTTAAGCTTATCGGTAGAAATTAAATTTCGAGCAAAACTTCCAAATTCGAATAATTTGTAACGCCAATATCTAATTTTCGGTTAATTCTTTCAATAAAAGGAATCATTTTCCTCTCACAACATCCATTTATGAGTACCGAAACAAAGGTACATAATTACGACGGACCAAGTGAGTATATATACCAACATTCATTCCCCAATACCGAAACAAAGGTGCATGATTACGACGAACCAAGTGAGCATATTTGTCTTTACTAGATTGCTAATTCTGATAACAAAAATTACGTATAATTAGATTCACTAATCTATCTCAAAAAATTGAGATTTTAGCCTCTTTAAAAATCACGAAACTACAAACTAATCTCCAATATCTTCATATAAAGCTTAAAATTTTGTATCATAACTAATTCAACCCTTCCCTTTTTCCATTCGCTTAAAGGGACGAAAAATCTCACTTCGTTGGACACAAAATTGTTAATGAACCGAACTGAACCGAACCAAACCAAACTGTACACAGGGTTTTGCACATGTGTATATAAACAAGACTATAACACACCGACAGGCACAACCGAACCAAACAATAATTCATAATAAACGGATCGAAATAACCACAAGACTCCGATCCACTATCGGGTCGAAAAGGAAGGTTGAAGCATGCATATAGTTACTGTAAGAGCCAAACACTTCCCCACAAGCATCAGTGACAGCAAATGTCAAAGAGTGACACCAACAACAGAGCAAACATTCAAGTAGAGGCGATTTCTCCAATTTTACAAGGTAAGTTTTTTTCTCAAGTGCTTATCCATAGGGACATCTAAAAGCATGGGGTTAAGTGCACGAACGAGCAAGCACACCGTCTTCTCATTCTTCAGCGGCACTTGCAGCACTCAAGTCGACATTAAGATCCAGTACCTGACGAATCAGCAGATAACGGTCATTCAAGTTAATTTACGGTAGATAATGAAGAGGTAAGGCGAGTTTGGTGAGATTTAGGTTGGGAGGCTTTACTCTTACCTTTCCTGTAATCAAGGTATACATATTGAGCACATCATCGACAGTGGACTCGAAGTGAGTGGTGGCATCGTAACTCTGTGATGCAAGGCAATGTCAGTACATAGATATGGAAAAGATAGCGAATCAAGTAATAGCTGAGGATGCGTATTATCTAGAAACTTACCGTTGATATGAAGCAATTGTCTAGAGAAGGCTCGTTGACTGGTTCAAATCGGTCATAAGTCTCAAAGAAAATCTCATCCACAGGTCCTAGAAGATCAATTCCGGGCTTGAGTTCGCTCTCCGGGTGATCAGTTTCTGCTTCAGTTGATACAAAAGCAATGTATTTCCCTTTTGGGGCAACATTGTGAGAATAGGAGCAGCAGAACAAATACCTAAATGCAAAATAAAAGAGTAACGTGACCTGTTAAGAAGCTCGTAATTCTTAAAGGAAGATAACGCTGACTACGCAAATCAAGCCTCGAGATGGCTAGAACCGGAGAGCTCACGTAAAAGGCTAAATTTCATGCTTTTATGCACTATTGTTTTCTACTTAATGCCTAGACCATATTGGATCCAGTCGAGGCGTGCGCAGGGGGCCACCAAGACAAATTTAACACAGCTGCTGGCATTCAAATTCAAAGTTCAATCTAGTCATTATTTACATGCAATAAACGGAAGGATCCATTCGCACAACAAATAAAATATATATCATTAACTTTTGAATCTCCTATAACATCAATCTTGACGGTGGAGATAATATTTCATGTTTCAATGTCAGGGTAGTTACTTACATGTCTGATTTGCGACCCAACTGCTTCTGAGGCAGAATGACTTGTGCTGAATTGGAATCATTGGTGTTCGGAATAGGGTGGCTCATGATAACAATGGCTCTAGCGACTTTGCCAACCTTCCTAACCTATAAAAATCAATGCGGAGAGCTTAACTCGCATAACCAATGCAGAACGAGCAGGGGAATTACAGAAAGTTTAGCAACAAATCAGCAGCAATGTCATACTCTACAAGTTGAAGTATGATACCACTTCCACGTTGGGATTGAATTTCAAGTAAGTATAAACATAACACGGAGATATAAAATTTGTTATAATTAAATATGGCGTGTCCACGATAGAAGTAAGTTACCTTGTTTGTAAGGTAAGAGGGGTCACATACAACTTTCTTGCACTTAGCTGTTTCCCCTTCTGACGTAACACCACACACCTTGCCTTCCTCATCAAACTCAACCTTAAATTGAATAATTTCATGTCAGTCCTCATGAATTTCATTTTTAACAGCAAAAAAACACAGAACAACAACATTAGCATAAAATATAAAAGTGAACAGTGAAAACTCATGGTACTTATTTTCAAAATAAAAACATGGTATTGATACCGACAGGTGTAGGAGTACATATTTATTCATGGCAAATTATTGATAGATACTTTTAAGCATATAAACGCAAAGACTTGAATCATTTAAGTTAAGACCAATATCAATCTTCAATATTAGTGAAGCAGGAACGATCATCCTGTCTGGTTTGTTTCTTGTCAGTGGAGGACTCCCTTACTTGGTGTGAAGGATTGCAAGGGGGAGGTGGGCGGCAGCATCCAAAGATGAGGAGAAGAGGAGTGAATAATTACCTTACACTCAGGTTTGTTCAACATGTAGGTTCCACCATAAACAGCACTCAGACGAGCAAATGCCTGGTGACGAGTAAACAAAACAGAACTTCAGTGAAAACCAGAGTATATTTTTTGAGGTAGACTTGGAAGTGAGAGTATAAAATTCATAGCTAGTAAAAAGTTAGAAAATAATAACAAGATAAGAATTCAGGAGCAGATAGGAAGAAAATAGACCTGGGGAAGCTCTCCAAGGCCATACAAAGGATAGATGTATGGTGACCCTCCAGCAAAGCGTGCCAAAGACTCTGCGTAAAGCTACAATTTAAGAGAATTATATTAGTGAGGAGACGGCACAAAATAAATTGACTGCTCCAAGATGAAATAAGGATTACCTTCATCCTTTTCACAGTTTCCAATGCTGGTTCATTCAAGTAATTGTCATCTCTGTGGAGAGCTAGAGCATGACCAATAAAGTCAACAGTGTTGTCATCAAGGCCATACTTTCTGCATGAATTTTGATAAATTAGATAAATGCTTACAAATAAAAATGAGATGCACTACAAACCATAAGAGTTAAATTAATTTATCAATTTTATGATTCTAGTTAAAATATAAACCTATACACAAAGGTTTTTGTACAAACTTCTAAAAAGGTGTGTTCTTTTTCCAGCAACATGCTAAAAACTATGACTATATACAGCCATGACAACAGTGACAAGGAAGTGTTGAACATGGTCCTGATTCAGAATCATTCTTAACCCACTGCATAAACATAAAACAAAACGCAATGATTCTGAAGTATGAGACGTTTGAACGAGAAATCAAAAGTTACAGAGGGCATACGCGATGAGCTCTCTAGTGGTAACTCTTGTCAAATCCATGCCTTCGTGAGTTTTGGGATCGTTCTCCTTGTAATCTTGGACGTAAATGAAAAATTTGCGAGCACGCCTCTTTTCAAAGATGCCCATGAGAGGAGATTTCAGGGCCTCCATGTCAGTTGCAGGAACCTTGTGAATCTATTACATAAAGTTTACCACATAGCTCAATCAGTACTGTGAAACTGTATCTACCCAAAAATAAACACAAATGGAAACAAAATGCACATGTGTCTGAAAGGGCAAAGATATTAGAGAGCAGTAAATTACCTTCCCTTTGTTGTACACAAAGCTACCATCGACAGCTTTGAAGTACAGATACTTAGTTACATCAGTATGAATTAGGACACGAACAAGAGCACCGTTTGCCATAATATACTGAAGTGAATCAAAGCAGTAGCATTAGCAACCAACAACACTGGTGGTTAAAGGGACATATAAAAATTCTAGATATACAAACCTTGGGAATCATATCGACATTATAATCTCTGCTGGAACCTAACTGAGCTGGAGGCTTGTCACTTCCTCTAAACCTCTTCCAAAGCTACACAATCAAAAACATCGAGAAAATAAGATCATGGGCAGGATTCTAAATAATCGTATGGTCACTATAAGTTATGAGTTCTGATAGCACATGCATCTATATCAAAGTGAAATAAAGGAATACCTGAATAAGATTAAGTGAAGTGGACTCCCCACCGTAGTAGTCATTGCGATCCATGTGCAGAACCTATTAGCAAAGACCATAAGACATCAATCCCCTAATCATGGTTGAAATACAACTGTTGCAAGAGTGGAATAATTTTTTTCAACATTTACAGAGACTCAGGCAACTATGTGTATCAGTGTATAAGCATTAATTCGGAGCATCACATAGATGGGGAGAAATTAATTACACTTATAGAAGCAGCTGTAAGGGACTAGAGGACTGGGCATACAATAGGGTAGGTCATTAGTACTCCAGTGACAGTATCCATAAACATTGGGTCAAAGTGAAATCTGCCATCTTTACTAAAAACTACAAATGACTTGAGCTGAAACTAAGGCCCGATTTACAACGGAATTGCCTAACATGATACAGGCAACAAAAGAAACCTGATTCAATCAACTAAACAAAAAATGCCGTTCAGTGTCGAGCAAAAACACATACTACGTATTTGAGAATGAAACACGAATTCTAAGAACCTTAAAATAAGACCTAAGCCGATTTGCAGTGAAGTTCGGAGCTACCCGAATCGACCGATCATACTAAAAAATTCAAAATTTTTAAACTTTCACAATTCCATGGCTAATAAAAATCTTAAACACTCAACACCACTAGATCAAACACAAAACCCAATCCGAAAAAAGCATAAACAACACAATAATCCATTTCAGAAGAACGAATCGGCAGAATATCATCACATAAACAATTTTTTTTTTTCAAAAAAAACAAAAACAAAACAGAGATCGCGAAAACTAACAAATCGATACGATTCAGCACTTAGAGATCACGATATCGAAAATTAATGCAAAAATCAACACAATGGAGACCTTAAGGCCATCAACGGAGAGAAGACCGCTGAGGATGCATTCCTTCAAGCCAGTTCCGAGCACTATCACATCGTACTCTTCATCCATCTCAAAATCGGATTCTTAAACTTAAACAATCTCCAAAAAACGAGAAAAATGGCAAATTCGGACGCCCAGATCAACGAGATCAAGGATTTGGGGGAAAAATGACTAGGGTTTTCTTCAAGAGTCAGAGGAGGTGAGATTTTCTTCAATGTCAATCCAAATACAATACATGTATAAATATACTATGTTGTTCGAACTTCGAAGGTAATGATTTTCTCTCTCTCTCTCTCTCTTTTTATTTTATTTGTTTATTTTGCTATTAAAAGAAAACTGAGTGATCTGCATCTGCATCCTCCAATTACCCTCAATTTGCAAATTGCACCCTTCAAAAATTGTATATTGCACTTTAAACCATTAAAGAGTTGTGCCTTTTGCTATAGATGTCAAATTGTCGGGTTGAGTCGGAACAGTTGGCTTTGGCTAAAAGAAGATTGGCCCGTCAAGAAAACATGTCGGCTCTAAAAATTCAAGGCTCAACCCAACCCAATTAGGTAATACTGTCCGGCAGGGCGTATGTGGACGAGCAGAGTGTTTGTTAGTATTTTTTTAAAAATCTTTTGGTGTTTGTTGAGTGTTGATTCGCCCTAGTATTCGATTAAGCCTAATTAATTTTGGATCAACCGGTCTCATAAGCAAACCTGGCCGAACATATGCAAAATCTAGTATTATTAAGCAATGTTATTTTTACAATTTTACTGTATAATCTAATGAGTGAAAAATATGAAAAATGTAATAATGGTATTGTTACAATTTCACTACATGGTCTGTTTAAGTTCTCCGTAATTGAATAAGTAATAAATGTTCACTGATAAGTGAGCAAGATCGTTCCATTACTAACGATCGATCAACTTAGTTAATGAAAACCCAACTAAGTATGAGTTTGAATTGGCCAAGTGATTGTAGGATTAATCGATTTCTAAGACTTTATGACAATATAAAAAAATTAATATCGAGGTCTAGAGTTCTGGTTTAATTGTTTTTTTAATAAAAGAAACGAATCAAGTTGATTTGTATTACCCGAACTAGTGTGTTAGCGTCAGATGTTACTATAATTTTGTGGGTGTAAAGTGCTAGTTATAAAAAGTTAAAGGGGCAAAGTGCAAAATCGGATGGATTCAGCGGTGCAAATATATTTTTTTGTCGAAGATGGAAAGGGGGAGCTTATGTTTGAGGAAAGGAAAGAATATAAAAAGGGTGACTTCGAGAATACATCTTTATTAATGTATTGGATATAAATCATAGTTTAATGCCTCCTCTTTCTTATTTTTATTATTTTGCTTTGAGTGATGCTATTCAGTCATACCGGCCATAATTTAACTTTTTTAATTTTTTTTTGTATCAAATAATTTATATATTTATGCCAAACTTTTTTTTATTATAAAAAACTCAAAAAGCGATACTCCGTATTTTTTACGTATTTTTTAAAATTAATCCTTTAATTATTTGATAATTTTTACTATTTTAAAAGATTTATTGCCTTTTTATCTATAAAAAAGGATAAAAATATGTAATTCTTGGGGAAAAAATATTTTTAAATTAAGATATTAAACTAATAAATTATAGTTATCATTTACTATTTTTAAAATTACGTATATTATGAAAAATGTCGTTGTGTGGCCGGCCACATTATGGCCAAATAGCATTATTGTTTTGCTTTTATTCACACGAAATCAATTAATCAATCGATTCAAGATTATTAATAGTGAATACAACAAATTTGCTCGACCCAACAACACCTTAAGGCCCAACGTACATTGCATACCGAGGGGACGGGGGCATCTCCGACTACCTGGCCGGTCAATGAGACCCCTAACCCAACTCGGCAAATCGAGAGCATATTGACGAATGTTTGTTTGAGACAAACGATCAAGTTTCATATCGAAAATACAGTTGATATGTCTTGTACATATAATTGGAGTATCACTATACTCCCTTTGTCTCTATCGAAATGACTCGTTTTATTATTTTATAGCTCACATATGAATATAAAAGAAGTCACTTAGGAAGAGACGAATGTAATATTAGTTTGATACCTATTGAGTAGAAGTTCAAAAACTAAAATGTGCAGGCTTGGCTTAAAGTTAACAATATCATACTAATATAATTCGACGGTATGACTGACGGTCTCTAACAAGTCGATTTGACCCCGAACATTCGACCAATCTAGTGATTATAAATGGCCAATCTAAAAACTTTTGTTTGACGTGATAAATTGTGGCTTATATCAATACGAAAATCACTCGCATAGTGAAAAATTTTCAGAACAGGACCGAACTAGCTAGGGCTGCAAACGAGCCGAACCTGATCGAGTATTGGTCTGCTCGGGTTCGGCTCGTTTAGTATTTGACCGGCTCGGGCTCGGGTTCGAGTTCGATTCGAGCTTTAAATCCGGGCTCGAGCTCGGCTCGGGTTAAAAATTTTGAGCTCGAATTCGGCTCGAGTTCGGCTCGTGCTCGGTTCGGACTTGAGCTCGAATTTGGCTCGTGAAAAGCTCGAGTCCGAGCTCGTTTAAAAGACATGATATAAACATATTTAATATTTTCTTTTAACACTTCAAATGAACTTAAATTAAAATGAATTTCATCAAATAAAAATTCATCTAATGAAATTCATCCAAAATATAAAACAAAATCCAAAAAGAACAATTAATATTAGTTTTGGTTGTAATTTGAAATTAATTTTAACTCATTAACATTTGACAATAATTAAAATTCTCTTACCTACAATTTTTTACACATAAATGTGCTAAAGCTCGTTTACAGGCTCGATTAGAGGTTCGATTAAGAGTTCGCGAGCAGGCTCGCGAACATGTTCGATTAATATACGAGCCGAACACGTTCGCGAGCAAAACGAGCCGAACACCTTACTGCTCGAGTTCGGCTCGTTAAGTTAACCGAGCTCGAATTCGGGCTCGAAACTCGGCTCGTTTGTTAACGAGTTCGAGCTCGAACGAGCTTTTACCGAATCGAGCACCGAATAAGTCCCGAGTAGCTCGGCTCGTTTGCAGCCCTAGAACTAGCCCAATGCTCACTGAACTTTACCTTATTTTGACGGAACCGACCATATAAAATCGGGCCTCACCCAACACGACCCGGAATCATACTATTTTTATTATTAGCTCTAAATACGATCACATTTCTAAAAACCCTAACACAACAATGAGCATAATATTTGACTTATTTTTCTTGGAATGATATTTTTTAAGTAGTTTATTATTCATTGCCAAATTCTAGAAAAGCCCATGATTAAAAATCTCGGGCCCATTAGCCTCGGTAATTGGGCTTTTCCTCTATCACTTTCATGCATTTTGTAACGAAAGGGTAAGGCCCAACACAACTGAGTAAAATTACGACACTACCCTCGAGTTCCGAGGAATTCTAGTAGCCTTTTTTTAAAGCCGCATGTACTATTCTGACTTTTTTCAAGTAAATAAAAACAATAATAATAATAAGTTTTTTTTTTTTGAAAGGGAAAATTCATTCATTTAAAAGATCACAAATCAGCTGTTACAAGATTACACAGCCAAGAAGGGAATGAATTTGTCCAATACCTAGGAGCAGATATTGTTCCAGAGAAAGAGGCTAAACCATGTGCTACCATGTTAGCACTCCTATGCACGTGAGAGAACGAAATAAGGAAGCCTTGGTCACAACGCTCGATTAGCTCCCGTACATACTCCACTGGAAGATTAGAATCGACATCTCGTTCATTAATGGCATGCACCAGAAGGAGGGAGTCACTGTAAGCATGAACGGGGCCCAACTTTTGCTTAAAGCACTCTCTAACACCAAACCAAAGAGCCATGAATTCAGCTTCAAAAACTGATCTTGTTCGAGCGATGGGTTTCGCCAAGGCGAAGCAAACCTTGCCCGAACAGTCCCTGACAACACAACCAACTCCAAACCTCCCCATGTTCGGATTAAATAGGGCATCTACATCAAGCCTATAGCAACCCCTTGGTGGACAAGACCAATTTATGCTTCCGATCCTCTCGCATTGAGGCAACATGGATCTAAATGCTGTTTTAGCAAAGCGAAAATGCTCTCTAAAAACATAAGCACTGTTAAAAATATCCCCCGACTTGAAAGCCTCATCATCATGTTTAAACCGGCATAATCCGCCCCAAATAAACCATAACAACAAAATCCAGAACTCAAAGTCATGAGAAGACAGTTTATTAAACATGAAAAGCACGATATCCTGGAAAGACATACCTCGAAGAGACGACAGTTGGGGCCAGAAATCAGTCAATTTCCAAAGGGGCTTGACTAGCTTGCAAAAAATGAAGGTGTGGTCCATAGATCCCCATTCTTTTTTACATCCCCAGCATACACCATCGGTTGGAATGTGACATCGTTTTAATTGCAATTCCACTGGGATAAAACCTTGAAAAATTTTCCATCCAAAAATCCTCACTTTTGGAGGAACATTTAGTTTCCAGAGTCGTTTCCACCAGCTGCGATCAGAAGCCTCAGATTTAAAAGAAGGAACCTTGAAGAATCCCGTCTGCACTCGACATCCAGATTTTACAGTATATTTTCCATTCTCTTCATACCTCCAGTACCGCTTGTCCGAGCCTCCACTACTCGAAAGTTCAAGTTCAGTTATCAGATTGATCTCAAAAGGTGAAAAACTGGAGCAGAGAAGGTTTTGGTTCCATTCTCTTGACTCGGTGATTAGAGAACTCACAGTCATGTTCGCATCCTCTACAGGTTTGGAGAATAATTTGCCTGAATTGAGTCCTGGAATCCAAGCATCCTTGTAGACCTTAATCGACCTTCCATCTCCAATTCTCCATCTAATACCCTTTTCCAGTAAATCTCTGCTCCAACAAAGAGATCTCCAGATGAAGGAGGCGTACGCAGGGACTTTTGCCTCCATAATATCAATATTATCAAAATAACGACCTTTCAAGGTGCGAGCGACAAGAGAATCTGGGAATTGGATTAACCTCCACACTTGTTTGGCCAGCAAAGCTTTGTTAAAATCAATAAAAGAACGGAACCCCATACCTCCAAAGCATTTCGGTTTGCAAAGCTCTTGCCACGATCGCCAATGAATTCCTTTCTTAAGCTCGTTGTCTCTCCACCAGAACTTTGAACACAGTTGTTCCGTGTCACGACAAACAGTCACAGGGATGCGAAAGCAGGACATGGCATAGGTGGGAATGGCCTGGATAACGGATTTAATAAGCACTTCCTTGCCCCCTAATGAGAAAAATCGGCTCTTCCAAGAGTTCACCTTCTTTGACACTCGGGCAGAGAGATAGTTGAATTGCATAACTTTGTTCTTCATAGAGAGAGTAGGTAGCCCCAAGTAGAGGCTGTGACCGTGCGCTTCATTAACTCCGAAAATACGAAGAATTGCTTGTTGCTCTTCGTGGTGAATATTGGGGCTGAAAGTGATGGCTGATTTCTCCAAATTAATTTGTTGCCCGGAAGCTTTTGCATATTTCATCAGGCCCTTGAACACCTGTCTGCACCCCTCTCTTGAAGCCTTCAAGAAGAGGAGGCTATCATCTGCAAAGAAGAGATGAGAGATTGTAGGGCCCCTTCTAGATAGGGAGAGACCACAATAACCTTGCCGACATAAATTATTTAAAATCGAAGAAAGCCCTTGAGCGCATAGAACAAAAAGAAGTGGTGAAAGAGGATCCCCTTGCCTAAGACCACGGCTAGGAGTGATACTTCCAAACACTTTACCGTTAATCTTGAAAGAATAAGTCACAGACTCAACACACTTCATAAGAATGTCAATGATCTTAGACGGGAAACGCATACTTGAGAGGACCGCCCGAAGGTAGGGCCATTCAATCCGATCATACGCCTTACTCATATCTAGTTTGAGAGCTGAGAAGGCTCTCTTTCCTTTCCGGAAGCTGCGAATTTTGTGCATACACTCGTAACCAATAATAATGTTATCAGTAATCATCCTTCCGGGAACAAAAGCACTTTGAGATTCATCAATAACCGAGTTGAGCACTCTGCGAATTCGGTTAGCAAGAACCTTTGAGACTATCTTATAGGTAGTGTTGCAAAGGCTAATAGGCCTGAAGTCCTTCACCTCGCGAGGCTCGCACACCTTGGGAATTAAAGCAATGAGAGTAGAGTTCCAGGAAGTGATATCATCCTCATTATTAAGTACCTTCAAGACTGCTTTCGAGACAAGGCGCTCCAGAGATGGCCATAAGTGTTGGAAGAAACTAGCTAGAAAGCCGTCGAGGCCTGGAGCTTTATTCGGATGCATAGAGAAGAGAGCTTTTTTAACCTCTGCAGGAGTAAATGGCTCCAAAAGTGTCTTAGCATCATCTTCGGAGAGAGAGGGCAGATTGTTGTTCATAACTTCCATAATGTCATTCTCTGAAGGGCGGGACGAGGAGAATAAGTTTAAGAAATAATCGCCAACCACCTCGGCCAGTTCCGTTTCCTCTTTAACTAGGATTCCTTGGGAGTTGAAGAGCCCAGAGATAGTGTTTTGTTTCTTCCTTTCAGATGCAGCTGAATGAAATAATTTAGTATTTTTGTCCACAGAGAACATCCAACTCATACGGGAGCGTTGGTTCCAGTGAACTTCCTCCGCTTCAGCAACTCTTTCAATTTCTTCCGATAAGAGGCGGATTTTATCAAGAGTGCGGTTATCTTCCACCTGAGCAAGAAGCTTGTTTCTCTCTTCTCTAAGATCTTTAAGCTTCTTTCCCAATGCGTCAAAACGAGTACCTGCCCACCGTTTAAGGAATGCCTGGCAGCTAGACAACATCTCTGGGAGAGTATTTTTAGCCAAAAATACATGTAGCTTGCGGCGAAAATCTTCCTCAAAGTGTCTGTCACCTAGCCATTTGTGTTCAAAGTGGAACCGTCGGGCCTCCAGCTTCTTGCACGAGGACTTGGCCAGACCCAAGTTAAGAAGGATTGGCCGGTGGTCAGAGCCATAGAAGTCCAAAGTTTTAATACTATGATTTGGGAATAAATTATTCCAGGAATCAGAAAGCACAAAACGATCTAGACGAGCAAAAATCTCTTCGCCACCCTTTCTCATATTATACCAAGTAAATTCCCAAGAATTTTCGCAGGGATCAAGAAGATCACAATTAACCAAAGCCTCATGAAACCCAGACATATCTGCCTCATTACGGATTTGACCTCCTAATTTTTCCGAAGAGAAGAGAATTTCATTGAAATCCCCTCCGACCAACCAAGGTAAATGTCGGAGCTCATGAATAGACCCCAGTTTTTCAAGAAGGGACCAAGATAAATAGCGAAGGGTACGATCGGGATTTCCGTAGAAACCCGTAAATCTCCATGATTTATCTCCTAGTTGAATAACACTGTCAATGTGTCCCGTAGAGAAAGATTGCACAGCTACATCAAGATTATTTTTCCAGAAGAGGATTAATCCCCCACTTTTGCCTGTAGCATCCACCACAAATTGACCACTGAAACCAAAGACTTCTCTCCAACGCTGGCATTTATTCTTCGAGACCTTCGATTCAGAGATAAAGAGTAAAGAGGGATTGTGATCGGCAATGAGCTGCCGCAGACACCGGAATGCCCGAGGGCTCCCTACCCCTCGTGCATTCCAAATTAAGCAAATCATTGTTGTCGGCAGGGCTGCCCCGCAGCCACTGCCGTTGGATTAGTATCATCACAAACATTCACGTTTTGGACATCTTCAGTGTGATCCCTTCGCGCTACCTTGTTAGTGAGAGTGTTCTCGCCCTCTGGTAATGCTTTCCGTTTGGATAAACTGATCAATGGGAACTCTGTAGCCCGCCCAACTGACTTGCCCGATCGAGCTCTCCTTTTCCATATTTGTCCGGGAGACTTTCGGACCGCCGTAGGGGAGGCTGCAATGCTCTTGTCAGAAGTCAACTCCATCGGCGTGATTTCCCCGGTTGGAGTATGCGGAATCTCATCATTTTCCTTCAAAGTAGCCACGAGTTGCATCTTCTTTCCATCGCCCACCTTCGGAGATTCCTCCCTTATAGAGCAGACTTCCTCACTTTCCCTTGGTACTTCCTTCTTTGATTTCAAATCTAGATTACCTTGTCTCGCCATGGGTGTAGCGGCCGAGCTCAATACATCTACATTGCCGTTAAGGCGTGGCCTTCGCACCTCTTGTGTCCGCCCAGCTTTCAGCCACGTGCCGAACTGGGGATTAATTTTATTCGCCCGGTCATCATTGCAAAAGCGGAGTGTGTGGTTAACTCGCCTACACGCAAAACAAAAATCCGGCAAACGTTCGTATCTCAGTAAAATAAGAGCTGGTTCGGATTGGTTTCCAGTAGAAATGGAAATGCATCGTCGGAGCGGAGAATCTAAGGGGCGTGACACCCTCGAGCATACATCCCGACACAGTTCCCATCCTCCCCCAAATCAATCTCTTCAACTCTACCCAATTTTCCACCAATCTCTCGAACAATTGATGGGTTTATACACACAATAAGAAGATTATGAAGCTGAACCCATGTGGAAAAGACATCGAAACAAACCTCAGAAGTTTTTGCAACCCTGTGACTTCCTTAAAGAGCATCAAACTATTTGAAAAATGCCAAGGTCCATTCAAGAGAGCATTCCGCCTTTCCGTCTGCGAGGAGAAAGATACCACAAAAATATTATCTCCCACAATTTCCACTTCGAGGTCTCTCTGCGATTGAAGGATTTTAGGCAGTTGGGACCGCAAAGCTTCTCTATTGACCACCCTCGCAGCGAAAATCTTCCCCACAAGGCATTTATTTGCCCTGTCCTGAGTGATGGCGGTCAAATTTGGGGATAATTTAATCTGACCTTCCGACGCCTCATTTGAGAGCTTCAGTTCTTCAACTAGCCGAGCAACCTCGGCAGGATCCATGAATAGAGCAGGTAAAAGACACAAGGCTCCACTCAAAAAACAGAGGAAAACGACACTTACAAGGTAAGGAAGACGACACTCACAAAACCCTTCTCAGTCGGGCGGCGGCAGGGTTTTGGAGGAATTCATAATACTCCCTCCGTCCTCCATTTAGTGACGGAGGGAGTATGGGCACGAGATTTTTCGCATTTTATGGTATAATAATAAATTAATGTGTTAAAGTGTTAAAGTGGAATAATTGTGGATCCATTTGAATTGTTTAATAGTATTAAAATGATAAAATAATAAAAAGTAGATGTATAAAGTGATAAAGTGTTAAAGTGATTGTGGGGTCTACGTCCTAAAATGTAAATTGTCAGTAAATGGAGGACGTCTCAATATAATATTAACGTCACTAAATGGAGGACGGAGGAAAAGGCATTAAAATAAAAAATAAAATAAAATAAAGAAAGCCAAGTTTTATTTATTTTTAATTCAAAATTACATAAAAAAATCAATAAATTAAAATATTATTTTAGTAAACGAAGTTTTATCAATTTTCAATGGGTTTGAAAATCAATAATTAAAATTTCAAAAGATTGCATTCGAATAATTAATCTTTTACTTTTTATACATTCATTTTCACAAAGAATGTTCTCCTACATATCGTAGATAAGTATATTTACGGATGAAGTGTTATACTGTTAATTAATAAAAGATTTTAAATATATATACAGTAACTTTAAAAGTACTCCATTTGTCCTACTTCACTCGAATTTTTTTCATTTTGACACGGAATTTCAGAAGCAATGTTAAAAGTTAAAAGTAAAAGGTCTACATTAGTAAAAGTATTTTCATTTTTTGAAATAAGTCAACTAAAGTGAGATGCCCTGATTAAGAAAGAAAGTTAAGTAAATTGTGACGAAAAAAATGAACCTTAACATCGTCATATTAACAATAGACATATTAAGAGTATCTATGTCGAGTAGGGGAACGTTTCTCTCGTTTTCATATATACGTAGGGGATTGAAATAAAAATATAAATTAATGATTGGTGATGGTATTTGATTCTTGGTGGTGGATGAACGTGGACAAGAGGGAGACACGAAATAAATGAAATTATATATTGGTCTTCTCGTGTGGGCCCATTCCAAAATAGATGCTTCACTCAATTATTATTATTATTTAAATAAATATAAAAGAAAAGTACAAATAAAATAATTGAAAGGGGTGAAATTAACATACTCCCTCCGTCCTTAAATAAGTGTCCCGGGCCGCCATTTTGTGCAAACCAAGGAGAAGGGTAAATTGACACTTATGCCCTTAAAATCCTTGATTATTTATTTATTTATTTTTGTCTTTATCCCACTTTTAGATTTTCAAGAAATGGTAGTTTTGGTAGTTTTGTGTAATTTTTGCTTGAAAAAATGTGATAGGACACTTATTTAGGGACAAAATTTTTAGCGGCTCGGGACACTTATTTAAGGACGGAGGGAGTATTTATTTACCATCTCAATGCGTACAAAAAGTCTCAAATTAAATTCCTTGATTTCATAATAATTATTCAATCCGTCTCACTTTACTTTACTTGACTTTCTTTTCTAATTGAAATGTTATATTTCAATTAGCTTGTTTTCTAAAGTGGAAGAAATTAATCCTTATTTTTCAATGTAACTTATTTTCCACTTTTAGCACTGCACATAAAATCTTTTGCCGAAATTAAACAAATCGAGTGAAATGGGATGAGAGAGTATTATAATAGTACTCCCTCCGTCCCACTTCACTTGTCCTCAATACTATTTTCGTCCATCCCACTTCACTTGTCCTCTTTCCTTAAAAGGCAACAATTAACCTTACTTTTTGATGTGGACCCCTTACTTTTTCAATTTAACACTACGCATAAAATCTCGTGCCGAAAAGAAAGAGGACAAGTGAATTGGGACGGAGGGAGTATTAAATAAAGGAAATTCAGATCCAACTCATGTCACATTTAATAGGACAACTACCAAAATCCCTAAATTTGCATATCAATTAATTTGAAATGTGTTAATCGAAACCCAAATTAATTAAACGATTTATAATCAATAATAATAATCACCATCACCATGATTAAGAATCCGATTCTATAACCAATATTCAATTTTATTTTTCAAGGAATTTTTCTTCATGTTTATATTCTACAATATTTATTTATCAGGTTTATAAATTCATACTCCGCAACTCGTCTGGTCGATAAACTTTAAAAAGTTTAAACGGCATATTTTTACACAGTTTAAATTGTAAAATAATTTGTAATATTCATAAATTTTTGTAAGAGGGTACAATTATGAATTATTAAAAAATACTTGATTAAATTATTAATTAGAGTAAGATTTGAGTAATTAATTAATGAATTAATTAATTAAGAATAAATCAGAGAAATGATTGTAAAAAAAGGAAAAGAAAATGGAAAGTGGTGATGGGAAAAACAGCAACTTTTGGTGAACAAAAAACACAAGAAAACAAAACAGCTGAGGAGTGAGGACCATACACAACATGGCTTCTCTCTCCCTCTCTACCTCCTCTCTCCACTCATAATTATTTTACCTCTCTCTCTCTCTCTCTCTCTCTCTCTCCTTTTTCTATTTTTATTTTATTTTTTTTCCTCCGATGAATTCGTTTCCGCAATATCTTCGATTCTACTAGTTCGTTTTCCCCCTTGGTTGATTTCTGCGTTTCGATATTGGGAGCTGTGTTGATTGATTGAGTTTTGCGCCCCTCTCTCCTTCGCTCATCATTTCGGTATTTAATTCTCTCATCGATTTGTTGTTGTTGTTGTTGTTTTGGAATTGAATTGATTCGTACGAGCTTTTTGGCCGTAGGGATTTTGGTAGGGAGATCTGCTTCCGACATACGCTTTGGAGGTGAAGGGTTTTAGAGTTTCTCCCGATGGTGAGGAAGATGGCGGAAATTTTCGTATGATTCGAGAGCGGAATTTTCTCATCGGAATTATTTGGATTTCTTCCCATCGGGTTTTGTTGTTTTGCTCGTCTTTGGATGTAGATGTAGAAATTGGTTGCTTTTTTACTTCTTTCTGTTTAGGGAAAAAGGTTTTTGATCGCTAGGGATTTTGATTTTGTTGGTGGTGTATAGGGAAGGAAATTGAGAATTTTAGGATTGGGGATTTCCTGCGCCTGAAACTAATTAGGGTTTTTTTGGATACTGATTTGAGTAAATAGGTGTTTCATGGTCTGAGATTTTCTCTGAAAGTAGAGAGGAATGGGTGAAAGTTGGAAAAACTGAGTTTTCTTAAGTTTGTTCTTGCTTCCTTTCCAGTCTGCGTTCCGAGCTTGAGACCTCTATGGAAACGAAGAAGGTGACTGTATTTGAAAGAGAAGGTGGGGGTGGAAGTGAAATCGAGTGCAAAGGGTTAGGCATAGGGAATCAGATGAATATGGATGAGCCTCAGTGTTCCGAGATCGAAATGATGGAAATGGAAACGCCTGATTCAGATATCTCGATGATGTCCAAGGATGGGAAACATGGATCTGAGACCGAGGCCGTGGTTTTTGGTTCGGAGAAGTGTGAGGGAGGAAGCCATGGGAACGTGGTTTTCTCAAGGGAAGCTCCCCTTGTTGCCAAGGAAGATTTCAGCGCTAGCTCTTGTAGCTGCGGTGCTGAGAAACTGAAATCTAGATTGGCTGCTTCTGAGTCTCAGCCTGGAAAGGGTGGGAGGAAGCTCAGTCGGCCGGATAGAATCGAATTAGGCCGGCTGTTTCAAGGGGCTGTGAGTTCCCATGATTGGGAGCTTGCTGAGAGTCTGATCTTGTTGGCTGATCCTCAGACTCTAAATGATGCTCTGTGCATTGCGTTGGATTCCATCTGGTTTTTGAGCACACAACAAGAGTTATATGGAATCACTGGATTAATCAAGAAGATTATTTCTAATGGGGCGTATGACTTTACTCGAGCAGCGCTCAGGACTTCGTTTCTTGCTTCGTGTGTTTCTGCTTGCCAAAGTCGCACTATGAGCCTCGCTGACACTGTTACTGTAATGGCACAAAGGTAATTGGATAGCCTCATTCTGCACACACGAATTGAGATACATGTGTTTTGTAGGATTACTCCTCCACCTAATCATACAATATACAGTATAAGAACTGTTAGGATTTTATGTGTATAGATTCTTTTTCAAAAATCAAAACCATGGGCTTTAGATACTTCACGTTACTTGGGGCCTTTGTCTGCATCTCTGCACTTCAATGCGTGAAAACTAAATAATTGGACTCTCCAATTTCACTTGTACTGCCTGCTCATCTATTAGGAAAGCGATTTACAGATTGTGCTTTTATCTCTTGATCTACCAATGCTCATATTTCATTTAAAATCGAAGTTGTACAAGGATTTGAGTTCAAACTTATGAGAGGACACGTAGGTATCGTTTTGTCAATAGCATTTCTTTTTATTTGAGTGAATATTTGATGAATTGTTTGTATAAAATTTGAAACCCGACTTTACTATTTATAGTGTATAAGAAAATAAGATAGATATATATGCGTGTAGTGCTATCTGCCACTTTTGGTGCTGTTATGACATTCTTGTCTATGTTATAAGCATGTTCATCTATACTACCAGGTTACATGAAAGGCTTCAGGAGTGCAATGGCGATGAAGTCTTGAAGGCCGAAGCAGGTGCTAAAGTTCAGAAATTTACAGAGTGGGCTCTTAAATGTATAAGTTTCCATTCTCGGTGCCAGGGAAACAGGGACAGAGTAGGCCACAGTTCTCCTGTTGAGATCAAACTACAGTTATCCGCTTTCAAGACCTTCCTAGATCTTGCAGGCAACCATCTTACTGGGAAGGATTTTACGGAAGCATTCGATGCAGCTTGCTTCCCACTTACTCTCTTCTCCAGTTCATTTGATCCTGGTTGGGCATCAGGTATATCAGCTACTGCAATACAAGGATTATTAGGCATGCTCGTTGAGGGGGGAGCAGACAACGTTAACCAGTGCTTTTTGGAGGCTTCACGATTTGGGAGTACTGAACTAGTTCGTATTCTACTGCAGGTAATCCTTTAGTGATGTTAATTGAGAGTTATACTTATCTCAACTATATGGTTTATGTGAAAACTCTGCTTTTGGATTTCTCTGCTCCTAGTGAGTCTATTTTTTCCAACAGCTTGTTATTTTGTATATTTTGCCTAGCTCATTGTATTCATATATTTTGTGCTTCCTCCACCAGAAACCTACTTAGTTCTAATACGACGACACTCACCAAATTAATGTCACCTACAGCCACGAGCTACTGAACATGAAATATGCCCTTGCCTAAGAACTAAGACGAACAGTTTGCAGCAGAGTGCAAATCCATTATCAATTACTGTGTTTGATTTCCTTAGTTTTCTAAGATTTATGTTAGACTTTGATCAGCTATTCGTTTTATGCTTGAATCATTAATCTAGCATACTAGCTCACTTGTTTCCATATCTGTGTATTAGATTGCTCAAAGAAACAGCTTGGATGTGGATGTTGATCTCGCCTTAGGCTTTGCCTCACACTACAGCAAAATCGGAACTATGGAGTGTCTGGTCGAGGAGGGTAACGCCATGGCTTTCTTGGGCCCTCTAATGCGAGCTGCTGAGAGAGGCTGCATGCCAGTCGTGCAGTGGTTCGTCCAACGAGGTTGTCGAGACATGGAGCTCTGCCTCGCCCTTACAGCCGCCACCTCAAGCAGCCAAGTAACCGTCGCATCCTACCTCCTCCCTCACGTCCCTCAACACGTTCTGACAGCCCTCAGCATCGAAATCCTCAAAGCGGCCGGAGAGAGAAGCGGCGGCTCTCTAAACGGGGTCGCCTTCCTCCTCCACTCCGACTTCCTAGGCGACCCCATCGCAACTTACGCAGTCGCCGACAGCATCGCGAGGTCCGAGGACGAGTCGATCGCGCCCGAGCTAAGAGCTTTCGTGAGAGAGCATTGGTCAGAGGCCGCATTCTCAGAAGGACTCCGAGAGGGGGAAGTCCACTTTTCGAACATAGTCGAGATCTTGAGATGGGGCGAGTCTCCGGTCTGCTTACGTGATCTGCCAGCTCCGCTGAGGGTGGCGATAGCATACCTGCCCCTGTACAGAGAGTGCGTGAAAAAGGGAGGCTGCTTGCTGTCGCAACGGAACCGGGGGCAGCTGGTGGAAGCTTCTAGAAGGCTCGAGGGCGTCGTCCTGGACGAGCCCGGGCAAAGGAGAGAGCTATTGGCAGTTTTGGAGAAACATCTACCTCCATTTTTTGTTACTTCTTCTTCTTCTCAAGGTGTGGTGTAGTTACTTAGGAGAATCTCAAGAGAGTCTGAATTCAGGTTTTGGACTTATGATATAGAAAATAATGGATTAGAAATTATGGGGTATGGGGTCTTTAGGTAGGGTAGCTTTTTGGGAGGCACTTCTTCTTCTTCTCTTTGTAAAACTAATGTAAGAGAGAGAAAACTGTGGGTTGAAATCTGATGATGAACATGTTTACTACTACTACTACTATTATTATATATATATGTATGCATATTGCCCCAATTGAAGTTCATTTAGGGTTTATAATTAACTTAGGTTTTTGAGTGCATGTTACTTGTATTTTTTAAAATTCTTTTGGGGGGTTTGATTCATTGATGTGTTATTACTATAATATAGTATTGATTTGGCAATAATGAAAGTTGAAGTCAAGTGTGAGTTTCAAGAATTGCAATGTGGCTAGCTGTGGATCTCTTTCCAAGTTGGGGGTACTTGGATTTCTAGCCATACAATTCATTTAAGAAGTCATGGAGTATTAGTTTTATACTTCATCGTATATTCAGAAAGCGTACCGTTTCATCGTATATTCAAAAAACGTACCATTTGAAACGGGAGGGAAAGAATTTTATTTTCAAGAGCATGGAAATTATAAATAATTCAGAAGAAAAAAGCTCTTTGCTCTTTTGTTGATGAGGTTACAATGTTGTGTGATTTAATTCAACAAATTATTGGTGTATTCTTACTTTTCGTGGATTTCAAGATTTTATTAGGTCATCTAATTTCTTAAATTCAAATAGTATTCAACAATTTCTCCCCATAACCAAATGAATTGAACTTGTACTACTTATTCAATTTATTACTTCCTCCGTTCCACTTCAATCGATATGTTTAATTTGAGCACATGATTTTAGCTACAATGTTAAATTGAAAAGTAAAAGATCCACACTAAATAGGACAATTGATGTGAAACGAAATGGCTCTATTAGCAAAACAAGACAATTAAAGTGAGACGAAAAAATTCATTCCTAATTCATCTAAAGATGCACATTTTAATATGCATTACTCGGCCTAATCAAAGTACTCCTTGACTATGTGATTTCATCACAATTCAACGAAGAAAATTATAATACTAAATAAAAAAAAGTGTGAATTCAGGCCAAATTAATTATGTATACGCAGATTTTAATTTAGATGAATTTTATTAACTAGAGTAATAATGAAAGAAAAAGGATTACAAAAATCTTGAAATTCTAAACATATGTATAGGTGACGTGGCGGGCGTCAGAGGGCATGAAGGCCAAGAACATGAGCAGGCCCAGTATGAGTATGGGCAGCAGCAGCAGCAGGAACGGCGGCGGCGGCAGCGGCGGCAGCACCAGCGGCAGTATCAGCAGCGACACCGTCAGGCACCCCAGCAGCACCACCGATTCGGCCGTGAAGTACCTCCTCATTTTACCCTTTTGCCCCTGCGACGACGGCGCGTAATCCAACTGTATTCTCCCCCTCCTCCTTAGATCCATTATCTTCTTCGAATATTCATCCTGCGCATTCATCACTTCTTCCCAAATTTCACAGACCAAACTCTCTCTCTCTCTCTCTCTCTCTAAAATTCAATCTTTACTCTGCCCAGATTCTTGTTTCCTTGATATCTCTCTCCTAAAAATTCAATCTTTCCTCTGCCCAGATTCTTGTTTTCTTGAAAATTCAATCTTCTCCCTGCCCAGATTCTTGTTTTCTTGAAACCTCTCTCTCTCTCTCTTAAAAATGCAATCTTTGCTCTACCCAGATTCTTGTTTTCTTAAAAGCTAGTATCTCTGAAGAAAATTTTCAGTTTTGATCAAAACTCTCTCTCTCTCTCTCTTGTATGTAAATCTTCAACCGTAGAACCATAAAACGACGTCGCCGGAAACCCAACTGCAATAAAGAAAATGGAGTTGTTATTAGATTGAAAACATGTAATAAGCCAAAAGAAATTCTTGAAATTCCCACACTAAATAATCAGAGATCATCCAACGCGTTAAATATTAAAAAAAAAATTCTAAAAAACTTTATTAGATAAATTAAACCCTTTTTGAATGCCAGGATTGACCAAAGGTTTATCACCTCTCTCTCTCTCTCTCTCTCTCTAGGAAGAGAAATAAAACTTACCCAAAATGCTTGAGAGGCTGCTGCAAATGCTTAGAGATAATCTTGCTTTGAGTACAAAAGCAAAGATTTTGCATTTCACCCTTTTCCCCAAATCCAAATCCCTGTTTCTTTCCTCACTTTGAGAATTATATGGAGGAATATAGAAAAGTGAAGATCAAAACCACCCCAAAAAAGAAGAAAATAGAGAGAGGGATGATTAAAATTTTCAAAGTGTAGATTGTTTTTATATGCAAGAAATTGATGAGAAAGAAAGCCAAGAAATTTGTAATGTGTGTAGTAAATGTCAGCTGCCTTTTAAGGTTAGATGAGAGAGAGAGGGATTGATTTTGATTCTTGAGAGAGAGTGTTTTTTTCCTTATTTATCAACAATTTACCCACACACTCTTATAATTATATGTGTAATAAATTAAAATTTTATGAAAATGTGAAGAGGAAGAAAGGGGTTGGATTCAGTGTATGAGGGAGGAAACAAGGTGGGCCTCTCTCTCTCTCTCCTTTTATTTTTCTTTTTGTTATTTTTTTTTTCTGACAAGGAAATTATTTGATTGTTGGGTGATGAGTGAAATCTTTGAATTAATGATTTTTAATGAGAATTTGGAAAAGGGTTTTTTCATTTTCTTGGTTCTTCACCCCTGGTCTGTTTCTCTCTCTAGTGTGACTTCTAGGTTTAATTATTTGGTGTGACAATTTAATGAGAATTTACTATCAATGTTCCAAAAAAACTAAAAAAGCACTAGTCGGGCGGTGGAGTAGAGTCTAGTGTCTAGACGGGGTCTAGGCGGATTCGAATTATAATGCTTATTTTTACCATTCTTATAATATTGTTGTTAAACTTATAATAAATACATATACTATGGCAACTGATAGGTTAATTTCATAATTATAAATCTAAAATCATACATAGAGTAGCATAGTTTGTCTAAACGTAGATTAATTAACACATTCAGACTATTGATTAAGCTTTAAGAGTGACTCGTTGGGTATCACATAGAGCCTAGACGGATTACATATTAATCGGTCTACGAGATACTGACTAGCGCCTAGGCGAACCTAGGCGGCGACTTTTAGAACATTGTTTACTACCACTCCGGTCCTAGCTTCTTGACTCATTTGCTTTTTGCACGGGAATTAAGACGAAAATGTTTAGTGTATAAAGTGTATTTTGTAGGGAATGTAATGTGATTTATGTATTTAAACATAT
The DNA here is from genome assembly GCA_029379335.1 of Thymus mandschuricus. Taxonomy (NCBI): domain Eukaryota; kingdom Viridiplantae; phylum Streptophyta; class Magnoliopsida; order Lamiales; family Lamiaceae; genus Thymus; species Thymus mandschuricus. The sequence continues at coordinate 38,333,479 of CM057075.1, read as the reverse complement.
TTTAGAAACAGAACATCATATATGCATAAAAACATGTTCTTGTCTGATCTTAAATGAAAGATCGTATAAAGACCTTTAATTTGATATAAAAATCATAAAAATCCGATAACAAACGAGCAAGTTATAATAATTTAAACTTTCGAAATTTAAATTATATTGAACTACGTGCAGAAAAATGAGTGAATGAGATTTAAGTATGAAATGTTAAGTGTAATAAGGGGTTTACTAATTGTACCAATTATAATTATTTCCAAAAAAGGAAATGAGTCAACAAACATGGGACGTCCCAAAAAGGAATATGAGTCAAGAAGCTAGAACCGGAGTGGTATATAGGTTTGCCCATTTTCATTTGGTATTTGTTTACCAAATATTAACCTTTTACATTTTCCTACTATTATTTTACTTTCCTTTGGCAATGCATTGTATTATACTATTATCAATAAGGCGGAGAGAGTATCTAACTTCATAAGGGAAAACATATTCTTCGTCCATTTGTTAGTAATGAGTTGACTGGTTGTAATTAATAAACTCATAACCGAACTTTTTATCAACTGGACGGATATACAGCAGTATCCAACTTCGTAAGGAATATACTCACTCATCCATGAAAATTGCATAAAATTTTCTAATGTGATTATACTTATCTGTCCGTGAGAATAACAACACGTCCATTCTAAGCATATATCCACACAACTTTTAGCTTTTTACATTCGTTATTACTTTTACTAACATATAAACCGAGACGAGCCTACTACCAATTTACCAATGAATACCCATTGTAATAGTGAAAATTATATTGCTAGTAGTATAAGTTTAGATATCATACTGCATAGTGTTTTAGTTTGAAAAAACAGGTCAAATAGAATGAGTCGGAAGTTAATTCTTTCAATTTTATAAAAAATGCAAGTATTATCACATTAGATGTGTAGTTTGCTCAACAATTATACACAAACATTATGAATTCTAAAAATAAAAAATTAAAGTTTAATAATGTGGGGGCAGTCACCACAACAATCATGAACCATGTCCCCTCAATTTCATAATTCAAACGTAAGAAAACATTTTTTTTTTAAAAAATGAAAAAAATAAAATCTCTATTCATTCTAACATTCCCTACTTAATTCCCACATATTTGCATTTTCATTTATATTCATAAATTGTGGCGTGACGTTTGAATTTCTCAAACCAAATAAAATATAGTAGTGCCATAATTAAATTAAATAATTGTTAAATCGTTCTATGTATATGTACCATATACTATTACACATGCCACATGCTTTGTGCCCTTTTTAATTATCGAACGAATCTATACAAACTTTCCACTTTCCTTCTATAGAAAGATTAGCATTTAATCTCAAAAAGGTTAAAATAATAATTGTAGTTTTACTAACTTTAATTACCTTTTTTTAGTTAATTAGCATTCATTTGTGATAGGACCCAAGCACCAGGTCCAATATAAATGAGCCTGACAGTAAGCTCGGCTCATGTGAGTTCCGCCCATGAAAACTTATTTATCAACTACAACTCAATTTCTAATTAGAGACGTAGAAGACTCGGATGCTTATCACAAAAGAGGAGATACTCATTAGAGTCAAACTCTACATAATTGTGTATAAATAGGGGCTAGATTAGAGGGAGAGATTCATTCACACTTTTTTTACTCATTACTTGCATTAGCGTAACCAATACAAATGCATATCTTTGTTTCATGGACGTAGATCTATTCCGATAGATCGAACCACGTAATTCCCTTGTTGATTTCATCATCGTTTCAATATTAATTGCCCTACGAAAACAAGATCGATCAATTTGATCTCATAATTTTTCTTTAAAAAAATATACCCATAATTTCTATTCAACATAATTTTATTATGCACTAATATATTTTTGAAACCCCACATAATTTTATAAGATTAGTTTTAAATGAATTTTAATTAAGAGGCTAAAATAAGTAATTAGGGTCAAAGCTTCATCAATTCCTACGTTTAGGAATGTGGAGATACTAGTTTAATTAATTCAAGATAGTAATTAATTAAGCCAAGTTGAATGACACTTTGTCCTATTTCAAAAATTAATTAAATCAAAATAGATTCAACTTGACCTTAACTCAATTTTTTATAAAAAGAAAAAGAAAAGGGAAGAAACCAACTTGACCTTAATAAACACTAGTAGAGGACGTGTAAGTAATAAGCTTTCCATAACTTCGAAACAAACTTAGCCTCTCATTAATTCTATATAATGCAAATTGCTCAATTTGAGCTCCTCTTTTACTAATTAATACTCCCCCGTCCCACTTAATTAGTCCCATTGAAATATTAGATACCTCACATATAAATATTCAATGGAACTAATTAGATGGGACGGAGAGAGTATCATGTATAGTTGAATTATTTGAAGCAAAACTTACAATAGACATGTAATTAAAAAATATTACGGTTAAAGATCGAAAAACTTGACCCTGAAAAAAAAAATCCAACGATATAATATTACGTCTTAAGTGACATGTTGAATAAGAGTGTACAATTAAAAGCTCATCAAAGATCTCAAATTCAGGGCGTCCATAGTTTATAGGTTGGGTCCGAAAGGGACGCGGATTTATCGATGAGGAAGAACAAAATATTAAACTAAGAAATCAAATGCACCCACCGCTTATTCTGAAACAACCAGTTTCTTTTCGGCACTCATCTTAATAAATGGATGATTAGTGGATAATTGATAATCATATTGGGTTGCACATGAGTATTAGAGGGTTGATTAAGTGTTAATGGATAATTATATTGGGCTGCACATGAGTATGTTGAGCCAAAAACAAAAAATACTATCTCGCAAAACACGCCCCTAATAGGAAATGTGACCGTTTCAGAAGAAACGGAGAGATTATAGTAGTATTAAGCAACACAACAACTCTATAGAGCTTTGGCCATTTGTGTGTTGTAGGTATTGTTGGGTCTATATAGAATTATTATGCCCCTTCACCAACCTAAATTATAGCCATGCCTTGTCTATAGACTGCCACTAATACCAACACAATCTCATTCTCTTGATAAAATCTCAATAAACTAATTTAATTTGTTCCCTTCCCCACATTTGTCACACAATTACACATTTTACCCTCAAAAAATTTTCAACATTAATAAATTTCCTAACTAGTTCTATTGTATGAAAATTGAGATTTTTAATATCGGGTGAATAACTCAAATATTCACAAATTTACCAATAATTTTAATTTTGCACGCGAACCTTGAAGTTGGGGTACAAAACCTTTGCCTTTGTCTATTTCGAGAGCGGGCGAACGACACTACAATAACACTATAATTATAAACCCTAACTAAGCAATGGACTATTGTTAGCACAATATATCAGACCAAATCAATAATAGTACATCAGAATTGGAGAAAAAATGAATAAAAATCACGAAAAAATCGATTTCGGTACACGATTTTGAACAAAAGAACATTATCCATATTTTAGGATAATTTGCCTTTTTGAAATTTTATATGCATGTGGAATTAAGGGTAAAAATAGGAAATGGATAAGGAAACAATAATTTTGGGAATAGGAATATGCATGCACACAAGTGTACGAATTATATCATCAAAAATTCGTCATTTTCTCTTTTCAAAATAAAATTAAATTAAATAAAGTAAAATTTAAAAAAATGGTCCTTTTCGGAAATAAATTAAGTGTACCGTGGATTTTGCATTCAATAAAGGGAGAAACTCATATTTAGCCACTTTCACTATAAGTGAAACTTATATAGCCACAAGTTTAAAAGTGTGAGTTTTATAGCCACTTTTGCATGAAAATACATAAATACTCTTACTTTTGAATTGAGACTCACCTCTTTTATTATTTTCTTTTATTTTTCTAATTATCAAGAGACATTTTCTCTCTCCCCCCTCTTTCTCTCTCTTTCCAACCGTTCATGCATGGTGGAACATGGTTGATTGCTTATTTATTAATTTATTATATATTTTTTTTTTAATTTCAAGAAATGAAATAGTTTTTATTTTATTTACCTTTGTATTTTTTAATTAATGTCCTTACCGTGTTCATTAGTTGAACACGGTTGATCCTGTTTGTTTTTTTTTTTTTTAATTTTATTTTCACAAAAATTGTAATTATTTTATAAAAAAAATCAATAACTAAATAGTAATGCATTTAATTTATTTCAACTACCAAATCTGATTTTGATTGTCTTCATTAATTCAAAAGAGTAGATAGTAGTAATAAATGTGTCAAAAATTGTGTTGAATACAACAATAGCAACAACAACATTTCATACGAACTCACCAAAAATTAGAGAGAGAGAGAGATAGATTTTTTTTGCAAAAAATTCTATTTTTCGTATATTAATTTCTGGGGAATCGAGGGACTATTTTCGGCCGTGAAATTGGAAATATTGAAGGTTTTTCCGACTAATATAAAGGTACGATCGTAATTTCATTTCGTTTCGCATATTTTCGAGGATTTTTTTGCTCAAAAAAATAAAAAATTGAAATTGTTCTTCGTGGCACTGTTGAGACCATAGTGACACTGTTGGATCATAGTGGCACGGTTGGGCAAACCATGCCCAAAATTTCGTATTTAAAAAAAAATAAAATACGGTAGAGGCACGGTTGATTTGGGATTTCAACCGTGTGGCACGGTTGAAATCCCAAATCAACCGTGCCATATATAATTAATTTTTTTTTTAATTTTTTAATTATGGCACGGTTAATTTGAGATTTCAACCGTGTTTGAGATTTCAACCGTGTCACACGGTTGAAATCTCAAATTAACCGTGCCTTTACCGAAAATCTAACAAAATTTTTTTTTGTGTTTTTTCAGGATGTCGTATCAGAGAATTATCGTGCATCACAGTGGGCATTGGGAGAGGACCTCGTACGTGGGAGGTGATAGTTTTCTCGTGCACTTCCTCATATTAGGAATTACACGTGATAAGGTGCTTAGGGAGATCCGTGATCAATTGGGCTCCGAATCGGAGTACATGTTGTACTACTTGACGGACCTAACCGATCACGAGATGATGAAGGTTGTTCTGAAAAACGACACGGATTTGCTCAGGCTTATGGTGGAGCAGAACGAATCGCCAACCGTGTATGTGATCGAGAAGACACAGAACATCAACTTTCGCACTCCTACGACACAACAATCCACGGTATTTCAGAACTTGAATGTTGGAGGTCCTAGTCATCAAGAATCAGAATCTTCGGATGAGGAGATGGGGGATGAGGAGGCGGGGGATGAGGAGGCGAGGGCTGAGGAGGAGAGAAATGAGAGGGCTGAAGAGGCGATTGATGAACAACAGAGGGCCGACTTGTTTGAGTCGTTAACTACGGAGTTTAGAGCATGGATTCAGGAGCCGGGGCGTGTTGATAGGATCATAAGGCACCGAAGCATACATTCAGATAATCAAGACGGAAGATCCGATGATACTCGTGCAACTCACGAAGCTATACGAAATTGGCTGATTCCGTATGTCGACCTAGATACGGCATTGCCTTTAGGCTTTATCGAGCTAGATTACAGCCCCTCACTTGGACAATTGCGTGTGGGTGGCCTCTTCAAGGAGAAATATGACTTGCAAATAGCCGTGGGCCTATATCACATGGAGAACCGACTAGAGTATACCACCGAACGTTCATGCACAAAGCGATTGAACTTTGTGTGCACCCAGGATGATTGTGCATATTTGCTGCGTGCACGACAAAAGGGCGAGATATGGAGGGTTAGGAAATATGAACCCAACCATATGTGTCAAGTGGTTATAGACGGAAACAAACCGCGACAGATTTGTGCCAAGGTTTTAGGAGCTTTCTTTGCACGTAGACTGGTCGTCGAGGGATCCGTGTTGAAGCCGAATGAGATGATGAACGAGCTACAAACTCAGTACGGCATTGAGATAGGCTACAGCTTTGCACTGCGCGCGAGAAACGTAGCGATCGAGAGCATGTACGGAAGTTACGAAAAGTCGTATCAGAGGCTACCGTCTTACCTCTACCTGCTGAAGGAGAGAAACCCGGGAAGTGTGTACGATATGGTGACATCGCATGCTGACGATCGACTAGTGTACATGTTTCTTGCCCTTGGACAGTCCATCGAAGCCTTTCAAAGTGACTTGCTCCGTCACGTGATTGTTGTTGACGGGACACATCTGAAAGGAAAGAACAAGGGGACTCTCTTTGTAGCTGTGACTAAAGACGGGAATGAGCAGGTGTTTCCTCTTGCAATAGGATTAGGTCTTAAGGAGAACGATGAATCATGGTTATGGTTTTTGTCGAAGGTGAAGAGTTGTTTCGGGGCGCCGGACGATCTATTGATCGTTTCTGATCAACACGTGAGTATCATCAATGTCGTGAACGCCGTTTTCCCTAACCGAGCACACGGCCTTTGCTTCTACCACATCACGAAGAATCTGAAATTGTTCGGGCAACATGCCTTGGGAATTTTCAAAGAGGCGGCCTACGCAAATCAAGATTCAACGTTCGATGAAAACTTCGATGCCTTGAGATGCTTCGGCCGTGAAGGAGGCGGAATTTATAGAAGGTTGTGTGATATCGGCCCTCCGAAGTGGGCGAAGTCAAAGTGTCCCGTCCCACGCACGAGTTTCATGACTTCTAATCCGGCCGAGACAATGAATGCGCGGCTACTGTGGGCTCGTCGGCTGCCGATATGCTCGATGCTTAAGATGTATCGCACGATCGTAGAAAAGTGGTTTGACCAACACCGTCAAAGTGCCCTTTCTCGAGAGCACGATCTCACTCCGAAGGCGTACGAGAAGATGTCGGCAGCCCATGAATGGGGACGTCGCTACCCGTGTAGGACGACAGCGACTCCCAATTTGTATAGGGTAGAAGGTGAGAACGGCAATTACCTCGTGGACCTTCAAAACTCGACGTGCTCGTGCCGTGAGTTTGACTTGGACTTGATGCCTTGTCGACACGCCCACGAGGCTCTAATGTACGACATATTCTTATGTGAGTTATATATAGACGAGATTGAATGGTACGACTGATTTATTTATTTATGCTCAATCAGGTATTCAGGTGGACAAGCAAGTGATTACGTGAGTCACTATTTCAAACAGTCTACCTTGGTAGCCACCTATACCCCAACCATCGAACCCGTCCCTCATCCGGAGTCGTGGGACGTGCCCGACTACGTGACCTCATGCGTTGTGCGTCCACCTCTAGTACCTAAGCAAGCCGGACGACCAAGGGAGTCACGTGCAAGAGCCGTAGGAGAAGAATGAACGTCAACATCGACGGCTCGACAAAGGTGCACTCGATGCGGACAAGCTGGGCACAACATGAGAGTGTGTAGAGCTCCAATTCCGATTGGCGGTGTCGACTTGAATGTACCGCCCCAAGATGCGGAGCCTGGTAGAAGAAGGAAGAAAAAATGTAGCATATGTCAAAGCCAGGAACACACGAAACCTCGATGCCCCTTGCGAGTGGTAGAATAAATTTTCGATTATTTTTATTTCGATAGATTGAATCTCATGTTTGGATTGAATTGAATGTTTGGATTGGAATGGATTTCAAATGTCGATTGAATGTTGTACTAGGTATGGGAAATAAAATTGGCATGGTTGATTGTGGGAATTATCACGGCACTGTAGAACCAACAAGTAGACGAGAAGGTTGGCGGCCTTCAAGTATTGCTCGGGCGTGCCTAGCCTTCGATCTTCATTCAAGAAGTCAGCCCTCAATTGGTTCGTCTTGATCTTCTTCTTCGAGCGTCCGTACTTCGTGTGGTACAGGCTCGACAACGGTATAATATGGTTTCGACCGTAGGGGTCGAAAGCGGAAGGCCCGAACTTTAATCCGGTCACAATGGCCCACTCTCGAGGGCTGCAGATTATTTCACGCCCCCCAATCGAAAACCACCTCTCGACGAATCTTTCAACTCCCGGGCTAGAAACTCGTGTGTGGCACTTATTGCCACATCTCTCCTATTGAGCTCCATGATGTAACGGAAGGGGCTCTCCTCTAGAAATCGACCGAGGAGCGGCTGTCCCCCGACTCTGATCAAAACATCGGGGATATCTCGAAGAATTTTTTCCCGTGTGTATAAAAGTACTTTGCCGGCATATCCTTGCATTCGAGGTCTCATCCACTGAAACCTAGGCTGAAAATAATACAAACAAAACATATTAGTATAGTTATAACAAAAAAAAAAAAAATGAAAAACAGATCCAAAAAAAAAAAATTTGTCACGGTAAAGGCACGGTTGAATTGGTCAACATTTAGGCACGGTCAACGCGAAAGACACGGTTAATTTAAAAAATTGACCGTGTTCACACGGTTAATTTCAAAAATTGACCGTGTTCACACGGTCGATTTTTGAAATTAACCGTGCCCAAGAACAAATTCGCCGTTATTTTTTTTTCCTCAAATTAAACACCCAATGCATATATCATATATTTCAACCTAACTGAACAACCTAAATGCAATACATTACACAAAAAATCGAGAAAGAAAAAGCCTCACTGGCGGTGGAGGAGTAACCCATTGCGGTGCGTCGGACTCCGACTCATTCTCCGAGTGACTCATTCCGGTACGGTAGACGACGGCAACGACGGAGGTGCGGTGCGGCGGGCAGCGACGGCAACGACGGAGGTGCGGGCGATGGCGGCGGCTGCTGTAGGAGAAGTCGGATTTTTTTTTTTGTGTGAAAGAGGGAGTCCGATGGAGAGGGAAGAGAGAAAGGTGGTTGACAAAATTAAATTTTGCATTAATGTGGCCCACCAAATCTTAATTTTTGTATTATTCTGAATATTCTTTATTACTTATTCCTTTTTTTTTTTTTTTTTTTTTAAGTTTGTCAATGATGAGGTGGACACACTTTTTAAGGGTAAGTATGTCTTTTTACCCAAAAGTGGCTATAAAACTCACACTTTTAAACTTGTGGCTATATAAGTTATAGTTATAGTCAAAGTGACTATTTTTATACATTGAGACTCAATAAAATGTATATTCACACTATATAATAGTACTATAATGCATTATACTACTACATATTTGAATTAAGATAGAAAACGTGTTACTACGAAAGTTATGGCGAAATCTGCACTTTTCATCACATTTTCTGTTCAACATTTTGGTCCAATAATATTCCGTATAAACGTTATCATATTTATCGTGGACAAACTTAATATACCCATTTGATATGGTCGTGCCGTGTGGATTATTTCATCACTTACTAGTTACTATTAGTTTTTCCAATAGTGTTTAAGTATATGGGTTTTTTTAATCAGAGTTTTTAACAATGATTCTGGATTGTATAGACATTGGCGAGCCAATAATTTCAAATAGGATAGGCTTGAGTGAGAATTGCTCATTTTTTTTTTCTCGTAATTAGCATGAGTTGATGATAATATATATATATATATATATATATATATATATATATATATATATATATATATATATATATATATATATATACTTTGATAAAAATTGAAAATACAAGAGCTAGCAAAAATAAATTAAATTAGGGTAGGTTTAACGTTTAAGCCCACTGTCCTTTGAACGTGGCTCTGCTGTTGTGTATAGTACTTCCTCGATAAATTTAGAGTACGTACAAGTAACATACACTTTATACTCTTAGGCCTAATTTAGAGAGAGATGAGATAAGGCGTGATAAGATAAAATTTTGAAAAGTTATCTTAAGGTGTGAGATAAAGTCATGATAAGAAATTTTAATGCAGTGTTTGGTATGCAAGATTTTGTGTTTGATAAAATTGTGAAATTACATAGCTACCCTTGCAAATAGTAACAAAATAGATGAAACCCTTTTTGCTCCCCTCCGTCTCTCCTCTTTTCCATCGCCGCCCCCTGTATTACCTCAAGTTTTGCAGAACCCAAATTCCCCTTTCTCTCTTCTCTTCCAAGTTCCAACACATTTCTCTCTCTCTCTCTCTCTCTCCTCTAAGTTCTTATCCAATTTCTTCTTTCTCTCTTCTCTTCCGGTATAGCCGGATGAGGCATATATGAGATTTCTCTCTTCTCTTCTCGTTGACGATGAATTGTAAAGGAGGCTGTGAAATTTATTTTGCCAAAGTGAGGGGTGGTGGGGTGAAATGAGAAACGCACGCTTCACAGCGAGAAATTTGAAGGAATACATGAACGCCATTGACGTGGTGGCACCGAAGAAGCTCAATAATGGCTATGGATTGCGGGTTTGTGAAGACATGGTATATTATGCTGGAGAAAAACACAATATTTTCAGCAAAATGGGAATCGATTGACGCCAATAAATAGAAGGGTAAATTGGGACTTTGGTAATGTAGAAGGAGGAACTGTTCTTGCAAGATAGTATATCGGAGGGGGGAGGTCCGATACCAAATCATAAGGAAACAGTGGTTTTATCTCGGGCCTAGCATTTATCCCGGGCCAGTGTGATAACTAATCATATCTACCAAACACTAGATACGTCCAGATAACTTTGTTTATCTTGGGTTATCTAGTGTACCAAACAGGGGCTACATGAGAAATCAACTCCACACACGGTTGAGATTTTCACTTCATACAAAGGTGAAAAGGCTAGCTAACATTACATACCACACGTCAGTAATGGGAATCGAACCTAATACTATATCACACCATTGACACCAAAGAAAGTCTAAGATAAGTATTCATTCAACATAAGTAACACTGGCCGCACTGGTAATTATTTGGATGAGCAATCTCGGTAGTGATAATCGAACCTCCGTACCCTAAAAAAGGGCATCCAAGATTATTACTCATCCAAAATTTCACCCTTATCGCACCAACGGCAAAGGGAGGGGAGTACTTGGGGGTGCAGCTGCACCCAACGTCGCTATCTACCGAACCACCATTGTACAATAAAACACCATTAAGTGACATCAATTTTGCACCCCAAAATAAAAATCCTGGCTCCGTCACACTATACATTGAACTATCACAATGCGCAAAGAAGCAATTAATTTACATGCATTGTATGAGTCGATTATTCAAAATTCTTTTCTCCAAATACCAATATAAATTGATGAATTTGAAGGGAAAAGAAAAAAGTGAAGCCTTTGACTTGTTTATCCTTTTTATAGAAAAGGTACAACTGAAAATTAATTTCGTACACTGAATCTAAATTATTGTTGCAAATTGAGTACGTTCAAATTCTCAAATGCATGCATATAGAAAAAGCAAGCAGTTATTCTCAAATGGCTGCACAAAAAAGGGTGGCTTAAAATTGGGGGAAATTCCAAAAAAATTTAAAAAGTCAGCGAGTAGACGCCGTTGACCGACGTTAATCTTAATCCACCTAAATAAAATAATGATTAAATTGTAAATAATAAGCTCATGTTTATTTCATTTTTGAAAATGACTTTAAGGAATTTAAGCATTATATAAAAAAATAATTATTTATATATGAAATTTTAAAATATGTTCGTAGATACTTTGAAGAGGCCACAAACATCGACAACCCTATTACTAGTGTTAAGTCAGCGCATGCATACGATGAATGTATTAGTACATCCTGCACTCTTTAAAGTTTGCTCTAGGCTGACAAACATTGACAACCCGTTCCATCCTTCTCGATGCCTCCGTTGTGGTCTTAGTGTCGATAGAGATCTATGCTCGGCTCTGTAATAGAGCCGAGCTTTCTTTCGACTCCTATTTCTTCTCTCCTTTATCGTTTCTTCTCCTAGCTATTCATGTTAAATAAAGAGATTATTTTGTTTGAGTGGAAGTTTTATACTCCATTATAATGTTTAGAAAACAAGATTTGAAGTTGAACAGATTGATTGAACCCAATGTTTTAAAAATCAAACCGGAGGCTGAACAGGCAAAGCCTCCGATTCTTGGTGTTTTCGACTGGACTATGATTGAACCGGCTGAAAATAAGAAAAACTAAGAAAAACAACCAACCGAAAACATGATAGGTTCATGGTTTAACCAATTTAACTATTGGTTCGGTTCGATTCATAAAACACTGATCGACCGACATGAAGATCTAAATTTTAGAATGAAAATATTTCAAATCCTCCAATGTTTCACCTAATAATCAGATTTTCAGAGGAAATAAATATGCATAACATGCTATTATATCACCACACAATTAACATTAACAATAAGGTTACATATCATATAATTTCTCATTAAAAATCCATAAGTTATTATATACTCCAAATTAGGAGAAGAAAAAAAGAAAAAAAGAAAGAAATTAACATGAAATCATAACACAAAGTTTTCCCACATTAACTGGAAAAATAAGTAAATTTTCCAGAATCCTTCACCAGAAACAGTTTCCAAAAACCTCAGAATCTTCATCATCAATGTCAGAACTACAGCCATTTTCATTCCTGCAAAAGAATGTCGACATCAAGTACGTATGCACGAAGATTGAACAACGATGTCCGAGCAGTGGCATTGCAGGAAACGGAATCTAATTCGAACGATTAGACTAAAGATAATACGGTACAATGAAGATCAAGGGTTTTTATGAATTAGTGAATGGAGTGTTAAGGCAGATAGAGGTGTAATGCATATAATTTTCGATATTAAGCTCTCGTTTCCCAACTTAGCGATTAGGCCAGATATATTTAAGAATCGATTAACAAGAACAGCATGCCATCAAATCCAAGAGAAGAAGGAAAAGAAATATACCTCATCATCATCTTCGCCTCCATCTTCCTTCTTCTTCTTGAGACGAGTTTCACCACTCTCTTTCGTAATAGGTAGGTTCATAGCCCCAAAAGGCGTGTCTACGTTGATATTTCCTTTAATACTATACCCAGTCCCCTTCCCTCGGATCATATCCCAGAGAGCAGAGCCGCAGTCCTTCGGCCTAAAGGTGATAGGGACTTCAACTAAGCTGAACCCTTGCTTCTCAATTGTAGAAGATTCCTTGAGGTCAGCGCTCCCGATGCTGACATCACACAGCCAAACCTCGAGGTCGATGTCTTTGAGGCATAGATCGAAGTCATTCTTGTTTCCCAACTTCAAATGAAGAGTGGCCACAGTTTCTTCAAAGGAGAACTTGTCGAAATCAATATTGTCAAGATCAACTTCTGGTTTGTACGGAATCGGAATCTCTCCTGTCTTCTCGAGGGGGAAAGTAAGCCTACCAAACACAGGCACGTCCACAATGAAGTCGACCTTAACTTTGTAAGGAATTATCATCCCGGGATGAATATCATCGTAGGTGTTCTTGATATCATCATAGATAAGAATAATCGGTATCTTAACAGTTTCAGAACCATGTGCGTGTATTGTACCAGCATCGGGAATCAAACCAGAGACGAGCTTCCTTCCATCGCTCTCGATCAGATAGTTTATGTCGACAAGAGGGATGGGAACCGGGTTCGGGTTCTTTATCAGGATATCCACAACTATTTCAGCCTTCTCCATGCTAATATGGGGGATATGGATTTCAGTAACATCTGCAGTTGGCTTCCCAAACCCTATAGTTTCCTCGATTTTTTCACCGATGTCTTGGATGAAACCTTTAACTTTGTCCAGAAAGCCATCACCCCCCTCCTCTTTGTTTTCTTCCTTCCCCCCTCTGTCCTTCACTTCCCTTTCGGATTCATCCGAACGATCATAAGACGACATATCTGTCGAGAAACATGCTCCAGAGTCACACAATAATTACTAGATTGGATACAAATGAATGAACAATCACCTAAACCACATCAACGAATGAACAATCAAACTAAACCCCATCAACGAATGAACAATCAAACTAAACCCCATCAACGAATGAACAATCAAACTAAACCCCATCAACGAATGAACAATCAACTAAGCCCAATCAACGAATGAACAATCAAACTAAACCCCATCAACGAATGAACGATCAACTAAACCCAATCAACGAATGAACAATCAACTAAACCCCATCAACGAATGAACAACGGAAAGAAGGAATTCGACTTCAAAATGCAGGACCACCTCATCAATGATCAAGAAAATCAAGAAAAGATATAAGTCCACTCTACTTTGCAAGAATCGAATCAACAAAACATAAAGTGATGAACTTCGATGTTGAAGAATATTGGGGGATTCTAACACAAAGTTCAGAATCCAGTCAAGATTCTTATCTACATACCTAATCATCAAACTTCAAACATGAAATGGACTCTTCAAAATCAAGATTCAGACACAAAAAAGCCACATCTATGCTACAAAACTCCGATCTCCTCTCTCTCTCTCTCTCTCCGGAAAACAGAGTGCAGAACTATGGATTCACAGTAAAAAGGGATAATCAAACAATCAAAAGTCAAATCTTTCGCCGTTTCCGATTCAGATCATCGAATTTCACAGCTCATAAACTTAGATTGAATCACAAATTCACAATGTACGGCAGATCTAGAACACAGAATCGGATCAAAAAACTTCAACTTTACCAAAATTCAAGAATGAGATAGATCCATCACCAACAAACAAAAAAGTAGGCAAAGAAATCAACAAAAACCCAAGAATCATCAACCCAAGTTCAAGAAAACTGAAACTACTACTGCTCATCACTCCTACACGATCATGTACAGAAAAAGCAAGAGAGAAGAGTCAACTTTACCTGCAGGAGTAGCGAGATCAAGTGAGAGAGAGAGAGTGAGGTCCAAGAACAAGATTTTTTTCTTCTTGTTTGTTATATGTCTGATTTTAGCACAGCTAATCTTGTTCCTTTAAAATTATGACCCAGTATTTGTAAAGATAATGTAATAATTGTTGACACCCAAGAAAAAAGATTAGATTTTAATGTAGGTGTGGTGTGGATCATAAACGTGGATGCCTGCTTTACTAGTCTCAACGTTTGGTTTCGTCAATGGAGATTGAAGATTTAAGAAAATAAAAATTAAATTTTATTTTATTTTTGCCGACACTGACAATAAATGGGATCATTTGGCGTGAGACACCTTTACAATTGTCCATTCAATATTCATGATCCAACCATTTTTCAGTACAGTTGGATAAAAATTGCTTCTTGAAAAATTGTTTACAAAGGGACCAATGAAACAAAGGGTCCAGATGACAATTGGACCAGTGGGTTCGTGCCGGGACGGAGCTAGAAATTTATATATGTTTCGGCAAAATTATGTGGCCGGGCTAAATTGTATGTATGTGTGTAAAAAGTAAAATACAACATACAATTGTACTATAATTATAGGGTGAAAAAAAGAATTTGCTCGAATGGTTGCCGGGGTTGCCCGGCCCATAGCTCCGCCTCTGCATGCCACACCATTCCGAAAAGATAAATGGCCACCGATCAAAAATGAAGATCACATGTTTACTGTTGACACTTTTAATATGCCCATCACATATGTGATAGTGTTGCATCAACTTTTTATCACTCCATTCCTTCCAGTTCAATTGTCCTGCATGAATTGCTTTGTTTTCGAAAATTGAAAAAATTTGACCTTATGTTTTAATGCGGACCTCTAATTTTTCAATTTTAACACTGTAATATAAAATTTCGTACCGAAAAGAAATATGTCAATTGAAGTGACACGAAGGAAGTAGGATTTACCTCTTTTTAAATACGTTAAGTATATCATTTTACTCACTAATACAGTAATACTCCCTACGTCCCACTTCACTAGTCATGTTTCCCAAAATGGAAACTCTTTTCTCTTCTTTTAACCTTGTGTATAAAATCTCATCTCCAAAAAAGCACACGACTAAAAATGGTGATCCAATTCCGATTCCTCGTACATAAAAGGCCCAATAAGAGGCCCATGAATTGGCTCTAGGGTTTCCTAATTACAAAGCCCTAAACTTGTTCTGTTCTTCTAAGCCACCCCACCGATCTAGAGAGGGAGAGAGAGAGAGGAATCGAGCGAAAATGGTGACGTACAGGGTATGCGCGATAATCTATCCGACTGCATTTCAATTTACTACCATGGTTACGAGCTCCGTTAATGCTTACGAGCTGTGTGTGTTTTGTACCTTGCGCAGGTTCATCAGTACCAGGTGGTGGGGAGGGCGCTGCCGACGGAGACGGAGAAGCAGCCCAAAATCTACCGCATGAAGCTTTGGGCAACCAATGAGGTTCGCGCCAAGTCCAAATTCTGGTATTGTTGTTGCTCTCCTCTCCCCTATTTCGATTTCTGGTGCCATTTTACGTTTTTGATAATTTGATTCAATGGAATGATTGTTTGAACAACATTTTTCATACATTTTGTTTCATTTTTTCCTTTTTTTTTTTTGTATGAAATGTGTTTTTTCACACATGAATTCATCAATGCTCATAGCTTCGTACTGTTTGCTGTTTATTTTGAGTGCAATGTATTAGGTTTGTTCTAATCTATGCTAGCATTGCAAATGTTGAATAAGACTTAGGTTTAGATTCCTACTTATTTCGGTAATTTGCTCCGATTCGATTAAAGACTCCTTGATGATCTCCTCGATAAAATTGTTATCTGATCGATCAAGCGGCCTATGATTGATTTCGCCACGATGAGAATGCTGTTTTGTTTTCTTCAAATAAATGAAATTCGAATTGCAGTTGATGTCCTTGAGAAGTCTTTGCGAAGTTGAATTGCTATCAGCAAATTATTTTTCTTGAAATTTATGATTGCATAGTAATGGTTGCTAGTTGATTTTGATTTATTAAGGTATTTCCTGAGGAAGCTTAAGAAGGTGAAGAAGAGCAACGGTCAAGTTCTTGCTATCAATGAGGTATTTCTTGTTCAAGCTGTTGTTCGTACTTGTTTTTTTGCATCTGAGTTTAGATACAAAACTTAACCACATCACTGCACTATGATTTTACCGTCTGTGGATAAATCAAACACTTGATTTGACTCGTACACTTACATAATGCTAGTAATAATACAATTCATCTTTGTAGTTCTACCTCAGAAAAAACTTAAGATACATGTTGCTTCCAATATGCATTTTGTTTTCTTCAAAATTACAGGCTCAGACTCGTCTTTCTGTATTAGAACGACATTGATAACCCTTGCTTTTTGTACATTGCGAGATTCAGCTATGAATGATTAGTAGTTTTGATCCGCCAATATTTCATGCATCTGTTTGCAGATTTTCGAGAAGAATCCGACCACTATCAAGAACTACGGGATCTGGCTACGGTACCAAAGTAGAACCGGGTACCATAACATGTACAAGGAGTACCGCGACACGACCCTGAACGGCGGTGTCGAACAAATGTACACCGAGATGGCTTCTCGACACAGGGTGCGTAGCCACTGCATCCAGATCATCAAGACCGCCACCGTCCCAGCTAAGCTTTGCAAGAGGGAGAGCACGAAGCAGTTCCACGACTCGAAAATCAAGTTCCCCTTGATCCACAAGGTGGTGAGGCCGCCATCCAGGAAGCTCAAGACCACTTTCAAAGCAACCAAGCCAAACCTGTTTATGTAAACTTTCATGGAAAAGTGTTGATTTGAGGTTTCTTTTTTTGGCGAGGTTTAGAATTATTACCCATTAATTTTCTATTTTTGACTCTGGGTTGCTTTTGATTTTGATCATCGTATATTGTTTAACAGAATTCCAAGTTTTATTAGATGGGAATTGAATTTCAACTGCATTTCTTGATTGCTTGATTCTTGAATGATTTTGCTATTTGTTTTTAATGTATATTTAGTGTTCATGTTGAAGACTGCTATGCATGATTCGAAATCGGGTTCTTTGACTTCGAACATTAAAATTTACTGTTAGGTTAATACACGTAGAATTTAATTAGATGTTTTAAGGTAAAAAATTACAAAAGGAAAAAACACTTTTTGCACATAAAATCTACCGTTTTTTAAATCTCGAAATTGGGAGAGACAAGAGAGAGTATGACCTTGGTATTTAAAAAAAAGAAAAATGATATGCTAGTCACCTTCGTGGGCACTTCCGCGTTCGATATCATTTTATTCAATTTTTTCAATTGTAATATATTTTAATACCTTATAAATAAATATTGAAATCATTAGATCCAAAAATATATAAATATCAAAGCTCGATTTATTTTATTATACATTTTTTTTGAATTTAGAAGAAAAAACAAACAAATCGAGCATTGATATTTATATATATATTTTTTAGATTTAGTAATTTCAATATTAATTTATAAGGTATTAGAATATATTACAATTGAAAAAATTGAATAAAATAATGTCTAAATGAAAAGACGAAGATGCCCACGAAGGTGACTAACATAAGGTGACTAGCATTTCACTCTCTTTAAATATATTTTTAGGAATTTATAGTAATAAAAAAATAAGACAAATTCTTCTCCTTGTTCCCCTCGCCGCCCCTCTCCAACGACGGCGACGGCGAGAAACCGAGTAATGGCGACTCCTATGCCAAATCACGGCGATCCACGCTGCGCACACGCGCAGGCAATCAAAATGGGCGTGACGCCGACGTCCCAGAACAGAGCATTCTTCCACAATCTCATCACCCTCTACTCCAAATCCAACCTCCACCCTTTAGCTCTCCGCCTCTTCCACTCGATCCCCCGCCCCAACACCGCCACCTGGACTTCCATCATCTCCGCATTCTCCACCTCGCCGTTCGCCTTCCGCCTCTTCCTCGCCATGCTCCGCCACCCCAGCACCCCCAACGCCTGGACTCTCAGCTCTCTCCTCAGAACTTGCGCTTTCTTCTCCGACAATTCGATCGTCCCACAGCTCCAGTCTCTCTCATTCAAGCTCGCGCTGCACCACAACCCTTACGTTAGCTCCGCCTTCGTCTCTCTCTTCTGCAAAACCCGGGATTTGGACACTGCGGTGAAGGTGTTCGACGAAATGTCTGACCGAGATGAGGTGTGTTATGCTGCGGTGATCAATGGGCTGGCTCAGAACCAGAGGCCCGTTGAGGCTCTGCGCTACTTCGTCGAGATGAAGAGGGAGAATGTGCTTTCGACGTCTCATAGCGTCTCCGGCGCGTTATCCGCTGCTTCGAAGGCCGCCATGCTGCAGCAGTGCATGATCATCCATGGACATGCGGTGGTGACAGGGTTAGATTCCGATACGTACGTTGCTACAGCGTTGGTCGACGGGTATGGGAAGTGTGGGATCTTGGAGGAGGCGAGGAGGGTCTTTGATGAATCGGAGACGGGGCTGAATGTGGTGGGGTGGAATGCGATGTTGGCGTCCTATGCACAGCTAGGAAATCAAGAAGACGTAGTCGGACTTTTCACTTTAATGGAGAGTCGAGGGATCCGGGCAGACGAGTACAGTTTCTTGGCGATTCTCACAGCATTCTACAATGCAGGAATGGCTGAGGAAACTGAAATGTTGTTGAAGAAGATGAAAGAACAGTACAGATTAAAGCCGTCGATCGAGCACTATACATGTTTAGTCGGGGCAATGGGGAAGGAGGGGAAGTTAGAGGAGGCGGAGAGAGTAGTTTCAATGATGCCATATAAGCCCGACGCATCACTATGGAGAGTGTTGTTATCGAGCTCCGCATATCATAGAAATTTCGAAGTAGCTTGGAGGATGAGCGAGAAGTTGCTAAAGATCAACCCCAACGACGATTCAGCATACGTGATTCTAGCAAATGCTTTTGCAAGTTCATCAAAGTGGGATGAGGTGAAGAAAGTGTGGACGATGATGAGAAGGAAGGGAGTGAGGAAAGAGGTCGGAAGAAGCTGGATCGAAGTGAGGGGGGAGATTCATGAGTTCTTCGCAGGCGATATGAGGCATTCGAGGAAGGATGAGATTTACGAGAAGCTCAGAGAGTTGAGATCGGAGATCGAGAAATTAGGGCACGTCGCTGATTAAAATGAGACGGATGAGGAAGAGATGGAGGTGCTTTGGTATCATTGTAGAAATTGTTAGTTATGGCGATTTTTGGTGAAGAATACACAACCATTATTTAACTTTCTAACGCTAAGAAGAAATTGTAACAAACACACACACACAATCTTATGTAATGCTTTTCTTGGAAGAAATAAGAAGATTGTTTTTTTCACGTAAATTGGCAACTGCAGTATAAAAGAATTAGTAGACTCTTGTAATTGTGTTGCAATGCTAACATGCATGTATAAGTAATCGAAAACGCTCGTTCTGCCCACCGTGAACAGACTTAATGTCCCAAACGTTCTTAACTTTGAGTTATACAATTTGATGGAGAGTATGAGTGTACAAACCAATGTTTTAAAAACCGGACCGGACCGGACCGGCCGGTTCGACCGGTTCGACCGGGAACCGGGCCTGGACCGGTCCGGTTTGGACCCTAAAACCGGTAGTCCGCCAAAACCGCCAGAACCGCCCAGAACCGGGTTGAACCGGGAACCGGACCGGTTTTTGCATAACCGGCCGGTTTTTTAAAATTCATTTTTTTTTTTTAATTTATAATAATATTTTAAGCTTTTTAATATCATAAAATAAGAGTTAAATTAAAAAAAAACAGAAAATGCTCTATGCAGGGTTCGAACTCTGCACCTCTTGCATGAGTCAAAGGGCCAAACCACCTTGACTGCATATATAGTTGTTGTATTACACGACTTTTTATAATAGTAAATTGTATAATGCTACAAATTTGTTGCATATTATATCTAAATATATATTTGTATTTATATTATACTATAATTTATACTTATTAAATATATAAAATGTTATAAAGTTACAATATACTTCAATTGTACAAATAATAGTATATTACACCCAAATACATTTAATGATATTTATATTTATATTATAATATATACTACTTGTTATTAATTATATCGATATCTAAACTATAAATGTTATAAATGTATTGGTATTTTGATATTTATAATATAATACTACCTTCGGTCCGTCTAAGTAGGTTGGTTTCTAAATGGAACACAAACCAAGTAAAGTGGGTATAAAGGGTGATGTGATGGAGATGTGATGGTAAATTAGAGTTTAATTTAATTTAAAATATTAAACCTACTCACATGGAGATGTAATTAAAATTAATTAATTGTGATGTAGATGGTGATGTGATGTTAATTTTTTGCCATAAAAGGAAAGGAGTCTAATATACGGGATGTCCCAAAAAGGAATAACAGTCTACTTAAACGGACCGGAGGTAGTATATAATTATTTTACTAATTTATTAGTAAACGGTTCAACCATGGTTCAACCGGTTTAACCGGTTCAACCATGACCCGAAGGACTCACCGGTTCGACCTCCGGTTCGGTTTTTAAAACATTGGTACAAACTACACACAAAAGAAAAACCAAACCTCCATAGTTAAGAACATCTCCCTAGTAAACAAAAATGAAAAACATCTAAAGAATTTTGTCATAGTAAAGCAAAATTTAACATCAACCAACAACAATTTTCTTGAATAGCTCTTAATAGTATTCCCTCCGGAGTAGTATCGCAAAATTGACACAGTAACTAATGCAATAAGAGATAGAAGGGTTTATGTTATATTAGACATCATAATATAAATTTTCTATTTTAAGTAAATAGACAATTAAATGGAACGTCCAATAAAGAAATAAGGACAATTATGGTGGGACGGAGGATAATAAAGACGTTCGAAAACGCTTGGGCAAATACATAAAAGAAATGATACAACTTGAAAAGTCCGAATCAAATAATACTTTGATTGAGAAGAAACAAGAGCAACACAAGATTTCAACTATTCAATTTAACAATAAGATCTTCAAGCCAACCAAACCTAACACAAAAAAAAAACCTAACACAAACAGAGGCAAAGACAAGATTTTTTTTCACAAATTCAAGTTTTAACAAATTCGATAATCTACTTATAAAATGTCAAAAATAAAAATAATTAATAAGTATCCAAAATCCAGAACAAGAAGAAGAATAGATTTCTACAAAATTCAAAAAAACAATGATAAAATTCTCACGGCATAAGAAAAAAAAATCCAGATCGAGTTCGAAACGACTTAAAACAGCTAAGTGATTAATCCCCAAATTGTTTGCAGATCGGCGATCGGAAGGAATTAGGAGATTTACTGCAAAGCGGCGGAGGAGCCGAGGAGGGTGGCCTGCTGCAGCTCCATCTCGTTGAACTGCGCCTCGCGATCCATCTCGATTATGAGGGGGAGCCCTATTGCCGAGGTGGCCACGATCCAGGCGGCCTTGCCGGTGCTCCTCATCAGGCGCTTGGCCACGTACGCCACGTCGCAGGCGGTGGCCTTCCCCTTCTGCACGGCGGCGTTTTCGGCGATCCGAGATAAGATCCCGCCGTCGCCTCTGGCGGCGCCGCCGCGGGTGAGAGATCGGTGTTTCGAGGCCATGGCTGCTGCTAAAACCCTTGATAAAACCCTATGAAATTGTTTAATTCTTTTGCATTGTATATTCGAGATATATATAGGGGCGAATTTGTGATTAAATTTAAATAATATGGTATGTTACCCTTTTCCTTTTAATCTATTTTCTTATACGATATAATTAATATAAATAATTAAATATTTTCTACCAAATTTTATTTAAAGATTATAGAATAGATTGAATTATGTCGAGTTTAGACGAGCACTACACTAGTATAATTTTTGCTTGGTATATATACCATTGATGTAACAAGGATATAATTAAGAAACTAGAAGTACATACATACTAAATATAAATTATAATTAACTTTAAAATTCAATAAAATATGATTTTGATCTCAGTTTTTTATTATTTTAAAATATAATTTGGTTTTCAAATTTCTAGCTTTAGGTACCAACCTTATACCCCTTCTATTCTGCTTTACTTGGCCTGTTTCATTCTGGTACAAGATCTTATGTTGTAATAGTATTAAAAGTGAAAAGTGAGGATCCACATTGAAAAACAAGAGTTAATTACTGTATTTCCATTTTAGAAAACATGTCAATTGCAGTGGGACGTTCTGATTAGGAAACAAAGGCAAGTGAAGTGAGACGGAGAGTATTTCGATTTGGTATTATGATTTATGGCTACAAAACAAAAAATAATCATAATAATCTCTGTGATTATTTCATAAATATAAACTGAATAAATCAAGAAACATGATTTAAAATTAAAGTATGGTGCCATCTGGTATAACTGCACTTCTTATAATTACAACTATTCCTCCTGATATAATGTAACCCTTTTCCTCCATTTCTCCTTCCTGCACATTGTCCTTGTTTATAATCTGCAAAAATTATTAAAAAAATAAAATAAAATCTCTAAATATTTGAGCATAAAATCAACTATGCAATATCAATCTTGTAACTGAATTACCAGCACATTTTTCCCAATTCTTGCATTTTTATCGACTATCGCCTTCCGGATAATCGAACCTTCTCCGATTCCGGTTGGAATGCCAGTGGCTTCACCATCACTCACTCCATTCTGCAGATTCTGCTGTATCAGATCACTCAACTTCAAATAAATTTCTCTATTGTTTTTTTTTTTTTTAATTATTTAATTATTTTAGTAAAATATTTTATAGTTTTGTGTTTTTTTCTTACATGATCATAGTAATCAGATCCCATAATAACTGAATCTTCAACCACAGCATTGTCTCCTATCCTTGTTCTCATGCCTACTACTGTCCCTTTTATTCTGCATTTCTGCATTCAACAAAAAATAATAAATTATAAGCAATGACAAAAATTTCAAGAAATCTTTAGCTTTCTTACACTCAGAATGCAGCCATCTCCAATGATGGAGTCTGTGATGACTGCATCCGTCACAAGAGTCGGGGGCAGATGACGAGGCAGCGTGTAGAGAGGCGAATCCCTATCGTAGAAGCTGCTCATCAACAAACAAGAACAGCATGAGTTCATCTTTTTTCAAACCATTTGTAGTGTTTGGAGTTTGCTCACTCACTTGTACACTGCATTCGCCCTTCGAATAGTTTCCATATTCGCCCGGTAGTACGCTTCTATGCTCCTCATATCCTCCCAATATCCATCAAAGGTATAGCCATTAATCTACAAAAAAGGTTCAAGATTTTTTATACACATGAAACTTGATCAAAAACAAAAACCAACATTTTTATTTTTTTTTTGAAAAAATGGGATAATCAATCACCTTCATTCCAAGAGAAATAGCACCTGGGATTACTTGACTCTTTAAATCATTCACATTTGGGAAAGATTCTGTCAGCAGCTTCCTCATTACATCTCTATTTATAACATAAATTCCCATACTTGGAAACATGTTATTACCATCTTCACATTCATTTACCTGAAATTATGGATCATGGGGTTGTTTATTCACACTAAAGTTTGAATCTTTTTCAAGAAATACGAGTAACGAAGAAAGGTCTCACCGTTGTACGGTTGTCTCTGAACTCAAGAACTTGATTCTCAGCATTGAGTTTGAAGGTCCCAGATCCAAACTCCTCCTTCTTCCCTCCACTGAACAAAGCGACGGTTATATCCGCCTTTCGTCTCCTGTGAGATTCGACAATCTTCTGATAGTCCATCTTGTAGAGATGATGGCCAGGAAGGATCAAGAATTCATCCACATTATACTCCTCAAGAACCCACAAACACCTCCTTATAGCATCTGCACTTCCCTAATCACATAACAAAAACATTTACTTAAAAAAAAAGAAAGAAAAATCAAGAAAAAGAAAATGTTTAGATCATGATTTAAGATACCTGAAACCAGCCATTATCCTCTGGGCTCTGGTAAGCAGCAATGACTTCAACAAAGCCATCCTTGGAGAGACGGGCTCCGGAGTAGGCCCTCGAGATGTGGGAGTTGAGGGAAGTCGAGTTGAACTGCGTGAGCGCGTAGATTTTGGTAATGTTGCTGTTGATGCAGTTGCTGAGGACAGAGTCAATGAGCCTGTAATTCCCAGCTATGGGAATGGCAGCCTCTGATCTTCTCTTTGTGAGCGGATACAGCCTTGAATTCGACGATCCATCTCCGAAAACAATTGCTGCAACACTCTGATCCAACACTAATAAATACTACTAACCAAATCTCAAAAACATATTTGTACAATGTTAAGATGAACTACTACTAACCACCCTCTCATCACCTGGCTTGATGGTTGCTGTGAGTTCTTCACGAACGAATTCGGGGGAGGAGTCGAGCCGAATTTTGACGTGGGCTTTTGGAGAAAATGGGGAGGATTGAGTCTAGGACACCAAGAAGAGAGCATAGGCATGATACTATAAACTCAACTTTTTCCTTTTCTTTTTTGTTGGTGCATTGTGAGGAGAGAGAGATATAATGAGGAAGATAGAGAGAGAGAGAGAGAGAGAGAGAGAGAGGGAGGGAGGGAGGGAATATTTAGGTTTCTTGAGCTTCTTCTTCATGGACACAAGATTGAATCTTGTCTGTACCATGTTGTATGTTGCATGAACTGCTCATGAAATATTGTAGTGAGTATTTATTTTTCTTTGAATGTTGATGCATAACTTGATTGGGACAAAAGACAACAACATAGTATAATCTTTAAACATCCTAGTTTTTGTGATTTTCTTACAACTTTTGCTGTCCTTTATTCCATCATCTGAGATGCTTGCTGCTCCATGAGAGCTTGTTTTAATTTTCTGTGAAATCTCTCCAAATGACCATATTACCCCTCCCATTTATGCCCTTCACCATTTTCATTATATGTTTCTTCCAAATTTCTCCTTTTGGTGTAGATGAAATGTTTGTCAAGCAAGCCACTAAAATTCTAAAGAAGAATAAACTAGAAAGGTTTTATAGCGTAAACAAAATAGGTATAGTACATGTTGGAATGAAGTTTAGTTTGGAAGGTGAGAATATAGTGAGAATGAAGTCAAGTATTTTGCCCTAGCTTTTATGTATCATAAAATATTATTATTGTGTTATAATTATAATGTTCAAATACATATGTTATAATGTTCAAACAAGAAAATTGAGTAAGCATCACAAAATTTAAAATGAGTAGATGCTTGCCAAGCAACAAAACCCTATTCATGTCTATCAGAACGAGTCTATTATAATATTCAACAAGCTCGACAGAACAGAGGGAGTATATATTACTACATGCATTTTTGTTCACTGCTGTATAATTTATGACTGAAAATATCTCATTTATTATCAATTCCAAGCCAAATACAGAAGTCCTAAAGCTTTGAGGCCTCCAAGAGAGATTAAATGAAAAAACTGAGGATTATTTCAGGTTCTGGTTTCTAAAGATACAAAAATTCATGTAACCGGAGGTAGCGAGAGACACGTTCAATTTGGTCCCGGAAGAAAGGTACAACAAAGCAAAGCCGAGGGTGCAAACATGAGAGACGATTGTGGGCCGGTGCCCCCTCAATGCTTCAGATGATGCTCGAATAGCGATGCCATCTCAATCTGCCAGTGGAGATGGACAAGAAATTTTTTCAGGCTGAATCGAAAACAATGCAGAATACTTGTCGAATACATTTATATACATATATACATACACAGACACATTGATAGATGTGAGGTAGCTTAGAATGGAGAATGAAAACCATGGAAAGACTTGAAGGTAAGAAAAGGCAAGAAAAATAATTACAGGAACTGCAGTTTCGACAAATTATTTCCTGTTTTTTCACAAGAACTTTATCCTAGCAGAATAGAGAAGATGAACCGTTCCAGTTTCAGTAAGAATAGTATTTGTACACAGGAAAATGCCATTTGGAATAGCAACATACCAGCTGAAGTAAACCAAGAAAAAAGTAAGATCGATAATGAACTTACCGCCGTCAATGCTGCTTCAGAACCTTTGTTTCCTGCCTTACCACCAGCTCGATTTATAGCCTACGGTCATTACGGTGTAGATTTCTTTAAGTTTACTTGTTTGACAATGCAAAAAAGAAAATATATTGCATTTTTATGAACTCATAAGGTCGAAAGATAGCCAGCTCAAAAGCAAGATGAATAGCACACATCATCCTCAAATGTTTATCATTAATTTAAAAAAAAATGAATCAGTTGGAAAATTGCAAGGACAAATGAATCTAATAATTACCTGCTCCATGTCGTCGCATGTTAGAACCCCAAATATGCAAGGGACGCCTACAATTTTCAAAGAAACGGGATCCCATCAGTATGGAAATTGGTTATGATTACCAACCTTCCGAAAACTCCAGCAGCGCTCACGGTAAAATTATCAATATAATATCCACCATTTCAATCAAATGAAAATACAACTATACTAGGCAAGTGTTTGAGTAACTGATGGGAGCAGCAGCAACTTGAATTACCAGAATTTAGACCGGCAGATAATACTCCAGACGCAGCAGAATTTGCCACAGCATCATAGTGGGACGTATCGCCTCTAACCTACCAGCCAAAAACGGTAAAATAAGTCTCTGGTATTAATTCAAACATTGAGAGATAAAAAAGAGTTTTAACTTTGTCAGAACAGGTGCAGGCTAGAGAGGAGTTGTTGAAATACAAATTATAGCAAGTGAAGAGAAGCTCACCACAGCTCCAATACAAAGAACTGCCTGATACTTTTTCGATTTCCCAAGCTTCTCAGCAACTAAACCAATCTCGAAGCTACCAGGAACCCATACAACCTAGTGCAATATATATCAAAACAATGCATCCACTTCAGCCTGAGAGATTGGAATCGGAAAGAAAAAGCAAAGCATTGCAAGAATAAACTTCTACCAGTACAGATTTATCTTGGTTGGTTAAATAAGCAGGTACAGAGAAAGACTTATCATCATGTTAATTAATGTCACAATAGGGATAACACACAATTCTTGCTTCGTTTCTTATCTGTTTCTTCCTTTTTTAGATCAGGCTTATCGACTCGTCATGATTAAGAAAAAAAGGCTTATCTTATCCACTCATATTTCTACTTCATTTATGGTCTATACAAGCACTGATATTTAGTGACACACAAAAAAAACTTGCATGAATCGAAATGCTAGAGAAGCTTTAATCACTTTCTACCGTTCCTCATCTTGCTCGGTAAGAATTTAGCATCCTAAATTGTTTAAATACAGTTGTCTGCCGGGAAGAAATCTCGGGGAGTATGCTAATTTTGGAGTAGCTATGGTAAATGTAACAAAACAAATATCTACCACCCAGACTAAAATTTATACCAACAAGTAAAAACTACGGAGAGCATACAGAATATTAAATTAAATTGCAAAACCATAGCGCAGCTACATTACTAACATCAATATCTTCCTCTTTAACCGAGTATTTCTTGAAAGTATCCAAAGCTCCCTCCAGAAGTGGCTTGGTGATGATCTCGTTAAACCGTGCTACTACCTTCATGCCCAAATGAATCATTGTTGTTAGAGATTAACAAAAAACACAATATGAAAGGTCACCAACCATCCCTAAAATCCCAAATTACTGCAAACCAAGAAAAGTGCATCAACATTAAGAAAGACATTAAAAACAGTCGAAAATTCGACAAACAATAAATATTTTAGTAAATTGCATGTTCTTGAGCAAAAAGGTTAAGAAAAAAGGGCATTCTCAGATTACAGAAACACAAGAAAAGAACAAGCAAGTATCCAAATTTACACTAGGGCAGCATCACAGACTATAGCAAAACGGAGCCCCTTGGCCGAGACAAGCGAGCCGGTTAAATGTCGAACGGCTGAAGTCTGTGAGAACGATTCCTTCTTTCCAGATTGCTCAACCCATAG
Organism: Thymus mandschuricus; assembly: GCA_029379335.1. Taxonomy (NCBI): domain Eukaryota; kingdom Viridiplantae; phylum Streptophyta; class Magnoliopsida; order Lamiales; family Lamiaceae; genus Thymus; species Thymus mandschuricus. Next base: position 38,305,026 of record CM057075.1, on the reverse strand, counting down.
TCCCAAACCTGCACAAGAATAATGTCACACACAAACACACACACAAAAAGTAAATAAACGAAAGAGTCGAAACAACTAAAGAATCAATTAATCAAGAAACAACAAAACCCAGAAAGCGAATACAACTAACTTATTTCACCCAAATTTCAAACATAAATTTCTACTGTAAAGCACAATCGGGTCAAACATCCACGCGAAAAACAAGAATTTCGAACCCCTAAAAGATTTTTTTTTTTTTTTCCTTGGACTGAATCAAACCTTTGCGACTCTGAAGTGGCGGCGAACAGAGCGGATAAGCAGCAGCTGCAGCTAGATTCGTGGGTTTGTCGTTACTGTTGAAAGAAATGCAGTAGCACCGGAAGGGTGAAGAATTGACGAAAGGTTTTGCCGAATTGATGAGGGAATTGGAGGAAAGAAGGGACGAATTTGCAGAAAATGAAGCCATTTTTGAACGAAAGCAAGAATTCGAAGTGGGTTCAGAAATTGCAAAAGGCGAAAGCCGCCTGAGTTAGGTACAGTTTAGGTTTAAATTACTGTTTTTACTTTGAACAAATTAATAATAATAAAATAAAATAAAAAATATAAAAAGGAAAGAAAGAAAAAATTAGAACCAATAAAACCTTCTTAATTATTGATTACTGTTTCAATAGCCTATAATGGCAGGGGTTTTTTTTTTTTTAATGCTTAGTAAACTCATAAATTTTGTGATATAGTGCAGGAAAATAGCAAAATCATTTCAGAGATTATAGTTTTAATCTTATTTTCAGACCTTTACGAATAAATATAATGAGAAGTGATATGTCACTCACCTTATGCTAGTCACCTTCGCCATTTTTTCATTTCGACATTATTTTGTTCGATTTTTTCAATTGTAATAAAATCTACAATAAAATATAAATATCAATGCTCGATTTGTTCGTTTTTTCTTCTAAGTTCAAAAAATGCATAATAAAATAAGTCGAACTTGGATATTTATATATATATATTTTTGGATCTAATGATTTCAATATTAATTTATACTATAATGTATTAGAATATATTACAATTGAAAAAATCGAATAAAACAATGTCGAACACGAAGGTGACTAGCATATCATTTCTCTAAATATAATACTCTCCTCGTTATATAATTTATGTTCATGTTTTCTAAAAAAGAAAGTATTTCGGGACGTCCAATATCTTTTTGTATAAACTCAATTTTAAAAGAGGGTGGGCACTACCATGTTGAGAAACACTCTCCTACCTGCGGATGTAGCAGGGGTAGAGTTTACTTTTTATAGATTGATTAGGGCAGATCATATATTTAATTTTTTTTTCCATTAATAGTAAACCACGTCATTCGTGGACACGTTAGAATGCCCTTAGTGGATAGGTGATCATTCCTCCTACCATGTTTATACAATGTATTATGTAGGAGTAGGAGTATATTTTGTTGAAAAATAATCAAATTTAATGAGAAGAATTTCCTGAAATGGTGCTTGAATAATAAAAGTGTCAAACCGTTGATAATCAATTAATCTTATGCTATTTTTGAATAACGTAATCATATGGTAATTTTAAATAAATAAACTTCAATGATGGCTAAAAACGTCACAAATTCAATCATCATGCTTAAATTAATTGTTAAAAAACTTGGGAAAGAAGAGTAAAGCGTCATTTAAAAAATTGGAAATATGCAACTAGAAATTTAACAGAGGTGAAAATGTGCACTATATATAGAGAGAGAGAAAATTGAAAAGCTTTCATAAATTGGATGTCAATACTCACAAAATAATGTTACATAGTTGAATTTTATGGAACTCCACAGCTAGTTTTGCTCACCACACTAAAGATATTTTGCAACTTCAACTAACTATAAAAAAATGGAGTCACATCTCAACTTTGTACTCCCTCGGTCCCACTGAGTTTGACGCATTTTACTTGAACATATGTAAGGTATAAATAATGAAACGTTTCTGAGTTCATAGGACGGAAGGAGTATATATTTGTACCTAATTTCCATGAGAACTTCTGATTTTGCTGGTAGATCCACCATCGCTACTCTCTCTCTATCTCATCGATGTAGGGCTTTGTACGTATTCTCGGATATGAGTAAGACGTGCCTTGGATACTAACCAATATCCCGCTGTAGCTTGATCAAAAGTCGATGAACATACTTGTCCATTAGCCCAGAAGTTGAGCTGAATAAATACTGGGAATCATCTTCGTCCACGGGCTTTGATCTGGCGACCAAGATGGCGGCTACACTAGAATCGCAAACCATCTTTATACTCAACAGGGCAGCAACAAGTCCGGATGATTCTGTGAACATCTCCATTATTTCGAATTCAAAGTTCTTTTCCTCATCCAATATCAGATTCTCATACTTCAACCTTTATTTTTCGAGAACCCTAGCGTCTTCAGAGATCATTCTCATACTCACAACTTGCGGGGCTTCCATGGCAGTGCTGTGGAAGCCAGTAGTTGTATATGCATTGAAGACATGGTGGCAGGTTGACGTATCTGGTTGGATTTTCGTTCGGTGCATCTTCTCTATGATAAGCTCGGTTACACCGATCCTTCCCTGAAAATTGAATTTACAGCAGTCGATAGAGAGCTTTTCACAAATTTTCAAGCTTCTGAAACTGAACTGATAACCATGACTTCTGAAAAGTAAAGTAACAGATGAACATCAAAGTTGGATCTATATAGATATAAAACCACAAACTGGTTTTTTTGTGTAAATTACCATTCTACTAGTGATTTTAAGAATTCTATTGTACAATATCAGACGTTACTTATTGATGCAAAATTCATAAATTACGAAAATAACTTGCTTCCTAGTCCCACATTATGCTCTGAAATACTAAAAGTCCTAATAACGCAGCACTAACCAAGTTCCTCAGTGAATGAAGATCGTGTTGGATGCCATTCTTTGTCATATCCATTTCTATGGCATTTATCTTTTTAGCAACCTCAGCTTGTGACTTAATAGTTGGCGTATCATAAGCTGCATTGACGCAGCCAAATAAAGAAAACAACAACACATATGTTGTGATATCTCCCTTAAGATTCTTTTCCTTCATCCTGGATCCGGACCGTGTCCTAATAGTTCGTTCAGGTTTATCCTGCAACATTATCAAGGACAAGTATAAGCCGATGAAAGTATACAACAAGCAGAAATTAGAAAAGTCCCATTGTCATAATTAACGAAATAAAAGCATAAGTGATAAGAAAATTAAAAAAAGAACATCTAATCCGTTTTGTATCTAGCAAGAAATTCATTTCAAGGAATTTGCCATGTTGTACTAAAATCAAATGATTATCTCACTATAAGCACTGGAAAATGATAATCAATTAATATTTGTGTATGATTAGCACTAATGTGATCAATTTGACGCTTGTTTCAGTATGTTAAATAACTAGTAATAAGATGCATTACTCACCACATAGTCACATGCTTTAAGGAACTCATTGAAAACAATGACATCAATACTTCCTTTAGATACTTGATCCAGATTTGTCTCAGCCAAGTCCAGTTGTAAACTCCTGCTGCAGCTTATTGATAGTGCAGCAAGAGTCGAATCAGAAGGCTTCAAAATTTTCTGTTGCATGACATTCAACTGCATGAAACATGTGAGTGCATGTATAATCAACGAAAGATGCTACTAATTAGCCTCTAAAAGGGCTTGAATGCATATATCATCTTACCAATTCCATGCCATCATGGAAAGACTTCCAAGAAAGCAATGCTCTTATATAGCCATTGTAAGTATGAGTAGATGGTTCCAAGCCAAGAATCTGGATCTGGAGAAAAGCAACAAGAAAGTCATAGGTCAGCTATCAATCATCTGTACTTTTTATTTCTTCCCCATTTTCTATTACATTCACTCGCTCTCTCTCAGTAATGTGTTGCGATATTTAAAAGTAGTCACTTAACAGCACTATGCAACATATACTTATAGAACCTCAACGGGCAAGCCCAAAATCATAACTGGCACTCGGAGTTTGCTTAGAATTTGCTTCGGAAAAAGGGTTTCGTTCACAACATATACTACATCAAACCACATCAGACTTTTATTTCAGATCATGTAATAGGCTAGTCATACCTGTAACATTAATTGCTCGGCAAGCATAAAATTCCATGAATAAGCACAAGCAGAAATGATGTCATCAAAGGATCCCATTAACAAGTTCCTGACATGTCTAGAAAAAGGCTGTTGTGACGAACTTATACCAGCATCCACGACTGCTCTTGTTCCAAATCTAACTCCTTTCTTCATAACATTTTCCTTGCTATACACAGGAGTATAAGGTACAGATACATGATTACTCCTCATGTATCTATCTCATGCCACATCATTGCTAAAATGGATAGGCATGTCCAATCTTGAAATACACAACTTCTCTTCATAAGATTCAGTTGTGTTACATTTATGATGAGATGCTTCAGCGACCATTTGCTCCAATGCCTTATAAGCAGACCTTTGAACTCCCAATCTGGAAAAAGCCCAAATAAACTCTCGAAGAGTTATAATGCTCATGCCTCATGGAATAGTATTTGACACAATCCTTCCAGATTTCAAGAACTGCTGCGAGTGCACATTGTAGCCAAAACATGTAAGGATTCAGTTGTGTTACATTTATGATGAGATGCTTCAGCGACCATTTGCTCCAATGCCTTATAAGCAGACCTTTGAACTCCCAATCTGGAAAAAGCCCAAATAAACTCTCGAAGAGTTATAATGCTCATGCCTCATGGAATAGTATTTGACACAATCCTTCCAGATTTCAAGAACTGCTGCGAGTGCACATTGTAGCCAAAACATGTAAGTACAGTACTGAAAAGATATTGGGAAAAGCCCATATAAACTCTCGAAGAGTTATAATGCTCATGGAATAGTAGTTGCCCCATTCATATATACCTACTCAATTTTAGGAAAGGGTGGACACCTCCGTATTTCTACAATGTATTAAGTATTTCCGAGTATCTTTTGTACAATTTCTAATAATGAACCCAAATTTAAAAAGGATGGACCGTGCCACCTTTCTACAATGTACCAATCCCTCATTCTGAGACGTCTCAATCATATAGAAACTCTCGGAAAATTTTAACTCAATAAAATGCAGACACATTAATCTACTATATATCACTTTAACTCACTACTATCGCTTATGTTATAATTTTCATTCAAATAAAATATATTTCTTTATTAGTTGAATGGAGGAAGTATGTGTGAAGAGTGTCTTTTTGTAGAAATATGATTAAATTTTGTTGAAATATATTTTTTAATTAATTAACTTAAAAAGTGGAGGCACATGTCAACCTTGAAAATCTACGTGAACATTCAACTTTGTATATATTTCTTTATTAGTTGAACATAATGTTGCTTGTTCATCCACCACCTCTACTCTCTCTATCTACAGAAAATGCATTGATGTAAGGTTCTGTACACCCTCAGATATGAGTTAGATGAGCCACGGATACTTACCAATATCCCGTTGTAGCATGATCAAATCTCGATGAGGAATGACGAGGAATAGTTATCAGCCATTCATCAGTAAGTTCGGTACATCAGCCAGAAGTTGAGCTGAATAATTACGAGAAGTCATCTCTGCCCAAGGGCTTTGCTCTGGTGACCAAGATGGCGGAGACACTAGAATCGCAAACCATCTTAAATTCAGCAGGGCACCAACAAGATTGGGTGATTCTTCTGATTCTAAGTAAATCTTTGTCATTTCAAATTCAGGTTGCTTTTCCTCATCCAATATGAGATTCTCATACTTCAACCTGTATTTTTCGAGAACCCTCTCGTCTTCAGAGATCATTCTCATACTCACAACTTGCAGGGCTTCCATGGCAGTGCTGTGGAAGCCAGTACGTGTATATGCAGTGAAGACATGGCTGCAGGTTGATGTATCTGGTTGGATTTTTGATCGGTGCATCTTCTCTATGATTAGCTCAACCACATCGATTCTTCCCTGAAAATTGCATTTACAGGTTTAGAACAGTCGATAAAGAACTTTTCAGAATTATTCAGGCTTCTGACATGACTTCTGAAAAGCAACAGACGAACATCGAAGTTGTATCTATGATATAAAAATAAAACCACAAACTGGTTTTGAGTAAATTACCTTGTAACAGGCAACTTTAAGAACTTCATTGTAGAAGAGAACATTGTGTTGAATTGCATCTGAGCTTGACAAATTGATTGCTCTAAATGCCTCACTGAATCCTTCACACTTCGCAATAGTCTGACAGAAAGACGGTTCTTTAATATAATAACAAACTAAAATAACTTCAATCAGCCATTTCAAAATATCATATACAGTATATCCAACAAAAGACATGGCAGGAAAAAGATGCTAAATAACCAAACTCTAACATGTCCTTCAGCAAATTTACATTCTGGATAACAGATCAAGTATAGAACATATTTGACCGGATAAAACGTGATGCAAATGAACAAGTAGAAAAGGGCAAGTCAGCGCCAAAATACCACCAAACAATTGAACTTATAGAAACTAACACTACCGTATCATGTACTCCCTCTGTCCCATTAATACCTTTTGTTGGGAAAAGTGATTAAGACGGTAGTGATAGTAGTGTGGTAAAGTGATGTGTATGGATCTTATTGGTTTAAAAATTCTATTTTAGAAAAGGTCCCTGTATATATGAATGGGGTGTCCCAAACAGGAACATGCCCCTTTAGAAATGGGACGGGGGGAGTACAAGCTAATTGATGAACTTGAGATGCATAATGAAGCTTAGAAATATGTTGCTTTCAAAAATGGCTAAAGCATGTGGCAGATCTCTTATGCATAGATGGAGCCAAATAAAATTTGGTCCAACATCTTGCTCTCAAGTTCAATACTTGATCAAGACTAATTAGGCACAAGTCAATATTAAATTTCAACAAATTAGAATTATGGAATATCCGAAACTTGTGCTCAATAGCATTTGTATAGAATTTAGCGGCAAGAAAGGGAAGTTCTTGACTATCAAAATAACTTATTCAAGAATCCGCCATAAAGTTTTATAATGTCCTCCAAAATCGGAAAAAAAGTTTTAAAAAACAATGCTTCTGTCAGACTTTTGGCTCAACAAGTAAGAAGTAGAAGCATTCCTATGCATATTTCTGAAGTGGTCATTCTCAAAATAACTTGTGGACTTTTGGCTCAAAAACAGAGTGCAATACCTTCACTAAACATGAATATTGTATCACACCGATAGGGCAACCATCACGAATCATCCTAGAAACCAGGACATAAGCAGATTTATTGCACTTTATAATGCTGCAGCAGTCCAGCATGATACCATAAGTATATCGATCAGGTGATAGTCCAGAGAAAATCATCTTCTTGTATATCTGAAATGCTGTTTCACACTATATGGAAAAAGAATTTATCATCAGCACCACTCTGACATACACATATACTAGAAAGCATCAAGCACTGAGATACTTACTTCACTAGCCTTAACAAGAGAATGCAAAAATGCATTGTAAATCTGTATTCCTAGCTTTGTGCTACTATATTTACACTTCTCCTCAGCCATGCGTATGTACTTTATCAGTTCCGTGATCATTTTCTCTCTACCAAGAGCTCGTAGCTGTGGAAACAGTAAAATGTCAAAAGCTAGCATTACAATACCACTAACATCAGGCACATTATTTATTCTCTATACTCAATTATACTTAAGCGGAAACATAAGAGAACTCCTAATGAGTGAAATGTTCAATTGATAATATATACCCTCAAACGTTTAAAAGTTGCATTCTTCTGCTGCAACCTTTTCACACTCTAAACAAAGAGTACACAATACGTTGCTTATTGATGCATAATTCATAAAATATGAAAATAATTTGCTTCCTAGTCCTACATTATTCTCTGAAATACTGGAAGTCCTAATGACGCAACACTAACCAAGTTCGTCAGTGAATGAAGATTGTGTTGGATTCCATTCTTCGTCATATCCATTTCTATAAAATTTATCCTTTTGGCAACTTCAGCTTGTGACTTAATAGTTGGCGTATCATAATCTCCATTGACGCAGCCAAATAAAGAAAACAGCAACGCGTATGTTGTGGTATCTCCCTGAAAATTATTATCCTTCATTTGCCGCCAGGCCCTAATAGCTTGTTCAGGTTTATCCTGCAACATTATCAGGGACAAGTATAAGCCGACGGAAATAGAAAAGTCCCATTGTCTTAATTAAGGAAATAAAAGCACAAGTAATGAAAAAAAAATAAAAATGAACTGCTAATCCTTTGTGTATCTAGTATGGAGTTTCAAATGACTTAGCTAGCTACAAGCACTGGAAAAATGAGAATCGTTTAATATTGTGTCTGATTAGCACTAACGTGCTTGTTCCAGCATGTTAAATGACTAGTAATCAGATGCATTACTCACCACATATTCACATGCTCTAAGGAACTCATTGAAAACAATGGTATCAATACTTTCTTTTGATACTTGATACAGAAATGTCTCAGCCAAGTCAAGTTGTAAACTCCTGCAACAGCTAATTGATAGTGCAACAAGAGTTGAATCGGAAGGCTTCATATTCCTCTGTTGCATGACATTCAACTGCACGAAACATGTTAGTGCATATATAATCAACGAAAGATGCTACTAATCAGCATCTAAAAAGACTTGAATGCATAAATCATCTTACCAATTCTATGGCATCTTGGAAAGAATTCACAGATAATAATGCTCTCACATAGCCATTGTAAGTATGAGTAGATGGTGTCAAGCCAAGAATTCGCATCTGGAGAAAAGCAACAAGAAAACCATAGGTCAACTATCAACAATCTTTCCTTTCCATTTCTTCCCATTTTCCATTGCATTCACTCCCCTCTCTCTCAGTAATGTGTTGCGATATTCAAAAGTAGTCACTTAACAGCACTATGCAGCATATACTTATAGAACCACAACAAGCACGCTCATAATCATTTATGGCATTTAGAGTTTACTTGTTTATTTCAGATCATGTAAAAGGCTAGTCGTACCTCTAACATTAATTGCTCAGCAAGCATGAAATATCGTGAATAAGCACAAGCGGAAATGATGTCATCAAAGGAGCCCATTAACAAGTTCAAGATATGTCCAGAGAAAGGCTGTTGTGACGAGCTTATACCAGCATCCGCAACTGCTCTAACTTTTGTTCCAAATCTAACTCCTTTATCAGTAGTATATTCCTTGCTATACACTGGAGTATAAGGTACAGATATATGATTCGTCCTTATGTATCTATCACGTGCCTTATCATTGCTGAAAGGGATAGGAATGTCCAATTTTGAAATACACAACTTCTCTTCATAAGCTCCTGCTGTTTTACATTTATGATGAGATGCTGCGGTGATCATTTGCTGCAAGGCCTTATAAGCAGACCTTAAATCTCCCAATCTGGAAAAAGCCCGTATAAATTTTCTAAGAGTTATGATGCTCATAGAATAATAATTGACACATTCCTTCCAAATTTCATGAACTGCCGTGAGATTCCGCTGCAGGACTGCAAGCTGAAAAGAGATTAATGTAGGAAAAGTTTACACATTTACACTTCCAACTTAATTACAGTTAGAGTTAGACTGCAACAACATTATAACAGAGTATAAAAACGGAACAAAAACTAATATTCAAAAGGCTGAAACACTGATAAAGAAATGCTATCATGGGTATAAAACATGATCCTAGAACTTACTATGCACGTGAAAACCAAGGTATTATTTGAATATTACTAATGAAAACCCAGAAGAGTAAGAAACTATAGTAGAAAGGTATAGCTAAAGGGTTTCATCATATGGAAATATAACTTGCTTCTTCACATAAATAAATCAAACTACATAATTTCCCTGATTAAACATAGATATTGTTACAGCATGAACTCTGAGTTAAAGTATAGTAACTCAAACAACTCTTAGGTAGCGAAACACATAGTGGGCGACAACAGCTTCAAAGCTATATAAACTGAGGACTTAACTTGGAAAGATTAATATCTCAACCTATGGAAATAAAATCACGTCAACTGAGCATTTATTTTTTAAAGATTAGTATTTAAGCCTGTGGAAATGAATATGTAATACGAGTAGATAATAAGAGGTATAAGAGTCGGGCAACAATTCTGAAAGTGGAGTTTTCTCTTCGTAGGAGTAGTGGTTAATTTTGACAATCTATCACTTACCAACATAATATAGCAATATTCTGCTTACCTTCAGAAGGTGAGAGTATGTAATACTGTCTTTGAGCATTCCATCTCGCTCCATCAGATGCAATACTCCATTAACATGATCCGAGCTATTCATTTGGAGAGAGGCCTTCAATAAATAATTGTAAACTCGCAAAGTTGGACATATCTCTGAATGTTCCCTTTGAATGTTCAGAATACTGAATGCCTGAGAAGAGATAAAGAAATTCACGCTTTTTTAATGACCTTTTAAAGGGCAGTGAAAAACTAATGACACAGTTGTAAACACAACCAATAGATGAACATGAAATAAACGCTAAAGAGCAAAATATGTGAATACCTCGTCCAAATGACCACCTTTACATAGAGCTTTAATTGCAAAGAAGTAACATTTGCCACTAAATCTAACATCCTTCTCAGCCATAACTTTCCAAGTTTCCAACACAAACTGCAAGGAAGAATCATCTTTTCTTCAGTATTTTATACAAGGCGATAGCCCATTACTTCATCCTCCCACCCGTCCTCAACATATTTACAAGCATCCACAATTTACTTTTATATACCAACTTGTTTGCAGAACAGAGAGCAATTGCAGAGATACTCACCATAGGATCAGGTGCTTTCGCACAATACTCAAGGATCGGTACGAATGACTTCAATTTCAATGCTCGGTCTCCACTATCAAGCTGAGACAGTAGGTCAGAAGCTCTACTTCTTTGTCCCAAGTGAAGTGCATTTACTATATCCTCCCCTAACTTTCTCGCTATCGACTTTGTCCGCTGATATCCTTCGCTGCCCAGATTATCTATTAAAAAACCTTTTACTATACTTTCGATACGCAGTAAAACAGCTGAGAAATCACATAAGTCCGTTGTTAAAGAAGCAAGTATAAGTGACAGTTACCACTAGAGGTTCCGAAAAATCGCCCTGTTTCGACAAGGCCAGCCTCCTTTATCCCCTGTTAATGAAAAATCGCACCATTTTCAAACAATCTCATCATCTCTAATCTCAATCCAATTCAAACTTTAGCCATTCTCTCTCAAAATGCTGACGATTACAAAATACAGCTAACAAAATCTACATGAAAAAACGTACTGTATCATTCGCTTTCCATTCTCGGAACGAATTCGTCAGGCATTTTCGCCGGTAAATCGATCTGTTCAATTCCGAAACAAGCATGAAATGAGCAGATAAAATACAGAAAAGTAACCGATACCGATGCATTTTCGCCGAAGAAGTCTCCGTCAGAAACGCCGGCGAGGAAAAAAGGCTCACCTCATCATCGTATACAACGCCGGAATCACTTTTGGCCGTACCGCCGGCGTCGCTTAGGTCTTTCTTTCCTTTCGCAGCTGAAGACATTTTTTTGGGCGCAATATGTTCTTTAAATGTGCGGCCCACAGATTTCTTTCGAAAGCCCGTTACGTTGGAAAGCCCGTTATACACGGCCCAACTATAAAAATATATTGATGATAGATTTTAAATGAAAGATTACAACGAGACCTTTAATTTGAAATAAAAATTGTAAAAGTCGAAACATTGTAAGTAAATTATGATAATTTAAAGTCAAATTATATTAAAGTGGTGTGCAGAAAAATTGAAGATATGGTAAAGTTTTGATTCAGTTTGATACTATACTCTACTATGCAACGTATATATCACACTACATGAAGAGAGACCAAAAAATTATACGAACGTTAATTTTTCGATATATTGAAACACATATAAAAAATACTACCCACTTTTCTAAGTAAAACTATTAATAGTAGTCACACCCAACCATGTGACTTAGCGCACTTGGTCACCGGACTCTTCTTTTTAATGAGTGATCCGGTTCAATCTCCTTTGGGAGCGAATTGTGAGAGATATAAGGTGGCTTAGAGATTCTCTTGGAGAATTATTAGGAGCTTGGCATACTAACTGGGATGGGAGCGAGATATTAGGTGGCTTGGAGATTCTTTTGGAGTAATTGTACTTGCTAGATGTAGAGACTGTAAATCCAAAGCCCTACTCCCCGAATTTTTTGGACGTTTTTGAGCCACGCGTTTTGGCCCAATTCGCGGCCTGTAAGGTTTAGGGTTTCGGCGTCACTCATAAATAGTCGTTTCCTCATTGTATTCTGTATCCGAAAATATAATGCATACTCCTGGCTTGGTAGCGCCCCCTGACGTAGTCATCTTGACGAACTGGGTCAACAAATTTTCGTGTGTTTTTCGTTGCTTTTCGTATTCTTTGTTTCTATTTCCTAACAGTACTAACATGAGAGAGATTTGTGGGAGATATAAAGAGACTTGAAGATTCTTTTGGAATGATTCTTTTATTGAGAGGTTGGCGCAAGTACTAACATTTAACCACGACACGAAACTAGTTAAGTATTATAATTAAGTATATTAGGTATGGAACTCATGGGCTACATATTCGCAAGTTGAAAAAACCATATACTTATAGTCTATATATAAGTCAAAATTCGTACACTATAATTAAGAGAGGTCATACTATAAATATTAATTACCTCATACACTATGCAAGTTGCATATACTAGCATTACTTAATTGTAATAGGCCCTAGCTAACTAGTGGTGGCCACGGTCCCGGTTCCGGTTTGAACCGGCGGTTCCCAATTCCACTCCCTTGGAACAGGAACCGAACCGACTACCTTGCGGTTCCAAATCCGGTTCCTAACCGGCGGTTCCTAACCGGCGGTTTCGATTTAGAACCGATAGAACAGGTCATTTTTTTTTTTAATTTTATAATTTGAACTTTAATCATAGTATTCAATAAAGGTGGAAACTACATTGAATTATATAGATGTTGGTTTCACACCCACTTCTATTATTTTTCAATGTGAGAGGAATTCTCTACATCTATAGAGTGTTATCTCCTCCCAACTCTAGTAACTTTTCGATGTGGGACAAGTAAAGGGGGTGAGATGTGCTCAAAGAAGAAGAAGGTATTTGTCAAAGAAGAAGAATGTAGTTGTCCCACATCGAAAAAATACTAGAGTTGGGAGGAGATAACACTCTATAAATGTAGAGAACTCCTCCCACCTTGAAAATACTATAAAATTGGTTGTGAAACTAACATCTATATAATTGAATATATAGTTTCCACCTTTATTGAATATATATATGAATATATATACAATAATTGATTTTCAAATTATAAAAAAATAATTAAAAATAAATAAATTTGGCCGGTTCCACCGGTTCTGAACCGGAGCCGAACTGGAATCGGAACTGCCAGTTTTGGAACTGCCAATTCATGGTTATGACCATCAAGAACCGAAATCGGACCGCCGGTTAGTCCGGTTCCTCTGGCGGTTTGGAACCACCGGTTTTGGTTCCGTTTCTAGAATCGGCAGTTTCGGTTCTGGTTCCCGGTTTTAATCGGCGGTTCTGGTTCGATTGGGCAGCTCTAGGTAGGGATGGCAACGGGCCGGATCTGGACCGTGTTTTAGCTTGGTTCAGATGCAGATCCGTATTTTTTGCATTGGTCCAGATCCGTCGGGTCTAAAAATTTCAAATTCAAACCCAGATTCGACGGATCCGTAGGTCTATGGATCTAAGTCCAAATCCGTGCCTTTATTCTTAAAATGAATTTTTGAAAAAAAAAAAATGGCACTACAATAATAATAATCTATTTATCGACAATAGTTAAATCGAGTGACGACAATTATATCTAAAATTTAGGGGACACAAATAACAATAAAAAATAATATATATTATATTTTCGACAATATATTGAAAGTAATAAAAAAATAATAATATTTCATATTTAAGCGGATCTGGGTCTAAAATTTTATATCCGGGTCTAGATTCGAAAATTTTGTATAAGATCCGGATTCGGTCCAGATCCATCGGGTCAAAAAATTTGAAGATCCAAATCCGAAAAAATGGATCTGGGCCTTTGGATCTGGACCGGGTCCAAGATCTGTTGTCATCCCTAGGTGTAGGGAGTAGAGATTAATTGATTTGATTTATTTTGTCGAAAAAAAACACAGATACCGGTAGATTTTGTAGCGAACACGACCATTGCAGCTATTGCAAAGGAGGGGAAGAAGAAGCATAAGCCACAACTCAGTATCTACCATGTTGCATCTAGTGCTACAAATCCTCTTACATATTCTGATTTCTTCGAATACCTTTTCGAATACTTCACCTCCGCTCCTCTCGTCAAATCTCATAAGATATCACGAATTGAATATTTTAGCAATTTCGAAGATTTCTCTAAATATACGAGTGTCGAAATCTCTCGACTGAACGAACCATACGTTGGAGATGATGAGAAGATGATTCGAAAGATTCGGATTCAATGCAAAGCCAAAGTTGCATACGCCGAGCAACTATGCAAGTTGTACGAGTTCATAGGGTTTTTTAATGCAAGGTACGTATGAAATACTTCATAACCCTAATTTTTTTTAATATTGGGTCTAAATTTCTAGGAAATCTTAGATAAATTATTATTTTCAGGTTCGATACGGGCAACACACAGAAACTGATAGAAGAAATGTCGGAAGAGGAACGACTTAGCTTTGAAGTGGATGCAAAAGAAATATAGAGTGGAAGAAGTATTTTAAGGAAATTCATATTCCAGGCTTTATCAAGCATATAATTAATGGAACTAGGGCACATAATTAATTTAACTGTAGTTTTAGCTACACATATTTACCCACACATAATTATGTGTGGTAGTTTACCCACACATAACTATGAAATGTGTAGGTAAATCATTTTGAAAATTATCGTTAGTATATGACATTTATTATGTGTCACTAATGCCATTTAGCTACGCATACTTGCTCACACATAATTATGTGTGGTAGTGTACCCACATAACTATGAAATGTGTAAGTAAATCAATTTGAAAATTATCGTTCGCAGATGACATTTAATATGTGTCACGAATGTTTTTTTTGCTACATTTGTATTTTAATTTTATTTTCGTACCCATTTTCTTAATAGAACCAAATATCTTATTAAATATGTTATGCCACATGGAAAATTGATAAAATTATATTAGACACACATTATGAACATAGTTTAATATGTGTACAACCACATTTTATTTATACTCATAGTGCAATAGTGTGACTAATGAATTTTATAATCAACTAAATTCTGAGAATTAATAAATGTAGTAAAATGTATTTCGTCAATTTATATTTTAACTTTAATTTTTAGTATTTATATTTATAAAATTAAGCACTTAAAAAAAATTATTTTTGAACTTTGTTTGGTCTACATGAAAATTTGATAGTAAAAATAAAAATAAAAAATCAGTCGCCACATACTATTTTGCTATTGACTCGTTTAATCTAACATTTAAAAAAATAATATTCATGCTAGAAAAATATATATTATTAATTATTTATATTTATATATATATAATATATTTTCAAATTAGAAATACAAAGTTAATAAATACGTTGATGACACGTAGTATTTTGCAAGAAAAATAGAAGGATTTTTTTTGAAAACCAAAAACTTATTTTTGAAGTTAAAATACAAAAAACTTAAAATTAACATGGAAAACAATTAAAAATCTCACTCTATACTAAAAAAAAATCCCCCCCACACCCGCTAGAAAATTCAAATTCCCACTATTTTCTAAACCTCAACTGCTATGAAACTGCTCCAATCAAACTGCTCAAATAGAGTTTTTCATGCACTTACTTTTTTTCTTCCTAGATTTCTTTTTTCTCATTGCTTGTACGAATTTTTTTCCAACTATTTTGTTTCATTTGTTGTCAAGTATAAATTCAAAAAAGAAAAAGGAAAAGAAAGATGATTCACTTGAGCAATTAAATTGTTTACCCTGTGATTTGTGTATTGATTTTTTATTTTATTTTTTCTACCAGGGTGAAGAGTATTGTCAAACACTTGGATGCTTGCAGCATGTGGCTGCTCCGCTCCGATCCCCACCCTCTCCAGCCGCCGCCGGCACGCTTATCTCGAACGGCATCGAGCCTTAACCCCTCCAATGAAGGCCAACAGCGGTGGAGGGTAACATTTCACTTTCCCTGTTGTGCACCTTTTAGCTATTTCAAATATCAAATTGTTGTTTTAGAAGGAATTAAGCATGTTCAATTTTTTTCTATATTGAATGAAGTACGAATAGTTCACTGCTTGAACCCAAGTCCTCTACTGGAGGTTGCTGCTGCAATTGGCTCCAACGATATTGCCATGGTGCTTATGTGGGAAAAAAAATAATCAAGGATTTGTCCTGATTTATGAGGTATGATATAGTTTCAATTATAATTATCCCTTTTCATTATTTTTCACCTTTGGAGTAAGTAATTAGTCGAGCTAGTGTTTCTTTTTACAGTCATGACAGGAACAAATGAAACTCGTTGAAAAACATGGGAATGGAGCTCGAAAGAAATTAGAATGGTCAGCTTAAATTGTACTTTGAGAGTAGTTCTTTAGAATTTATTTTTTATGTAGTTGACATGTGAAATTTGTAAACATTGATTTTATATATTGAAGTTTAAATAAAATTTTAATTTTAATTATGGTCTTGTTAAATTTTATGATTTGCAAGTATTGTTTTTTATTTTAGGATCCTTCAAACTAATTAAATTATTTATATTTTAAATAATTAAATTGGGTAAGAAAAAATCCCAAAAATTATTCCCTACACAACATATATATATTTACCTACACTTAAATATATTTTTTTATAAGAAATTAATAACAAAAATAATATATAATTATCGGAAAAAAATATTTAACTACACATAAGATCACGATTTAACCACACATATGAAATGCCACATGTCATTTCTTTTGCCACGTGTCATTTCCACGTCAGCATCCACACCTCATTTCCACCTTGTAATTATAAAATATCATAAATATATTTATCCACACATAGGAGATATATTTAATAACACATGCATGTGTAGTAAATAATCAACGATTTCTGCATACATACATGTATGTGTAGGCAAAATTCTTTTTCTACATAAAAATAGTGACACGTGGTGATTCTTGCATTATGTGTGGGTGATAATCAATACACACACATAAGCATATTGTTAAGTTTGTGTGACAAATCAACTCTTGCCATGTGTATAAAGAGGATGATGTGGCAGCTGACATGGAAGTAGTTAGTTAGGATTGTAACTGACTCATGCATGCTTGCTGCACAAGCTTATCGATGGGGGACCACTGATTGTGAGCCGTTGGATTGCAGCTACGGTGTAGATGGATTGAGGCGGTTACATAGCTTGAATCTGAATCTATAGGCGCACGGTTGAAGTTCAGTTTTGCAGTAGAGAGCGAGCAAGAAGGAGAGAAAAGTGTGTGTTCTAGTTAGGGTTCTTAGCTAGGGGTTTCTGCATATATTCATGCAGTGATTTTCTTTCTTTCAGCTGCTGTAATTCTGGAGATTTTGATTCATAGTGAAAGTAGATCTCTTCTTCTCCCGTGGACGTAGGTACTAGCTACCGAACCACGTAAATCCGGGCTCATTTTCGTTTTGATTTCTTCGTTTTGCGTAGTATTTTCGATTCCAAACGTGAGAGTTAGATCGAGAGTTTCAATTCTCAACAATTGGCGCCGTCTGTGGGAAGCTTGGGATCGGATCTGCTCGCGATGTCGACGGCGAAGTTCGAGGCGGAGAAATTCAATGGCACGAACGATTTCGGATTATGGCGGATTAAGATTAAGGCGCTTCTGGTGCAGCAAGGTCTAGCAGATGCCATCAAGGAAGAAGATGATGCAAAGAAGGGAGTTGCTCTCACGGAGAAACAAGCTGAGAACGCGGAGAAGGCCCATAGTGCTTTGATCCTATGCCTATCAGATAAGGTCTTGAGGGAAGTGGCGAAGGAAAAGACGGCGGCAGCGATCTGGACGAAGCTTGAATCTCTGTACATGGCGAAATCTTTCACATCGAGATTGTATGCGAAACAGAGGCTGTATTCATACAAGATCGTGGAAGAGAAGGGAGTGCTGGAGCAGCTCGATGAATTCAACAAATTACTCGATGATTTGGAGAATATAGATGTGAAGATCGATGATGAAGATAAGGCGATCATACTTCTCAATTCTCTGCCAAAATCTTTCGAGCAATTGAAGGATGCAATGCTCTATGGAAGGGACGCTTCGGTCACGCTCGAGAAGGTCCAGAATGCCTTGAGAAGTAAGGAACTGCAGAGGCAAGTTGATGGTAGATCTGAATCGAGTGTGGGTGAAGGTTTGAATGTGAAGGCCAAGTATCAAAAGGGATCTAAGTTCAAGAAAGCCAGTCAGGATTCAAAGAAGGGCGGATCACAGAAGGAAAGGGATTCCACAGAAAAGGAAACAAGAAAATGTTTCCACTGCAAGAAACCTGGTCATCTCAAGAAAGATTGCTTCGTGTTCAAGAAGAAGCAGGCACAGAGGGAGGCAAAACCAGGATCTGCAGAAGTCACAGAGAAGTGTGAGGGAGCCGAAGCCTTGAATGTCATTGATACAGTGACAGGGAATGAATGGATCTTAGATTCTGGATGCAGCTTTCACATGTGTCCTCACAAAGAGTGGTTCATTGATTTGAAACTGGAGAGATTGGGCTCAGTTCTACTGGGAAACGACCAAACATGTGTAGTGGAAGGCATAGGCAACATCAAGATCAAGCTGCATAACGGAGACATCAAAATCTTGACTGAAGTAAGGTATATTCCTAAACTGAAGAGAAATCTTGTTTCCTTGGGCATGTTAGAGTCTAAGGGTTTTAGCTTCAAGTCAGAGGGTGGAGTTATGCATGTGGTGAAGAATGATGTTGTGATAATGAAGGGTTTTAGAAACCAGAGCCTGTACTACTTAGATGCTGTGTCTGTGGTTGGTGAAGTAGAGGTCAGTGTGCAAGTTGATGTGAATTTGTGGCATAGGAGATTGGGACATGTGGGGGAGAAGTCATTGAAACAGCTGACCCATAGAAGTTTGTTGGATTGTGCTGATTCTAAATTGGATGACTGTGAGTGTTGCATCTTGAGCAAAAGCAGGAAGCAACCTTTTAAACAGAGCACTCACACATCCAGTTCTCCTCTAGATTATGCATATGCTGACCTTTGGGGCCCCTCCAGAACTGAAACTATAGGTGGGGGCAAGTATTTCATGAGTATCATGGATGATTGCTCAAGGAAGTTGTGGGTTTACATACTCAAGTCTAAAACTGAAGCAATGCACAGATTTAAGGAATGGTGTGTTGAAGTTGAGAATGAGAAGGGCACAACATTGAAGTGCCTCAGGACAGATAATGGGCTTGAGTTTGTATCTGAGGAGTTTCAGAGTTATTGCAAGGGAAAGGGAATACAGAGACATAGAACTGTACCAGCAAATCCACAGCAGAATGGAGTCATTGAGAGGATGAATAGGACAATACTTGAAAGAGTTAGATGTATGTTGTTTGGATCAGGTTTACCAAACAAGTTCTGGGGAGAGGCAGTGAATACAGCATGTGTGTTAATCAACAAGTGCCCCTCAACTGCTATTGAAAACAGAATTCCAGATGAAGTATGGTTTGGAAAGTCTACTGGATACAACTATCTAAGAGTGTTTGGGTGCAGATCATATGTTCATTTAAAGCAGGATAAGCTGCAACCAAGAGCACTCAAATGTGTTTTGATTGGATATCCCAAAGGAGTGAAAGGCTACAAGCTTTGGTGCACTGAGGTTGGGAATCAAAAGGTACTAATCTCTAGAGATGTTGTGTTCAGAGAGCATGAAATGCCATATTTGAGTAATAAAGAAAATGGGAATGAATCTGCAAAAGTTGAGGTGGAGACTTGGAATGATTTCAAGGTGCAAGACACTGATGAGGATGAGGATGTTGTTGCTGATCCAGAACAAGAAAATGGTGATGATTTGAGGGACTATCTGCTGGCAAGAGATAGGGTGAGGAGAAACATAACACCACCAAGTAGATTTGGCAATGCAGACATGATCTACTATGCTCTTAGTGTTGCAGAGAATGTAGAGTGTAGTGAACCTGGAAATTATAAGGAAGCAGTGTCATGTGCAGATAAGACCAAATGGGTGGAAGCTATGGATGAGGAGTTAAGCTCACTTGAGAAGAATAACACCTGGGTTCTGGTAGATAGGCCTAAATCACAGAAGCTTATCAGTTGCAAATGGATCTACAAGAAGAAAATAGAGATGACTGATAAAGAAAGGATAAGGTACAAGGCAAGGTTAGTTGCTAGGGGCTTTACTCAGAGAGAAGGAGTAGATTTCAATGAGGTATTTTCACCTGTTGTGAAACACTGCTCAATTAGAATACTACTTGCATTGGTTACAAAATTGGACATGGAACTGCATCAACTGGATGTCAAGACAGCATTTCTTCATGGTGATTTGAAGGAGACTATCTACATGGTGCAACCTGAAGGTCTGAATGCAGAAGGTGCTAAAGACAAGGTATGCTTGCTTAAAAAATCTCTTTATGGTTTAAGGCAGAGCTCAAGGCAGTGGTACTTGAAATTTGATGAACATGTAGTTAGAATTGGATTCACTAGATCTCTTTATGATAGTTGTGTATATCTTAAGAGAGTGAATGGGTCTGTTATTGCATATTTGCTGTTATATGTTGATGATATGTTGGTGGCAAGTAGTAGTCTATCTGAGGTGGAGAAAGTTAAAGCAGATTTGAGTTCTGAGTTTGACATGAAAGACTTAGGGCCTGCCAAGAGAATACTTGGTGTTGATATTCACAGGATAAGGGAAAAGGGTGTGTTGTGGCTTACACAACATGGATATATACTTAAGGTTCTGAGGAGATTTAGAATGCATGAGTCAAGGGAAGTTTCTGTCCCTTTAGCTCAGCATTTTAAACTCAGTGTGAGTCAAGGGCCTAAGGATGATAAGGAGCTGAAGGAAATGAGTGCAGTGCCTTATGCTAATGCTATAGGCAGTGTGATGTACACTATGGTTTGCACAAGACCTGATATTGCTCATGCAATAAGTGTTGCAAGTAGGTATATGGTTAATCCTGGTAAACAGCATTGGGAAGCTTTAAAGTACATTTTGAGGTACTTGAAAGGGAGCTCAAATGTTGGGATTTTATACAGGAAGGAAGTGGATTCTTCAAAGGGAATATTGGTTGGTTTTGTGGATTCAGATTTTGCATCAAATCTGGACACAAGGAAATCACAGACTGGATGGATATTCACACTCTTTGGATCTGCAGTTAGTTGGAAGTCATGCCTACAATCTGTTGTAGCTCTATCTACTACTGAAGCAGAGTACTTGGCTGTTACTGAGGCAGTGAAGGAAGGGATTTGGTTGAAGGGAATTCTTGCTGAGTTTGGTGTGATGCAGGAATCTGTTCCAGTTCATTGTGATAATCAGAGTGCTCTCCACTTAGCTAAGCATCAAGTTTTTCATGAAAGGTCAAAGCATATAGATGTTAGATTGCATTTTGTGAGAGATGAGGTTGAGAAGGGAGTGGTTACAATGGTGAAGGTGTCTACAGAAGACAATGCTGCAGACATGCTCACTAAAGCTCTACCATCTACTAAGTTCAAGCATTGCTTGAATTTGGTGGGGTTGAATTCTCTGTGAAAGGGGAATGGGATGGAGAAGAAGAGTGAAGCTGGATCTATGAGTTGATAGTCAAGGTGGAGATTGTTAAGTTTGTGTGACAAATCAACTCTTGCCATGTGTATAAAGAGGATGATGTGGCAGCTGACATGGAAGTAGTTAGTTAGGATTGTAACTGACTCATGCATGCTTGCTGCACAAGCTTATCGATGGGGGACCACTGATTGTGAGCCGTTGGATTGCAGCTACGGTGTAGATGGATTGAGGCGGTTACATAGCTTGAATCTGAATCTATAGGCGCACGGTTGAAGTTCAGTTTTGCAGTAGAGAGCGAGCAAGAAGGAGAGAAAAGTGTGTGTTCTAGTTAGGGTTCTTAGCTAGGGGTTTCTGCATATATTCATGCAGTGATTTTCTTTCTTTCAGCTGCTGTAATTCTGGAGATTTTGATTCATAGTGAAAGTAGATCTCTTCTTCTCCCGTGGACGTAGGTACTAGCTACCGAACCACGTAAATCCGGGCTCATTTTCGTTTTGATTTCTTCGTTTTGCGTAGTATTTTCGATTCCAAACGTGAGAGTTAGATCGAGAGTTTCAATTCTCAACACATATTATTAGTCACACATGCATGTGTGGGTAAAACCCAGGTTTTTTGTAGTGTGTATTTGTGTGAAGTTAATTTCTATTTTCTTATATTTGAATTTTATAGGTTTATTATAAAACTTTAGGTTGAGTTCTCTTTGATACGAAAGAAAATGAGAGAAAAAGAGAAAATCACCCTATAAATTCCACCCCTTTTCTCACATTTTCTCACATTTTCTATATTTTCCCCTTCATTTGTACTACAATGGAGAGAAAATATTATCTCTCCAATTTGGTGTTGTAAATATTTTCTCCAATTTAAGGAGTAAAATCCCCCCTCATTGTAAAAAGGTGAGAAAATGGGTGGAATTTATAGGATAATTTTCTTTTTTCTCTCCTTTTCTTTCGCATCAAAGAGAACGCAACCTTAGGTTATAAGCATCACTATATATGTTTTGTGTAACGGTGGTTTTTATTAGGGCTGGGAATACGGGTCGGTTCGGTTAACCGAACCGACAAAATCGGTTAACCGAACCGATTAACCACCTAAAACCCTAACCGATAACCGCACCGAACTTGAGTTCGGTTAACCGCTAACCGAACTCTTTTTTGCGGTTCGGTTAGCGGTTAACCGATTTTAACCGATTTTCTTCTATTTTTAAAATTCTATATAATTCATATTTTTCCGTTATTTAATATTTACGATAAGCAAAATCGGTTCTTGTGCTACAATTTTCTTAAAAATTAAAATTGTAGATTGTAGTTTAGAGAAAGAAATTTTGTCTCTTTAATATTGAAGATATTTATTCCAATACATCTTTCCACTCACTGAATATACACTAATAAAAAAATAGATATGAGTATAAAAATATGCACTAATAAGAAAAAAAAGTTATAATTAAGTCACTAAGTGAGAGCGAATTCACTGAATTAGGATTTAGGAATTAGGGATTTAGAAATTATTAAATTAATTCATTAATAATTTTAAAAGCTATAATTAATTGTCGGTTATCGGTTATAACCGATCTAACCAATAACCGAAAAACCTTGTATACTACATCCGCTAACCGAACCGATAACCGCAAACGGTTAACCGATAACCGATCGGTTACCAGTTCGGTTCGGTTATAACCGAAAAAACGTAACCGTATTCCCAGCCCTAGTTTTTATTTTATTGTGGTTATGCTGCTTATGCAACCTTTTATTGAGTTCCAGTAATTTATTTTCATATTGATTTATTTAATAGTTTCCATATTTCATGAAAAAAGTTACACAAATCTTGTTTGTTGGGCTAGGTATGAAAGTAAGAACAACGTTGGGCCTAATTGAAGAGTCCAAACCCACTAGAATCATTACTCCCTCCATCTCACTGAATTGTAGGCATTTATGTCTACAATAGAGATCAACGGTGGGACGAAGGGTAATTGTAGTTGCAATAGAGATTAGCCAACTTAAGATCAATCTGGTTTTGCACATAATTTTACCATCAACTGCTTTATATGTTTCATTTTATTTCGCTTGTTTCATTATTTTATTATATCATATATATTCATTAACAGACTAGATGAAATGGAAAGAAGTAGGTGGTGCCAAATTCTAGATTCTTGAAGGTTAAGACAAGCTATCCAGTACTCCTTTGATGTCCTAACGAAACGAAGTTAAATCATTTCAGCACCACAAGTAGATACGATCGATAAATAACCTATATACTCAATTATGTGTTACACTAGTATTATTCTTTGTTGTGCTAAATATAAAGGAAGAACAATGCTGGGCCTAATTGAAGAGCCCAAGCCCACTAGAATTAGTATATACAGTAACAGAACTTCCATAGAGATTAGCCCTCCTTCCCGTTTATAACGAGTTCGTTCTTTCATGAACGAGAACTAAGACCTTGGATAATAAATTCTAAGATTTAGTGTGTGTTGGTCTCACTTTAGGGGCAGATATATGGACCAAATGTATCGATTTTAATTCTTCCATAACGTGGTCCTTAAATTTCTTGTGTGTGCAAGATTTAATATTTTAGTGCTTATGAGACTAAAAATGGTCAACTAACTCTATATGAGTGAGGCGATTGAAAATACTTTTTATCCCAACAAAATTGAATCGTTTCAGCACCATAAAAATGCAATCGATAAATGACATAGATTTTAATATCTCTATGTTACACTTGTAACTATTGTTGTTTCAATATTTTACCAAAATGAATATAAAACCATAAATCATAGTTAGGGTTGCGTATCAAAATCAAATTCAAAATTAATCCAATCTATTGACTTAAGTATCAAACTATACACGTGTACTTACATAATTGGCCCACAGCAACCAACAACCAATCCCAAAACGTAATTCATAGTTGAAAAATAAAGCTTCAGAATTTTAATAAAATCAGCAAGAAAGGTTTATTCTATGGGAATATTCGATTATTGATGAAGATGTGAATATATTTGGACCATATTTTTTGCATATAATTAATGAATCTTGCTGGAAATACTGCACTGTCGCTGCTATATATATTTTGTATTAATACTACTACATTATTTTATTTATCTTCTTTGTATATAATTATCTAATTTTCTGAGCTTTTTCTTCCATTTTGCTGCAAATTTCTGCTGCATCGAATCTGGTTGTTGATGGTCATCTAATAATCTCCTTCGTCGAAAGCCTCGTTTGTTCCACGTTTTCGGTTAATTAGATGATCATCAACAAACAAGTTCGTAACAGTTACGAGCCTAACTACATTCATTTATTATTCATGTTATTTAGCTGAATATATTTTTATGCAATGTTCCTAAATTGAAATCTTGATTCTAGCTTGACAGAAATAGCAAATGTATGTAGGTAAATAGCTCTTCTCTGTGCTTATGTAGGTAAATTTTAGGGGTCATCATGCTTCTGTTCTCTGTGACACACTGCAATTTCACAAAAGAGGAGTAATGGAATAATGGAAGGTAAGTGTGTTTTTGTTTAATTATTTTTTGATCTTTAAAAGAAGAATAAAGTTTATCAGATTTTTATTTATTTTTGAACAATTTAACGATGTAGATTTTGTTAAACTTCGAAGTAGGTAGTTAGGTAGTTTTGAGGTACAAATTTGTTTTAGGCAGTTTATTCTCCGTCCCACTCTACTTAGCTCATTTATACATGATAAAATTGAAATAAAATGCCAAAAAATAATTATAAACCCTAAAATGGATGCGTGAACACTAGATAATTGTAAAATTATCGTAAATCATAATACATTGAAATTGCTGAACAAAAAATGCATAAAATCAATAAAAATCGACATCTAATACATTATTGATATACAAAGATGAGGATTGAGGATCTCGTTCGACGGAAATTCCCACGGAAATCAAGATAGGAATAATCAAATCGCAATTCGATATCCAATCCTCCCAACTTTTTACAATGTGTGTAAATGAGCTATACTTGTCAAGTGGGTCGGGCCGGCCCAGGCCCAATATGCTAGCAGAAAAATGGTAATTATATCCACAACCCTCATATTACTCCACACAGCCCCACTTATAAAAATAAATTAAAACCAATTTGCATTTTACTAATCCACCCCAAATTAATTGTGCAACGTACAGCCCCCACAAATGAACCCCCCCCCCCCCCCCAACCGAAATAATAAAAGGATCCTTTCCCCACCTCGAAGCCGCCGGCACCGCCTCGCTCACTCGGAGGATTTTTATTCGCATCCCAATCGCAGTCTTTTCAACCGTAGAAGGTTCGCGATCAAAGCTCCCTTGGCAACACGGATGCTCGCTCCCGGAGCCGCCGCCATAATCTCTCTTGTCTAATACCAAAAAGCTCTTCAATTAATTTTTTTAGCATAATTTTGTTAATTTAATTTACAAATTCACAACAAAATAGTAGCAACATGAAGTAACATGTCATCGTTGTTTGAAAATTTTCAAGTTTTCTACACAAATTAATAATGGTTAAATTTTTATTGGAGATTATTGAGGTTGTTTAACATTTTTTTAAGAAGAAGAAGAAGGTGGTTGTTTGGGGTTTGTGAAAAACAACTTCCGTCCTTTTTTTGTGGGGGTTGTGAACAATAATAACTTGAATTAATTTTAATATTAAGGGTGAATTAGTAAAATGCAAATTAGTTTTAATTTATTTTTATTAGTGGGGGCTGTATGGAGTAATATGGGGGCTGTTGATAGAATTACCCCAGAAAAATAATTCTCAAGCCCAAACCAGGCCCACTTTGTAGGAGTACCAGCTGGAACCTCGCTGGCCCGGCCCAACACGGGCCAACTACATTTATTATGAGTATTTATCGTGAATTTAGTAATATTATTGTAAAAATAGTGGAAATAAAACATTGTAGTTCTAATCCGCCATAGCCATGCCTTGCTGCTAATCACCCCTACCCGCCCAACTAGTGCCTAACGATTTTTAGAACATTGCATACACAAAAAAAGATCGAAGAAATGTCTGAAGAGGATTTTGGTGTGGATGTAAGGAATACGGAGTGGAAGAAGCTAAGTACTTTCATGAAATTCATATTCATGTCTTGATTAGTCATATAATTAAAGGTATATTGGGACGTCTATCAAAAACATTTTTATGTAGTTTCTAAGTGTGTGTCTAGATTAAAAAGGATACTTATGTTTAATCCAAATAATTAATATTGTAATTAAGTAGTGGCCGGCCATCTATTCTTTTGAGGACTCAATTAGTGAATATCAAAAGGATTCCCCGAATAAAGCCGAGGAAAAAAGAATCGGAAGGGTCGGTCGGTCTGGTTTCGGTTCGGATCGTAGTGAATCCCGAAGAGTTGGGCCGAGCCGAATTGAATAGTGCAAACCCCTAGATTTGGCATTCATGAAATATATTAGGGCCACCCAATTAAGGATCCATCTTATTTTGCACACATTTTTTAGCAAATGGTATATAATTATTAAGAAAATATAATTATGGAATTTCATTTTTTATTAAAGAGAAAAAATTGAAAAGTCATCACCCTAATAATACTTCTTATCTTTCCAACGAGCATCGTTTATGAAAATTTTAAATTATTGCCGATTTTAAAAATAACACGTTATAATTATCTATCAGTTCAACAAAATATGCAACATGAAAATGCGATAAACGATAGGAATCATTTGTAGTAATAATGGATGCAAACCAAATACCTCAATCCATGTGAGCATTTCCCCCAAGACAAAGACTTGTGTGTGGCCGGCCGCATGGTGCGGCCGGATCCACTTGACCTGCCCGGCCCGGCCCGCCAACCCGACCCGGCCCGGCCCAACTGTGGTCAACCCGACCCGGTTGACTCAATTCCGGTCCGTGTTGACCCGATCCGTTTAAGTAAAGTGTCAATCTTTGTTAATAAAAGTGCTAATCTTTATGAACAAAAGTGTCAATCTTATAAATAAAAATTTATATGTAATTTGTATGTATGTAGTAATTTTAAAATTACTTTATAGGGTTCATATATCAATTTAGGGTTTTATAATTATTGTTTAGTATTTAACTTCAATTTTATAATGTTGAATATGGATTATAAATTGAAACTTAGGATATATAATTCTCCAGCAAAAGTGTCATTCTTAATGAATAAAAGTGCCAATTGTTCTGAATGAAAGTGCCAATCTATTTGATATCGAAAATTTTATATTTTTTTTATCGACTTGTTATTATAATGTTTTGATATTATGGTTTATATATATATATATATATATATATATATATATATATATATATATATATATATATTACTTATTTCCATAACATGAAATTAATATTCATTATTAACGTATTTTTCGTAAAAGTGCCAATTATTATGAATAAAAGTGCCAATGTTTCAAAAGTGTCAATCTTTGTAAACAAAAGTGCCAATGTTTCAAAGTGTCAATCTTTATAAACAAAAGTGTCAATCTTAATCCGGCCTCACGGTGAGGCCGGCCTCACAGGAGTGTGCCCCTTCCCCCAATATGAAACTCATGTGTTAGAACCAATGTTTTAAAAACCGGACCGGACTGGCCGGTTCGACCGGGAACCGGCCTGATACCGATCGGGTTTGGACCATAAAACCGGAGGTCTGATGGAACCGGATTTGAACCGCTCGAACCGGCGAACCGGGGGGGTTTTGGAAAACCGAGCGGTTCAACTCCCTTACCCAAAAAAAAAATTTATTTTGTGTTTAAAGAGATTCGAACCCATGACCTATTAGGTAAAAAACTATCAATTTTACCAACTAAGCTACAATAATCAATTATACTTAAGTAAATCTATTAATTGCAATTGATAAAGCATTATTTTTATATGAATGTCTTTTTTAACTCTATCTTTCTAATTTCAATAATTTTTCACTTAATTTTCTCGAAATAACCTATTAACATAATGTTTTATGATGATAAAAATAATTGTAAATTTTTTTAATTTTTATATAGTTGTTAGAAATACAAAATTAAATAAAACCAATAAGTTTTCATTGTAAAAATATATTTAAAACATGATATTTAAATTTATATTGAGAATAAATTTCTTTGTTATAACTTTAATGTATTTTTTTATCATATAAGTTATAAATTTATTTATATTTTTATGTATTTCATGTAGTTTTTATAATTAATATTATTTAATAATTAATTTAATTGCATAACGGTTCAACCATGGTTTAACTGGTTCAACCAATTGAACCATGACCCGGAAGCCTTACCGGTTCGACCTCCGGTTCGGTTTTTAAAACATTGGTTAGAACGCATTAATATATGATCGAACATGTACGTAATTGATTGGAAAAGATACCTTCAATTATTGAGGAGAAAATCATAAGAAATTAATGAAAAGATAAGGATGAATGCCCACTCTAAAAATTTAATTAAGAAATCATAATTGGTCTTGTAAGAGTTTTAAAATATTAATAAAATAATCCATTACTATATAGTTACAGTTTGTATAATTTGACCCATGTATTTTAAAATAAAAAAAAATACATTATATTATAATCTATATAGAATAATTAATAGAGGAAAATTATAACAAACAACCCATTAAATATAATATAGAATGACGTAATAATTAAACCCACAAACATGATTACTTGCAACTTGCAATTGCTCGAACTTTCGTTCAAAGCTTACATTAAATATTTAAAAATAATACTCCATGACCTAAATTTTAGGGGTTTTTAATTTAGGCTAGACGGCCATCTCTCACTTCCATGATGCATGCTTGAATGGGTCCTCTTCTGGGGTAATCAAGGACGAGGAATGCTTTGCTATCCACCGTCGACACTTTTAATATATTAATAATTGACATGACAATGTTTTATTTAACGAAAAGTGTAATTAATATATTTTACAAAATAATCTTGCTAAAATTAACTAAACCCTACCCAAAAGAATCCAAACCCTAATGGAAAAAATTCTCTATGTGGTAATGTTATGTTAGCGGTGAGCATTTTTAATATGTTCAGTGTGTAAGGAAACATTTTCTATAGTAATGTTAAAAAAAATAAAGTTGTTCCTCACAAAATTTTCGATCCCAATTTTAATGTACCAATTTTTACAGGAATTTGTAAAAATGGATGGAATCTATCCGCTTGGCTCATATTATTATATTTCTTGGTGCTTGAATTCCTTCACGAGCTCGATTATCAACTTTACATTTATAGGGATGAAAGAAATTTAGCGCTTATTGTACTAGCAATAACCAATGGTTGAAACTTGAAAGATGAAAATTAGCCGAATCCAATTGTTAAAATAATGAAAAAAAAATACTACAAAAAATTGAAAAAACTACAAAATGAAAAAGGGCCCTCCAAATGTATGATCATAAAATGTGTGCTGACGATTTTGGTATTTTAAATATATAATTAATGACAAACCCTTCTCTTAAAATATTCTAAGTTATTACTCCCTCCGTCCCTTTATAGACATTACGTATTCCTTTTTGGTACGTCTCGCGGAAGACGTTACATTTCCTTATTTGGTTGAAAATTAGTAAATGAAAAAGACTTTTTGCATATGCACTTTTCACTTTAACACACAAATCCACCATTTCTTAATTCTCGTGCTCTAAAAGAAATGTAACGTCTGTAATGGGACAGAAATTTAAAAAAAAATCAAACTTGCCACATGCAAATCAACAATTTAATCATCCCCCCTCTCTCTCTCTCCCCCTCTCTCTCCCCTAACAACTCTCCAATTGATAAATTAATTGTTCCCTAATTAATTAATCAGTGGGTCGGTTCTTCCACTTCACTTTCCTTGTTTACATTATTGAAGTGATTAATTTATTAACAAAAATTCATGCTATTCACATTCAAATACATATAATTAATTAATCACTTCAATTTAATTCCACACTGAGGAATCCTCCCAGAGTGTTCTTAGTCTTTGTTTAATTACTTAATTAAACACTTAATTATTGACTAAACAGATTAATTTCTTGCCTATAAATAGCCACTGATCTCCACCCTGCAAATTATAACTCACTCAACAAGAAGCAAAAGCAAATAATTGTTTGAAAAAAAAGAAAAAGAAAATCAAAATGTCAGTTGCTCAGAGTTTGTTTTTCAGCCCTCGATTAGGGTTTTCTCCTTCGAAAAATTCGAATAAAATCGAAGTTCCATTGTTTGGAGGGTTTGAAAAGGGCAAGTTATCGAAATCAAGAAGTAGGAGTGGGAAAGTGGGTGTTAACTTCAACGGTTATCCCTACTTCACTGCTCCCCGCCACCCTCTCGAATTCCAGCTGCCGTCGTTGGAGGCGGATTCCGGCAGCCGCAGTGAAGGCGTAGGGATCGATAGCTTCTTCGAGGGGAAGAACATCTTCATCACCGGCGGAACTGGCCTTCTTGGAAAAGGTATGTTACTTTTTTATATACACCGATTTCATAATTTTTAAAAGTTCAGATGATAAAGTAACTACGAGGTTAAAGTTCGAATCGTAAAATATTTTTTTTCCCTATATAAATGATTGAATTTAAATTGTTGCAGCTCTAGTGGAAAAGCTACTGAGATCAACATCTGTGGAAAAAATATATGTACATTGTACTAGTAAAGGCCAATGATAAAGAAGCTGCCATTGAAAGATTGACTAAAGAAGTAAGTTTCAATTAATATTCTCTCTTATGTCAAGATAATATATAATGAATTTTTAGTATTTTTTCTAATTATTTGATTGTTTTTTTCCAGATTATAAACTCGGAGTTGTTCCAATGCTTACGAGAAAAACATGGGAGTACGTACGAAGAATTCGTGAAATCGAAATTGATACCGATAGTTGGAAATATTTGTGAACCAAATATTGGAATGGATATGAACTCTGCTAACAAGATTATGGAGGAAGGGGACGTGCTTGTAGAATCTGCAGCTAGCACAACCCTAAACGACAGGTAGGTTCATATTCTTATAATTTAGTTATTAATTTTCAGTTAAATGACAGATATTAGTTACATCTTGTTTGGAAATTTACCCTTTTGATCTTGTATATATATAGGTACGATTTTCTACTCGATATAAACGTGAATGCTCCTCTACGCCTCATGAGATTCGCTAAAAAATGCAAGAATCTCAAGCTTTTCGTGCATATTTCCACCGGTATGTCTAATTAATTTTAAGACTACTAGCATACTATATATGGATCAATTATTCTTGAATTAATACTGAGTTTAATGAATGTTGCAGCATATGTTAATGGAATAAAAGAAGGGATAATCCACGAAAAGCCCTTGATCATGGGAGAAAATGGGAGAAATCGAGACGATAGCCACAACATGTCGTCGTTGTTTCCTCTAGATCTAACGGATGAGATGAACTTAGCCATGAAAGCCTGCGTGAACTCGACTGATCACGACAGCACCAAAGAACTCAAGAGGCTAGGCCTTGAAAGGTACTTCAATTTCATTTTTTTTTTCACTTAAAATTTTCTTGTAATAGTTCAGTTCTAACATGAAATATTTATATGAGTAATGCTATTCGGCCATAATGTGGCCGGCCATAATTTAACTTGTTTTATTTTTTATAATATCAAATAATTTATATATTTATGCCAAACTTTTTTAGATTATAAAATACTCAAAAAGTGATACTCCGTATTTTTTACGTATTTTTTAAAATTAATTCTTTAATTATTTGATAATTTTTACTATTTAAAAGTATTTTTTTTACCTTTTTTACCTAAAAAATGAAAAAAATATGTAATTTTTGGGGAAAAAATATTTTTAAATTAAAATATGAAATTAATAAATTATTGTTATCATTTACAATTTTTAAAATTACAAAAAATATGAAAAATATTGTTGTGTGGCCGGCCACATTATGGCCAAATAGCATTATTGTATTTATATATATATTTAGGGCTGCATATTATGGATGGTACAATGCATATCATATGACAAAAGCAATGGGAGAAATGATCCTTAATGAAATTAGACAAGAAATTCCTGTTCTTATTCTAAGGCCTTATGTTGTTGAGAGTTGCTACAAAGAGCCTATTCCGGGCTGGATTCAAGGAAATAGGTACTAACCTCCGTTCTTTTGAAGTTGTTACATCTCTTTCAAATATTGAATTCTTTCATATCTAATTAATTTACGGATATCAGGATGTATGATCCAGTGATAATTTCTTACGGAAAAGGGCAACTTCCTGCTTATTTGGCTGATCCAGACCTACACACTGACATTGTAAGTAGTAGTACTTAATTAACCTCACTTTATATAGTTTATTTTTCATTTTATGACTAAATCAACCAATTAATTAATTCACATTTCATATATTATAAATTTAGGTTCCAGTTGACATGGTGGCCAACACAACAATAGCAGCCATTGCTAAGCATGGGACGGCGAGAAAGCCGGAACTGAATGTGTACCACGTTGCAACGGACTTCGTCAACCCTCTCCGATTTTCTGAAATGTTCGAGTATTTCTACGAGCACTTCAGTGAGAACCCCTTGGTTGAATCTAGAAGCATGAAGAAGATGAAGCTGTTCAAGGAATTCAGTAACTTGTCCCAGTATATAAGAGATCAGATAATGGACAAAAATGCAAATATGAATGGGATGGAAGGAAAGATTCGAAAACAACAAAAGGCTAGGGTTGCTTATGCTGAACAACTTTGCAAGATGTATGAATTCATAGGCTTCTTCAAAGCCAGGTATATAACTTCATCTGTCCCATTCAAAACGACACATCTTTATATTATTTTACGCTCATGTATATTCAAGAAATGCGTCGTCTTGGGCAGGACTAGGGTAATATTACTCAATTATAATAATAACCTTGAATTACTAGCAAATAATTGATTTTTTTTTTAATTTTTTTTTTGAGTGCAGGTTTCACACCGGAAATACTCAGAAATTATTGGAAGAAATGTCGGAAGAAGAGAAAGCAGTGTTCGAAATAGATGCCACAAAAATTGACTGGAGAAAATATTTTGTCGATATTCATATTCCTAGTTTGAGAAAGCACGTGGTTAGTGGCACGAGATTATGTGTCTGAAGTTACTGGAGTTATTTGAAAATGTTACTACTTATATTTTGATGTAATAATTTTATTTTTTAAACTGTAATTTGTTATTAGTCTATGTACGAATGTATATGTGCTAATTAAGAAAGATTGAAATTGTTGACAACACTCTGCTTTTAGATCGCAATCACATGATCAGTTGTTGTTGTTGTTGGGCTACAAATTACTCTACCATGACTACATGAGCTCACATGTGTGTGAGTGCTCGGACGTGAAATGCACGACTACTAAGAGGTGCACAAGCTCATAGTCGTGTGATTTGTGACGAACACGCTAGTTGATTTTTGTGAAAAAAAGTGTAAGTCACTGCAAAAAAACAGGCAGAATATGACGACTTTAGCAACGGACAATGACCATTCAGTGACGGATTTAACTACAGAACGGAATATACTTACAAGGGCTAGTAACAAAATTTCTTATTTTAATGACGGATTTTTCCGTCACGATTTGTAGAGTTTCTTGTTGTGAGACATGTTTGGTTTTTATGTAGACAACAAGATAGAATAAGATTAAAAGAATTAAGAATAGTGGGTTGTAGATGGATCGAAAATAAAAGGTACGACGCTTTTTTGTGGACGAAAAGAGATTTAAAAAAAAAAAAAAAAAACGTTTTTCAGCTTAATTTGTTCTATGACGATGTCACACCCCGCCCGCCACAACTTGGCCAAGCGAGGTCGTGACTCAAGAAAAAGGGAAATAAACGAAATAAATTAAACGAACGACATGAGGTG
The DNA here is from genome assembly GCA_029379335.1 of Thymus mandschuricus. Taxonomy (NCBI): domain Eukaryota; kingdom Viridiplantae; phylum Streptophyta; class Magnoliopsida; order Lamiales; family Lamiaceae; genus Thymus; species Thymus mandschuricus. The sequence goes on along the minus strand of CM057075.1, from coordinate 38,270,530 downwards.
GAACGGTGTGAAAACTCAACATTAGATTTAAGTCGCACTTCCCATCATTCGTCGAGAATGAATGGGGAAAACTGTTATTCTACAATATGAAGTACAACATGAAATACGCGGAAGCACTGTTCAAGAAAGAAGTCATTATCTATGATGGAACTGATATGTTGCAACGATACACAAACTAGAATCTAGACTAACTACGTAAAGATCACAGCAGAAGAAGGTGAAATGCATGTATGGAGACATACACCACCAAGAGGCTTCAACACTTTCATACTCGACAAAAGCTCCTTCCGGCAACTTCACTTCATCCTGCTTAACCTGCACATGGAAAATATGTACAGGGCTGAGTACTTTGAAGTACTCAGTGGACACGTGCCAAAACATTTTAATTGCCAGCCATTCAAGTGAATCATAGGGGTTTTGGGAAAAGAATCTATGTTCACAAAAACATTTTAAAACAAAAAGAGTGTCTGCGCAGACTATTTTCTAGTGTAATCCATCATATCTGAGCTGGGGTGTATCCGGAGAGGTTGGCCACCCTCCCGGATACCTGACCGGCCAATCTTGTAGCTCACGGTCAACTGAGTGCACTAACTCACCGAGAATTTGACCTCGGTGACACTACTACAAAAAAACACATAGACAACACATATTAGACAACGGTTCCGTGTAATACGTGTTGTTATATCCCTAAAAAGTGTTGTCGTTTTAATACCCGTTGTCTATGAGCGAGAGAGTGCGCTCATAGACAACGGGTATTAAATGTAGTGTTGTTGTTTCGTGTTGTTGTATGTAAAAATCACAACAGTGTACTTTTGTGTTGTCGTCTGGTGTTGTCGTAACTTATAACAACATATTTTTTTAACTGTTATTGTATGTTTTTGTTGTTGTTTTATCAAAAAAATCGATTTCTTCAAAAAGAAAAAAAACTTAGACTTTTTCCCCAATTTTTTTCCTCCAAATTTCCTAAGAGCGACCAGAACCCCCTCTCTCTCTTTCTCTTTCTCAATTTCTCAAAGCAAACCCAATCGTTCGCTCGCCTGTCGTGAGTCATTCGCCGGCGCCGTTTGAGAATTCCGGCTACAGGTTCTGTGGGCGGTTAGGGCTCCGCCGGGGAAGGCGGCGGAGGAGGCGGATCTGGAGGCGCTGTTGCCGGAGGGTTTCCTGGAGAGGACTAGAGAGAGATCCTTCGTTCTCAAGTCATGGGCGCCGCAGACGGAGGTGCTGAGTCACGACTCGGTGGGGGGATTCGTGACTCACTGCGGCCAGAGTCGGCGTCGTCGTCGATGTGGAGCAGCCAAGCGGGAATAGTCGCCGCCGTTTTCGTTTGAAACATGAATTTTTCATTTCTACTTCGTCTCTCCTACGAAATGTTCTGGTTAATTTTCTGTGTTTTTCTTTGTCTAGGGTTTGTGGCTTCAATTGAGAGCGTCACCTCCTCTCGATTCACTTCACCCTTCCCACTCTCTTCTCCTTTTACTGTGTTCTAGAGTGAATAAATATCTCTATTTTGATACCAACTGGCTAATTCGATCATGTCTGGGAGCGTACTGAGTTGATTGTACAGGAATTCCGACAATTGGCTGAACAAATTGCACAAGAGAGAGGTGGCTCTGTTCCCTCCTTGGATCTACTCTCGCCGATTCGCGTCTTCGCAGGTTCTCTCCCTCTATCACTTATATGAATATGAATGTATTGGTCAGTTATTTAATCTATATCCGTTTGTGAAAAATGGGACGTATTGTGATATCGGGACGAGTGAATTGCTATGTGTGCAGTGATCCGTTGTTTCCCTTTGTGAAAATTGCTATATCTTATCATTCATGGATTTAATGTATTCGTTATGTGATGGCGGGATTGATCCGTGAGAATGATTGGAAGAGTCTGGGTGCTGTATTTTTCTTTTCTTTTCTCGAGAGGTTAGTATCATTTGCTAACTATGCAGAGAATACTGTGAAATAGTTCAGCTGCAAGGATTTTCTATATGTGGTATTTAATGGAATTGCTCTATACCATGTTTTATCCTTTAGATGCGGTAGTTTTATTTTTGAGTTCAGTCATCATTGTTGGCAATATATCAGCTTCATATCTCTATTTTTTTTGTTAGCGTTAAAGACAATAGTTCATAACAAGGAATGGTGATTAGATTTAGCTTTGGGCATTGGAAACTTCATTCTAGTTGAACTCGTACAGTGTAAGAGTTTTCCAAGATTTATCTTATTCAATAATCAGTCACTGTTGCATAGTAATCTCCTGTCAACTTTGGTGGATGAGTTGTAAACATGTTGATATCTGGTGCCCCCAGGCTAACAAGAAGCACTTAAAGAATATTCTTATTTCTATTGTCCAAGCATCCCTTTCTTATCTAGTCAGTAATGATTGTTGCTCTCAAAAGCAAGATATGAGCACAACTGCGGGCCTCAAGATAGGAACTGCACCATGGGTAGCACTGGAGTTTCTAAGCAACATCATATTTTATGAGCAAAAAGTAAGTTGCGACTAAATCCTGCATAAATGAGACATTACTGCATGCCATACATGTTATCCCCACGGTCTCGATTGGAATGTCTAGGGACAGTATATGTTGCTTCATAGAAAAGTAATCTATATGAATGGACCCAAAAGTAGTGAGTGACATGATGAATATAACTCATAGAACTTTCTCATCTTTACATGAATGGTCTCAGTAAGTTAAACATGTCAAGGTCCTCCGTGAATACAAAATAATTAGAAGAGGTGTGTATAGTGTTTAATCATGTAAAAACTTATTCCAGAGAAGAGATTTTAATTGTTTTAGTCAAATGTTTCATTTGTCCATGAGGAATTGACCGGACCATGAGGAATTGACCGGAGATCTTTCTCTTAAAGTTGTGAGTTGGATATCGCTAAGGTTCCTGCTAACTCGAAGAAACACATGCAGCTTATTTTTTTCGTTTTTTAATTGATTATTTGTTAGACAACAAGATTGAATTTCTGGTCTGTTGTGGTGAGTTGGAGCAGAGTGAGACATCAGTTCAGAGTTGTTAACAGGCCAAGACATTAAATTCAAGTCTTCTTTGGCAGTATATTCTCTTACGATATATAGCTTATGAACTATTCACGTTTGCCATTGCGTCCTTATTTGACAGTGTGTACTACATGCTTTATTAAAAAGATTCTTGAACTTATGGTCCCCTCTCACTTCTTTCTAAGTTTGTCCGTAAATACATGGCCTCAAGGTTCTGCAATATGCTGCAAAAGTCAGTTCTATCTATATTTAATACTCCTGCAGTTGATTTGAGCAAGTCCCCTGATTGGATTGAGGCAATAGCTGCAATTGGAAATACATCTGATGTGCAGACCAATACTTCATCACGGACAAACCAAAATTTGGTACCAGCTGAATCTATCGATAAACAACTTAGTGTTGAATTTGCTAGATGCCAATGTTTGCTTCGCCTTTTGATGCAGTTGCCAGAAGAGTACTTGAGCTTGAAATCTTCATCATTGTATATAACATATATTCTCAATTGTTAAAGGTAAATTCTTGACCATTAGATCTTATTTTGCCTTTCAAAACTTGTATACTGTGAACGAAACAAAAACAGCCATTAAGTTCTGCTGGCCAAAAGACAGCGAGACGGAGCTTGTAGTCAATATTGCAATTGCATTTCTAAGCCTAATCCCTTTTTTACAGATTCAGTATATCAGCTCCAACAATTCTGCTAGGCCTGCTTCTCATTCTTCTCTTATGTTTCATGATGTGCTTTTCAGGCTTCTGGTTGAGAGCTTGTTAGGCTGTCACAGCTCAACAGGGTCTCTCAATTCTTTTCAGATATTTCAATTACTCGTGACCTGTAGAAAGGCTCTCCAGATTTTAGCTGTAGCTTCTACCAAAGTTAATGTAAATGGGAGTCAGTCTACACTTTGCTTATTTCCTCTGCAATGGCTTCTAAAATCAATATCAGTGGCAATTGAGATTCAACATGCATTCCCTGATGATGTTGCTTTTGAAGGTAGAGCTGCACTATTCTCGTTTCTGGATTGCACATCTCATGTGTTTATGATGGCTACTAGATACCAATATGAGTGTGGAATTAGCTCTATTGTTCAATAGTTTTATTTCTGCTTTCCCTTATAATTGCTATTGGATTTTGTAGGATATTCTCCAATGGAACTAAGAGAAGAAAGTCGAGGCCCGGGGTTCTTGTTCCTATTATATTAGTGTTAATTTTGGCTACTTTTGGATCTCTTAAACTTGAAATCCTTTGAGGGGTTTGTTTTTTTAATTGAGTATGACTAGAATGTAGAGACCTTACAATGAATAACTGTATTATTATGAAATTCTTATTTATAATATTTGAAAATTTATATATTTTGATGTTATTTTATCTTTAATTTTTTGTTTTAATTATTTTTATATGAAAATCGGTATAATAATTAAATAAAACAACAACATTAAAATTCACATATACGACAACAGTTAAAACACCGTTGTGGTAATTCTGAACAACAACGCCTCTACGACAACAGTTAAAACACCGTTGTCGTAATTCTCAACAACAACGGTTCAACATACCGTTGTCTATGAGCGCGTATCTACGACAACACTGCCTAGGACAACGGTACGAAAATGAGAAAGACAACGATTTTTACCCGTTGTCTATGTGCTTTTTTGTAGTAGTGTGAGCCCGAATCGTTAAGATAAACTGAGGCATAAGCCTCCTCAGATAGATCTCATACAAGGCAAAAACATTATATGGCATGACAATTCTTTAAAGAAAATAACTGTAGCATAAAGAAACATTTTAGTTTTCTGAAAGCCCACCTCGATAGTTTTCCTGAATATAACTGAATAACTCTGGGCGCCGCCTTAGTCTCGGCCTTCTCTTTCGCCTAACCTCGTTCAAAGAATGTGAAATAAGAGACTTGAAAGGAAATCGATAATCTTATCGATCTATGCGAAGGTTGTCTTTTATCGAGGTTATGATCTCTTTTACTGATAGATCTCTTTTACTGATTAATCTCTTTTACTGATAGATCTCTTTTACTGATAAATCTCTTTTACTGATAACGTTATCATGGTTATTCTTTTAATCGAGAGTTCCTCGATTCTCATCTGAAGTCGATCACTCCGATCGATTCTTGTGTCTTACTGTCTTTTCATCCCCGACAGATTTCGCAGGATATTCGATTAAGCCATTAATGAGGCGTAGTGATTTTATTACACGTTATAAGTGGTCTACACTTATAAGATAAATATTACTGATCTAAATCTTTTTAAAGGTTATAAGTGGTCTACACTTATAAGTTAATTATTACTGGATTTGATTTATCATTAGATCTGAGGTTTATAATTTACTTGAGGCCCAATAGAATTATTAAGGGTTTAAGCCCAATTATTTAATCTCGGAAAATTACTAACTCGAGCTCGGGAAATTATTATGTGCGGCCCTCGTCTTCTGATTTAAATATCGGCCCACTGAACAATTAACTTTCAGCCCAACAATTCTCGGCCCAGATTACTGCTTCGGCCCAACTGGTCTTGAGCATCGGCTCAACTGAATATTAATCCCGGCTCAGCAAATATTTATTTCTCGGTCTGACTGATTAGCAATTCTCGGCCCAACTAATAAATGGTTCTTGGCCCAACTGGTTAATGAATCCGGCCCAACGGATTAATCTCGGCCCGTACTGACTATGAGGCCCGTCTGGAAAATGACTCCGGCCCAACAGCTAAAATCCGGCCCGTCGATCCATATCGGCCCAGAAGCCCGAACCTGGTCTTACTTGGCAGAATCGTGACTTACTCGAATCGCGATGTCTCTTTCTCTGCGCGTACTACTTTTCTTCTCTCTTCTCGTCCAAATCTCTTCCTATGCCGTCCCTCGCCATCGCCGTTCGTCCTTCATCTCTCCGCCGGCGAGCTTCGGCCGGCGGCTTCCCTTCCGTCGGTCGGCGTCGTCGTTTCCCTCTCTCTCAATTTCGAAATCAATCTGGAGGAAAAGCCCTAATTCGGGAGTTAGGGAAATCTGGAGAAATCCCGTCGGTTCCATCTCCTCCGGCCGGCCTCGCCGTCGTCGACTCATGGTGGCCTCTGCCCCCGTCAATCGCGTCGCCGCCGCGTCATCTGCTGCCGACGGCGCTCCACTCGTCCGGCCGCGGCTCGGCTCCTCCGGGCGCATCAGTACCCTAGCCCTCGTGGCTAGGGCGTATTCCCGTCAGTCCGCCATCCTCTTCCTTACTCTCTCTGACCTGCTCAGTCGGCGCCGGCGGTGGCGCCGCCGTTGGCGTCTCCCTTTCCTGTCTCCCATTCCTTATCTGACCTCTCTTTTCTCTCTTGTCTTGCAGGTGGTGATGGCTCTCTTGTCGGCGGATTCTGTTGCCGTGGTGGCTCAGTTGGGACTGCCGGATTCCACTGCGGCTGTTATCGTCCGTGACACAGCTCCCAACGCCGAGGGAAGGCTGCCATTCTTCCGGTATCGGCTCCTCACGCCTCAAGCCTCCGTCTCCACTCCCGGCAGGTTCGGTTTCTCTCCTTAGCTTCCCGTTTTGTTTTCGATTCGATAGCAACTTATGTATATTGATTTAGAGGGTTAGGGGCTTGATTGGAAGCATTCAAAGGCTGATTTTGCTTGAGTGTTTTATTAAGCAAATTCCCAGATTTTGGTAGTCTTCAATTTGGTGTCTTTGTTGTGTTGAAAGGTTCGATTAGAGATTGTTACGCATGCAAGGCCTTAGGCTTGTTAGAGGAGATTCTATGGGGTTAAATGAGAGTCTAAATCTGATTTTTGAGCTTCTTATACACATGCATTGCTGAATTGGTTAATCTATGTGTTCATGCTTTGGTTCTTGAGGTCTTGGTTATGTCTATCATGCTTGAATGGTGTCTAGGCTTTAGATCAAGTCTTGCATGCTGTTTTTCGGTTCTTCTAGGGAGTGTGTAAACATGCTTAAGCTTGCTAGTGTTTAGAGAGAGTGATGAGGAGTCTTACTTGCAATCTTAGAGGTTGAAATCTGAGTTCTTGAGCTAGATAGTGGCTGTCCCCTTTCTTTGTTGCTTCCTTCCCCTTGTTCCTTCTTCTTGTCAATGCAACTTGAATCTACCATTGCATGTTGATGATCTAGGTGTTAGGGTCTTAGTACTCTTGCTAGGGAAGAAGGGGGAGGCTTTTCTCACCTTCATGAAACTGAAAATGAGTCCCAAGCTTCCGGTTAGAGGCTGCCTTCTTCTCGGTTGAGCTTCGGGTGTCTCCTTCTCCCTCCGTTCTCCACTCGTAGGAGATTCGGTGCTTGGAAGGGGCTGCCGGTGGCTGCTTTTCCGGCGACTCCCCTGCTGGAAATCGGCTGCTTCTCCCTCTCTCTCTACTTGCTCTCTATTTTGCTCTCTTGTGTGTTTGTCTGAATGAGTGATTGAAGACTGATTTGTCTTTTGTTTTGTGTAGGTGGTGGAGAATGTCTTTGTGAGGATTGGAGGTTGTTTTCCCTCTTGCAAGGGAAGGAGGTAAAACTGATGGTGTGTGGAAGTTTTGGCAAGTGTTGAAGACAAGGAAGGGAAGGGTGACACGTGTGGGAGTGCATGCTTGGGAGATTGATGATGTGCTAATCTCTTCCTACTTGTAGTTATAGGAGTATTAATAGTTCTCTAATTGTGCTTAGGAGGGATTAATAGAGTTGAAATCCAGATTTGTATTGGAAAATTATGGGCGCCTACTGTAAGGCGGAATCCGCCAGTTTTCATTCTCTTCTTTTCTTTTTCTTTATTCTTTATTTATTTGCCATGTATATGTGGATAAATATATCCACATGGAATACTATTGTGGGCTTAGGGCTATTATTCTTGGGCCCCTTATATATATATATTGTTGTTGACTATTAAATCTGAAATGGGCTCTCGTTCTTGGGCCGGAATAAATAAAATCGAACTAATAATCGTGAACTGGGCCTCGAACAATTAACTGGACCTTGTACAATTAACTGGGCCGTGTAATTGCTAAGTGGGCCTTGTACTTATCAAATGGGTCTCGGCCCAGAAATTAAATACTGGATCTTGTTTTACCGATTCGTTTAATCGGCCTTTCTTATTTAGTTCGGTTCTCGTTTCGGGAAGTTCAAATGTTACTAAACGTAACACTACTAATAGTAGCACTTGAAATTTTATTTTTCTCATAATAATAATCATAATAACACTCTAAATTTTAAAATAATGCCGAAATTTTATTTACTCACTAAATAAAACTGCGGCTATTACAGACGAAGACTACTAATTTAAAGTTTCTTTCTTTCGGTTTATTAATTCTTGCGATCATTTTTAACTAACAAAACTTAAATGATACAACAAATTAAATAATGATAAACTCTAATAAAATTAATGAATCTTAATAAATAATTAGAAAATAAAAATTGGAATATTCCCATGCATGTGCTCATTGCAATGTTCTAAAAAGCGCTAGGCGCTAGTCGGGCGGTGGAGGGGTGACTAGCGCCTAGGCGCCGCCTAGGCGGATTCGAACTATAATGCTTATTTTTACTATTCTTACAATATTATTGCCAAATTTATAATAAAGACACATACTATGACAATTGATATGTTAGTTTCATAATTATAAATCTAAAATCATACATAGAGTAACATAGTTTGCCTAAACATATATTAATTAACACATAAAGACTATTAATTAAGCTACAAGAGCTGCTCGTTGGGTATCGCATAGAGCCTAGGCGGATTACTTATTAGTCGGGCGGCGAGGTACTTACTAGCGCCTAGGCGCCGCCTAGGCGGACCTAGGCGGCATCTTTTAGAACACTGGCTCATTGTATACATGATGGAGAGTTATATAATCAATAAAAATTAATTATTTTAGAATAAAATTGTAAACATATATAACAGCATATATGGGACACGCATTTAGGTGCGATTGTTTTTTATTTCATTCCTAAAATTAATGTTTTTCACATGAACTCGTGACAATATATATAGATAGATCCTTATACCTAATTCTAAACAAAGAAAGGAATATTCTTAATCTTTCTATCTGAGCTTCTCCTCAAATACCTAGTCCATACGATACGCTCTAGTTGACGCGTTTATTTTGGGCACAAGAATTATGGCCGGAGAGAGAGAGCATCAACGAAGCGCAGTCTAGTGGTAATTAAGACGCTCCCACAATCTCACTCCAACCAAGAGTCGATAAGGGATTCGAAACACCTTAGGTGCGCGTGCGTAGATTTGTGACTATTTTTCTGATAAAAGTTTAATAAAATACCGAGAGAGCGTTTAGTTGGAAACGAGTTGCTATATTTAATGTGAAAATTATGTATTATACCGAATTATAGCACATTTTTCTTAATTAGTAGCTAATGGAACACATGATTGTTTCAAAAGGTTACCACTAATCATGATTGGATAAGTATATTATTTGGAGAATAAACATGCTTAAAATTAAAGCTCGCCAATCATGAAATTTACTCCCTCATTCTAATAATCTAGACTAACTCGAACTTAATTAATTATTACTATAAATGCAACGATATTTAAATACGTTTTGTGATCATAGCTTATTAATTATAATTACACCATGGACTAATAAATTAACCGTCACTACTAGAAAAAACTTGTTATATTAACGTACATAACCCATAAAAAAAAGTCATTTTAAATTATCTAAAAATACAAATAATTATGACGTGTTGCTGGTAAAAAGTGTCATGATAAAATATTTTAGGCCAAATACATCAAAATAACCCAAACTTTGCCCATTTACACCAAAATAACCTAAACTATTAATATTACACTAAAATAACCTAAACAATTATACGTTTGCATCAATCTGACATCCGTCAGTGTCACATGGATGGAGCCGTTAGTTTTGCTGACTTGGCAAATACACTTAGTTGAATTTTATTGGTTTTCACTAAAAATTTGAAAAATCAATATGATATCAATTCAATTATTATTATTATTATTATTATTATTATTATTATTATTATTATTATTATTATTATTATTATTATTATTATTATTATTATTATTATTATTATTATAGTAAGACAAAAGGTCTCACACTAATATCCCAAAAACGTGAAAAAAAAACTTAAGAATTAATGAATACATATCAAATAATATCTTTTCAATTAAAATTCGCAATAATGCTATATGATGTTACCAACACAAAACATGGAGCATTAAAAAAAAAAATAGAGTAATGATAAAATATTTTTGGATTAGATAAAAAATGTTTTTGTTTTTGTTTTTTCAAAAAAATTATACATGTGTATTTACACGTAAGCGTCAATAAGAGGAATGGTGTTTGCTGAGTCAGGAAACTAACGACTCCATCCATATAACATTGACGGATGTCAGATTGATGCAAACTTATAATTGTTTAGGTTATTTTAGTGTAATATTAATAGTTTGGGTTATTTTGGTGTAAATGGGCAAAGTTTGGGTTATTTTGATGTATTTGGCCAAATATTTTACGTTACACTTCTATTTCATGTTACATTGGCTCACACGACACTCAAAAATGTCATTATAAATAAATTGTAACAATTCTTATTTTATTATTACGTTTTTAAGTGTCCTCTAAAACCCATTTTTCTTGTAGCCCGTAGTAAATTAACTAATCCCACCATTTCTTCGAAATAACGACTTTTTTTGGACAAATTTATTAAGAAAATTGAGATTTGTTATATAATGATGGTAGTTTACATACTTTAAATAGAGTTTAGTGTATAAAGGTAGTGTATTAAGGGCTAATGAAGGAGTGCACATTGGGTTATTGGGTTGAATAAAAAAATGGTTATTTTAAATGACACACCCAAAATAAAAACGTGGCCATTCGAAACGAGGGGATATTAGTTACCTGACTAATCAAGACCTAAGCCAAACAAAATATGTAATCATGATAATGTTATTTTAATCAAACACTCTTATAATTGACACGTCCAAACTTCCATTGCGTAATAAACTCCCACATTTTACCGTTTGTGCACAAGTGTTTTTGATCGAAATTTTTTGAGATTAATTTTAAGTTGACCTTAGCTAAACTATTCTCGACTTTATGTATGTTTTCAGTACAATATACACACTTGAGAAGACTCGACACTCGTGCCATCGATAAATATCGTATCAATTGAACTGTGCTTCGTCGTTTTGACTTCCGTGACTTAATTTGGTCTTAAGCCTAGTCAAGAATGCTAGTCAAAGATTAGTGTATGTACATGGTTCTTGACTCTTAACTCTACCTACCTATATATGTAAAATAAGATTACAATTTCTTCTCTTTGATTAATAAATAAATATTATTAGACCTTATTCTAACTACTCTTTCATTAATAAATAATTCTTCTGCAATAATTGCTTAGCATACGTAAGCTTTTAGCCCATGTGCATATGCAACCTGCATTTGTCCTTTTTAACAATATTAATTAAATATATTAATTTAATGCCATTCACATTTAACAATACATACTTAGATTAATCAATTCATTTTTATTTAATAAATTGTCCACACTCATGTGCTAGGAACCCTCGCAGAAATGGTCTTTTAATTTGTAATTTAATCAGTTAATCAATCACTTAATTAATTAATTCTTCATTAATCCATAATTTCTTCCCTATAAATAGCTACTGATCTCCACTTCTACAAATCACTCTACACAAGAAGCAAAAGCTAATTACTATTTGAAAAAAAAAAATTTATAAAATGTCAGTTGCTCAAAGTTTGTTTTTCAGCCCTCGATTAGGGTTTTCTCCTTCGAAAATTTCGAATAAAATCGAAATTCCGATGTTTGGAGGTTTTGAAAAGTGCAAGTTATCGAAATCAAGAAGTAGGAGTGGGAAATTAGGTGTTAACTTTAATGGTTATCCCTACTTCACTGCTCCTCGTCACCCTCTCGAATCCCAGCTGCCATTTTCGTTGGAGGCGGATTCGGGTAGCAGCGGAGAAGGCGTAGGGATCGATAAATTCTTCGAGGGGAAGAACATCTTCATCACCGGCGGAACTGGCCTTCTTGGTAAAGGTATGTATGCTTGTATGATATGATTATTATTATTTTCATTTATTTCTTGTTTTTGTGATTTATCATCATTATTTCTTTCCTTATATAGTATATAATTAATTGTTGTTGCAGCCCTAGTTGAGAAGTTACTGAGATCGACTAGTGTGGAGAAAATATACGTACTTGTTAAGGCATCTGATAAGGAAGCTGCCATTCAAAGAATTTCGAAAGAAGTATGTTTTCGATCTCTTTACTTCGTTTGTTTTTCTTCGATTTTCGATCTTTTATCTTCTTTTCAAACAATTTGAATAAGTCTAAACCTTCGACTTAGACATGAAACCTGCCGTTATACCAATACATGTATTGCACACATTTTGAGGTTTTTTTTTTTTTTTTTTTTTACATATATACTAATATTTTTATTTTATGTTTTTTAGATTGTAAACTCGGAGTTGTTCCAACGTTTACGAGAAAAACATGGGAGCATGTACGAAGAATTTGTGAAATCGAAATTGATACCAATAGTTGGAAATATTTGTGAACCAAATATTGGGATGGATATGAACTCTGCAAACAAAATTATGGAAGAAGTGGATGTGATCGTAGAATCTGCAGCTAGCACAACCCTAAACGACAGGTTCATATTCTTATAATTTAGTTATTAATTTTCAGTCAAATAACATATAATCAAATACATCTTCTTTGAGAATATATTTAACCTTTTAATCTTTGTATACATGCAGGTACGATTTTCTACTCGATATAAACGTGAATGCTCCTCTACGGCTCATGAGATTCGCGAAAAAATGCAAGAACCTCAAGCTATTTGTGCATATGTCAACTGGTATGTATGCACCACTACTCAAATTAAGTTTAAACAATATTATTACTATTCTACTGTTTTTTATATAATTTAGTTTTGATTATGAATGTTGCAGCATATGTTAATGGAACAAGAGAAGGGGTAATCTACGAAGAGCCTTTAATCATGGGAGAAAATGGGAGAGATAGTGAGGATTCATCTTCACTATTTCCTCTTGATTTAACAGATGAGATGAACTTAGCCATGAAAGCTTGCTCAGCCTCAGATAATAATCAAGACAGCAACAAAGAACTCAAGAGGCTAGGTCTAGAAAGGTATACTACTACTCTCTCTCTCTCTCTCTCTCTCTCTCTCTCTCTCTCTCTCTCTCTCTCTCTCTCTCTCTCATAATAATGAATGTGAATGTGTAGGGCTGCATACCATGGATGGTACAATGCATACCACATGACAAAGGCAATGGGAGAAATGGGCCTAAATGAAATCAGACAACAAATTCCACTTCTAATTCTAAGGCCTGCTATTATTGAGAGCTGCTACAAAGAGCCTCTTCCTGGCTGGATTCAAGGAAATAGGTACACTATTTTATTTTTATTTTTAGTAAAAAAATAAAATAAAACAATACAAATATTGAATTCTTTCATAACTAATTAATTTACGAATATCAGGATGTACGACCCGGTGATAATCTCTTATGGAAAAGGACAACTCCCTGCTTATTTGGCTGATCCAGACCTACACACTGACATTGTAAGTACGAGTTAATTATTTTCATTTTATACAGTTCATTTCATTCTGTAAGAACACATATTGATAAATTTTATAATTTATATTATGTAAAAATATTATGAATTTAGGTTCCAGTTGACATGGTGGCAAACACAACGATAGCAGCCATTGCTAAGCATGGGACGGCGAGAAAGCCGGAACTGAACGTCTACCACGTTGCAACGGACTTCGTCAACCCTCTCCGATTTTCTGAAATGTTCGAGTACTTCTACGAGCACTTCAGCGAGAACCCTTTGGTTGAATCTGGAAGCATGAAGAAGATGAAGTTGTTCAAGGAATTCAGTAACTTGTCCCAATATATAAGAGATCAAACAATGGAGAAACATGGAAATATTAATGGGGTGGAAGGAAAGATTGGAAGACAACAGAAAGCTAGGGTTGCTTATGCTGAGCAACTTTGCAAGATGTATGAATTCATAGGCTTCTTCAAAGCCAGGTATATACACATTAATTAGTATATTTAATTTATTATTACTCAATTAATTTCCTTAATTAGTTAACTAAGATTATTGATTTTTAATTTTTTTTTTTTGTGAGTGCAGGTTTCATACTGGTAATTCTCAGAAATTATTGGAAGAAATGTCGGAAGAAGAGAAAGCAATATTCGAAATTGATGCCACAAAAATTGACTGGAGAAAATATTTTGTTGATATTCATATTCCTGGTTTGAGAAAGCACGTGGTTAGTGGCACCAGATTATGTGTTTGAAATTACTGTAGCAAGCTATTTGAAAATGTAATATTTTAATGTAATAATTTCTTTTAACTGTAATTTGTTATTACTGTATGTACGAATGCATATATATGTGTTAATCAAGAAAATTGAAATTGTTGAAAACACTTTGCTTTCAGATCGTACGTGTTAAGTGATTAACTATTTTAATATATAGATATGTAAAAAATAGTCACTTCCATAAAGAAAAAACAAGATTAATTATTAGTGACCTTTACAATATAATCAAGTACAAATAACTATCACGACAAGGACACGGTCACACGAGTCATTGTTGTGTAATTGGGCATGAAAACACTCACTTTAGCTACATGAGCCGGTATCGTTGTGTGTGTGGCACTGATTGTACGAACACATATGTTAAGCGTTTGTCAGCCCATGCTCGATCGGACGTGAAATGCACGACCACTGGGGTGCACAAGTTTCAAAGTCATATAATTTGCTACAAACACATTGGCTATTCATTTGGTAATACGCAAGCACACAAGTTCGTATGACCGCGTAATCGTTAGGATTCTGAATCAGAACATATGATTTGTATTGAAGACACATTTTGTAAATTTATTCAAAAAGTTTGATATTGCCTTGTTCCACAAAAATTGGGGCACATATATGGCTGCAATATGATTGAGTTTTAAGAAATATTTTGGTGAATGTTGTTTGAGTAGAGAAAGAGAGAATTTTTGTGGAAGGAAGATTTTTTTTTTTTTTTTTTTTAAAATAGTATTTCTAAAATGTTTTTCACATGAACTCGTAATAATTTATATACATAGATCCTTATCCCTAATTCTATAATTCTAAACAAAGAAAGGAATATTCTTATTCTTTCTATCTGAGCTTCTCCTCAAATACCCGGCCAGTCCATGCGATTCGCTCTAGTTCACGCGTTTATTTTGGGCACAAGAATTACGGAGAGAACATTAACAGAGTGCAGTCTCTAATGGTAAAGCGCTCCTACAATCTCACTCCAATTAAAAGGTAAAGGGTTCAAAACACCTTTAATGTACGCGTGGATGTGTGACTGTACCTGATAAAAAGTAAAATAAAATACGGGGAAAGCGTTTAGTTTAAAATGAGTTCGTTACATGTCATATGAAAATTATGTATTATAGTATCGAATTATAGCACATTTTTCTTAGGGCGTGTACAATGGAGGGGTTCTTGTCTATGTGGCAAAAACAAGAACCCACACCTTAATTAGCACCCCCATTGGAGATCCCCTAAATAAGAACTCGGGTTCTTATATAAGATACTGGTTCTTAAGAAAAAGTGGGGCCAACATTCCTTTTTATTTTTTTTCTCTCTTTTATTTTTTTCAAATAAAATAATTAGTGAGACCCTTTAATTATGATAAGAACTTTTATTAAGAACTTTACCATTGTGATTTTTTAATACGAATGAGATCTTGTCTATGTGGCACCTTTAAGAACCTTATTTAGGGTTCTAGCATTGTACATGCCCTTAGTAGCCTAATGGAACACATGATTGTTTCAAAAAGGCAACCACTAATGATTGATTAGAAAAGTCATAAAATATTAACGAAAAGAAAAGTTAATGGATAAGTAAATTATTGGAGAATAAACATGCTTAAAATTAAAGCTCGCCAATCATGAAATTTAGTCCCTCATTCTAATAATCTAGACCAACTCGAACTTAATTAATTATTACTATAAATGCAACAATATTTAAATACGTTTTGTGATCATAGCTTATTAATTAATTACGCTTGGACTAATAAATTAACCGCCACTACGAGAGAAAACTTGTTGCTAAATCGACATACATGACACATAAAAAAAAAAAATGTTATTATAAATTATCTGAAAATGCAAATGGTTAATGATGATGCTGAAACACTAATATGAATATGACATATTGCTGGTAAAAAGTGTCATGACAAAATATTTACGTTACACTTCTATGTCATGTGACATTGACTCACATGACACTCAAGAAATGTCGTACCGTATCATATATATATATCATATTTTTCTCTCGAATCCAGAGTTGGATACGGAAAAGTCGGATTCAGATACGAAATTCGGAATATCCGGTATACGAACACGGGACGGATACTGGACGAATTTGGGTCGAATTCGAATAATTATAAACGGACAGTAGATTCAGAGTTTACGGCGTATGTGGGTCTTCTACCATTTTCGGGGTTGAAGAAGAACTAAAAAAAAGCGAAGAAGAAGAACTCAAGACGAAAATAACACCTAAATAAATAACTTATGTTTTTTCTTAATAGTTTATGATTTTTTTAAAAAATAGATATCAGTAATATAATAAAATTAAAATTAAAATTAAAATTAAAAAAATAATAATATTAAAATATACATATAAGTATCCGGATAACATCCGATAAAATATGGTAAAACTCGGATACGGTCGAATACTATGTAATCTGAATCCGATTCGAAATTCGAATACAACTAATTGTATCCGAATCCGTATCCGTTCAGATACTAATTTTTTATACCGAATTCGATATTAACCGGATACGACTCTAGATCGATCGGGAAATATCCAATCCATTTTTACCCTTAGTGCCATCAATAAGAATCATATCAATTGAACTGGGCTTTGTCGTTTTGACTTCCACAACTTAATTTTCAACTTAATTTATTAACTATGCATTTGGTTTTCACATTTGTGCATAATGTGTCTTAAGCCTAATCAAGAATGCTAGTCAAAGATTAGTGTATGTGGTTCTTGACTCTACCTACCGATATATGTAAAATAAGATTAATTACATTTTTTTTTAAAATTTTTCCAAAACTATGATAAAACTACACCTATTATTATGGTTACTTGACTTCTTTTTTATCCTTCCCTAAAATGTATTTCCATCCTCTGTCTCATTTAAAATGTTCTTTTATTATTCCAATTCCTTTTAAAATATCTCGTTTCCCTTTTTCCTTTTCAATATTTAATTAATAACCAAAAGGAATGGATATCCCTATTCTTGTTGGAAATAAAGTAGAACATTCCAGATGAGACGAAGCTGTATAAAATATAATATGATTCGAAGACGACTCGAGTCACTAGACTCATACATAAATTACACACCGGTTGAAAAATAGCTTTAAGGACACTTGAAAATGTCACATTAAAATAGTTATTGATACAGTTTATTTATAATGACATTTTTTAAGTGTCATCTATGCCTATATAGCAATGGATGAAAATGTCACGTTAAATATTTTTTCGTGACACTTCTTACCAATGAAGTCATATTAGTGTTTTAGTCAAACGCAGCGTTAGGTATTTGCATTATTAGGTAGTATATAATTACATTTTTTGAAGCGTCATATAATTAAAGGTATATATTGGGACGTCTATCAAAAACATTTTTATGTAGTTTCTAAGTGTGTGTCTAGATTAAAAAGGATACTTATGTTTAATCCAAATAATTAATATTGTAATTAAGTAGTGGCTGTAGGCAAAAAAGAAATAATTAAATATTTAATTATATTTTCTATTACTTAATATTTTGGGATTAAATTTAATTCCAAAATAAAATAAATATATATTTGGTATTTAAATATATGGAATAAATTTGTGCAATAAATGAATAAATCTGAAGGAGTCAATCAAAACATGTCACGTCAGCCCTAGGCCCATTATTTACGGGCTCAAGCCTGAAAGCCCAACCCTAATCTGCCTAAATTGAAATTTTCTACACCTATAAATAAGGGTGCTTAGAGCATTCATAAATCACCACGAGAATTAGTTAGAGATCTCTAAAGAAAAGAATACAAATTCTTCTCTACGATATTCAAAGTGGTCGGTCGAGTACGAAATTCTCTACGAATTCTTCAATATATTCAAAGCGTTCTTCGGGGACTCGTCACGTTCTTCGTCAAAGTCTGCTCAAATCTATGCCAGATCCGACCGTCCTCCGAATCTTCGCGTTCTTCGCCAAAGTCTGCTCAAATCTACACTAGATCAAGACGTCCTCCGAATCTTTACCAAAGTCTGCTCAAATCTACACTAGATCCAGACGTCTTCCGAATCTTCGCGATCTTCATCAAAGTCTGCTCAAATCTACGCTAGATCTGAATGTCCTCCGAATCTCTGCGTTCTTCGCGTTCTTCGCTAAATCATCCCAAATCAGCTTTTAATCCGGAAACAAGTCAAAAGACCTTCGGATTATCGCTAAATCCACACATCAAAATCGAAGAGATCAAGGGGAGCTAAATTCTCCGCAAATCTCGAAGCCACCAAAAGTTCAAGAAGCAAATCGGAGAGAGAATCAGAGGAATTATAGAGATAGCAACCTACAATAAACTCAAGTCTTCAATTTATATTTGTACACATCTTGTATATTTATTTTATGAAATAAATAAAGATTTGGGTTTACAAATTTTAAAATTTTGTGTGCCTACAGTGGCCATCTTATTCTTTTGTGGACTCAATTAGTGAATATCTCAAAAGGATTCCCCGAATAAAGCCGAGGAAAAAAGAATCGGAAGGGTCGGTCGGTCTGGTTTCGGTTCGGATCGTAGTGAATCCCGAAGAGTTGGGCCGAGCCGAATTGAATAGTGCAAACCCCTAGATTTGGCATTCATGAAATATATTATGGCCACCCAATTAAGGATCCATCTTATTTTGCACACATTTTTTTGAAAATATAATTATGAAATTTCATTTTTTATTAAAGAGAAAAAATTGAAAAGTCATCACCCTAATAATACTTCTTATCTTTCCAACGAGCATCATTTATAAAAATTTTAAATTATTGCCGATTTTAAAAATAACACGTTATAATTATCTATGAATTCAACAAAATATGCAACATGAAAATGCGATAAACGAAAGGAATCATTCGTAGTAATAATGGATGCAAACTAAATACTTCAATCCATGTGAGCATTTCCCCCCAATATGAAACTCATGTGTTAGAACGCATTAATATATGATCGAACGTCTACGTAATTGATTGGAAAAGATACCTTCAATTATTGAGGAGAAAATCATAAGAAATTAATGAAAATATAAGGATGAATGCCCACTCTAAAAATTTAATTAAGAAATCATAATTGGTCATGTAAGAGTTTAAAATATTAATAAAATAATCCATTACTAGTTACAGTTTGTATAAATTGACCCATGTATTTTAAAATAAAAAAATACATTATATTATAATCTATATAAAGCTTACATTTGACCCATGCTCGAACTTTCGTTCAAAGCTTACATTTAAATATTTAAAAATAATACTCCATGACCTAAATTTTAGGGGGTTTTTAATTTAGGGCTAGACGGCCATCTCTCACTTCCATGATGCATGCTTGAATGGGTCCTCTTCTGGGGTAATCAGGGACGAGGAATGCTCTGCTATCCACCGTCGACACTTTTTTTTATATTAATAATTGACATGACAATGTTTTATTTAATGAAAAGTGTAATTAATATATTTTACAAAATAATCTTGTTAAAATTAACTAAACCCTACCCAAAAGAATCCAAACCCTAATGGAAAAATTCTCTACGTGGTAATGTTATTTTAGCGGTGAGTATTTTTAATGTGTTCATATAAGTATAACATCCGATAAAATATGGTAAAACTCGGATACGGTCGGATACTATGTAATCCGAATCCGATTCGGTATTTGATTACAACTAACGGTATTCGAATCCGTATCCGTTCAAATACTAATTTTTTATACCGAATTCGATACTGACCGGATACGACTCCGGATCGATCGGGAAATATCCAATCTATTTTTACCCCTTGTGCCATCAATAAGAATCGTATCAATTGAACCGGGCTTCGTCGTTTTGACTTGCACAACTTAATTTCAACTTAAATTATTAACTATACATTTGGTTTTCACATTTGTGCATATTGTGTCTTAAGCCTAATCAAGGATGCTAGTCAAAGATTAGTGTATGTGGTTCTTGAGTCTTGACTCTACCTACCGATATATATAAAATAAGATAACAATTTCTTTTTTTTTAAAAAAATCTTTCCAAAACTATGTAAAACTACACCTATTATTATGGTTACTTGACTTCTTCTTCTTTTTCCTTCCCTAAAATGTATTTCCATCCTCTGTCTCATTTAAAATGTTCTTTTATTATTCCAATCCCTTTTAAAATATCTCGTTTCCCTTTTTCCTTTTAAATATTTAATTAATAACCACTAATTAAAAGGAATGGATATCCCTATTCTTGTTGGAAATAAAGTAGAACATTCCAGATGAGACGAAGTTGTATAAAATATAATATGATGCGAAGAAGACTCGAGTCACTAGACTCATACATAAATTACACACTGATTGAAAAATAGCTTTTAAGGACACTTGAAAATGCCACATTAAAATAGTTATTGTTACAGTTTATTTATAATGACATTTTTTAAGTGTCATCTATGCCTATGTATCAATGGATGAAAATGTCACATTAAATATTTTTTCGTGGCACTTCTTACCAATGAAATCATATTAGTGTTTTAGTCAAACCCAGCGTTAGCTATTTGCTTTATTAGGTAGTTTATAATTACATTTTTTGAAGTGTCATGTATATTGATGTAGTTATAGGTCATTTTTCTAGTAGTGACATACGATGCCGAAACTTGGTAGAAAAAAATCGTAGACCAAGTGTTAAAATAATCCAAAGTTGTAAGTCTTAACCTTCATCAAGAGTAATTTAAAATTATTATTAGACCTTATGCTAACTACTCTTTCATTAATAAATAATTCTTCTCCAATAATTGCTTAAGCATATGTAAGCTTTTAGCCCATATGCATATGCAGCCTGCATTTGTCCTTATTTGAATACTAATTAATTAATTAAATGGATTAATTTCATAACATTCACATTCAACAATACATAATTAAATTAATCACTTCAATTTTTTTTTTTAATAAATTGTCCACACTGAGCTAGGAACCCTCGTAGAAGTGGTCCATTTATTTGTAATTTAACTAATCAGTTAATCAATCACTCAATTACTTCTTAATTAATCAATAATTTCTTGCCTATAAATAGCTACTGATCTCCACTTCTACAAATCACTCTACACAAGAAGCAAAAGCAAATAATTGTTTGAAAAAAAAAGAAAGAGAAAAGAAAATCAAAATGTCAGTTGCTCAGAGTTTGTTTTTCAGCAAAAGCAAATAATTGTTTGTTTTTTTGGCATTTAAATACAAGATTTTAAATAAATCAATGTGTAATGTATATTTAAAAATTTACCATATATATTAATTGAAAATTATATAATGGAAATAATTAAAGATGAAAATAAAGAAAAAAAATTCTAGGAAAAAAAAAGAAAGAAAGACGTTTTAAATACAAAAAAGGAAGCAAAAGAAGGGAAAGAAAAAGAAAAAAAAGGAAAGAACAGGAAAAAAAAAAAGAAATTAAAAGGGAAGAACACGTATTAAAAGAAAAAAAAGGAAAATACCGGCAAAAAGAAAAAGGAAAAAGAAAAAAAGCAGCCAATAGGTTTTTGCCACGTGGCGTACGCAGAGCAGCAGTATGCGTACGCGCAGGCGTACACGCATGCGTACGCCGTACGCCACATGTAACCCGGCATCAACGTACACTTTGCGTCCTGTGTGCGCACGCCGACGTGGCGCTGCCACGTGGCGTGCGCACGTTCCATCTCGTACGCCACTGCTAATGCTCTTAAGAAAATTGAGATTTGTTGTATAATGATAGTGGTTTGCATACTTTAAATGAGGTTTAGTGTATACAAGTAGTGTATTAAGGACTAATGAAGGAGTACACGTACATTGGATTGTTGGGTTAAAATAAGAATATAACTAATAATATACCCAAAATGAAACCTTGGTCATTTCGAAATAAACGAAAGGAATATTAGTTACCTTACTAATCAAGATCTAAGCCAAACAAAATATGTAACCATGATAATGTTATTTTAATCAAACACTCTTATAATTGACAATAATTTTGATCGAAATTTATTAGATTAATTCTAAGTTGACCTTAGCTAAATTATTCTCGACTTTATGTATGTTTTCAGGACAATATACACACTTGAGATGACTCGACACTCGTGCCATCAATAAGGATCATATCAATTGAACCGTGCTACGCCGTTTTGACTTCCACGACTTAATTATTTGGTCTTAAGCGGAATCAAGAATGCTAGTCAAATTAAGATTAGTGTATGTGGTTCTTGACTCTTAACTCTACCTACCTATATATGTATAATCAGTGTTCTAAAAATCGGCCTAGGCGGCCGCCTAGGCGCTAGGCGGTGCCCGGCCGCCTAGATTTTATGCTAGGCGGCCGCCTAGCCGAGCACCCGCCTAGAAGCGGCCGCCTAGGCGGCCCTAGGCGGAGTTGGGCGGAGCTAGGCGGGGCTGGGCGGAGCTAGGCGGGACTGGGCGGGGCTGGGCGGGCTGGGCGCAAATTTATGTTAAAGACTACTAAATTTGTAGAATATGAACCATTAATTAGCATATTATATTATTATATAATTTATAGTATTTGTTAAATCTTGTCCTTAATCATAAATTAGTAGATGAAAGTATATTAGTAAATGATATATACTTTTTATTATATGATAGTATTGTGTAAAAATAATAGTAAATATACATAAAACAACTCTTATCCGCCTAGCCCGCCTAGCCGCCTAGACGCTAGTCGGCAGCCCGCCGCCTAGCTACCGCCTAGCGTATTTTAGAACATTGTGTAAAATAAGATTACAATTTCTTCTCTTTGATTAATAAATAAATATTATTAGACCTTATTCTAACTACTCTTTCATTAATAAATAATTCTTCTGCAATAATTGCTTAGCATACGTAAGCTTTTAGCCCATGTGCATATGCAACCTGCATTTGTCCTTTTTAACAATATTAATTAAATATATTAATTTAATGCCATTCACATTTAACAATACATACTTAGATTAATCAATTCATTTTTATTTAATAAATTGTCCACACTCATGTGCTAGGAACCCTCGCAGAAATGGTCTTTTAATTTGTAATTTAATCAGTTAATCAATCACTTAATTAATTAATTCTTCATTAATCCATAATTTCTTCCCTATAAATAGCTACTGATCTCCACTTCTACAAATCACTCTACACAAGAAGCAAAAGCTAATTACTATTTGAAAAAAAAAAATTTATAAAATGTCAGTTGCTCAAAGTTTGTTTTTCAGCCCTCGATTAGGGTTTTCTCCTTCGAAAATTTCGAATAAAATCGAAATTCCGATGTTTGGAGGTTTTGAAAAGTGCAAGTTATCGAAATCAAGAAGTAGGAGTGGGAAATTAGGTGTTAACTTTAATGGTTATCCCTACTTCACTGCTCCTCGTCACCCTCTCGAATCCCAGCTGCCATTTTCGTTGGAGGCGGATTCGGGTAGCAGCGGAGAAGGCGTAGGGATCGATAAATTCTTCGAGGGGAAGAACATCTTCATCACCGGCGGAACTGGCCTTCTTGGTAAAGGTATGTATGCTTGTATGATATGATTATTATTATTTTCATTTATTTCTTGTTTTTGTGATTTATCATCATTATTTCTTTCCTTATATAGTATATAATTAATTGTTGTTGCAGCCCTAGTTGAGAAGTTACTGAGATCGACTAGTGTGGAGAAAATATACGTACTTGTTAAGGCATCTGATAAGGAAGCTGCCATTCAAAGAATTTCGAAAGAAGTATGTTTTCGATCTCTTTACTTCGTTTGTTTTTCTTCGATTTTCGATCTTTTATCTTCTTTTCAAACAATTTGAATAAGTCTAAACCTTCGACTTAGACATGAACCCTGCCGTTATACCAATACATGTATTGCACACATTTTGAGTTTTTTTTTTTTTTTTACATATATACTAATATTTTTATTTTATGTTTTTTAGATTGTAAACTCGGAGTTGTTCCAACGTTTACGAGAAAAACATGGGAGCATGTACGAAGAATTTGTGAAATCGAAATTGATACCAATAGTTGGAAATATTTGTGAACCAAATATTGGGATGGATATGAACTCTGCAAACAAAATTATGGAAGAAGTGGATGTGATCGTAGAATCTGCAGCTAGCACAACCCTAAACGACAGGTTCATATTCTTATAATTTAGTTATTAATTTTCAGTCAAATAACATATAATCAAATACATCTTCTTTGAGAATATATTTAACCTTTTAATCTTTGTATACATGCAGGTACGATTTTCTACTCGATATAAACGTGAATGCTCCTCTACGGCTCATGAGATTCGCGAAAAAATGCAAGAACCTCAAGCTATTTGTGCATATGTCAACTGGTATGTATGCACCACTACTCAAATTAAGTTTAAACAATATTATTACTATTCTACTGTTTTTTATATAATTTAGTTTTGATTATGAATGTTGCAGCATATGTTAATGGAACAAGAGAAGGGGTAATCTACGAAAAGCCTTTAATCATGGGAGAAAATGGGAGA
Organism: Thymus mandschuricus; assembly: GCA_029379335.1. NCBI lineage: Eukaryota > Viridiplantae > Streptophyta > Magnoliopsida > Lamiales > Lamiaceae > Thymus > Thymus mandschuricus. Next base: position 38,245,796 of record CM057075.1, on the reverse strand, counting down.
GATAGTGAGGATTCATCTTCACTATTTCCTCTTGATTTAACAGATGAGATGAACTTAGCCATGAAAGCTTGCTCAGCCTCAGATAATAATCAAGACAGCAACAAAGAACTCAAGAGGCTAGGTCTAGAAAGGTATACTACTACTCTCTCTCTCTCTCTCTCTCTCTCTCTCTCTCTCTCTCATAATAATGAATGTGAATGTGTAGGGCTGCATACCATGGATGGTACAATGCATACCACATGACAAAGGCAATGGGAGAAATGGGCCTAAATGAAATCAGACAACAAATTCCACTTCTAATTCTAAGGCCTGCTATTATTGAGAGCTGCTACAAAGAGCCTCTTCCTGGCTGGATTCAAGGAAATAGGTACACTATTTTATTTTTATTTTTAGTAAAAAAATAAAATAAAACAATACAAATATTGAATTCTTTCATAACTAATTAATTTACGAATATCAGGATGTACGACCCGGTGATAATCTCTTATGGAAAAGGACAACTCCCTGCTTATTTGGCTGATCCAGACCTACACACTGACATTGTAAGTACGAGTTAATTATTTTCATTTTATACAGTTCATTTCATTCTGTAAGAACACATATTGATAAATTTTATAATTTATATTATGTAAAAATATTATGAATTTAGGTTCCAGTTGACATGGTGGCAAACACAACGATAGCAGCCATTGCTAAGCATGGGACGGCGAGAAAGCCGGAACTGAACGTCTACCACGTTGCAACGGACTTCGTCAACCCTCTCCGATTTTCTGAAATGTTCGAGTACTTCTACGAGCACTTCAGCGAGAACCCTTTGGTTGAATCTGGAAGCATGAAGAAGATGAAGTTGTTCAAGGAATTCAGTAACTTGTCCCAATATATAAGAGATCAAACAATGGAGAAACATGGAAATATTAATGGGGTGGAAGGAAAGATTGGAAGACAACAGAAAGCTAGGGTTGCTTATGCTGAGCAACTTTGCAAGATGTATGAATTCATAGGCTTCTTCAAAGCCAGGTATATACACATTAATTAGTATATTTAATTTATTATTACTCAATTAATTTCGTTAATTAGTTAACTAAGATTATTGATTTTTAATTTTTTTTTTTTGTGAGTGCAGGTTTCATACTGGTAATTCTCAGAAATTATTGGAAGAAATGTCGGAAGAAGAGAAAGCAATATTCGAAATTGATGCCACAAAAATTGACTGGAGAAAATATTTTGTTGATATTCATATTCCTGGTTTGAGAAAGCACGTGGTTAGTGGCACCAGATTATGTGTTTGAAATTACTGTAGCAAGCTATTTGAAAATGTAATATTTTAATGTAATAATTTCTTTTAACTGTAATTTGTTATTACTGTATGTACGAATGCATATATATGTGTTAATCAAGAAAATTGAAATTGTTGAAAACACTTTGCTTTCAGATCGTACGTGTTAAGTGATTAACTATTTTAATATATAGATATGTAAAAAATAGTCACTTCCATAAAGAAAAAACAAGATTAATTATTAGTGACCTTTACAATATAATCAAGTACAAATAACTATCACGACAAGGACACGGTCACACGAGTCATTGTTGTGTAATTGGGCATGAAAACACTCACTTTAGCTACATGAGCCGGTATCGTTGTGTGTGTGGCACTGATTGTACGAACACATATGTTAAGCGTTTGTCAGCCCATGCTCGATCGGACGTGAAATGCACGACCACTGGGGTGCACAAGTTTCAAAGTCATATAATTTGCTACAAACACATTGGCTATTCATTTGGTAATACGCAAGCACACAAGTTCGTATGACCGCGTAATCGTTAGGATTCTGAATCAGAACATATGATTTGTATTGAAGACACATTTTGTAAATTTATTCAAAAAGTTTGATATTGCCTTGTTCCACAAAAATTGGGGCACATATATGGCTGCAATATGATTGAGTTTTAAGAAATATTTTGGTGAATGTTGTTTGAGTAGAGAAAGAGAGAATTTTTGTGGAAGGAAGATTTTTTTTTTTTTTTTTAAAAATAGTATTTCTAAAATGTTTTTCACATGAACTCGTAATAATTTATATACATAGATCCTTATCCCTAATTCTATAATTCTAAACAAAGAAAGGAATATTCTTATTCTTTCTATCTGAGCTTCTCCTCAAATACCCGGCCAGTCCATGCGATTCGCTCTAGTTCACGCGTTTATTTTGGGCACAAGAATTACGGAGAGAACATTAACAGAGTGCAGTCTCTAATGGTAAAGCGCTCCTACAATCTCACTCCAATTAAAAGGTAAAGGGTTCAAAACACCTTTAATGTACGCGTGGATGTGTGACTGTACCTGATAAAAAGTAAAATAAAATACGGGGAAAGCGTTTAGTTTAAAATGAGTTTGTTACATGTCATATGAAAATTATGGATTATAGTATCGAATTATAGCACATTTTTCTTAGGGCATGTACAATGGAGGGGTTCTTGTCTATGTGGCAAAAACAAGAACCCACACCTTAATTAGCACCCCCATTGGAGATCCCCTAAATAAGAACCCGGGTTCTTATATAAGATACTGGTTCTTAAGAAAAAGTGGGGCCAACATTCCTTTTTATTTTTTCTCTCTCTTTTATTTTTTTCAAATAAAATAATTAGTGAGACCCTTTAATTATGATAAGAACTTTTATTAAGAACTTTACCATTGTGATTTTTTAATACGAATGAGATCTTGTCTATGTGGCACTTTTAAGAACCTTATTTAGGGTTCTAGCATTGTACATGCCCTTAGTAGCCTAGACCCGCTAATATGCCCAGTGTACCTGCTGCAATATGATGAGAAGCTATTCCTCCCGGAACAAAAGGATCAAAACCTTCCACGCCCCACGACGGATTTACAGGCTGTACTCTTCCCGTTAGTCCATAAGGATCGGGGTGACGGAGGGATCGTACCATTCGAGCCTTTTTTTTTTTTCATGCTTTTCCCGGAGGTCTGGAAAAAGCTGCAATCAATAGGATTTCCCTAATCCTCCCTTCCCGAAAGGAAGAGCGTGAAATTCTTTTTCCTTTCCGCAGGGACCAGGAGATTGGATCTAGCCGTAAGAAGAATGCTTGGTATAAATAACTCACTTCTTGGTCTTCGGCTCTGACCGCGTGCCTGTTGAAGAATGAGCCGGCGACTCATAGGCAGTGGCTTGGTTAAGGGAACCCACCGGAGCCGTAGCGAAAGCGAGTCTTCATAGGGCAATTGTCACTGCCTTGTATCAGAATTGAGAAATTCTATGGCTCGGATCTTTAGTATTCTCTTATTTATTACCTGTGTCTACTATTTAGGCAGAATACCGTCACCCCTTTTTACTAAGAAACTGAAAGAAACCTCAAAAACGGAAGAAAGAGATGTAGAAATAGAAACAGCTTCCGAAATGAAGGGGACTAAACAGGAATCAAAGTAACTAAAAAGGGAGTTTTCTTTGGCGACCTAAGATTAAGATCTAATTGTAGAAAAAATCAAAAGTTGCGGATAACGCTTGCGAGTCTAGAAATTCATTTCGGCCAATTGAACCTTCTCGAACTGTTTCTTTTTAAGAACTAAAAAAATTTGTGCCAAAATAACAGATGCCAAGAAGACCAAAAGACCTTGGACACGTAATGGATCTTGAAGTACTATTTCGGCATCTCCCTGACCAAATCCACCCACATTAGGATTACTCGTTAATGGTTGATCAAATTTGATGGATTCACCCTCAATACATGGTCTTACGACTTTGCGGAGACCTGTGTTTTTGGTAAACAGTCGCCCGGGCCTGGTCACTGCGACCCCCTTTGTGAGGAGGCACCCCTTCTCCCGAAGTTACGGGGCTCGTATGGTAGGTCACAAATTGGGAGAATTTGTACCTACTTTAAATTTCCGAGGACATGCAAAAAGCGATAATAGATCCCGTCGTTAATCTTATCTTAAAAAACATATCATTTCGCCCATGATTGTGCATTTTTGGCTACAAAAGGATTTTTTTTTAGTGAACGTATCACAGCTTACTCCTACATGCTATTTTTTCCATTTATTCCCTTTCAGGGTCAGTCGCGGTCTTCCAAAGTTTACCAATGGTATGGACGAATTCGTCACTTCATCCAAATGTGTAAAAGATTCTAGCCGCACTTAGCAGCCGTTTCCAGCTGTTGTTCCCCTCCCAAGGGCAGGTTCTTACGCGTTACTCACCCGTCCGCCACTGGAAACCATCACAAACCTCCCTTTTTTCTTTTCTATTGCAATTTCTGGATTATTATATGATGATTTTTGAACTTTCCATATATAGAAAAGAAATAGAAAGAGATAGACTAGAAATGACATCTGTTATGTCAACGACCCCAAGGGGGGTATTAAATGAATGGAATTGGGATCTGGATGGAATATAATGAAATAGAGCCACTTTGAGGTTCCCTCATGAAAAAACCAAAAGCTCTGCCCTGTCCTCCCTCTCTATCTATCCAAGATGGAACACATGATTGTTTCAAAAAGGCAACCACTAATCATTGATTAGAAAAGTCATAAAATATTAACGAAAAGAAAAGTTAATGGATAAGTAAATTATTGGAGAATAAACATGCTTAAAATTAAAGCTCGCCAATCATGAAATTTAGTCCCTCATTCTAATAATCTAGACCAACTCGAACTTAATTAATTATTACTATAAATGCAACAATATTTAAATACGTTTTGTGATCATAGCTTATTAATTAATTACGCTTGGACTAATAAATTAACCGCCACTACGAGAGAAAACTTGTTGCTAAATCGACATACATGATACATAAAAAAAAATGTTATTATAAATTATCTGAAAATGCAAATGGTTAATGATGATGCTGAAACACTAATATGAATATGACATATTGCTGGTAAAAAGTGTCATGACAAAATATTTACGTTACACTTCTATGTCATGTGACATTGACTCACATGACACTCAAGAAATGTCGTTATAAATAACAATACTTAAAAATGTAATAATAAAATAAGTGTCCTCTAGAACCCATTTTTCTAGTAGCTCGTAGTAAATTAACTTATCCCTCCATTTCTTCGAAATGTCCACTTTCGTTTTAACATATTTATTAAGAAAATTGTTGGTCCCGGGAAAGAGTAATTGGTGTATGTGGGGGGGGGGGGAATACACCAATAACCAACCGTTTTTGACTTTTTAAAATTCAGGTCGATCTGCAGGTCGATTGTCAAGATCGACCTTATCAGAGGCAGTTTGGTCTATCAAGCTCGTATGGTATCAAGCTTGATTTATCAAACTGTTGTTAATGCGGAAGTTGGTGGAGGTTGATTACTCTTTGAAAAATCTTAAGGCTGAATATGGATAGAAGGTTGATTCGTGTAATGCAGGTTGATGCTTGTCAGTTAGATAATAAAAAGTAAGTGCAATAAATAAAGAGAGAGAGAAACACCGCGATGTAGCGTGGTTCGGAGAAATCCTCCTACGTCCACGTCAGGTCGACTCGACCTGAGAATCCCTTTTCTTTTGGATCCACCTCTCTCTTATTTATACTGACTGAGTATCAGTTCTAGCTACAATCTAACTTGAGAGTAACTAGACACGAGTTTTGGGTCGTGACCCTTACAACCTTCGTACTAGAACGTACAAACAACCTTACGCTGTTACAGAGCTTGACTAACTCTATAATGGCGAAAATAAAAACAAGCTTTCTAACTTCGAACAAGTCGGAGAAGAAGTTGTTTGAACAATCGACAAGCAGCAGTGAACGCTTCGTCGTTGTGGTGTTTTTCGGAATCGGAAACCTCTCTTCTTCAAGTGTTTGGGAAACTAATCGGATTTCGAACACTTGAATGGATATGAGCTTTGAGAGAGATTTGGGCAGAGATATGGCGTTGATAGCTTGTGTTTCCCGTACTTGAATCCGAAAATGGCTGAAGTATTTATAGGTAGTTTTGAAAAACTAGCCGTTGGAGTCGGGCTGACGTGGCACTAGCCGTTGGATGCTGACTCACTTCTAGCCGTTGGGAATATTCGTCCTTGCTGGCACTCGACGTGGCAAGGATCAGGTCGTGACGCTCCATGAAGGCGGAGCATCGACCTTGATTGATAATCCAGCTCTTGAGATCTTCTAAGGCAATGCCAGCTGGAAGCTTGATAGGGGAGGTCGATAGACAGGCTGATGATCCAGCTCAATCCAATTGAGGCAGGTCGATACATCGACCTTTCTCTTACAGGGTGGATCGAACTTGATACTAAACGTTAAAGGGCATCGACCTGCACTAACAGGTAGCAGGTCGATCTATCGGCCTTGACCCTAAACAAAGTAAAATATGCCTAAGTGTGGTTTCGATAAACATCATCAAAATCAAACTGCAGGGGGTTCCCAACAATTTCCCCCTTTTTGATGATGTCGAAACCAAACACTTTACAAATAATTCCTAAGATAAAACACTGAAAGATGGTATCAGAGCTTAAACATTTTTCAATCATGAAGATTGATAAGGAATTAAATGAAAGGCAAATAAGAGCATAATTAAAATAAAGCAGTAAAGGCAGATGCCTGGACAAAGAGATATTGTCGTCAGGACAAAGGATGATTTTGTTTCATTAAGCTCGTTAGCAGAATACATGGAGAATTTACAACCAGCTGAGAGCATAAATGAAAAACAAGATTACAAAATCATCTATCTACATGGCCTGGATCTTGGCACGGGCTGCAAGGCGCTCTTCCTGGACCTGCTCCCTTGACTTCGTCTGCATGCTTGCGTAGATTCCATCCCTGATACGACGATAGTCGGGATCGGAATTCGATACGTTGACGCCTAGGCCGATGGCAGTTTGGGCGATGTACTGGTCGATTCGAGAGTAATCCAGATACTCCGAAGCACCAAGACGTAAGGGCGCAAAATATTGAAGAGCAGGGGCCCTTATCGTCACACCAGCCTCTGCAGCCTTTTTCCGAAGATCATTAATGAATTTTTGATACGGAAACTTGAGCATATAGGCTGCATACGCTTCGTCGGCATCGGCAGGCAGGGAGGGGTCCTTGATGAAGTAGTGCAGCAGGATGAAGCAAGAGTTGAGCTCCCGCAGCAGGTTGTTCTGAGATTCATCAAGCCAATCAACGACCTGCTGCAATCCTCCTGCATTCAAAACAAGAGCGGACTGGCTGATCCAGTCCAACTCTCTCTTCCTCCTAGCTTCAGCAGCACGGCGCTCGGCCTTGAAACGCTGCTGCTCTTCTTGATTTGCAGCCTGCTCCGGCGTAGCACCAGCCAGTACCATGGCAGAAATAAGATCGGCCTCGGCAGCCAATCGAGCTTTGGCGGCAGCAGCCTGCTCCGCACCAAGCTGTGAGATGGGATCGGCATGAGCAGCAACGGCCTTGGGTGCAACGGCCTGGGAGGGTTTCTTTTGAGAAGGAGGAGGAGCCACAGAAGTTGAAGGGGTTTTGGATTTTGGGGCCTTCTTCTTCTTCGCGGCGGCGGCAGCTCGTTCTTCTTCCCCCTTTTCGACATCATCAGTCAGGGCCTTGATAAGGGAAAGAAGAGTGGCATCCTCTTGCTGCAGCTTGACCACAGCATCCTTCAACTCCATTTGCCCACTGAGAAGGGAGGAGATGGTGCCGTGGATGGCGTTGATCTGCTCATTGGAGGTCGATGCCGAGGTCGAGACAGATGAGGTCAAATTTGTAACACGCTCATCGACCTTGGCCACGTCCTCCAATACCTCCGCGATCTGGTCACGGGACGCCATGTTGAGCTCATCAAGCTGGCCCGGCAGGAGCTTGTCGGTATATTCTTTTAAAAGCTTCACGGCAAAGTCCGTGACGCGCTCCCTGGCAGCTTCATCGGCCTGGGCTTTAGCATCTTTCACTATATCCGCCCAGGCCTCTGCTACGGCCTGCTTGATTTGCTCTGGGAGGCTGGTGATGATGGACTCGAGCTTGGCAGAAATTTCATCCAACACAGCCTCCACATCAATTTTCGGAGACGGAGCAGCAGCGACAAGAGGCTGATCATCACCCTCAATTCTGGGTGATGATTGCTCCGGAGTTTGAATCCTATCAAACTCGTCTCCGGCTTCTGCGGCGGAGTTGTACAGGGCGCGAGAGTGCGCATATAGGGGGCGAAGGTCGATGCCCAAAATTTTGGCTTCGACCTTCATGCGGTGAAGCACCAGCTGGCAAAAATTGGAGGCCGCATCCCCCACGGTGTAGAAACCGAACTCCGCTTCAAGAGCCAGCTCCTCGACCTTCAGGTCGTCGAGAGTGACGACCTGCAGCAACGCCTCGAACATATAGTAATAACTCGACTTACAATCCAGGTAGAACTGGAGGCGAGTGGCGAGGTCGAGAGACTTGGGGAGTTGGGCAATCCCCGGCATCAGGTCGATGACCTTCAGCCTGGCCTCCACCTTCTTGGCAGCGACCTGGGAGTGAGCAGCAGACATTGGCTGCTCAACGAACGGCTGGACCTCCAGCACGACGTCCTCCTCCACCGGCGCATCCCGAACTGGGGAAGACAGAGATTCATCAGCAGTCAGATCCTGGATCTCGACAGATCCAGCGCGATGGACTGAGGGAGGCCTCTGTGGAGAGGGGGCAACGACCTGCTGAGAGGATGCAGGGCGTTGCTGCGAGGCGGACTGCTCGGCGGCGGAACGGACTGGAGATGGAGTCCGTTCGGCTGATGAGGAGGGCGATGAGGCGGGCGAAGACTCCCTGGGAGGTGCAGCAACCTCGAAATCCAGAGGGAGGATTTTATGAAACGGCCTGGGAGGCTCACCGGAGGCCGTCTGCGTCTTGCGAGGGGGAGTCCTCTTCACGGGCTGAGCCTTCTTGACAGGGCGTGAGGGAACCAGATCGACATCGGCCTTCCTCTTCTTTTGAGCAGGTCGATCCGGAATCCTCCAGCCAACTTTGGAATGACCGGTCTTGGCGAGGTGCGCCCTGACATCGTCGGAGGAGTTGTAATAAATCTGCCCCGACACCCCAATCGCCATCTCCAGCTGGTGGAGATCCTTTGGAATAAACAGAGGGGGAAAAGCCGGATCTTTGGCCCATGTCCTCTGCTTGAAGTGGGAGATGATGATGGAGGTTACCTTCGTCCCAAGACGAAGCGGTTTGTTGTTGTGAAGGGACACTTTCACAACGACCTCTCCCTCGGTCTCGGTGATGATCAGCCTGGCTTCCTCCCAGAGCAGCGAGACCATCAGCTTGGCCCAACAGATGGGCAGGTCGAGAATTACGGCCGTCATGATTTGGAATTTGAACGGGGTGACCTGGTCGTAATTCCCTATGTGCCCAAGAAAACACTTCTGGATGAAGTCCATAAGGAGGCGGAATTTGGGGCGCAGTTCGCTCCTTTTGAAGGCCACTGGAACGAACTGCCTCTGCTCAATCAAGACCCGATCTGCAACCTGCTGCAGTTGGTCTTGAGAAATATCCGAGAGCTGCATTGAGCCTCCGTCTTCAATGCCGAAGGCCGCCTTCACCGCGTCCAGAACGTTGATGGTGACCAGGGACTTCGTGGTGCCAAGGGAGACTGTGTGTGAAGAAACAGACTCACCTTCATTCCAATTATAGAAGAAGGCACACACGAGCCTGGGAAGGCTTTTCGCAGGCCTGGTGGTGATGATCTGATGGAAGGAAGAACACTTTTCCACCAGGGCGAACATCGAGTCGAGATCGCGAAAACCGAAGTTATTCCGCTCCATGTAGGGCTCGAATTTGAGATGAGCCGTCAAGATCTCCTCGATTTCGGACCATGGCATCTCCTTTCGACCGGAAGTAGAAACCCTTTCTGCCATTGATTTTTCTGCAAGTTTTTCAAGAAAGATTAGAAAATAAATAAATACAGTAAAGAACTTGACAGAAGAGTAAAAATATAATCGGTGAAAAGAGTACAAACCACGCGAGTGATTTGATGCAGATAGTGAGAATGCAGAAAAATGACGAACACGACAGCGGCAATTTTAGTATTTGCAGAGAGAAATTAGGTTTTTCGAAGAAGATGAAGAAGGCAAGTAAGAATGAGAGAAAACTGCATGCCATATTTATAGAATTGTCGAACGGTTGAGATCGTTCGAATTTGAAAAGGTGAAAATATCTCTTTAATTCTCAACCACACGATGTGTGCGCGTGAAGTGTGAAATGTTACACATTCGCGCGTGAGTTATTGAGAACGTGCGATAACTTGCACTTTTGCAGAGAGAGACGGCAGGGAATTAAATGCGGCCTCGGTCAATGTGTCAAAGTTTGACACTTGACTGGATGTTTTACAAAAATGGTAATCATTACTCCCTTTTTCCTCATTTTCTGCAAGTTATCAGAACCTTAACTAATGAAACACATTGAGAAATAAATAACATTTATAAATGAAGAAATCAATGCGTATTGAAGAAGTTATAAGACAAAAGGGTGATACTGCCCTTTTGATTCTTCCTTCATAAATGCAGTTGCATTCAGGTTGGTATCGGTCTGATAATATCGGCGTGGTGACGGAGAACGGTCTGTCGAAATGAACGGCCTGTATTTGTGATATCGGCCTGGACATATGACATCGACCTGGCAAGGTGGAACTGCCTGGACGTAAGATGTCGGCCTGGCGAAATAAACGCCCTGGAGATGGACATCGGCCTTTGTTCCCCTTCAAATGATGGATCACTTTGGCTAAGTGTTCCCCCTCAATTTGAGGAACACAGGTCGATCTATTGAATAGTCGACGGCCTGATGATGGACACGGCCTGTTGACAGGCACGGCCTGTGGATAGGCACGGCCTGTTCAAATAGTGTCTCCCTGTTCAAATGGTATCGGCCTGTTGAGTAGATGGCGGCCTGTTCCCCCTTAATATCGGCCTGCTTGTAAAGAGACGGCTTGCTTGTTGGTCCCGATTGTTGGTCCCACACAAGCTTTTGAAAAATTTGGCAGGTCGATGAGGAGATAACGGCCTGTAGGCTTAAGATCGGCCTGATGTCTCAACATTTAGTAACCCCAGCTTTCCATATAGCATTTTGAATCTTTCTTCGGCTAGGGGTTTGGTTAGAATATCAGCTTGTTGAATGTCAGTGTGTATCTTCTCAATAACCACGTTCTTCTTTTCCACGTGATCACGAATAAAGTGATGTCGAATATCCACGTGCTTGCATCTAGAATGAAGAACTGGGTTTTGAGTAATGGCGATGGCACTCGAGCTGTCGCAGAATATTGGCACTTCACTAACTTCAACTTCATAATCCTTAAGTTGTTGTTTGATCCACAAGATTTGTGCACAACAACTTCCTGCGGCCATGTACTCGGCCTCTGTGGTGGAGGTGGCTACTGAAGTTTGCTTCTTTGAAAACCACGAAATCAGCTTGTTTCCGAGAAAGTGGCAAGTGCCCGAGGTAGATTTCCTATCGAGCTTGCATCCTGCATGATCAGAATCTGAATAACCTGTAAGCTGCAAATTATCATCACAAGGATACCAAAGACCTAAATTTGTGGTTCCTTTGATATAACGAAGAATTTTCTTTGCTGCTTCCAAGTGAGATTCCTTCGGATTAGCCTGAAATCTAGCACACACTCCAACTGCAAAAGTGATGTCAGGTCGACTAGCAGTTAGATAAAGTAATGAACCAATTATACCCCTGTACTGTGTTATGTTGGCAGGTTTTCCTTGGGGATCTGGGTCGATCTTCCCACCAGAGAGCATCGGTATTTTGACAGGCTTGCTGTCCTTGACACCAAACTTGTCGACCAGCTCGTGTGCGTACTTTGTCTGGCTAATGAAGATTCCTTCATCGGACTGCTTTACCTGCAACCCTAGGAAGAAATTCATTTCCCCCATCATAGACATTTTATACTTTTCGGTCATGAGGTTACCAAATTTTTCACACAAAATGGGAGATTTAGATCCAAAAATGATATCATCAACATAAATTTGTACTAAAAGGATATGTTCATTCACTTTGATAGTGAATAGCGTCTTGTCGACTGAACCACGCTTGAATCCCGATTTGATGAGAAAGGATGATAGCGTCTCATACCAAGCTCGAGGAGCTTGTTTAAGACCGTAGACGGCCTTGTGCAGCTTGTAGACTTTGCTTGAATCACCCTCCTCGAATCCAGGGGGCTGTTCCACATAGACTTCTTCTTCAAGAACGCCATTGAGGAACGCACTTTTAACATCCATCTGGTAGACTTTGAATCGTTGATGAGCGGCATAAGCTAGAAACAGCCTTATAGCTTCTAATCTTGCAACTGGAGCAAACGTCTCATCATAGTCGATTCCTTCTTGTTGACAGTAACCCTTTGCAACCAATCGGGCTTTATTTCTGACAACTTCTCCAGATTCATCTCTCTTGTTCTTGTAAACCCATTTGACTCCAATGACGCCCTGATGATAAGGACGATCCACTAGAGACCATACTTCATTTCTTTTGAATTCATTGAGTTCTTCTTGCATGGCTTCTATCCAGTCAGCATCTTGAAGAGCTTCATAGGCATCCTTGGGTTCTATGCGAGAGAGATAGCAACTTAATAGCGCACTTTCACCAATCGTCCTTCTTGTTCGCACTCCTTGGTTTGGGTTCCCAACAATGAGCTCTTTCGGATGATCATCGATCCATCGTCTGCGTCGTGATCTTTCTTCATTTGAGATGATTGGCTCGGGCTCATTAATGGGTTCGTCAAACTCCGGATGAGTTGAAGGTTGATCAGTGGGCACATGCTGTTGCTCGGGCTGTTGATCAGGCTGCTGTTTGGCCTGGATGTTGAGCTGCTCCATTGTGTTATCGAGCTGCTCGATTTGTGATGTAAGGTCGTGAACAGCATCAGTCTTGGGGACTGAGGGAGGGGGATCAGCCTGGTTAAGTCCGGCTGATGTATTACAGCTCGTATTTTCATTTGCATCACTTCCCCCTTGCTGTGTGACCTTAGGATCAGATTGATCCTCTTCCTCCAAATCATTTGGAGTCCATACTAGCAGGTCGTCAATGGGGGAGTTAGACGGCCTGTTAGCAGCGGGCTGTTCTGTACCTGTACTTGATTCTCTGTACAGACAAGTAGATTCATCAAACACAACATGAGGTGTTACCTCCACAACTAGGGTTTTCTTATTAAAGACTCTATAAGCTTTGCTAACCTCTGAGTATCCTAAAAATACTCCTGGATCGGCCTTGCTATCAAAGGTCTTCAATTGAGATTTCCCATTGTTATGAATGTAACACAAACACCCAAAAGCTTTAAAATACTTTAACCTGGGGAGCTTGTTGTTCCACAGCTCGTATGGAGTCTTTCCATGTCGGGTCGTGATGATCGACCTGTTTTGGGTGTATCAGGCTGTGTTGACGGCCTCTGCCCAAAACTTCTTTGGAAGATTGGTTTCATCCAACATGGTACGAGCTGCTTCCTTCAGCGATCTATTACGACGTTCCACCACGCCGTTTTGTTGAGGTGTGCGTGCAGCTGAAGTTTGATGATGAATCCCACTCTTTGTGCAATATTCTTCGATCATTGCATTGATAAATTCGGTGCCTCGATCTGATCGAATGGAGATGATGGATTTCTCCTTTTGATTGCACAGCTTGCTCAGCAACGCAGGTAGCTTCTCCAATGTCTCCTTCTTTTTGTACATGAAAATAACCCACGTAAATCTAGAATAATCATCTATAATAACGAGAGCATATTTTCTACCGTTTATACTCAAGGGAGTGACTGGACCGAAGAGGTCGAGATGGAGAAGCTCAAGAATTCGATTTGATGATTGTGCCGTCACGCTTGGAAAGGATGATCTTGTTTGCTTTCCGGCTTGACAGGCTCTGCAGATGTGATCACGATCGAAGACTTGGTCTGGCAGGTCGTTCACCAGCTTGTTGCGTGTGAGCTTGTTGATGGCCTTGAAGTTTAAGTGACTCAACCTCTTGTGCCATAGCCAGCTTGTCTCGGAATCAGCCTTTGTGACCAGGCAGGTCTCTATCCAATCTGTCCATTGAACAATATAGAGTCTATCCTGCAAAATTCCGGTAAGAAGAATTTCTCCTTCCTCATTTTTCACGAGACATTTGTTAGCTGTGAATTCTACTCGTTTACCACTCGAGCAGAATTGCGACACAGAGAATAGATTATGATTAAGACCTTCAACATACGAGACATTAGAAATAGTTGTTTTACCAACTCTTAGATCGCCCTGGCCTCTCGTAAATCCCTTAGAATTTCCTCCAAAGGTTACAAGTGGCCCGTCTCGTTCTTGGTAATTTGAAAGTGGCGTTTTGTCACACGTCATGTGCTTTGAGCATCCACTATCAATGATCCATACAGCTCCATGAGCTGCTTGGCTCCTTCTCTGAGCCTTCCCAACCTGCAATTAGTTAAACTTAGCAACCCATTTGAAATTGGGTGCTACATCGGTTGCGGGAACGGCCTTTGGAACCCATATTTGCTTCACCGGTCTGCTTCTATCCGAGGCTGAGGACGAGGCAGTAGCGGCCTTGGGCTTAGGAGCCTTGGATTTCTTCGAGTGAGGGCGACGAGGCTGATAATATTGTTCTTCGTAAAACCCAGGTTGATACTGCCAGTTTTGAAAATTTGACTGTTGAGAATAGTGGCAGTAGCACCCTTGATAATCCGGGTGGAAGAACTCAGGATGATACGGCCTTTGATAGTGCTTGCCTTGGTATCGCCTTTGATGAACGGCCTGATTTTGATGATAGGGGGCAGGTCGACGTTGCTGGACAGGTCGACTCTCTTTCTTTTGAGAAACAGACTGTTCCTTCTTTTGTTGCTTTATGAGGATGGCCTGGGGTTGTCGAGCTGGATTCTTCAGCTTGACCATCTTATCAGGGAGAGCTTGATTAGCTTTCCGAACACTCTTTGATTTTGACTGTGCTTTAACGAACTTGACCTCACAGTCTTTATCCTTGCTTTTCTTGGATTCTCCGTTGAACCCAATCCCAGAGTGATCGCGCGGATTGCGTTGCATGGATTGCACTTCTTCCAACTTCTTTCCGCTTCTCTTCAACTGACTTAAAGTGAGTTGAAGTTTTTCTTCCTTTTTCACGAGGAGTTCGTGTCGGATTACCAAGTCAGCCAGCTTCGAGGTAAGGCTGTGTATTTCGGCATCTTTGGTCTTGAGGGACTCGTTCTTCTCGAGCTCCCTGGTATCGAACTCCTTGACCCGTAAAGTCAATTCGTCAACCTTTGACTTTAGGGCTTCGATCTCCCTTTCCTTTTCTTCATCGTAGGGAGAGAATCTTTCTTCTAATGCTAACTTGTATTTTTCATTCTTATCCAATAGCTCAGCATTGTCTTCAACGACCTCTTTGAGTGTATCCACGAGATCGGCATAGTCGTCTAGCTGTTTCTTGATTTCTTCCCAAGACACAGCCTCGGATAGGTCTTCATCACCTTCTTCTGCACAATCATCGTCAGAAAAAGAAAGTGAAATGGGTTGAAGATCTACCTTTGAAGATCCCTCGTTTTGTTGATGCTCTCCAACGAAGCATTCTTCATCATCACTTTCATCGAAAGCGATGTATCCTTCGTCATCACTTGACGAGCTATCCGAGATGTGAGCTTCCTTTGTTTCTTCGGCAATCATTGCAGCTCGTTGATCTTTGAGCTTCTTATCGCGCTTTGCACGGAGCTCGTCTCTCTCGGCCTTGGTAAGATCCGGACAGTCGGTCTTGTAGTGACCTGGCCTGCCACAGTTGAAACAACCACCCTCGGGTGTGTTAGAAGAATTGAAGGTTGAGGGTTTACCTTCTCCCTTTTTGTCAGGGCGGTCGTGGTTGCGGTTTGAGAAGTTTCGTTTGTTGTCACGGTAGAACTTCTTGTATTTGACAACCTTCCCTAGGAGCTTCTCATTTCTCCTAGCGGCTAGAGCGTAGTCGAGAGTCATCTTCTCGAACTTCTTGACGATGGATTCGTCAATCGGACTTGGGGTAGCAGCTGAGGCTGAGTCGGCCTTGAAGGCTACCTCCTTGTTCCTTTCCTCAGCCTTCTTGCTGGTGGAAGGCTGGGTTCACTACAACAAAAAATGCCTTTAACAACGGTTATTACCCGTTGTTAAACTAAATACACGACTGTGGTTGTAGCCAGTGTTGTTATAAGTTCTCGCTCATAGACAACGGTTATTTACCGTTGTTGTTTATCCTTACAACAACGGTTTTCTCTCATAGACAACGGTTATTGACCGTTGTTGTATATCTTAACAACAACGGTTTTCGTTCATAGACAACGGTTATTGACCGTTGTTGTATATCTGAACAACAACGCTTTTCGCTCATAGACAACGGTTATTGACCGTTGTTGTATATTTTAACAACAACGGTTTTTTCTCACAGACAACGGTTATTGACCGTTGTTGTATATCTGAACAACAACGCTTTTTTCTGTTAGACAACGGTTTATACCCCTTGTTGTATATATGAACAACAACAGTATTAGCAACATATGTTAAAACCGTTGTCTATTTGTATTATTCGAATTTATATTCAATTTTTTAATAATATGCATTTTTATATTTATTTTTCGACCTGTTTCGTTAGTAATAACGTACAATATATATTGTGGACAACAAATGCTATAAAATAAAACAAATCTTAAAACCAATATCATTTAGAAAATTATCACATTCTAAAGGTAAATATAAGTATTATGTTGTAGGTAAAGTGAATAGTCTGCTTATAAAATCATACATGCTATTGCTAGTTACCAACAAAATCTCCAACTTCATGAAATGATTCTCCTACCATCTTTGCGAAACGACGACCTGTGTGACATAAGTAACGAAGAAGATTAAAATAATTTCTAATCACTACATAACATTAAAATTTAAATAACTATTACATACCTTTTACTCTCCAATATATTCTTGTACAAATGTAGCCCCAGGGAGGGAGATTGTAAGTCACTAGCAAAACAGGCCAACAACTATAATTGGAAGCCATCAAACTATGTGGATTAATACCATCAGCAGATAAAGCAAGGCGAAGATTTCGTGAATCAGAAGCAAAATCTGGCCACTTATGGTCTATAATTCTCCAAGAAGGCGAATCTGCAGGATGGCGCAAAAGACCATCTTTCAGCCTCTTATTATGATGCCAAGTTAAGTCCCTAGCGAGGTCTTTGTTTCTAAACATTCTCTGAAATCTTGGAATGGGTGGAAAATACCATAACACCTTTGCCGGAATTGAATTTTTCGACTTAGACTTATTGCTCTCTTTCCATCTCGAGGCACCACAAGTGGGGCAAGTATGTAAGTCCTCGTATTCCTTTCGGTAGAGAATACAGTCATTTGGACATGCATGGATCTTTTCATAAGTCATACCCAAAGAAACTAGACTTTTTCTAGCCTCATACAAGGATAAGGGCAATTCATTAGCTTGAGGCAGCATTTCTCCTAACAAAGCAAGAAGATCAGTGAAGCTTCGATCGCTCCAACTATGCTTTGCTTTCAAGTTGTATAGTTTCACAATGGCAGATAATTTACTAAACTTCAAGCATCCTGAATATAATGGCTTCTCTGCATCCTCGACTAATTGTATGAAGTCGGCTGGGTTGTCAGATCCTTTCTCATAGGCAGCATGCACCATTTCAACTAAATCTTCTGAGCCAAACTCATGCTGCATCTGATCCGGATATTCCATCGAATGACTGGATACATCTACTTCACCATGCCATATCCACCTATGGTACGTTTGATCTATACCATTCATCAACAGATGCAATCTTATATTGAGGACAGTTTGCCTCACTAAATTCCCACACTCCGTGCATGGGCAGGATATTTTGTCTTGAGTAGGAGAATCTTTAGTTGCATATGCTATAAAAGATTCTACCCCGACCAAATACTCCCTAGACAACCTATTTTTTGACATCCAAGACTTGTCCATCGTGATATTAAATATATATATTCACCTATAAAAAAATCCATCATAATTATTCTATAAGCAAAAATTCACATATCAAACTATAGGCCGAAATACCAACTCCATTAAAAAGAACTTTCCTAAACCTCTAATTTCAGCAAAAACAAACTCCTTTAGAAGTGATGGCAACAGCAGCAAAATGATATCATAACCCGAAACCATAAAAAGCAGCAGCAAAATATGCAGCAACAACATCTCATCAAGTCAGCATCAACAAAAAAAGTAACATTACAGCAATATCCAGTAGCCAAATATCATATGCAGAATTAAAGTCGAAATCTAAGTAGAATGGCAATCAACTAAAGCTTCCATCTCAACGCAATCACCGAATTGTCAAAGAATCATTCATCTACCAAAATCAACCAATTTTGAAATCACAGCAGCAACAAGCAAGGCTAATTATTTAAACGAAACACGACGGAACGCAAAAGAATTGGAGGAGTGAATTACCTCTGCGACAGAAAGAGCAGCGAATGCGGTGGGAGACGGCGACAAGACTAATCTGTTGTTGGCAATGATCCACCACAGAGGGTGAAATCTGGAAAGCTAGAAGTAGAAAGATGTATAAATTTCAAAGGCATAAATTACGATGCTGAAGAAATTAAAGTTGAAGCGTCAATGTGGTTTTATTTCCTTTTGCAGATTATGAAAACATATATCCCCTCCCCTCTCGTCTCGTCTATAATAAATGCACTTATATTTGAATGAGTAAAAAATAAGCATTTGAGCACAATCTTCAATTGTTGCATTGAGACAGTAGATAATCATACAAAAGGAGAAAGGTTACAATAATCATATTATTGTAAGAAGAAAACGAAAATTAAGGAAGAAAAGATCAAGATTGATATAAAAATATCGCATTGGGATGCTTTGTTAAACTGACCAATACTAGATAATCAATGTCAATATGAACAGCAGTAGCCGTATGTCTAATTAGAATCATAGTTCACGAAGACAATAATGTGATACTAGCATTAATTGAAGAGCTTCTCAGAGAATTATGCTTGATAACTGCTAACTAGTGATATGAGAGACTGCCCACTTCTTTTAACACATATTTCAGTCTATCATGTATTTTACTGCTCTCGTATTTCTACAACATAACATGTTTATAGGAGTCAAGAAATATAGAACAAGACTAGAATTAGTTATTGAGACTCTATACAGGTAGGAGCATCAGCATCAGGAGCCTAGATTACTAGAGATGACAACAACAAAAGAATGCATTGTAAAGATAGACACACAGAAGTTCTTTAAGGATAATTGATGCTGCAGCAACAATGGCAACCATTCCTACGCAATAAGGGACAAGGAAATATTTTCTCATACTAAGTGGTCACATGGGAGAATGAACTGGTCCTCCTTAAATATCGATTAGCTGTTGATCGTATTTTGTATATTTAACTCGTTTTGTCTTCCTTTTCTTCTGCCATTA
Source organism: Thymus mandschuricus (assembly GCA_029379335.1). Taxonomy (NCBI): domain Eukaryota; kingdom Viridiplantae; phylum Streptophyta; class Magnoliopsida; order Lamiales; family Lamiaceae; genus Thymus; species Thymus mandschuricus. The sequence continues at coordinate 38,226,466 of CM057075.1, read as the reverse complement.
TGCTTAAGATAAGGTGCAAGTTGGTATTATGTCATTGCCTGGCAAATTACATTTCCATTTTCATGTAGCAGTTTCAGAGTTTGAGATCTCTGAACATAGTATATTTTAAACTGAATCTGCACATGTTTAAATGCAGGATCCAGAAAGCAGGGAGTAAACTCGGGGCTAATATCGATGCTCGACTTCTTAGTGAAGCGTTTCGACGAATATTTTGAGATTAATTTGCATAGATTCTATGATTTTGCTGCAAATTTTGCCATGGAAAATGTTTGTATGTAGTGTTGTGACCATTTCTTACTGGCTATTTTGATTATTACTACTATGCATGATTTAGTGTTTCTTTTTTTTAGAAAAGAAAAAAATTATGCCAGGTCACTTTGAAGGGAAAAAAAAAAAACCCAATAATTTATGCCAGGCTACAATTTTCATTTTATTTTAAGTTATGCAGCAGTAGAAAACCATCACCAACTCTAAATCACAGCAACATGAAAGGAGAGGATAAGATAACCTTAAAACTCTAGCTAGCTATGATAATCATTTTGCGATAATCATTTTGCTAGAATTGGAACCATATATGCCCATTATAGTAGGAAAAATCATTGCTGAATTCTAGAAGAGAAGATTAAAGCATTAGAAATCTAATATGATGAGAGTGTGAGCATACGCACCGGATAAATGAAGATCCAAATAGGGAACAGAATCCAAGTTTCCAGATAGCTAGGCCTTTACAAAAGAAGATCATCTAATTAATCCACAGAATCAACCCATCATCATCCTATACGAAACAACGAAGCCTCAAAACTATGAATCAACCTTTTTCCGTGATTTCTCTCCCTTCAATTTTCTTTTGTTGATTATATTCTTAAACCAAACACCCGAACCCATACTCGATGCTCAATCTGGTAACTGAAAGAACCTACAGAAATCATAGGACCAATTAACAACGTGCATTATATCTATATATGAAACGTTTAACTTGCATTTGCTCACTCCTCGACTAAATACTGATCAACTGCTGATAGGTAAAAGGCAGAAGCCACATACTTTAATAGAGAACAGATCTTTAAATGATAAGAATTAGATTCATTAGCTAAGTATTAAAATTTTCCTCTAGTGAACTCGAAAACCAGCATCCAGAGAGGACTAGCAAGAAACTCGAATGGAATCCAACACCATCTCAGACAAAACTCACGGTACATCACTTCATATGAGGCTAAGACAGTACCAGGAACGAAAGAACGAAGAAATCTGACAGCAGATCATAATTGGAACTAGTCAAGTTCTCGAACCAATGAAACAGGGATTTCGATTTTCGAAGATCTATTCACAAACGAAGGTTTAAGACTTTAAGGGATTAAGACTAACACAAGGGACGTGATAACACACAGATTATCACTAATTCGAAAAATCAGCAGAATTCGATCCAATCTAACACCCAAGTTTCAGCAGAAAGTAAAATGCAGTAAACTAAACCGAATCGAATTCACATCAAGAATCAACAGCTACCTATTTCTTTCAACAAATCATCTAATTAAGCCCCAGTTGAACTAGTAGTGCCACCTGACCAGTTAAGTAACTTTCATGCCTCGATTGATGACTAGGCACTCGTTCCATGGAAACAAACAATTGTTCTTGAGCAATCTACTTTCATATTTTAAAGGTATACACAACAAAAATCAAAAGAGTTGGAATCGAATCTGTCACATTGTTCCACCCTATCTATTATGCATTCAAAAAATCTCAGTAATTTGAACAGAAACTCACTCTTTTCCTCATGAGCTCAGGGTTACCAATACTATCTCCAAGAACAGCTCTAAGCTCGGAATCGTTCCTAAGAAGAAAACTCACCGGCGACAACGACCCAGCGACGGTGCTGTGATGGGAGACGGCGACGTCGACAGCACTGCAGTGCGTGACGGCTACAATTACAGAGCGCACGAGAGAGAGAAAGAGAAGATAACTTAATGGAGAACTTACCGGCGAAGAGACCGGCGACGACGAGACCCGGTGACGGCGATGGTGGTGGTGACCAGAATGGCGCTAGTTAGCTCACTCCCCGTCGCAGAAATCAGCGCGCGAAGAGAAGAAGGATTGGGGATTTTTGATTTTGGGGGTTTTTTTAAAGTATTAGTTAAATAGGTAAAGTCAATATATTATCCACTACTTCTTTTCTTGTTATATTTTACCCGAACTAAAAAAAAACTATCGATTCTTCCACAATACATTTTTTGTGTTATGATTTTAATGTTTTTTTTTTATCCTTATCTAACTTCTTCAGCGAAAACTTTAGTTATTTAATTAATATTAGTTATTTAATTAATAATATTAATAATATAATAATTAAAATTAAATAATTTTTTTGTAGCCTCTTTTCCGAATCTCATTAATTTTTGATCTACTCGTGAAAAAGTTCAGCACGCTCGTTTTAATGATAAATTTTCTAAGTTAGAAAATTTTCTTAGTTAGAAAATAGGCAACATAAAGACGACAACTGGTGCAGCGTATGCGTGACAGGAAGAACGAAACTCGTAAAACGAGAGAAATCAAACCCTAATCGCCAAAGTCTGAGAAATAACAAAACGACCCCAAACAAAAATGCGAAAATTACGAAATAACCCTAAAACTATAAAATTAATTGCAGTTTTGACCCTCTAAATGATGGAATTTGCCCGAAATCCGTCAACGCTCATGGCATGAGTTTTGCTCAGAATGTCGTTTCCACCCGAAAAATACTAGGATTTCGCCAAATTCTGAAACTTGCTCGAATTCTTCGGGTGATCGAGATAATAAAACAACATACATTTAACAACGGTATTGAAGACCGTTGTCTAAAATTAATAAAACAACATACATTTAACAACGGTATTGAAGACCGTTGTCTAAAATTAATAAAACAACACACATTTAACAACGGTACATAAAAACCGTTGTCTATGAGCGCATGTTTTCGCACATAGACAACGCTGTAAGAAACAACAACGGTTTTTTTCAAAATAACAACGGTATTTTTGAAAACCGTTGTTGTATGTGTGTTGTTAAAGCCAATTTTTGTTGTAGTGGTTGATCCATGGATGCGGATCATCTCATACTCATTTCCGACAAGAATGTCGAAAAGATCTTCAGTGGTGAGGGAGTTGAAATCCGATCGGGCTGGATGCATGGCGGCGTATACGTGCCAATTTGCAGGGAGGGCACGTATCACTTTGAGATTCTTCTCGCGCTGCGTATACTTGTATGGGTTGATGGCAGCCACTTCAAGAACAATCTCGGTGAAGCGAATTTTCATCGCTTCAATGGTTTCTCCCGAAACCATCTTGAAGTCATCGAACTTGCTGCATGCCATGGACAGCTTGTTCTCCTTCATTTCCTCTGAGCCAAGGCTGATGGACCGGAGGGTGTCCCACATTTCTTTGGCCGTTTCAAGATTTCTGATCTTGGCCAGGTAGACGCCCTTCACGGTGCTGGAAATGAGTCCCTTTGCGTAATCATCGAGACCGGCCTCCTTCCTTTCCTCGGTGGTGTAATCGCGAGGATTCTTAAGGACTTTCTCGTATGTAGCCTCCCCGGGGGCTGTTCCATCCACGATGATCTTCGCAGCATAAATGGGGGAGGGTCCGTTCTCGATGATGTCCCACATAAGGACGTGATGTGCCTTGAGACACATCTTGATTCGAAAGCTCCAATCTTCATAGCCTTGAACGGAGAAGTCTTCACATACCCTGAGAAGAGAAGCCTCCATAGCAAAATAATATGATATGAATGAATGAAAAAGATTTTTCTAAGGATCGGTTCAAAATGACCAAAAGTTTGATAAAGAACTTTTAGTATGCAAAGCAGCGGTCAAAAGAACCACTGCTCTGATACCACTTGTTGGTCCCGGGAAAGAGTAATTGGTGTATGGGGGGGGGGGGGGGGGGGGGGAATACACCAATAACCAACCGTTTTTGACTTTTTAAAATTCAGGTCGATCTGCAGGTCGATTGTCAAGATCGACCTTATCAGAGGCAGTTTGGTCTATCAAGCTCGTATGGTATCAAGCTTGATTTATCAAACTGTTGTTAATGCGGAAGTTGGTGGAGGTTGATTACTCTTTGAAAAATCTTAAGGCTGAATATGGATAGAAGGTTGATTCGTGTAATGCAGGTTGATGCTTGTCAGTTAGATAATAAAAAGTAAGTGCAATAAATAAAGAGAGAGAGAAACACCGCGATGTAGCGTGGTTCGGAGAAATCCTCCTACGTCCACGTCAGGTCGACTCGACCTGAGAATCCCTTTTCTTTTGGATCCACCTCTCTCTTATTTATACTGACTGAGTATCAGTTCTAGCTACAATCTAACTTGAGAGTAACTAGACACGAGTTTTGGGTCGTGACCCTTACAACCTTCGTACTAGAACGTACAAACAACCTTACGCTGTTACAGAGCTTGACTAACTCTATAATGGCGAAAATAAAAACAAGCTTTCTAACTTCGAACAAGTCGGAGAAGAAGTTGTTTGAACAATCGACAAGCAGCAGTGAACGCTTCGTCGTTGTGGTGTTTTTCGGAATCGGAAACCTCTCTTCTTCAAGTGTTTGGGAAACTAATCGGATTTCGAACACTTGAATGGATATGAGCTTTGAGAGAGATTTGGGCAGAGATATGGCGTTGATAGCTTGTGTTTCCCGTACTTGAATCCGAAAATGGCTGAAGTATTTATAGGTAGTTTTGAAAAACTAGCCGTTGGAGTCGGGCTGACGTGGCACTAGCCGTTGGATGCTGACTCACTTCTAGCCGTTGGGAATATTCGTCCTTGCTGGCACTCGACGTGGCAAGGATCAGGTCGTGACGCTCCATGAAGGCGGAGCATCGACCTTGATTGATAATCCAGCTCTTGAGATCTTCTAAGGCAATGCCAGCTGGAAGCTTGATAGGGGAGGTCGATAGACAGGCTGATGATCCAGCTCGATCCAATTGAGGCAGGTCAATACATCGACCTTTTTCTTACAGGGTGGATCGAACTTGATACTAAACGTTAAAGGGCATCGACCTGCACTAACAGGTAGCAGGTCGATCTAACGGCCTTGACCCTAAACAAAGTAAAATATGCCTAAGTGTGGTTTCGATAAACATCATCAAAATCAAACTGCAGGGGGTTCCCAACAAAAATTGAGGTTTGTTGTACAATGACGCTGATTTACATACTTTAAATGAGGTTTAGTGTAAATAAAGGTAGCTTATTAAGAGCTAATGAAAGAGAGTTGTTGGATTAAATAGGAAAATGACTATTTAAAATAACATACCCAAAATGAATTAAAGACGAGGCCAATTTAAAAGAAACGAAGGGGTTATTAGTTACCTGACTAATCAAGACCTAAGCCAAACAAAATATGTAATTATGATAATGTTATTTAAATCAAACACTCTTATAATTGACACGTCCAAACTTCCATTGCGTAATAAACTCCCAAATTTTACCGTTTGTGCACAAGTGTTTTTAATCAATAATATTTCATAAATTCGGATAGAGAAAATAATTTTGATCGAAATTTTATGAGATTAATTTTAAGTTGACCTTAGCTAAATTATTCTCGACTTTATGTATGTTTTAGAGAAGATTCGACACTCGTGCCATTTAGGGATGAAAACGGATCGGATACGGACGGATAATGATCATACCGTATCATATATATATATATATATATATTATATTTTTCTCTCGAATCCAGAGTTGGATACGGAAAAGTCGGATTCAGATACGAAATTCGGAATATCCGGTATACGAACACGGGACGGATACTGGACGAATTTGGGTCGAATTCGAATAATTATAAACGGACAGTAGATTCAGAGTTTACGGCGTATGTGGGTCTTCTACCATTTTTGGGGTTGAAGAAGAACTAAAAAAAAGCGAAGAAGAAGAACTCAAGACGAAAATAACACCTAAATAAATAACTTATGTTTTTTCTTAATAGTTTATGATTTTTTTAAAAAATAGATATCAGTAATATAATAAAATTAAAATTAAAATTAAAATTAAAAAAAAAATAATATTAAAATATACATATAAGTATCCGGATAACATCCGATAAAATATGGTAAAACTCGGATACGGTCGAATACTATGTAATCTGAATCCGATTCGAAATTCGAATACAACTAATTGTATCCGAATCCGTATCCGTTCAGATACAAATTTTTTATACCGAATTCGATATTAACCGGATACGACTCTAGATCGATCGGGAAATATCCAATCCATTTTTACCCCTAGTGCCATCAATAAGAATCATATCAATTGAACTGGGCTTTGTCGTTTTGACTTCCACAACTTAATTTTCAACTTAATTTATTAACTATGCATTTGGTTTTCACATTTGTGCATAATGTGTCTTAAGCCTAATCAAGAATGCTAGTCAAAGATTAGTGTATGTGGTTCTTGACTCTACCTACCGATATATGTAAAATAAGATTAATTACATTTTTTTTTTAAATCTTTCCAAAACTATGATAAAACTACACCTATTATTATGGTTACTTGGCTTCTTTTTTATCCTTCCCTAAAATGTATTTCCATCCTCTGTCTCATTTAAAATGTTCTTTTATTATTCCAATTCCTTTTAAAATATCTCGTTTCCCTTTTTCCTTTTCAATATTTAATTAATAACCAAAAGGAATGGATATCCCTATTCTTGTTGGAAATAAAGTAGAACATTCCAGATGAGACGAAGCTGTATAAAATATAATATGATTCGAAGACGACTCGAGTCACTAGACTCATACATAAATTACACACCGGTTTAAAAATAGCTTTAAGGACACTTGAAAATGTCACATTAAAATAGTTATTGATACAGTTTATTTATAATGACATTTTTTAAGTGTCATCTATGCCTATATAGCAATGGATGAAAATGTCACGTTAAATATTTTTTCGTGACACTTCTTACCAATGAAGTCATATTAGTGTTTTAGTCAAACGCATCGTTAGGTATTTGCATTATTAGGTAGTATATAAATACATTTTTTGAAGCGTCATGTATATCGATGTAGTTATTGGTCATTTTTCTAGTAGTGACATACGATGACGAACCCTCGTAGAAAAAAATCGTAGACCAAGTGTTAAAATTATTCAAAGTTGTAAGTCTTCAACCTTCATCAAGAGTAATTTAAAATTATTATTAGACCTTATGCTAACTACTCTTTCATTAATAAATAATCCTTTCTCCAATAATTGATTAGCATATGTAAGCTTTTAGCACATATGCATATGCAACCTGCATTTGTCCTTGTTTGAATACTAGTAATTAATTAATTAAATGGATTAATTTCATGCCATTCACATTTAACAATACATAATTAAATTTATCACTTCAATTTTTTTAATAAATTGTCCACACTCATGAGCTAGGAACCCTCGCAGAAATGGTCCTTTTATTTGTAATTTAATCAGTTAATCAATCACTCAATTAATTCTTAATTAATCCATAATTTCTTCCCTATAAATAGCTACTGATCTCCACTCAAATCACTCCACACAAGAAGCAAAAGCTTATATTTGTTTGGGAAAAAAAAAAAAGAAAGAAATTAAAATGTAAGTTGCTCAGAGCTTATTTTTCAGCCCTCAAGTAGGGTTTTCTCCTTCAAAATATTCGAATAAAATCGAAATTCCCATGTTTGGAGGGTTTGAAAAATGCAAGTTTTATCGAAGTCAAGAAGTAGGAGTGGGAAATTGGGTGTTAACTTCAACGGTTATCCCTACTTCACGGCTCCCCGACACCCTCTCGAATCCCAGCTGCCGTTTTCGTTGGAGGCGGATTCCGGCAGCTGCAGTGAAGGCGTATGGATCGATAAATTCTTCGAGGGGAAGAACATCTTTATCACCGGTGGAACTGGCCTTCTTGGAAAAGGTATGTATATATGTATGATATGATTATTATTTTTTTCATTTATTTCTTGTTTTTGTGATTTATCATCATCATTAATTTTTTTTTCCTGATTTATTTCTTGATATTAATTGTTGCAGCCCTAGTTGAGAAGTTACTGAGATCGACTAGTGTGGAGAAAATATACCGTGCTTGTTAAGTCATCTGATAAGGAAGCTGCCATTGAAAGAATATCGAAGGACGTATGTTTTCGATCTCTTTACTTCGTTTATTTTCTCCGAGTTTCGATCCTTTTTCTCCTTTTCAAACAATTTTGATATCAAAGACTAAACCTTTGACTTAGACATAAAACCCTACTATTAAGCCAATACACGTATACATTTTGATTTTTTATTTTTCTGTCTCTAAACTTTACGTTGACATCTTTTACTAGAACTAAGGGTTTTGTTATTTTCTCTTTAGATTATAAACTCGGAGCTGTTCCAATGTTTACGAGAAAAACACGGGAGCAAGTATGAAGAATTCGTGAAGTCGAAGTTGATAGCAGTTGTTGGAAATATTTGTGAACCAAATATTGGAATGGATATGAACTCTGCAAACAAAATTATGGAAGAAGTGGATGTGATTGTAGAATCTGCAGCTAGCACAACCCTAAACGACAGGTTCATATTCTTAATTAAATACAATAACATATTATTAAATACATCTTCTTTGAAAATTTACCCTTCGATCTTTGTATATAGGTACGATTTTCTACTCGATATAAACGTGAACGCTCCTCTACGACTCATGAGATTCGCGAAAAAGTGCAAGAACCTCAAGCTATTTGTGCATATGTCAACTGGTATGTATATATGCACGACTACTCAAATTAACTAATATTACTCTTTATTTCCTTAATAATTTAGTTTTGTGATTATGAATGTTGCAGCATATGTTAATGGAACAAGAGAAGGGATAATCTACGAAAAGCCTTTAATCATGGGAGAAAATGGGAGAAATAGTGAGGATTCATCTTCACTATTTCCTCTCGATTTAACAGATGAGATGAACTTAGCCATGAAAGCTTGCTCAGCCTCAATCAATAATCAAGACAGCAACAAAGAACTCAAGAGGCTAGGTCTAGAAAGGTACTGATACAACTCTCTCTCTCTCTCTCTCTCTCTCTCTCTCTCTCTCTCTCTCTCTCTCTCCCTCTCTCTCTCATAAAATTAACTCATAAAATGAATGTGAATGTGTAGGGCTGCATACCATGGATGGTACAATGCATACCACATGACAAAGGCAATGGGAGAAATGGCCCTAAATGAAATCAGACAACAAATTCCTCTTCTAATTCTGAGGCCTGCTATTATTGAGAGCTGCTACAAAGACCCTCTTCCTGGTTGGATTCAAGGAAATAGGTACACTCTTTTAATCAGCTAATTAATTGATTTCAATTTTATGCATTCTTTCTAATTAGTTTTTGTACAAATTATTGCTACAAATTGTTGCTTAATTGACTTCTTTATGTGTAAGAATGTATAACCCAGTGAATATTTCTTAACTAATTAATTTACGGATATCAGGATGTACGACCCGGTGATAATTTCTTACGGAAAAGGGCAACTTCCTGCTTACTTAGCTGATCCAGACCTCCACACAGACATTGTAAGTAGGAGTACTAATTGATTTCACTTATAGTCGTTTATTTCATTTTATGATCAAATTAATTATATTTATGTTGCATATAAATTAATTTAGGTTCCGGTTGATATGGTGGCCAACACAACGATAGCAGCCATTGCTAAGCATGGGATGACAAGAAAGCCGGAACTGAATGTGTACCACGTTGCAACGGACTTCGTCAACCCTCTCCGATTTTCTGAAATGTTCGAGTACTTCTACGAGCACTTCAGCGAGAACCCTTTGGTCGAGTCCGGAAGCATGAAGAAGATGAAGTTGTTCAAGGAATTCAGCAACTTATCACAATATATAAGAGATCAAACAATGGAGCAAAGTGGAAATAGTAATGGGATGGAAGGAAAGATTCGAAAACAACAGAAAGCTAGGGTTGCTTATGCTGAGCAACTTTGCAAGATGTATAGTATGAATTCATAGGCTTCTTCAAAGCCAGGTATATTTATGAATTATGAACATATTACTCCATCAATGTTTGTCTCGTTCAAGACGACACCTCTTTCTGTTGATTTACACTCAATATATTCAAGAAACGTGTCATCTTGAACGGAGCTAAAGTAGTATATATTACTCAATTAATTACCTTGATTGCTAGCTAAGATAAATTAATATTTTTTTGGTGAGTGCAGGTTTCATACTGGTAATACTCAGAAGTTATTGGAAGAAATGTCTGAAGAAGAGAAAGCAGTGTTCGAAATAGATGCAACAAAAATTGATTGGAGAAAATATTTCGTTGATATTCATATTCCTGGTTTGAGAAAGCATGTGGTTAGTGGTACAAGACTGGCTGTTTGAGTAACAATTGAGTGCTTAATGGTGTATTCGAATTGAATATATGTTTTATTTAGATGTAAATTTTTTATAATAGGAAATATGATATGGAGTTGTTGAGGAAGAATGTATAATAGTACTCTTATATTTATGCATGTAAGAATGATATTGTAACAATAAAGTATTGCTTATTATGAATGAGTAATAATATTGGAGTATTTTTATTATGAATTACAGAGTACTCTTTCCGTTCATTATCTTTAGGGTTTATTTCCCTTTTCTCTTATTCACATTCTTTAGGGTCTTTCCATTTTAGTCATTAGACTCCCACAAAAAAAAAATAATAATAATAAATAAATAAATAATAATAATAAATAAATAAATAATAATAATAATAATAATAATAATAATAATAATAATAATAATAATAATAATAATAATAATAATAATAATAATAATAATCGTATTCTTTAAACATCACTTTAACACATTGTCATCATACACCACAATGTATTTTAACACATTGCAATAAGTATTCGATACTTTACCCTAAATATCATGGAAGTGGATATATGGGTTATTAAAAGAAAGAATGAAAGTTATAGGGGTAATTCTAAAATAGCCCCAAATTACTATTCATAGCCCCCTATTTAAAAATAATTTTAAATACAACTGTACCCCCAATGCCCCATGCTGGCGTCGCCATTGATTGGACAATAAATGTGATAACAATAAATAATATTGATATGTGGTTGTTCAAGTTCGGCCGATTGTCGACAGTGGTGATAACTGTGATAAAGTGTGGTGGTGACGATCCAAGCTAGTCCGGTAGGTCAAGGAGAACCCTATCAGAAGATAGCAAAATACAGAGAGCAAGTATGAGAGAGTTCGTGTGGGAGTTGGATCTTCTTAACAAGTAGGGTTCTTCGTATTTATAGGACGGCTTGGACTGCTTAGGGTTTTCTCTCTTTGCCACTTCGGGTTTATCCGCTAGCTCCGTCGGTGCAGGATGGTAACAGCTTTTGCAGGAACGACTAGCTTTGACTCTTTCTTTTCTAATCGGGATAGCGCTGGCTCAACTTACTCTGTTAAAAGTAAAGAAACTCTTCAGGCCCGGATTTCATTCTTGTTGCTCAAATATGTAAGTGGGCTTAAAATTTATTGTTGGGCTAGTTTGCTCATTCTGCTTAACTTATTGGGCCATTAGACAAATTTTACCCACTATAACTTGGGTGATTCTAAACATAGCCCCCAAATTACTATTTCATAGCCCGTCAGTTTTTTTTCTTTCTCCATATGCAAATCAACCAATTAATTAAATTACAATTCATATATTATAAATTTAGGTTCCAGTTGATATGGTGGCGAACACGACAATAGCAGCCATTGCTAAGCATGGGATGACGAGAAAGCCGGAATTGAACGTGTACCATGTTGCAACGGACTTCGTCAACCCTCTCCGATTTTCTGAAATGTTCGAGTATTTCTACGAGCACTTTAGTGAGAACCCTTTGGTTGAATCCGGAAGCATGAAGAAGATGAAGTTGTTCAAGGAATTCAACAGCTTGTCCCAATACATAAGAGATCAAACAATGGAGAAAAGTGGAAATATTAATGGGATGGAAGGAAAGATTCGAAAACAACAGAAAGCTAGGGTTGCTTATGCTGAACAACTTTGCAAAATGTATGAATTCATAGGGTTCTTCAAAGCCAGGTATATACACATTAATTAGAATATTTAATTTATTATTACTCAATTCAATTTCCTTAATTAGTTAACTAAGATTATTATTTTTTATTTTTATTATTATTTTTGTGAATGCAGGTTTCATACCGGTAATACTCGGACATTATTGGAAGAAATGTCGGAAGAAGAGAAAGCAATATTTGAAATAGATGCAACAAAAATTGATTGGAGGAAATACTTTGTTGATATTCACATTCCTGGTTTGAGAAAGCACGTAGTTAGTGGCACGAGACTGTGTGTCTGAATTTAAGAGCTATTTGAAAATGTTAATTAGTACTATGTTTTAATGTATTTTTTTTAACAATAATTTGTTGTCGTTAATTACTATATGTATAAATGTTCTGATCAAGAAAAAATTGAAAACGCTCACTTTAGCTACAAATTACACTATCATATACGACTACGTGAGCTCGTAGTGTGGGCATCGAGTCAGCACGAATGTTAATTAAGCGTTTGTGGGCGCGTGCTTGACGTGAAATGCACGACCACTGAGAGGTGCACAAGCTCATAGTCGTGTGATTTGTGACGAATACTCTAGTTGATACTCCTTTCTTCCATATAAATTGAGGCATATAGCTGCAATTAACGCGAGTTTTAAGAAATGTTGTGGCGAAAGTTGTTTGAGTAGAGAAGAAAAGACTCATATATATGTAAGGCTTTTTTGTAAAATAAAGAGATATTGCGGAGTTCGACAAATTAAGAGTGAGAAAATTTTGAAAGTATCTTTGGTTTTTATGTAGATAGAAAGATAGAATATGGTTCAAAAAATTAAGAATAGTGGGTCATAGATGGGCCGAAAATAAAAGGTGCAATGTTTTTTATAGACGAAAAGAGTATGTATATTTTTTAAAGTTTCTTTCTTTCGGTACGTTTATTAATTCTTGCGATCGTTTTTAACAAACAAAACTTAAATGATGGTACAAATTAAATAATGATAAACTCTGATAAAATTAATGAATCTTAATGAATAATTAGAAAATAAAAATCGGAATATTCCCATGCATGTGCTCATTGTATACGTGATCTAGAGTTATATAATCAATCAAAATTAATTATTTTAAAATAAAATTGTAAACATATATAACTGCATGGGACACACATTTAGGTGCGATATATTGTCTAGCTAATCTAACAAAATAATTTTTATTTAATTCCTAAAATGTTTTTCACATGAACTCGTGATAATATATATAGATAGATCCTTATACCTAATTCTAAGCAAAGAAAGGAATATTCTTATTGAGAAGTGATATGTCAGTCACCTTATGCTAGTCACCTTCGTAGGCACCTTCGTCATTTTTTCATTTCGACATTATTTTGTTCGATTTTTTCAATTGTTATATATTCTGATACCTTATAAATTAATATTGAAATCACTAAATCTAAAAAAAATATATAAATATCAATGCTCGATTTGTTCGTTTTTTCTTTAAAAAGTTCAAAAAGTGTATGATAAAATAAATCGAGCTTTGATATTTACTTTTTTTTTATCTAATAATTTCAATATTAATTTATAAGGTATTAGAGTATATATATTACAATTGAAAAAATCGAATAAAACAATGTCGAACACGAAGGTGCCCACGAAGGTGACTAGCATAAGGTGACTTGCATATCATTTCTATTATTTATTCTTTCTATCTGAGCTTCTCCTCAAATACCTATCAAAATAGTCCATACGTTCCGCTCTAGTTGACGCATTTGTTTTGACCACGAGAATTATAGAGAGAGCATTAACGGAATATTACAGTTTAGTGGTAAGACGTTACCACAGTCTCACTCCAACCAAGACGTAAGGGGTTCAAAATACCTTAGATGCGTGTATGGATGTATGACTGTATTTGCCTGATAAAAGGTAAAATAAAATACTGAGAGAGCGTTTCGTTTGAAATGAGTTATTATATGTCAATATGAAAATTATGTGTTATACCGATTTATAGCACATTTTTCTTAGTAGCTAATGGAACACATGATTGTTTCAAAAAGGCTACCACTAATCAATATTGATTAATTAGAGAAGTCATAAAATGTTAACGAAAAGAAAAGTTAATGGATAAGTATATTATTTGGAGAATAAACATGCTTAAAATTAAAGCTCGCCAATCATGAAATTTAGTCCCTCATTAATTCTAATAATCTAGACAAACTCGAACTTAATTAATTATTACTATAAGTTGCAACAATATTTAAATACGTTTTGTGATCATAGCTTATTAATTAATTACGCTTGGACTAATAATTTATAATTTATATAAAATGTCATTATAAATTATCTAAAATTGGAAATAGTTAATGATGTATTTCGCTGAAACATGCATTAATATGTCCTCAACCCATTTTATCATTACATTTTTATGTGTCCTCAACCCAATTTTCTAGTAGCACGTAGTAAATTAACTATCCCTCAATTTCTTCGAAATGATCACTTTCTTTTTGACACATTTATTAAGAAAATTGAGATTTGTTGTATAATGATGGTGGTTTACATATTTTAAATGAGGTTTAGTGTAAATAAAGGTAGTGTAGTAAAGGCTAATGGAATGCACGTTGGGTTGTTGTGTTAAAATAGGAAAATGACTATTTCGAATAACACCATAAAATGAAAACGTGACTATTTTGAAAGAAACGAAGAGAGTATTAATTACTTGAGTAATCAAGACCTAAGCCAAACTTAATATGTAATCATGATAATGTTATTTTAATCAAACACTCTTATAATTGACACGTCCAAACTTCCATTACGTAATAAACTCCCACATTTTACCGTTTCTGCACATGTGTTTTTAATTTAATCAATAATATTTCATAAATTCGCATAGAAAAAATAATTTTGATCGAAATTTTATGAGATTAGTTTTAAGTTGACCTTAGCTAAATTATTCTCGACTTTATTTATGTTTTTAGTACAATTAATATACACACTTGAGAAGACTTGACACTCGTGCCATTAATATCCATTAATAAGGATCATATCAATTGAACCATGTTTCGTCGTCGTAACTTAATTTTCAACTTAATTTATTAACTATACATTTGGTATTCACATTTGTGCATATTGTGTCTTAAGCCTAATCAAGAATGCTAGTCAAAGATTAGTGTATGTGGTTCTTGAGTCTTGACTCTACCTACCGATATATGTAAAATAAGATTACAACTTTTTTATTTTTTTAATTCTTTCCAAAACTATGATAAAACTTCACCTATTATTATGGTTACATGACTTTTTATTTCCCCCAAAATGTATTCCGATCTTTTGTCTCATTTACAATGTTCTTTTATTGTTCTAATCCCTTCAAAATATCTCGTTTCCTTTTTTTTCTTATAAATATTTAATAACTACTAAAAGGAATAAGTACATTAATTTCCCTATTCTTGTTAGAAATAAATTAGAACATTATAGATGAGACGGAGCGGTATAAAATATAATACGATATGACGACAACTAGAGTCGCTAGACTCATACTTAGTAGTAATTCAAAATTGTAAGTCTTCAACCTTCATCAAGAGTAATTTTAAATTAATATTAGACCTTATGCTAACTACTCTTTCATTATTAAATAATTCTTCTCCAATAATTTCTTAGCATATGTAAGCTTTTAGCCCATATGCATATGCAACCTGCATTTGTCCTTATTTGAATACTAATTAATTAATTAAATTTATTAATTTCATACCATTCACATTTAACAATACATAGTTAAAATAATCACTTCAATTTTTTTAATAAATTGTCCACACTGATCGAGCTAGGAACCCTCGCAGAAATGGTCTTTTAATTTGTAATTTAATCAGTTAATCAATCACTTAATTAATTAATTCTTAATTAATCCAAAATTTCTTGCCTATAAATAGCTACTGATCGATCTCCACTTCTACAAATCACTCTACACAAGAAGCAAAAGCAAATCATTGTTTGAAAAAAAAGAGAGAGAAAATTAAAATGTCAGTTGCTCAGAGTTTGTTTTTCAGCCCTCGATTAGGGTTTTCTCCTTCGAAATATTCGAAGAAAATCGAAATTCCGATGTTTGGAGGTTTTGAAAAGTGCAAGTTATCAAAATCAAGAAGTAGGAGTGGGAAAGTGGGTGTTAACTTCAACGGTTATCCCTACTTCACTGCTCCCCGCCACCCTCTCGAATCCCAGCTGCCGTTTTCGTTGGAGGCGGATTCCGGCACCCACGGTGAAGGCGTAGGGATCGATAAATTCTTCGAGGGGAAGAACATCTTCATCACCGGCGGAACTGGCCTTCTTGGAAAAGGTATGTATATATGCATGATATGATTATTTTTTTATTTTTTTTTTTCATTTATTTCTTGTTTTTGTGATTTATTATTTTTTTCCTATTTTATTTAATGATATATATAATTGATTGTTGCAGCCCTAGTTGAGAAGTTACTGAGATCGACTAATGTGGAAAAAATATACGTACTTGTTAAGGCATCTGATAAGGAAGCTGCCATTGAAAGAATTTCGAAAGAAGTATGTTTTCGATCTCTTTACTTAGTTTATTTTTCTTTAGGTTTCGATCTTTTTTTATTTTATTTTTTTTCTAACAATTTATTATCAAGGTCTAAACTTTTGGCTTAGATATAAAACCCTATTGTTAGGCCAATGCACGTACACATTTTGATTTTTTTTTTTTTATCTGTCTCTAAACTTTACGTTAACATATTTTACTAGTACTAAGGTTTTTGTTATTTACTCTTTAGATTATAAACTCGGAGTTGTTCCAATGTTTACGAGAAAAACACGGGAGCACGTATGAAGACTTCGTGAAATCGAAATTGATACCAATAGTTGGAAATATTTGTGAACCAAATATTGGGATGGATATGAACTCTGCAAACAAAATTATGGAAGAAGTGGATGTGATCGTAGAATCTGCAGCTAGCACAACCCTAAACGACAGGTTCATATTCTTATAATTTAGTTATTTTCAGTTAAATTACAGATAATTAATTACATCTTCTTTGGAAATTTACCCTTCTGATCTATACATATATATAGGTATGATTTTCTACTCGATATAAATGTGAATGCTCCTCTACGACTCATAAGATTCGCGAAAAAATGCAAGAACCTCAAGCTATTTGTGCATATGTCAACTGGTATGTATGCACCACTACTCAAATTAAGCTATTTGTGCAATATTACTCTTTATTTCCTTAATAATTTAGTTTTGATTATGAATGTTGCAGCATATGTTAATGGAACAAGAGAAGGGATAATCTACGAGAAACCTTTAATCATGGGAGAAAGTGGGAGAAATAGTGAGGATTCATCTTCACTATTTCCTCTTGACTTAACAGATGAGATGAACTTAGCCATGAAAGCTTGCTCAGCCTCAAATAATAATCAAGACAGCAACAAAGAACTCAAGAGGCTAGGTCTAGAAAGGTATAGTACTACTCTCTCTCTCTCTCTCTCTCTCTCTCTCTCTCTCACATAAAATCTCATAAAATGAATGTGAATGTGTAGGGCTGCATACCATGGATGGTATAATGCATACCACATGACAAAGGCAATGGGAGAAATGGCCCTAAATGAAATCAGACAACAAATTCCTCTTCTAATTCTAAGGCCTGCTATTATTGAGAGCTGCTACAAAGAGCCTCTTCCTGGTTGGATTCAAGGAAATAGGTACACTACTTTAATTATTTGAGTTTAATTTCTAATATATTTTTTTAAAAACTTACAAAAAACTAAATTTTCATATATTCGGTACTTAACTAATTAATATGTGGATATCAGGATGTACGACCCGGTGATAATCTCTTACGGAAAAGGACAACTTCCTGCTTATTTGGCTGATCCAGGCCTACACACTGACATTGTAAGTATGAGTTAATTATTTTCATTTTATACAGTTCATTTCATTCTAAGAACATGTTGATTAATTTTGTAAAAATATTATGAATTTAGGTTCCAGTTGATATGGTGGCCAACACAACAATAGCAGCCATTGCTAAGCATGGGATGACAAGAAAGCCGGAACTGAATGTGTACCACGTTGCAACAGACTTCGTCAACCCTCTCCGATTTTCTGAAATGTTCGAGTACTTCTACGAGCACTTCAGCGAGAACCCTTTGGTTGAATCTGGAAGCATGAAGAAGATGAAGTTGTTCAAGGAATTCAGTAACTTATCCCAATATATAAGAGATCAAACAATGGAGCAAAGTGGAAATATGAATGGGATGGAAGGAAAGATTCGAAAACAACAGAAAGCTAGGGTTGCTTATGCTGAACAACTTTGCAAGATGTATGAATTCATAGGCTTCTTCAAAGCCAGGTATATTCACATTAATTAGAATATTTAATTTAGTATTACTCAATTAATTTCCTTAATTAGTTAACTAAGATTATTGATTTTTTTATTTTTATTTTGTGAGTGCAGGTTTCACACTGGTAATACTCGAAAATTATTGGAAGAAATGTCGGAAGAAGAGAAAGCAGTGTTTGAAATCGATGCAACGAAAATTGATTGGAAGAAATATTTCGTTGATATTCACATTCCTGGTTTGATAAAGCACGTAGTTAGTGGTACAAGACTATCCGTTTGAGTAACAACTGATTGCTTAATGGAGTATTTTAATTGAATATATATGTTATATTTTGATGTAAATTCCTTTATAATACGAAATACTACTATGATATAAAGAGTTGTTGAGGAAGAATGTATAATAGTCCGTACTCGCATATTTATGCATGTAACAATGTATTGTAACAAGAAAGTATTGCTTATTATGAATCACAAGCCTGAAGAGTCTATTTTAAACCCGAAGTGGCGAAGAGAGAAAACCCTAAGCGATTCAAGCCATCTTATCAATATAAAGAATCCTACTTGTTAAGGAGATCCAAGTCTCTCACGAAATGTCTCATACTCGCTCTTTCCATCTCTGCTCTATGTATTATGCCATCTTTTGTTAGGGCTCACCTTGACCTACCAGACTAGCTTGATCTGCCAAACTAGCCTGGACCGTCACCACCAGACTTTATCACCGTTATCACCACCGTCGACAGACGGACGAACCCGAACAATCAACATTTTAATATTATTTATTGTTATTTATATCTGGATTCATTTACGCTTCTTATCACATTTATTGTCCAACTAATTTGAGCGTCGAAAGCCCTGTGCCGAATACCCACATCGATGCTCTTGAAGGGTCTTACATTTGATGTTTGGTTGTTAAGTTGCTAGTGTCCAGCCTGTCAAACTGGACGGACCTGTCGAGTCAGTCAAACCGTTAATTGTGGATTTTGCCATCTACAAATTAAGGTAAAAGTTGGCCATTTTCCATGATAATTCAAGTTAGAATAATTTGATTTAATTACATTAAATCGTACATTATATATTTTGGAGAAAAATGAAAAGTGATAAGTGTAGGAGATGAATCATAAACAACTCTATGGATTCACTAACATGCAAAAAATAAAAATTATGAAGCATTGAAAACGTTAATTAATTAGTAAGGTATGGTGCATTAAATCAAACAACTAATCATTTCCTCAATGAAATTTTAAACATGTGAAACTATATTACATTATCTATTATTCTATTTTACTCTGCTTAATTTATAAATATATAGGCAATAATTAATTCCTAAAATGTTGATTTAGGTTGCCTCGTTTTTCACATAAAACACATAAAAACTAATATTATGAAGATTCTTAATAATATTATTCTTTCTATTTGACCTTATGAAATATTAATTCAGTGGCTTGCTTGCTTCCCTAAACGAAATTAAAATGTTTTGCAATAAATTAATTATATACTTCATACAAAATATGTGCTAAAATGCATGGATTATAATAACAAAACATTTCAAAAATGTGTTTTTTATGCAACTATGAATTAATTTTAATTCAAAACATTATATTTGTAACATCTGACTTCCTTTTATAATACCACTCCGGTCCCCTATACTTGACTCATTTGTTTTTTGCTTTTTCGGCACGCATTTCCATCGAGACGTAGTATCCCGTAAAAGAAATAATATTTCAAAATTATATCGTAAAACCCGTACTACGTCTCGGTGGAAATGCGTGCCGAAAAAGCAAAAAGCAAATGAGTCAAGTATAGGGGACCGGAGTGGTAACAATTAACATTTGTCCGATTAAAAAAAAAAAAAAAAAAGGACCGAAGAATCATTGTAACACGCTAAAAATTAAATTTGTACCGCGTTTAATATTTAATCCACGCTAAAGAAACATTTTAACACGTCACCGTAAAATGTTGAACTCCGTGCTCAAAATTTTTGTCGATCTATCGATAGTGGACGGAGGAACATAACATACTAATGAAAATATAAAAACTAGAGGACGATAAATTGGAATCGAGACATGCTCAAAGTCCCTGTGTTTTTTTTTATGTATCTCATTTTGGGATTGTTTCGTTCTTTTTAATATGTTCTATTTTGAAATTTGATAGTAAAATAATTACAAGCTTATCCTTTTAATTCTATAACTAATGTAACATAAGGTAATATTCATGAAAAATAAAATGTAAATAATTTTAAATATAAACTAGTGCAGTGCCCGTCGAAATTCAACGGGATTCAATTTATTTCGTGATTTTACATAAAATTTTAATGAAAATATAAAATTTAAAATTTGTGCTGCAGTAATATTACATACGTATCTTAGAAATAAAATAACAAACATATTCTATAAGGATATATTTTTAATAAATAATTATAACATTTCTCTCTCAAAAATGGAGTGTTGAGGATTTTACGTATTGCCAAATGTAGTGATTTGACATGTCATACATTTAATTTTATTTATTTGAATTTTACTTTAAATATTTATAAATATAAATACCATTTGCCTTAAGTCAAAATTTTTGGTGTAGTAGAACATGTAATACGTACTTAGAAATAGAATGATAAAACTTTCAGAAAGAAGAAGAAGAAATAGAATGATAAAGAAATTGTATCCAACATATGAACAAATTATTGCGTTTCAATAGGAACGTAACCTTGAGGTTCCTATCATTCTTCGTTTATGGAAACAGATTCTTGTCCATCACTTATGCTAGAAACCTGAAAAATTCAAAAATATGTTGTTAGTAGTAGGAAAATTACATTGTGAATCAATTTGGAGAGAGAGTGAGAGAGTTACCCCAAGAACAACAATAAATGTAAATGAATAAATTGAAGGTTCGATGCAATAGATAGAAACTGTATGTACGTCCCCCATAATGAATGAAATTAGAGTATATAAACTAACTTTTGTGAAAAGTTGTGTCCATTCACAATTTATCTAAGGAAACTAACTAATTTTCAAATATTTAAATTTGGTAAAACCATTTAAAAAAATTAATTAGGGAACCGATAATGTTTGTTCATAACTGAAACTTAAATATTCTTTACAGCCATATTATGTAAAACTATTTTTTTTAAATGGAAAAATGTAAAAGTGAAAATACTAAAAAGCCCCTAAAAATAGAAGTGAAATTACTAAAATAACCCTTGTTTTTTGTTTTTATATATTATATAGATTTGCATGCTTTAATCATGACTCTGTTAATTAAATCTAAAATTCATATTTTGTATTATTGCATGCTTTTAAACAATTTAATTTCATGGTTTTTTTAACATTTCGATTGGTCAATTCCATTAATATATATTTCCACTAGTTCACTTCTGATTAATTCTCTATTTGTTAATTTTGAAAGTGTACTTCTTATATAAAAAAATTAAAATTTTCATAAATAAAATCAATAATTCAGATTCAATCCTCATTCATGAACAAAGAGATTACTGTCACTAATTATATTTAATAATGGGTGGTTTGGAATTTAATTGGCCGATCTACATCTCCATGGAATCTGTTTGCTAGCTAATGCAATGTCACTTGCCATTTTTAATAAATAAAAATATTGATTTCAAAATAATCTAGAACAATAATATGTGAGTCTTTGCAAGTGGAATGTCACATTTGGCATGACTCAAACTTACATATACACTGATAGAGAAAGGTTCGTGTATAAAAAAATCTCAACGTGTTAATATGTGAAAGATGCTTACGACATCACTATGCTTTTAATGTACAAATTTATGCTTAAACATAAGCATGCTTATGATACATATTATAGTTATGCTTAGCGGCTGCGTTCTCTTTGATACGAAATAAAAGGGATATTTACCCTTCAAAACTTCCTTATTTCTCACATTTGACATTTTTCCCCCTTCATTTGCACTACAATTGAGAGAAAATATTATCTCTCCAATACGGCGTTGTAAATATTTTTCATTTTAAAGAGTAAAATTTTTGCTCATTGATAAAAGGTGACAAAGGGGTGAGATTTAAAAGGGAGATTTTTTTTTTTTAATCATTTTCTTTCGCATCAAAGAGAACGTAACCTGAATCAATTACAGTCATAGATCAAATTAAGATCAATAGTTCGATTACATCCATATTTCTCACGCCACAACTTATTTCTATAAGATCCATATACTTATAATATGTGTTATTTTTAGCTCAACTTATGTTTTTAAATCAAAAAAATTTGTCTTTGACTTGGTGTTTTTTTCTCTCCTTTTGGAAGTTAGGTTCACAATAATGAATATTAACACTATATGATCCACCATCAACTTATGACACTTTCGGAATCATTTTTCATATATTAAAATGAATAATTAATATCGTATTTATATATGTATGTGATCATACTTATTTAACAATTATACTTTATTAATCATATACAAGTAATTCTTGATGCTTATTTTAATCTGAACCATAGATCGCAGTGAATTTGGCACTCGAGCAATCGAAATCCAATCATTATGAAAAACACGAATTCGAGAAAAAGTTTATGCATTCGCAGCAAGATAAACCCTAGAAAATAATTACACATACCTGTAAATAAAAAAAATTACTTCGATTCATTACTAATAATGTACTCAACCGATTAAATTAATTCTAATTAAAATACATTAATTCATCATTCACTTCTCTTCTAATATTTTCCTCTACTTAAATTATAATGCGATGAGGAACCTTCGGTGAAACATCATACTCTAATTAAGGTTTAAAATTAATTAAAATCAATTTGCAGCATGTTATCATCTCTTCACTTCAACCTTTTCTTGATTAATTAATTAATAATTAGTCTTAATTTCTTGTAACAAACAACTAACAACTCTTTTAGTACTAAATTAACAACCATTAGCCAATAATTACTTGGTATATATGCTTAAACGAAATTGACGGTGCACTGTCTTTGTTAATTTGCTAATTAAATTAAAGTTAATGCAATTCACATTCAACCATATATTAATTTTTTTTAATTTATCAACTTAAATTTATTATGTGTCCAGACTGAGGAATTGTTTCACATGTTTAATTCTAATTTGTAATTAAATCAATTAGTTCATCACTATTTATTTCTTGGCTATAAAATAGGCCATCTACGCTAGCTTGCATTATTATGTAAATTAAAAAGCAAAAGGCTGAATTATTTTTCTTAAAACACAAGAAATAAAAATGTCGGTTGCTCAGAGTTTAAGCTTCAGCCCTCGATTAGGGTTTGCTTTTACCAAAAGTTCGAATAAAAGTAGAATTATTCCTTTGTTTGGAGTTTATGAAAAGTCCAAGCTATCGAAATCAAGAAGTAGGAGTGAGAAATTGGGTGTTAAGTTTAACGGTTATCCCTACTTCAGTGCCCCACGCCACCCCCTCGAATCCGAGCTGCCGTCGTTGTCGGAGGATTCGGATAGCAACGGGGGCGGCGTAGGGATCGATAGCTTCTTCGAGGGGAAGAACATCTTCATTACCGGCGGAACTGGCCTTCTTGGGAAAGGTATATACATATATGTGATAATGTTTTAATTTTTTTTTTCTCCTCCCCGAGTTTGAGTCCTTCGTGGTGCGTTTTTCAAATTTCTGCATGTTGTTAAAAAGCATTTTTTTAAATGCTATGGTATTTAATTTATTACTATATGCCATAGTATTAATTTTTTTTTTGGGATATATTTTTATTTAATTTTCTTGATTTATTTCATGATATCTATTGTTGCATGCAGCCCTAGTGGAAAAGTTATTGAGATCGACTAGTGTGGGAAAAGTCTACATACTAGTAAAGGCAAAAGATGAGGAAACTGCAATTGAAAGAATGACAAAAGAAGTACGCATTTTTTTTTTCTTCCTATTTTTAACTTGTGTTTTTTAATTAATGAAGTAATTATATTTAACTTTTGTTCACACAATCGTACAATTTGTTTTGTTTTTCAGATTATGAAATCGGAGTTGTTCGAATGTTTAAGAGTAAAACATGGGAGCACGTACAAAGAATTCGTGAAATCGAAGTTGATAGCAGTTGCCGGAAATATATGTGAGCCAAATATTGGAATGGATATAAACTCTGCAAACAAAATTATGGAGGAAGTGGATGTGATAGTTCAATCTGCAGCTAGCACAACCCTAAATGAAAGGTTTTTTTTTTTTTTTTTTGTTGCTATCTAATTTTTTCTGATTAGCTAGGTTGAATGAATGGTTAATTACATATATATTCTCTAACATTTAAGTTCATGAAATTTTTTTACTAATTCCCTTTTCGAATTCTGTATATCTATACATAGGTACGATTTTCTACTCGATACAAACGTCAACGCCCCTCTACGCCTTTTGAGGTTTGCGAAAAAATGCAAGAATCTCAAGCTTTTTGTGCATATTTCCACTGGTATGTATCTGCACCACTACTACCAACATACTATTATATATTAACTGGGTTTTGATTTTAATTTATTAATATATATATTGCAGCATATGTTAATGGTACAAGAGAAGGGATAATCTACGAAAAGCCTTTAATCATGGGAGAAAATGGGAGAGATAGTGAGGATTCATCTTCACTATTTCCTCTTGATTTAACAGATGAGATGAACTTAGCCATGAAAGCTTGCTTAGCCTCAAATAATAATCAAGACAACAACAGAGAACTCAAGAGGCTAGGTCTAGAAAGGTACTAATCTCTCTCTCTCTCTCTCTCAAAATTCAATTATAGTTTTTTTCAAGATTTTTCAATAATATTCTAACATAAAATATTTATATAGGGCTGCATACCATGGATGGTACAATTCTTACCAAATTACAAAGGCAATGGGAGAAATGGCACTAAATGAAATCAGACAAGAAATTCCACTTTTAATTCTAAGGCCTTCTATTGTTGAGAGTTGTTACAAAGAGCCTATTCCCGGTTGGATTCAAGGAAATAGGTACGAAACTCCGTTCTTTTGGAGTTGTTACATTCTTCTCAACATCTGTGACGAGCAATTTTTAGCGTCTTGATGATGATTTTAAAAAAAATTGATCTCTATAATTTCAGAATGTATGATCCAATTATAATTTCTTATGGAAAAGGGCAACTTCCTGCAATTTTGGCCGATCCAAACCTCCACACTGACGTTGTAAGAAGTACTATTAATTTTATTTTCACCTAATTGAAAAGAGAGGTTCAAAAAATTATGAATATATTAACTAATTACACTTATGTTACATACAAATTTAATTAGGTTCCATTGGATATGGTGGCAAACACAACAATTGCAGCCATTGCTAAGCATGGGATCATGAGAAAGCCGGAGGTGAACGTGTACCACGTAACAACGGATTTCGTCAACCCTCTTCGATTTTCTGAAATGTACGATTACTTCTACGAGCATTTTAGCGAAAACCCTTTAGTTGAATCTAAGGTTAGTGTGAAGAAGATGAAGTTGTTCAAAGAATTCAACGACTTGTCCCAATATATAAGAGACGAATTAACGGAGAAAAATCCGGTATTCGGAGTAGAAGGAAAGATTCGGAAGCAACAAAGGGCTAGGGTTTCTTATGCCGAGCAACTCTGCAAGACATACGAGTTCATAGGATTCTACAACGCCAGGTACGCAGATATGAAAACATTACTTTCCTTCTCAAATTTAGTCGAGTCATTTCATTATTTTATTTATCAAAGTAGTTATGAATTAGTAATATTTTTTTTGTGAGTGCAGGTTTCATAATGGAAATACTCGAAAATTATTGGAAGAAATGTCGGAAGAAGAGAAAGAAGAATTCGAAATGGATGCAACAAAAATTGATTGGCGAAAATATTTTGTTGATATTCACATCCCTGGTTTGAGAAAGCATGTGATCAACGGCGCAAAACTATCTGTCTAAGTAAAATAGTCTCTCCGTCCTAGCCGACACAGCCAATATATATTCAATATGTAAGTATTAAAATATACAACGAGCCAAGTGAAATGGGACGTAGGGAGTCATATATATATATATATATATATATATATATATATATATATATATATATATATATTGGTATAGTAATTAACAATTTATTAAGTTGGGTTATGTTACATTTTCATGTGTTAATAATTGTGGAGTCATTTTATATAGTAGTGTGTATGTTAAATAGCGTATACGGAAATGTAATGATAATTCTAGTAATATTTCTTCCGTCCCTTTTTTTTTTTTTTTTTTTAAGTGTCCGATTTTATTTTATTTTTTCATTTTACTCGATGAGCTAGTACTTGCATTTTAAAATTTGAGAGTAAAATGGTTACTATGCTTAATTAATTATTACTATTCTGCCACTCATTTCCACACCTTCAATATGAGAAAATATTAAGTAAGGTTTCAAATTTATTAATTATATTGCTTAATTTCCCCAATCGATCTTCAAGCTAGCTATATATATATTAAGTTGTATTTTTAATATTATTTTATCAATCAATTAAATATTATAATCTTATGTTTACATATACACAAAAATATGGACACAAATTAAGTAAAATATATACAAGTTTTCTTCATATATCACAAATAAATAGTAATAAAATATTGAAAGATGTAGGAAACTTCATAAGATTCTTCTAGCATCAAATCATGTTTCCACTCAATAATATACATATGTACATGTCCTATATATATCTTTTTAATTACATCTAGTGTGACATCTTCGATTATCAATAGATAATTGTTATGTGCTAAAAACATTTTTAAAATCTAACATTTTATTTATGAATTATTTTAATCATTGCCGATCAATTAATTAATTTAAAATTATTTTTAACACGTGACAATCATCAATCGATACAGTAAGAGATGTCATAGCTAGGTACCGAATTGCAATAGAGGATTCCAACTAATCCTTAAGTTTGATTACAAGTCTTTGTAAATTAATATCACTATCAACATTATTAGTCAATTAAGCATGTGATTCAAGGACAATTACTTCTTAAACAAATTATATATTCAAGGACAATTAAGTACTTACGGAAAACAATTAATTCAAACATTGTTTATATTTACAGTACAAACCCATCACACTAAAACATGTCCAAAATAAAAGTAAATTTATTCAAATTAAATACCAAAAAAACAGCAAAAAAAAAAAAAAAAAAAAAACATTTAACAAGAAGACAAACACGAAAGCACTCTATGGCTGCGAAACCTCACGAGCTGCTGAGGCTTGTGATCCATGGCGCCAAACCCCCTACCGCCGCCGTCGTCTCTAACGGAGCACCAACGGCGGTAGCGGGCCCCGCTCACATCGTTGTCGTCGTTGTCGCCGTCGAAATCGAACTCTTTGGTGGCGTAGGGTTTTGCTCCACCAGAGGATGACAAGCACTCGTACCTTCGCCGGATTTTGTTCCTCTTCAGAGATTTCAACACCACCGGAATCAATCCTTCCATCTCTCTCTCTCTCTCTCTGAATTTTTTTTTTTTTTTTTTTTGGAATTATATATACATATAATTGGAGGTGGAGGAGCAAGTGAGTTATATGAAGGATTGGTGTATTATGGGTTTGTTGAGAAAGTGATGCTCTCTCTCTCTATCTCATGATTTTTTATTTATTTATTTATAGTGGAAAGAGTTGGAAGAGTGGAAATTGGAATAGGTCATCCATACTTGACTTAAAGAGTCATCATCAAATAATTAATTACTAACTATATTCAAACTTGAGCTACTTTTATTTAATTTCATGGTACCTTCCCTTTAACAAATTTACTCTTTTCTTGGTCCATTTACATATAAATTATACACAAATAATACTACCTTCTGTATTGTTGAAAATGAATCGACTGAATATTATAACAGACTTATTCTGACGCAGGTGAACTCATTCGAGTATTTTATAAGAAAAGAAGCTAAGTAGGGTAATTTCCCAATCACGGTATTGTCGGTGAAGCATGTGTGTTGGCTATTTCAGAAATAAAAGATTATTCATCTTACAATATTACTATCATAACTTTAAATTATTTAAAATTTATATTATACTGGAATACGTATAATTTAACGTGCAGTAAATACCTAAGAAATAAATGTCGATACTATTTTAAAAATATGTGTAATATCATAGTTGCATGTGTCTTGTTCCGTTATTTAGTAGTAACAAAATAAACGAGTCAAGTTAGAGAAAATGGAATACTCAAATGCCTTTGAAAATTTATTTTAATCTCTTAATATTATATTCTTCACGAAAATACACAATAATAGTTTCATTTTTTATTTGGTCAACCACTAAATAGTTGCTTCCACCCAATTTCCATTTGAAAGTTGAAACAATCTTCTTCTTTTTTTTTTTAATATTTAAAATATGTAGTGAAAGTCTCTCCAGTCTTTTTCATTCTATTACATCTACTATTTTATTTATTCAATAATTATTATTTTTTGATTTGTACTCCTTTCCCTATTAATCGTTCGATCGGAAATCAAGAATGCCACCTTTATTTATTTATAAATTTTAATATATAGTCTTAATTAACATAACTATTTATAGTTATGCACGATCGAGCTTGTTGTATCCGAAAATAGCTTCATTTCAAATTCGTAATAGATCCAATTCTAATAAAGGGGGAACTAAATATAATTGGGGTAAGTAAAAAAATCTAGCTGACTTGTGACATTTACCTACTTTTATTTAACAATTAAAAAAATATATTAGTATTATTATAATTCGTTCTATTCCATTTCATTCGACCCGTTTGTAGAATATATACAGTGGTATTAGTTTGACTCGACCCACATGCTTTTGGCTAAGGATGATTTGTTTCGTTGTCCTGATTTAACATTACCAGTATTTTATATTCTTGCTAACTAAAACCACCGATCTCTGAATTGGGACGTCCCACCTTAATTGTTCTTGTTTCTTTATTGGGGCGTCATACTTAGTTGTTTAATAACCAAAATTAAAAACTTTATACTCTTAGGTTGCGTTCTCTTTGATGCGAAAGAAAATGAGAGAAAATAAAAAATTACTCTATAAATTCCACCTCTTTTCTCACCTTTTATCAACAAGGGGGGATTTTACTCCTTAAATTGGAGATAATATTTACAACACCAAATTAGAGAGATAATATTTTCTCTCCATTGTAGTGCAAATGAAGGGGAAAAAATAGAAAATGTGAGAAAAGGTGAGGAAAATGGTGGAATTTATAGGGTGATTTTCTTTTTTCTCTCATTTTCTTTCGCATCAAAGAGAACGCAACCTTAGTATAAACCTCTTTATCTCTTAGTGCATTGGTTAATGTGCCGATTTTCCGGTGGACAATTAAATGGGAGTACTTTTAAATTATAAATATCTGAAGTGAAATGGTGGTTCCTAGAATTGATTTGCTTTCCTGATCGAGTCGTTACATACGAATTGATTTGATTTCTAAAATGGAAATAATTAACTCTTACGTCTTAATGTGGATCCCATCATTTTCACTAATTTTAACATTGTGTATAAAATCGCGTGCCGAAAAAAATACAGTCAATTAAATTGGGACAGGGGGATAATTGTTTATCATTCAAGACTCATAAGTGGCTCCTACTTTTGCTGCCATCAAGTAATGCAACGTGGCCTTTTGAATTTATGTTGTTTAATCACACCGTGTGCATGTGTTGACTTAACGGTAGGAATTAAGGAGTTCGATTCTCAATGGTGCGGTCTTAAAATTATGTTGTTAAAGCTTCCGAAAACACACACAAACACAGGAACTATTTATATATGTTGAAATCAGAGAAGGATTCCTACATTTTATTGTTGAAGTTGATATTTCTAAATAAACTGCAGGAATATGTGAATGCACCATAAAAAGGTAGGA
Organism: Thymus mandschuricus; assembly: GCA_029379335.1. Taxonomy (NCBI): domain Eukaryota; kingdom Viridiplantae; phylum Streptophyta; class Magnoliopsida; order Lamiales; family Lamiaceae; genus Thymus; species Thymus mandschuricus. Next base: position 38,196,315 of record CM057075.1, on the reverse strand, counting down.
ATGAAGGAAACTGGAAGCTGATATGAGGAATGTTGAATCTACTTCCGTCATTAGAGGAAGTTCGTTTACTGATGCTGATCGAGAGAATCATATACGAGACACGAAAGGCTAGTGTCGTAAGGATATGTTAGTTGTTTATTCGAAAGGGAAATCTGCCTTTCCTCAGAAACGCAGCCATTGATCGTGTGAGAAATGCATCTCCGTCTGCTCTGTATCTGCAAGATCTACGAGTAATCTCTTAGTCCTCAATCTGCTGCTTCACTTTTCCTGCAAGACAAGTTGCAAGATGTATAAATTACTCAGGTGACGACGAACCCCCAACAGAAATAACGTATCAGTGAAGATTGTGTTCAACCTTTACTAAATCAGACGAACTGAGAATCGAACAACCAAAATAACCATATACTCGAGACTTAACTATATCAATGTTCAAACAACCCTCAAAGCTACGTTCATCCTAGCTAGAAGTGCAGTTTTACAGTTTTCAAGCCAGAATCATGCATAGATTCGAAATGATACGAGATTCAATTGATTATTAGGACATTAATTTCAATTCAAGCAGTGCAGGAAGGATGACAGTTTAGCATCTTACTCGATTGCACGAACCTAAAATACTAACATCGTAAATATTCATCATGACTAAAGTAATCCAACATGGTTATAGTATGTATGTGCCACTTTCATTGCATACCTAAAGATTTTTTTATTTTTTTTTGTCAAGATCGAGGAAAAAATATGTTCGGAAACGAGAACTAGCAAAGATATTCATCAAAACAAGTTCAGTTGCACAACCAGTAAAGAAAAACTTACTTCAAAGTACTCTATTTGGCACGAAGCAAGTGGCGTTTCCCGGAAATAAGTCCAATCCGAATCATCAGACATGAGCAAGCCGCCTTTATCGGTGCAAATGGACTCTGCACATGCATTGTTTCTGAGTGACTTCCCCTTCCCTCCAGCAATTAGGCAAGGCTCGTAGTCAAGAAGCACCGGGGAAAGCTCGTTCTGTATCCTACTGTTATTACCCTGAACAGTTTCTTTCTCTTCGATACGTTCATCTCCATCAATCTGTTCATCCGATAAGCAGCAGCAGCAATCAGAGTCATCAGCTCCAACAGCCAAACCTTCACGCCATGACATTCTCATCTGAGATAGCGTTGGATCATCGCTTGTAGCATTCGAAACCCAAGAAGAAACACAGTCTGCATCTTTCTGAAGACGGGGTGGATCGAGAGAAATGGGGGGCAAACCATCATCTTCAGAATGAGAAACTAAACAAGGTACATCCCACATTGAAACCTCACTTCCAGTCGATAGATTCACTCTCTCAAGAGTTTCGGTTATTGAATCAAATTCACTAATCAGAGAGCTACTAAAACGCTTCGTCTCTCTAGAACTACACGATCTACTCAAAATCGACTCATCAACATCTCCTTCGAACTCAATAGCTTTCCTAGGTGAGACGAAAACATTGTTCCTTACTCTACTACTACTGCCATTACAGCTACTCTTAGAAAACAAGAAATCCAATGAAGATTTGCATAAATCATCACCATATTCTATTCTACCTTCATCCGAACCCTTCTCGAAATCACAAGGAGACAAATGCCACCTAACAGAAGCCTCGGAGAGCGAAGGGATCGAAGAATTCTGCAAATCAACACTCACATTCTCATCAGTAAAGGGAATTGCTTTTCCGGGATACCCTTTGAGGCTGCCTCTGCGCTTCGATTTTCGCCTATCGGAGACACCGGAAAGAAGGTGACCAGCACCATAACAAACCGGAGTCCCTACGGAGTTAACAGCCGCCATTTTAGATAGGGATTGGGATTGGATTTCTGGGGATAGCGATGCCTCTACAGGTGGGGTTTTCGCATTATCATCATCACTTCCTCTCTCATCTACTGAATCATCAATGGCGGATTCGTGAACCCTTGCTACTTTCACACTCACAGGTGTACGATTCTCAGAAATTTTTGAAGGGAACTTACCCGAACAACTAACATCGCCGGAATTCTTCACTCCACTCTCGGATTTTCCACGAACAGATGAAAGCTTCGACCTTTGCCGATTGTTGGAACTGGGTTTCGCATCACTGTTCGAATTTCGCCCCCGCGTAGTGAACTGGGGCGTGTTCTTCCTCGATTTCTGCAGAAGGAAATTTCTTGGATTCTCATTTCCTCCGAATCTTGACCTTGATTTACTGGGCTCCATTTTCGCCGATTCCGAAGAAATTTTGGGTTTCTTGAGGAGATGGGATGTGGAAGAAGGAGGGCCATTGAGATGTTTGAGAGGGCTTCTCTCCTCGAAGCTCCCTCTCTCCTCCTTCATCTTCTTCTTCCTTTTGCAGTCTCTCTCCCTCTCCTCCATTGTAATGGATAGAAAGAGAAGTTTTCTTTTCTGCTGCAAATTTTCAAATGAGTGAACCGTTAGGTATTTTTTCCATTTTAAGGCTATTTTAGTTTCTTCTTCTGGGCCCACAAATTTCGGTTTTATTTTCTTTTTTTGTCTAAAAATTCATTTTACATTATCTGTAAGAATCTCGTTATTTCCGAAGCACAAAGGATATAATCCTAAAGTTAAGTTAAGTAAAAATAAAATGGAAATTTAGCGAAAAATTAGTTTTGATCGTTTAGAATTACAAACGTTTATATCATCTTCGTTCCAATATAGGTTCGTCAAGTCACGATTATATGAAATAATCGAAACGGGATAACAAGTTAAATGAATTCTCATGTGAAGAAGTACATTTGTCCTAATTGATAGAATTCTGAATATTTGAAATACCATTTAAAGTTTAAACAAACAAAAAAATAAAAATTTGACAACTCAATTTCGATCAAGTTGAATCAATTATTATTTAAAAAAAAAAACTGTCAATCACACTTTTCTGCCAAAATCTAATTAATAAAATGGGTAGTGATTCAATTATAAAAGCAAGAAGAAAATAATTGGGGGAATAATTGGGTGTTCCGAAGTGGAAGAAGAGGTGGTGAAGTTATCGAAGATTGAATCAATGGAGGAACGGAAGAAGATCATAATCGACACAGACCCCGGCATCGGTACGGAATAGATTCATTTGATTCAACTTTTTTTTTTTGCTGGATTCAATTGGGGTAGTGATTTTGAGCTTTGAATTTCAATGGCGAAGATTTATTTTTTTTTTTTTAATTTTTTCAGATGATGCGATGGCAATATTTGTGGCGCTGCAATCGCCGGAAGTTGAAGTGATTGGGCTCACTACTATTTATGGCAATGTCTACACCACTCTCGCCACCAGAAATGCTTTGCACTTGGTTGCTACCCTCCCTCTCTCTCTCTCTCTCTCTCTCTCTCTCTCTCTCTATGAATATATGTTCTTTGAGTGAGTTGCAATTTGAATTTGATGATTCCTTCTGGGTGTGATGATAGAAGCAATGCATAGATTCATTATTTTATACCTCACGCATATTCAAGAAACGAGCTGCTTTCGTTGGGAGGGAAGGAGTACTAATTAGCTGATGTATTTTGATAATTGTTTGTACCAAATTTATAGTGATTTGGATTTCATATTGCAGTTGGAGATTGCGGGGAGGACAGATATTCCTGTTGCTGAAGGATCTCATGTCACTATCACTGTAATGTTTTTACTTGATCATAACTAGTCTTTGCTATGCTATCCGATGAATTTCTAATAATAACGAAACGACTCAACTTGGTTGAGACGGGTGGAGTATTTGTTATGCTTCCTTAAACATGTATCGCTTCAAAATGTGATTGCTATTTGCAGATGTTGTTACATGATTCATTATGCGTTTAATGTTAAGAGTTGGTTGATCTACACACTGAACTCTTTAGCTGGCTTTAATGGTGGGAAGGCAATAAAGATAATAAAAAATAAACCTCCTCCCACCATTTTGGGGTGTACTGTTTGAATGTTGATTGTTAGAAGTAGTAATCCATAGGATACGGGCATTCGGACCGAAGGATCGTTATTCGTGAATTTGGTTTCTGAAAAGGTTTTCAAGATGCAAACACTAATAACCAAATGATTGCAGTGTTATAGTATAACATTTCGTTGGTGCGTGAAGTTATATGTATAATCATTCTTCTGCTCCTCTGAATGGTCAATTAAATCAGAACCGGATCTGTCAATAATCAGTCGACTATGGCTAATGCACTAGTCTCTGTGAATTTTATTGATCAAATCCGTCTGCTGGCTCTTTTTGGAATGTAATCAGTGGTTCATTTAGCTTGTGCCGGTGTAACTCATACAAGTCGACTTCTTTTTCTTATTTGGTTTGCTTTGTTAAATTGCTTTTGCAGTAAAATGCATTATGAAGCGTTCAGTTTGTGTTTTGTTATGACTTGTAAAATCATTTTCGTGTACAGAAAGGTACGAAGCTTCGTATTGCTGATTTTGTCCATGGCACGGATGGATTGGGAAATCAAAACTTCCCTCCACCAGAAGGGGCACAAATCGAGCAGAATGCGGTAGAATTTCTTACGCAGCAAGTCAATCTGAACCCCGGAAAGATCACAGTGGTGGCACTCGGCCCACTCACAAATATTGCACTGGTTAGAATCAGAATCTCCAAGTATTTGCTACTTGGACCGTTTGTTCGTTGGTTTTGTTTTTTGAGCTGTAAAATCTATTCATTCATGCAGGCTATACAATCAGATCCCGAATTTGTGAAAAACGTTGGGCAAATCATCCTTCTAGGTGGTGCATTTTCAGTAAACGGAAACGTGAATCCAGCAGCCGAGGCAAATGTAAATGTCTAAACGCTTTTACTGCATTTGAGTATCGAGGGCTTCTTTCCTTCATCGACTTTCTTACCTTCGATATCTCAATGCTTTGACAAGATTTTCGGAGATCCTGATGCTGCGGATATTGTATTCACCAGTGGAGCTGATATCCTTGCTATAGGGATTAATGTCACTCATCAAGTTGTTCTAACCGGTAAACCTACTCTTGAAATCTCTCGTAAAGTCAATGTCTGAACACCGTAATAATGAAGCATTTGTCTCCCTTTCCCTTTTCAGATGCTGATCGAGATAAGCTAGCAGAATCGGATGGAAAGTTTGCCCAGTACATGTGCAAGATTTTGGATGTTTACTTCGATTACCATCATGATGCATACAGCACAAAAGGTTTTTCCCAGCAAACCGTTCATTAAATAGACGACAAAATTATTAAGTGTTTATTGATAGTATTAACTTCGAATTACGCAGGTGTCTATCTTCACGACCCAACAACTGTCCTTGCTGCTGTTGATCCTTCGCTGATAACTTATGTGGAAGGCGCCGTTCGCGTCCAAACAGTGGGAATCACGAGGGGCCTAACACTATTCTATAACAAGCAGAAAAGGTACAACTTCTTCAAAAAAGTGACTCTTCTTGAAATGCATCGTATTATACAGATAGTTCTAGTGAAAACTCGACTTAGTATATCAGTAAACCTTTTACATCTTGAAACATCTTCTTTCGTTTTATGTACTGACACGTTGGCATTCAATTGTGACAAGGTTCGAGGAAGTTACGGAATGGACTGATAAGCCCTCCGTCAAGGTTGCAGTTACAGTGAACGCTCCTGAAGTGGTGAAGATGGTGATGGAAAGGCTCATGCTTCCGTAGAACACGAAATTCTACATCCTTGTCAACATGTGAGCACTCCTGAACGTGGAAATCGGTTTAAGGCTGTTGGAATTCTCGTCGCGGCTGTATGGTCAGTTCTCCCGAAGATAATCTGTATATGTCATTTGTTGTCTCAAGCAAAACTGCTAAGAGTAGGAATTGGCAGGGGAAAAAAAAAAAAAAAAAACATGATCAAATAACAAGGGCTCTCTGTATTTCAGTATGAGAGTGAACCCTTTGTATATTTCTATTTGATTGCATTATTCATTTCAATTTTAGGGCATCCTACAAAATGTGAGGTTCCCCCCTTTGACAATGCTGCAGTTCTGTCTCTATTTTTTTCATGTTTTTTCTGTTACGATAATACTCCATTCGTACCCATTTTTATCACATGTTAAATCTTTCTGCACACATCTATGCGGCGAAAAATTGATGTTAAGATAAAATTTAAGTCTCGCCGAAAAGAGTTAAATACTACTATCATCAATGTAAATCAAAGTTCCATTAAAATCCTCTCTTTTTTCGTGTGGGAAGAAAGAAGTATTGCAGTATCGAACACTGATGGATAATTGTCACGGGTCGAAAAAAAATTCATAATGCATGCAGTGGTAACTCTTCCCTCAAAAGGGGTGTAACTGAGAGAGAGAGAGAGAGAGAGAGAGAGTCTTGGGTTTTCATATTTCCTCTCATTCATATGCGTATATAGTAAATAATATCTGGATGAAAGTGCAGAATTTGAATATCTACAACGAGGGGACCTCTAAAGCTGAATATATAGGGGAAATAGCAACCTACTATAGATAGTTCTCTCTCTTTCAAGGTTGGGTTGGGTTCAACAATCAGATTTCACTCTGTTACAACCAAGGATCGATCGATCGGTGTGTGCCAAAAATAGTCTCATCCAAATCGACAGACTATTTTAACCTAAATTTGCAAGCCGAGGACGACGCTAACTTCAAACCTACATGCTTGCTTTCCAAGAATCTGACAATAAAAATAGCAACTCCGCTCAAGCAGTTTTTATGGCTAACGTCTTTCCTCGACCCATAGAGAAGCCCTTGGTGCCGTCTGGCATGCGAGGAACTGGACATGTTTTGCCTGAGTTCAACTTCTCTGTAGGAAGAACATCTACAGATTGGAGCCCCATTCCATTATTCGACTGATGCTGTTGGCGTCCACGCCCCTGCTGTCCCTGTCCCCTCCCTTTGCCCCTGCCCCCCCTTCCGCCCCCACCTCCAGAATTCCGGCCTTTCTTCTGTGCATTACCTTTTGCGTAATCTTCGAACTGTACACGTGAAAATATCGTTGTAAAGATTCAATGGACTATCAACATTTTGTACAGAACTTCATGTGAATAAGTTATGTTTATATATCACCCACTTGGCCACTTGAGCCAGGGTGAATTAATTAAAAAAATGAGCAACGAAATTTTTTCTTGATGATGAAGTGAATGAAAATTTTCAAATCTGGGCATGCCTTCATCGATATATTCAGCAAATTTCAAAGACTTCATTAGCATTTCTCGGGAATCGGGGGCATCTAATCCAATTAACAACTGCCAGTTCTTCCGAAAGAACAGAGCAAGCAGCATGATCTTAGTTTTAGACTCCATAGAATGAGTGGCATGCATAGGATTGATTTCTGATTGAAATAGAGTAATCTGGTGTTGGTTTAACCAAAGCCACCGTTACCTGAAGCTCGTGATTCTGTGCATCAGGGCGCCGCAATGAATCTTCCAAGTGATTCTCCTTGAAACCACCATGCATCTCCCTCACAGTTGCCTCATCTTGCTTATTACCAGATGGCTGACCCTCAGGACCAGCTTTTTTCATTCGTGCTTGAGTAGATTTTACCTGCCGATCATAAGGAATTGCATTATAATAATATAGCACTACCATTATACGAGCAACAGCGATGGATGACAATCAGAACTTATAAAGTCAAATGTTGACACGTTGCTGGTTCAGTTGGATTAGCTTTCGCTTATAGAGAACCAGGAAATCATAACCATAAGATAAAAATGTGAGGATAGAACAGGCATGGCAAGAGAATCCACCATAACCAAATTCGAGTTAAATGTGTCCTTATTTGTCTATACATGATTATAAATTATCTTTTAGCACTAGCAATGATTTATATGGTGCATTTGGGCGGAAGTTATATGTGAAGAAATTACTTATAGACTAGAGTCGCACTTCTAGGGAAGATATTGGTTAGATACACAAAACTGTAATACGTACTGAATTATTAAGCAGCAGGCGAACTTTCAGACCATTCCTCCAGTTGCTCTCATCTTGCAGTTCAGCAACCTGCAGAAAGAGATGGCAAATTATCAGCTGTTACGAACCCAAGCGGGGAAAGGTTTTAAATATTTGGTGGGATTGGAATGTCATACCGCTTTCTCAGCAACTTCAATGGATTCATACTCCACAAAAGCATGAAACTACAACGAGGTATCAATTGTAGAGGTTAGGGAGTACGTCATGTTCCATGCAACATCAATAAAAAAATTCATTCTGATACATCCTAAATCAACAAGGATTGGACACTATAAAAGAGTAACACATCAGTATTATCATGTGAACTAAAATTTTGATAACTTTTGCTTGGAAACATTGGGCAGCTGGTGTAGATTTCCTATTGAGTAAAGAGCTACGAACAGAGTGACGATAAAACTAAATGCCCTTGACAAAATCATCTTAACTAAGGAAGTAAAGACAACCTCAACTTGCCTCAAGAATATAGTAGAACGAACCATATGATATATGCAAGCTTGGCAAAGCAAAAAGCAACAAGAAAAGTGATAGGCATCTTCAAAGATCTATGTAGCCCTGTGAATCGTGTAATTATTTACCTTGCTAGCAAAGTGTGATCTGTCACCTTTTCCTGTTTTGCCATTTAAATTCTGTGGTGCGCAGGTACGAATTGACTTAACGCTGGTAAAATCATTAAAGAGTTAGACATGGGAATACGACTCAATCTAATCAATCTTTTATGTATTCAGTTGAGCAAAAGGGGGGAAACAGTTACCTCCCTATAGATGAAAAAATCTTCATGAGCTTCTGGTGGGAATGATCCTCAGGTAAATTTTCAGCAATGACTATGCGAGACTATAGAGAGAAGGTTGACATAATCAAGGATGATATGAGAACAAAGGAAACATATATATACAACATAAAAAAGGGAAAATAGATCATAGACATAATTATTGCATAACAAAGCAAGATGTCAAAATCTTGATGTAACTAAATCTACGGTAGCATTGCAAACTGCAAAGGATATATTAAAAGGATAAAACCTACTTGCAGTTCTTCCATATCTGATTCAGTCAGTGGTTGCAGGCGTTTAACATTTTCGCCATCTTCACTAACTAACTGTTGGGCCAAAAAAATAAATCATTAAAAAAAATAGTTCAGCTATGCCTTCAAAATTCTTGCAGAAATAGCAAATTTGAGGGGGGAAGGGGATTCAGTGATTGCAGAATCACCAGTTTATTTGAGCTCCGCAGGATGCTAGCAAGCTGCGCATTGTCGGTAATGGCACTTTTTATCTTCTTAAAAGATGCAACCACAGAAAGCGGAACTGCATGGCAAGTTATTGTAGAAACAATTAACAGTCAGAGTCTAGGACAATGGTAATAGTAAAAACTCAACCGCACATCTGCCTTGTTGTAACATACAGTACAGGTAATGTTCAAAAGTTCAACAAAATGCCATCATAAATCTATTATTGAAGTCATGAGAATGTATTCAAATACTCTCAGTAATACAGTCTACATTTAGATTTTCTTAGAATATTATCAGTCTTTCCAAGCCGTAAACCAATGATTAGGTGAAAGTTTGAAAATGTCAACAACTCAGATCTCAGCGGTATGTTGAGAAATGGTTTTGGAACCTGTAATTCACCAAAAGCAGAACGCAACCAGCCAAAGTAAAACAAATCAGAAAACAGTGACTCCCAGAAAATGCAGGATGTGAACAAAATCCAAAAGTTCCATAGCACATTATGCTTATACAAAGTGGCTAGAAGTATAAGAACTACCTCACCACGAACTTCTATATTTCTCGTTTAACTTAGCAACAAAAGGAGGGACCCTTCATTTGGCTGCAATGATTAGCTGGACCAAGTATAGCTTTTATAATCTAATGTCAAATTAGATCATCATAGTCTCTGCTTCCCTACAAGATCTCAGTAGATGGAACTAAGAATGTTTTAGCCCCTATTCTAGTAGCTGCCTGCTTCTATCTTTCAGTATACAGGCTTAACAGAATTGCCAAACCAGAGAGAACACCACCATGCATCATATTTTCAGACCACGTGTAGTTCCAATTTAAGGAAGCAGAACAGGTGGATGTTTCAAAACGCCACATTTAAGATGAAAGCTCAACACATCGAATAGAATAAACAATGCTAAGAATCCTCACCATATCCTTCAGGATCTTTGCTCATGAACCTAAATAACTGATCAGTTGTTGCCAAATTAATATCACTGAAATAGAACTCAACCTGCAAAACAAAAATATATGGAATGTAAATTTATACTCACAAACCCCCAAAACATTTGGCAACTCCATTCCACACTCTATGCTAAATAAATATGAAATAAATACCTTTATGAGTTCCTCTGTATGTGAATGCAAATATCTAAACGGGGAGTGTTTTTTATCGTGCATACAAAGTTACTGTCATACGATATTCATTCTAATGTACTTTTCCGCAAAAATACAAAGAGGTTTCTGGGGTTTGTGGTGCAAAAGAAAGAAGAGAAAAATTAGTAAAATAATGCGCACAAATGAAGCCACGTTTGTCTAACTTTTCCAGCAATGTAGGAGATCAAGTCATCAAGTCAAGATAAAATGATAACATCGCAATAGAACCAGCAAATCATGCTAAGAAAGCGGGTAATCATTACTAGAGAAATCGATACACAACCAAATGTTCTATCTCTTGTATCATAGTATAATTTAAATTTGCAATGAATGCTTAGACTCTAGACACCCAAAACATAGAGTAGAACTCAGAACAATATATGATCTAGGGATTGACTTATCCACATACAACGTAAATGAAGCAAAGCAATAAACATAGAGCAAACAAGTGCCTTAAGAAACTAGCTCAAGCAACTCGAAAACTAAACATCGACAGTAAAGAAAATTAAGAAACCGCTAAGAATACTCCAGGAAAACAAGGTCCTTATTAGATAGTCCGTAATATTCAAATAGCCACCAGAAAGAAACTCGAATCGCCATACTGGAACCAGTGAATACTCAACTTAAAATAACGATACAACGAAAACTAAGTTCCGAATCAACACCATCTAAACAATCGTTCGAAGTCAATAACCATAGATTGAAACCTAACCTGGTTGACTACTTTCTGGTGCGCATCGGACAATCCATTCTTCGCCGGAGACGCAGAGCCACCACTGCTGGCATCAGCCGGATGCTCCCCCCGAGCAACCGGATTCGCATTGTACGCGTAGAACGGCGCCGCATCCTGCTGGTAATACGCCTCGTATCCGTAAAAAGGCGGCGGCAGAGCAGGCACGAAAGGCGGCGGCCTGGGGTAGATAGGTTGGAGCATCGTCGGGGGCGGAGGCGGAGGCGGCGCCGCGGCGGCGGAGGAGGAGGCTCGGGGAACGAACTCCGGAGCCTTTGCGTTGAGCTTTTTGGCGATGGAAGATGAAGGCGAATTTAGGGCTTCCGAAGCCTGGTCCTGATCCATCATTGCGGAATCGGAGCTTCGATTCCTCGGAAAGAGGCGAATGATCTGAGGATCAACCTTAATCGAATAGCAGATTATCTCCCTTCTTCTATGGAGAGAGAGAGAGAAGCAGAGCGAGAGGAGAAAAGGAGTAGACTGGAGTAGAGAGAGAGAGAGAGAGAGAGAGAGAGAGTGCAGAGGAGTCTTCGGGTTTCAGGATTGGAGTCCAAGTATATATATACGGTCGAAACTTGAAAGCGTTACATAAATTCTGAGGGACATAGGAGTAAAAACAATACTCGAGAAAAATGGAATTTTAAAAATCGAACCGAATCGGCGGTTGATCAGTCGAACTATGAATCGATCATAATTTTAATTGACGATTTTTTATAGTCCTTTTTAATTTTGGCTGGTTCAACGACAATTGAACCAAAAAATCGTGAACCAGAAGCCTTGTCGATTTGATCTTTAGTTCGATTTTAAGACATGGATGAGAGTATATAATTATGAAGTATTTATCCCAATACTTAATTTTCCTCCACATTTTTTTGAACTAATCCAAACTTCTTCTCATTTGGTTTGTCATTATATTTAAAGATATATACCGACAAGGACACTATAAGAAGTCCTTTTTTAACATAAGGAGAGACAATGACACGAAGTTAATATATTATTTCCGTCGCAGACGAAAAGCACCCATTTCTGATTGAATTATAAGTAACAAATTTAGATAAGAAATGCTTGACATTAGGTTGAAAAGAGTTAGACGAGTAGCTCGTTATCATTATTTTTGTAATAACAACTAACATAAAAGTGTGAGCAATGTATATAATCTGAAACAAACTATATTTCAACTTAAGAAATACTGATAACAATCTTTTACATTTTATTTTGTCATAAAATAACGGAACTTTTTCACCGAACGAACTCTCTCGGACTATAATACATGCACTTAGAATTTTTTGACATGCATTTTTTTAATGTGTCGGATAGTAAAATTTAGATTCTAATTAATATAACATACTACACATTACATAAAATAATAATAATATAGTATAACAAGTAAGACTTAAATTTTATCGTAATATGTATCCCATTTTCGATACGTTAAAATGTGCGACTAAGCGCTTTTTGGGTCCGATTCTGTTGGGCCCTTTAAATTGCATAAAATTGGGCTTCTTAATCAGGGCAGAAAAGTAGTACTAATAAATTTATTTGTGTTTATGGGCTTGGGCCATTAGAATGAGTTGTGGATTTCACAATTTTTGTATCAAATTAAAAAGTTCTTAACTATAAATGTCGTTTTCCTTCTTAATCTCACCCGGTCCGGTCCGTATTTAACGGAGTATTATATTACCTCCATCTCATATAAGTGGTCTCATTTAGGGGAGAGAAAAATCGAACCGGATCCAAATTCAAACCGAACTATTGTAAATTGATTGGTTTGGATTGATTTTTTTGCATATTGGTTTGGATCAGTTGTTGTAAATGAAAACCAAAAAAATTTCGGTTTGGATCGGTTCAATAGGTTTGGTTTTCAGTTTCATCCAATCTTATATTAAATTTTTTTAATAATTAATATTTATATAAAATATTAGTAATATTTTAATCTTGACTATCCCCTATGTACTATTGACTTGTTAGAAATTTTAATGTCTCAATGTATAAAAATAGTCACTTTCACTATAACTATAACTTATTTAGCCACAAGTTTAAATGTGTGAGTTTTATAGTCACTTTCAAGTAAAAAGACACACTTACCCTCAAAAAGTTGTTCCATGTCATCACTGACATAAATAAAAAAAAGGAAAGAAAAGGAATATTCAGAATAATACAAAAAGTAAGATTTTGTGGGCCATTAATGCACCACTTAAATCTTACAACCACCCTCTCCCTCTCCTTCTCTCTCTCGACGTGTTTGAAGAAAAAAGAAACCCCCATTTCAACACCAGTCGCCGTCGCCGCAGCCGCCAAGAACGTTACTTTGTGCCGCCGCCGCCTCCACCACCGGAGACAATGTCAGACGCACATTCCGGTTCTGAAAGCGAAGAATGGGTGATGCCTCCGCCGCCGGTGAGTTTTATAAATAATTTCTCAATTTTATTTTAAATCTCTCGTTCGATTAGTTTAGTTCTTGGTATAGGGTTTAGTTTGAACACTATTGAGGACACATTTTAGGGTTTAGTGTTTGTAAATGATGAATTAGATTCGATAATATGAGAAAATATAACAAAAATGTCGACTGGTGTTTATACGGTAGAGGCACGGTTGATTTGAGTAATCAACCGTGCCTGGCACTGTCAAAAAACCAAGTCAACCGTGCCATATGGTTGACCGTGCCTAAATGTTGACCAGGCACGGTTGAATTCCAATTTCAACCGTGTCTATACCGCGAGATTTTTTTTTTTGATCCGTTTTTCATCTCTTTTTTGTTATAACTATACTAATATGTTTTGTTTGTATTATTTTCAGCCTAGGTTTGAGTGGATGAGACCTCGAATGCAAGGATATGCCGGCAAAGTACTCCTATACACACGGGTCCAAATTCTTCGAGATATCCGCGATCAATTGATAAAAGTCGGGGGACAGCCGCTCCTCGATCGATTTCTAGAGGAGAGCCCCTTCCGTTACATCATGGAGCTCAATAGGAGAGATGTGGCAATCAGTGCCACACACGAGTTTCTAGCCCGGGAGTTGAAAGACTCCTCGATCCCGGAGCACGAGAGGTGGTTCTCGATTGGGGGGCGTGAAATAATCTGCGGCCCTCGAGAGTGGGCCATTGTGACCGGATTAAAGTTCGGGCCTTCCGCTTTCGACCCCTACGGTCGAAACCATATTATACCGTTGTCAAGCCTGTACCACACGAAGTACGGAAGGTCGAAGAAGAAGATCAAGTCGAACCAATTGAGGGATGACTTCTTGAAACATCACCGGGAAAGTCCGCTAGGCACGCCCGAGCAATACTTGAAGGCCGCCAACCTTCTCGTCTACTTGTTGATTCTACAATGCCGTGACAATGCGCCTATCGATGATTGGGCTTGGACGCTAGTAGAGAACGAGGAGCAGTGGAGGGATTTCCCGTGGGGATCGTGGTCGTGGCAAATCCTTTGCCACCAGTTGGACGTTGTGAAGAAAGATCCATCGGAGATCGACAACAAGCTAAAAAAATACCACTTGTACGGGCCGGTTTGGGGGCTCAATTTATGGGCGTACGAGGCAATTCCGGCTTTGGGACGAAGTTGTGGCTACAAACCTCCACAGAGATCTGAGTTGATGCCCCGTCTGAGGAGGTGGGAGACCTATTCGACGTACTCGAGCTTTGCCGGTTTCTTCGACAACCCCGAGGTAATTAATGACTTCACTTTGCATTAAAATTATTTACTTATTTAGTTGTTTCATGCGTACGTTGTTAACTAATGAATTTAATACGTGTATACAGCTCGAGGTACACGCGAGGCTCCGCCCATCCGAGGAAGAGCAACGACAGCCCTATCTCCTCAATCTTGAGAACCCCAACCCTCTGGTGTTGGAGTACGATGCTCCGAAACGCCACGCCCACAAGAAAGCGGAGCCGGAGCAGAGGGGATCGAAGGCTGCCCGAGAGATGGCCAAGGTCGTAGAAAGGTTGAGGTGTCGGGACGCTGAACGGGTCGTGATTCCCCGTCGAGCAACCCGTGCTTCTTCCGAGGGACAGTTGCCTACCCATCCTTTCCGTCTCGAAGCCGTGGATCGGGACACGCTTGACGAGGCGCAGTCGAGGCGCCGTAGAGGCGAGGGACCATCGAAGAGCCCGAGAGTCGAGCCAACTCATCACGAGGAATCGAGCGACATCGTCTGTTGCATCCACGAGGATCTGTGTCGGCTCAGATGTCGTGGAGACGATGCGGCGATGGACCGGTTCATCGAGAGGTTCGGTGATCGACTGGTTCGTGATACTGACGAGAACAGCATTGTTGCTCGATTCGCCAAGGCCGTCGTCGAGCGTGCTAAGGGCCTTCTCGGGGGCCGAGGATCGAGGAGGCCGTCTCCCGAGGCGTCGTATCACTCGCACGTGGGCGGGGGCAGTAAGAGGATCGAGGAGGCCCTTAGGAGGTCGAGGAGTCGGACACCGACTCAAGCACCGGGGGGAGGAGGGGAAGCCTCGTCCTCTCACGAGGCCTACTTACGCGAGCTCGACCGAGATATCCCCTCGCCTGTTCGTGGTGCTCCAGAATCACCCGAATCGGAGGGTTCGGACTTAGAGTGTGATCCGAGAGCCGGGCAAAGGCTAATCTCTACTCAAGCCGGCCGGCAATCAAGCCTTCTGCCTTCCTCCAAAGTCCGTATATAGCGAACACAGACTCACGGCTTTCTATGCGGACTGTGAAACAAGCTTATGCACGGCATATAGCTTCAGGAAAGGATGCCAAAGCGTACACCTGTCAAGAGCATGGATTCGAGATGGGGCAAAAACTCTTTGATGAAATCGAGGACCCGAAGATTCAAATCGAAGCGCCGGTAAGTGTTTATGGAATTCGTTTTTATTTGTGTGTTTAGATCACAATTTGAGATTTCATTAATTTGTGTTTTGTTTGTGCATTTTCAGATTATTGACCTCTACATCCTGTATTGGAGGGCTCGAATACGCCGTCGAAAATCCATAGCTCCTGGAGTAGGACACGGTCACACCATACTGGCGGGGTGTGATTACTACGTAAGTTGTATTATTAATTAACGTTTTTTGCATTACCTTATTACATACAAAGTGTAGCTCTCATTGTAACTTGTTGTTGGAAATACAGAAGGCGTTGAATCGAGCCCTCGAAGCGGAGCACAAGGACGATCCTGAGCTAGGCTTGAAAGCGGGCAAGACGTATCGCAATTGGAAGGCCAAAAAAAACCTGTTGGAGGTTTTCGAAGGGACAAATACGTACATCCCTTGGAAGCATGGCAAATATGTAAGTACGATTCATTACGTGGTTTCCTCTCTTTTCCCTACTTTAGTGTGCATTTAATTGTAGCTAGCTTGTTACAGTTTGTCATGGTTTGCCATCTCGGGACGAATCATTACGTGGTCGCTCGCGTCTGCATTCCAGAGTGGAGGGTTGAGGTGTACGATTCAATGTATCGCCTCGAAAAGGGCGAGACTGGAGATCATCGCACAATACAACTCCTTTGCATAAGTCGCCTCTTCCCTAAAGTCCTTGCCCAGACCGACTTTTGGAACCAACAGGTTAGCGTGCGTAGGAGGACCGACTTTATGGAGTTGGTATTCATGCCTGACGATCAACAGTATGTCCAAGTCGACGGTGTGAGTTGCGGCGTATACGCATGCTTGTACTTGGATCGTATCCTCGGCTCGAGTGCACCTTCTCTACGAAATGCTGATGAGGAGAAGTTCGTCAAACGGCAACGAAAGATATTGGCTAGGAGAATTTTTAGTCTTTCGTTGCATCCTGTCGATGGTCCGGTCGATCTATCGAGGATTAATGTAGATGTATAAAAAACCTTGTTGATTCTTATTTATCGAACTTGTTTATGGAATTCGTTTCTCGTATTAGATTATCGAATGTGCAATCTTTGTCAATTTGCAATTATCGTATTAGATTCTCGAATGTGGAATCATCGAACAAATATCGAATGTGCAAGAGTAGGACTTAGAGGAAATTTGGACTTAGAAAAAATTTGAGCCATTTTCCCCCTAAACTCGCGGTAGAGACACGGTTGATATGTAGTTTCAACCGTGCCTGGCACGGTCAAAACGGAAAGTCAACCGTGCCTCACACTGTAGACGGTTGACTTCCGTCAGGCACTGTTGACTTTCACTTTGATCGTGCCAAACAGTGCCTCTTAGAACCCCAACCGTGCCTAAACCATCAATTTGTACAAAATTCCATTTTTTGATCGTAATTTGCGTGTGACGTCACTATTATATGCCATAGTTGATTAAAAAACAACAAATAAAGCGGAAACGTTGGGTTTTAATGATTAAAATAGCGTAATCTAATCTATCTAATGCATCGCCACTTCCTAAGATGAAACACTCCTACAATGTATATGGTCCCCTACCTCATGATCCAAAGATTCGAACTTCGTTTGAGTTCGTTGTTGTTGTTAACGGCATATAATTGATGTATCGTTAGTAACTAATGTGTAATTGATGGTTAATTTACGTACTAACATCGAAATTAACGAAAATTTAGAAGGTTGACTTTCAAAAATTGCCCCTTGACTGTAGGCACGGTTAGGGTACACTGTTAGGGTACACGGTCAAACCCTCAAGTCAACAGTGCCTCGAAAGTCAACCGTCCAGAGGGCAAGGCACGGTTGACAACCTCATTTAACCGTGTGAGGCACGGTTGAATCTTCATTTCAACCGTGCCTCTACCGTGAAAATGGGGGAAAAATTGGCAAAATTTTTTCTAACTCCCCCAATCAACCATGCCAATTTTATTTCCCATACCTATTACAACATTCAATCGACATTTGAAATCCTTCCAATCCAAACATTCAATTCAATCCAAACATGAGATTCAATCTATCGAAATAAAAATAATCAAAAAATTATTCTACCACTCGCAAGGGGCATCGAGGTTTCGTGTGTTCCTGGCTTTGACATATGCTACATTTTTTCTTCCTTCTTCTACCAGGCTCCGCATCTTGGGGCGGTACATTCAAGTCGACACCGCCAATCGGAATTGGAGCTCTACACACTCTCCTGTTGTGCCCAGCTTGTCCGCATCGAGTGCACCTTTGTCGAGCCGTCGATGTTGACGTTCCTTCTTCTCCTAAGGCTCTTGCACGTGACTCTCTTGGTCGTCCGGCTTGCTTAGGTACTAGAGGTGGATGCACAACGCATGAGATCACGTAGTCGGGCACGTCCCACGACTCCGGATGAGGGACGGGTTCGATGGTTGGGGTATAGGTGGCTACCAAGGTAGACTGTTTGAAATAGTGACTCACGTAATCACTTGCTCGTCCACCTGAATACCTGATTGAGCATGAATAAATAAATCAGTCGTACCATTCAATCTCGTCTATATATAACTCACATAAGAATATGTCGTACCTTAGAGCCGCGTGGGCGTGTCGACAAGGCATCAAGTCCATGTCAAACTCACGGCACGAGCAAGTCGAGTTTTGAAGGTCCACGAGGCAATTGCCGTTCTCACCTTCTACCCTATACAAATTGGGAGTCGCTGTCGTCCTACACGGGTAGCGACGTCCCCATTCATGGGCTGCCGACATCTTCTCGTACGCCTTCGGAGTGAGATCGTGCTCTCGAGAAAGGGCACTTTGACGGTGTTGGTCAAACCACTTTTCTACGATCGTGCGATACATCTCAAGCATCGAGCATATCGGCAGCCGACGAACCCACAGTAGCCGTGCATTCATTGTCTCGGCCGGATTAGAAGTCATGAAACTCGTGCGTGGGACGGGACACTTTGACTTCGCCCATTTCGGAGGGCCGATATCACACAACCTTCTATATATTCCGCCTCCTTCACGGCCGAAGCATCTCAAGGCATCGAAGTTTTCATCGAACGTTGAATCTTGATTTGCGTTGAAAATTCCCAAGGCATGTTGCCCGAACGATTTCAGATTCTTCGTGATGTGGTAGAAGCAGAGGCCGTGTGCTCGGTTAGGGAAAACGGCGTTTACGGCATTGATGATACTCACGTGTTGATCAGAAACGATCAATAGATCGTCCGGAGCCCCGAAACAACTCTTCACCTTCGACAAAAACCATGTCCATGATTCATCGTTCTCCTTAGGACCTAATCCTATTGCAAGAGGAAACACCTGCTCATTCCCGTCTTTAGTCACAGCTACAAAGAGGGTCCCCTTGTTCTTTCCTTTCAGATGTGTCCCCTCAACAACAATCACGTGACGGAGCAAGTCACTTTGAAAGGCTTGGATGGACTGTCCAAGGGCAAGAAACATGTACACTAGTCGATCGTCAGCATGCGATGTCACCATATCGTACACACTTCCCGGATTTCTCTCCTTCAGCAGGTAGAGGTAAGACGGTAGCCTCTGATACGAATTTTTGTAACTTCCGTACATGCTCTCGATCGCTACGTTTCTGGCACGCAGTGCAAAGCTGTAGCCTATCTGAATGTCGTACTGAGTTTGTAGCTCATTCATCATCTCATTCGGCTTCAACACGGATCCCTCGACGACCAGTCTACGTGCAAAGAAAGCTCCTAAAACCTTGGCACAAATCTGTCGCGGTTTGTTTCCGTCTTGAACCACTTGACACGTATGGTTGGGTTCATATTTCCTAACCTTCCATATCCCGCCCTTTTGTCGTGCACGCAGAAAATATGCACAATCATCCTGGTTGCACACAAAATTCAAACGCGTTTTGTTTGAGCGTTCGGTGGTATACTCTAGTTGGTTCTCCATGTGATAGAGGCCCACGGCTATTTGCAATTCATCTTTCTCCTTGAAGAGGCCACCCACACGCAATTTGCCAAGTGAGGGGCTGTAATCGGGCTCGATAAAGCCTAGAGGCAATGTCGTATCTAGGTCGACGTACGGAATCAACCAATTTCTTATGGCTTCGTGAGTTGCACGAGTATCATCGGATCTTCCGTCTTGATTATCTGAATGTATGCTTCGGTGCCCGATGATCCTATCAACACGCCCCGGCTCCTGAATCCATGCTCTAAACTCCGTAGTTAACGACTCAAACAAGTCGGCCCTCTGTTGTTCATCAATCGCCTCTTCAGCCCTCTCATTTCTCTCCTCCTCAGCCCTAGCCTCCTCATCCCCCGTCTCCTCATCCGAAGACTCGGATTCTTGATGACTAGGACCTCCAATATTCAAGTTCTGAAAAACCGTGGATTGTTGTGTCGTAGGAGTGCGAAAGTTGATGTTCTGTGTCTTCTCGATCACATACACGGTTGGCAAATCGTTCTGCTCGACGATAAGCCTAAGAAAATCCGTGTCGTTCTTCAGAACAACCTTCATCCTCTCATGATCGGTTAGGTCCGTCAAGTAGTACAATATGTACTCCGATTCGGAGCCCAATTGATCACGGATCTCCCTAAGCACCTTATCACGTGTAATTCCTAATATGGGGAAGTGCACGAGGAAATTATCCCCTCCCACGTACGAGGTCCTCTCCCAATGCCCACTGTGATGCACGATGATTCTCTGGTACGACATCCTGAAAAAACACAAGATTTTTTTTGTTAGATTTTCGGTAAAAGCACGGTTGATTTGAGATTTCAACCGTGTGACACGGTTGAAATCTCAAATTAACCGTGCCATCTTTAATAAATTAAAAAAAAAAAATTAATTATCGAAGGCACGGTTGGTTTGGGATTTCAACCGTGTCGCACGGTTGAAATCCCAATTCAACCGTGCCCATACCGTATTTAAAAAAAATAATAAATAAATAAATAAATAAATTTTGGGCATGGTTTGCCCAACCGTGCCACTATGATCCAACAGTGTCACTATGGTCTCAACAGTGCCACGAAGAATAATTTCAATTTTTTTTTTTAGCAAAAAAAAAAATCGAAAATATGCGAAACGAAATGAAATTACGATCGTACCTTATATTAGTCGGAAAAACGTTGAATATTCCCAATTTCACCGCCGAAAATAGTCCCTCGATTTCCCAGAAATTAATATACGAAAAATAAATTTTTTTGCAAAAAAACTCTCTCTCTCTCTCTCTCTCTCTAATTTTTTGTTAGTTTCGAATGATATGTTTGTTGTTGCAATTGTTGTATTCAAAGAGATTTTTGACACATTTATTACTACTATCTACTCTTTTCAATTAATGAAGACAATCAAAATCAGATTTGGTAGTTGAAATAAATTAAATGCATTACTATTTAGCTATTTATATTAAATATCAATTAATAGATTTATGTTAAATAAAACTAAAAAAAAAAAAAGAGAGAGAGAATGGTTCAACCGTGTCCATGCATGGACACGGTAAGAGAGGTGAGTACAAATTAATTAATCTCTCAACGTCTAAATTAAAAATAAATAAATAAATAAATAAATAAAATAAAATAAAAAATTTGCTCGATCAATTCATTCTACCCTACCGTGTCCAAACACGGTTGGAAAGAGAGAGAGAGAGAGAGAAAATTTGTCAAAATTATCTAATTACAAAAACAACAAAATAAAAGTGGTGGGACCCAATTCAAAAGTAAGGGTATTTATGTACTTTCATGCAAAAGTGGCTATAAAACTTACACTTTTAAACTTGTGGCTATAATAGTTATAGTTATAGTGAAAGTGACTAAATATGAGTTTCTCCCAATTTTAATTATGTTGAAGTATTTGTTAGATGTTTTGATTGCTCCTGATGTATATGTTATCTCAAATTTTATTGAAGACTTAAAGTATGAGTTGTAAAATGAATTTGTTACTAATAAAACTTTGGTCCAACCAAAACCAAAACCAAACCAAACCAATGTTTTCGGTTTGGATCGGATCGGTTTTTAGAAATTGGTTCGGATCGGTTATATTTTTTAGAAGCTCGGTTTAATCGATTTTACCGTTTTGGATTGGTTTAGAACTAAACTATCCGATTGCTCTGCCCTAGTCTCATTTGTCATTTATGTCTATCTCATTTATTAGTCTCATTTCCTAAAATAACAAAGAATATTTGACTACAATTAACTCTTTCTCCCCACAATCAATTACAGCCACACATTTTCTTCCTCGTTGGCTATTGTGTCATTCTCAAATTAGACTACTTATATGAGATGGAGGTAGTATACATTACTCACTACGTCCATAATATATTGACTCTGTTGACTTTTTAGCTTGTTTTGAGGTTTTGAAATAATTAATTTTGAATGGGCTTCTGAAATATGGATTAAGGTTTGGGCTTTAGGATACTACGGGGAAAAAAAATAATCATATTCCAAACATTCGATTTTAAAATTCATTATCTCAAAGCTTTGAAAGAAGGTAAAATGTCAACGACGTCAGTAAATTGTGGGTAGAGGGAGTACTATTAAAACCAGTCACGTGCACATTATAACTTACACCTTCCGTCATACTCATAAAGGGATAACTTTTTTCCGGCACGAAATTAAGACGAGAGTGATAGTGGTTGATAAAGCAATGTGAATATATGAGTTTTAATAAGTTAAAATTTTGCTATTTAAGATAATATCTCTATATGAGTAGGACAGACAAAAATAGAATATATCTCTTTATGAGTAGGACGGAGGGAGCATTTGAAATGAACTCGAAAGAATTTATTATAAGAAAAGTTTAATATCGATTCCCATAATTAATTCTAATGATTTGAAGCAAAATATCAAAAAAGAACTATATTTTGAAACTAAACAAATTATGTGTATATAATTATCGAAAAAGTTAAAGGATTGGATATCAATTTATCCATCAAATGCCGATTGTACAAATGTAATTGTATATTTCTTTTATCCCAATAAACTTGAGTCGTTTTATTTGAATATACATAATGTTGAAACGACTCAAATTTTGTTGAGAAGTGGAAAAAATAGGCAAATCATATGCAATCGAATACGTAAAAGAAGAGGTATGTTGAACTAAGACAGTGTTTCTCGCCTAATTCATGTATAAGAGTAATGTGGTACTATGTCTTAAAGTAGATTGCCCCAATTGAAACTTATATTCTAGCAATCAACGAGTATATATGAATCAAATTAATATTGAACATGGAATATAAACTTAATTGATCTTTACAAAATGAAAGGCTAATAACTCTCGAGACGACAAACACAACATAAATTTGGTTATAAATAACAAAATCATACTCCTTTCGTCCTACATCATTTGTTATGTTTTGTTCGAATACAAAATTTTAGGTATAATGTTCAAAGTAAAAAAAAATAAAGAGTCCACATTTTAATATAAGAACAACTTTTCTCATTTAAGGGAACATGACATTTATACGGAATATCCGAATAGAAAACAGAACAATTAAAACGGAACGAGGGAATATTATATTTGTCAACAAGAATATAAATGAAAGTCTCACGGGAACGAAAGACCAACTCGATCCACTATATTAGCCATAAAAAAATTGGATAAGTTTTTATATGAAAAGGTAAAAGTTGTGGATCAGAATTTAAATTAATTAAAACTATAATTATTTAAATGAAAAACACATGCATATTAGTAAATATAGGCTAGCTTTGGTTCATAAATATACGCTAGCTTTGCCAAACATTAGGGTTGTAGCAACACATGACAAACAAAAATGAATCGAATCGTTTGTTACGTGTATCAGCCTAGTGATAGGAATTAGTACTTGATAATAAATGACGTAGCTAGCTCGGTTTTTCGAAACGAGTTGGGCTGCTTCAGATGCCCTTGAAATTCGCCACTTTGTCTATATATATTATGGGAAGATAAACATCGAAAATTTCCAAATCAATATAACATTCGATTTCATTTCCTTATTTAGTAGTAACATCATCTCTAGAGATTTGAGATTGCATTAACCATGAATCTCTCTCAAATCCATCTACCTAAAGTTACAACATCATCGAACAAGATTTATTCGACAAAATCGAGAAACTCGAATGCTTCTTCGGCTTCAATGCTCCTTCATCTCCATGAATATTACAACAACAACACTTTAGTTGATGGCTCTGATGTTGATCTCAAGCTTCGCATCGCTTACCAGGTCTCTCTCTCTCTCTCTCTCTCTCTCTCTCTCTCTCTCTCTCTCTCTCTCTCTCTCTCTCTCTCTCTCTCTCTCTCTCTCTCTCTCTCTCTCTCTCTCTCTCTCTCTCTCTCATGCATGCATGCATATGCAGGGAGTGCCAGGAGCAAATGGGGAGGCTGCAGTCATGAAAGCATACCCTAATTGTGAAACGGTTCAGTGCCACCGGTTTGAGGATACTCTACGAGTAAGACATCGCTCGTTCCGTCTCATTTAAGCTGACACGTTAATTTCTATCATAATTATATTGAATGTGACATGAGTATTAATTACTAGAGTTTGGATAAATTGCTAATCATGATCAGAAGATCTACGACTGCTATCGAAATAAGCATGATTGCAGTACGCAATAATAAAACGTGACAATTAACCTATATATACTAATGGGAGTGAGATGGGGTTTTATGTATATATGTAGGCGGTGGAGGTGGGTAGGGCGGAGGAGGTGGTGATCCCGATAGAGAACTCGATCGGAGGAAGCATCGACGGCAACTACGACTTGCTTCTTCGTCATTCCCTTCACGTCGTCGGAGAAATCCATCTCTTCATCGACCATTGCCTTCTCGCATTGCCGGGTGTTTCTAAACAACAACTCACCTGCGTCTTAAGCCACCCTCAGGTCTCTCTCTCTCTCTCTCTCTCTCTCTCTCTCCTCATAGATTTCTAATTCTTCATTTCTTGTGTTTTTCTTTGTTTAATTTCCTAACTGATACTCCCTCCGTATCAACGAACTTGGACCGTTTATGTTCAGTCGGACTATATATATAGTCATTTGGGCATTAGTCTTACATTTTATTTTCTTATTAAATAATGATTATCACAATTGATTGTTCTATGATCAATAATAATAATAAAAATAATAATAAAAATTATTATTATTATTATTATTATTATTATTATTATTATTATTATTATTATTATTATTATTATTACAACGAATTTAACGGCTATAAATTGTGTCAACATACCCATATACCCAAAATATGGATCTCAAACAACGAAGGAAAAGGGATAAGAATGGAGGACTATTTGCTTTCCCGGCCATCGTGTGCATTAATTATATTATTTCGAATTAATATAACTAATCTATATATATGGAAGATTTTAGATAATTAATTGGACAAGAGATTTAATTAAGAACTATGGAGATAAATGACATTATAAACTATCTAATAAATGACATAAATGACATTATAAATGACATAAATGACATTATAAACTACCACTCCGGTCCTAGCTTATTGACTCATTTCTTTTTTGACTTTTCGGCACGCATTTCCACCGAGACGTAGTACGAGTTTTACGATATAATTTTGAAATATTATTTCTTTTACGGGATATTACGAGTGTCGTAGTATCCCGTAAAAGAAATAATATTTCAAAATTATATCGTAAAACCCGTACTATGTCTCGGTGGAAATGCGTGCCGAAAAGTCAAAAAAGAAATGAGTCAATAAGCTAGAACTGGAGTGATATCTAATAATATAGCTATATCGACATAAATGACACTTCAAAAAATGTCATTATAAACTATCTAATAATACAAATAGCTAACGTTGCATTTGACCGAAACACTAATATGACACTTCGTTGTCGAAAATGTGTTTTAAAATCGTTGCTTCGACTCAGGCACTGACTCAGTGTGAAATGTCGTTAAAGATGTTGGGAGTGGATACAAGACCTGCTGAAAATACTGCTTCTGCTGCGCAGGTACAAAAATAAAAATTACTACTAATATTTATAATTTACTCTTTTAATAAATTTTTTTAAAAAAACATGATTATTAACTAGTTAAATTTATGCTAATTAATTCTAAATTGTGATTATTAATTGAAGATTGTAGCCTCCATTGGTGCAAGAGAGAATGGGGCTATTGCTAGTGCTCGTGCCGCAGAACTTTATGGCCTACAAATACTTGCTCACAAATTTCAGGTAATCAGTGTGTGTGCGTGGTCGAACGATACGTTGAGGATGTGAAGTAATTAATGCGAGTGTATGTACGACCCACACCTAAAACGGAACCGACTAAAAGATACTTTTGTTTGTGAGCAGGACCGATCTAATAACGTGACACGCTTTTTGAAACTCGCACGAAAACCTGTTTTCCCGACTGTAGATATACATGCAAAGGTAAATACAAATATTGTGATTTCTTCCCTCTAGTTTTAATTATTTTCTCATCAACCTTCATAAATAGTATTCAAAAATTTTGTCACGCGGCAAAACATTATTCATCGAATTAATACAAACATTTTTTTAGTATACTAATTTAATTTTACTATTGTTTCCTTGTTTTTTTAGAGTAGCATTGCCTTGATTTTAAAGGAAGGGCCTCAGGAACTTCACATGGCCTTGTCTTTGTTTGCTCACTGGGAAATTCGTATCTCCAAGGTATAATTTCTTCGATCTTTTCCAAAAACGAAGGATCGAGCTTACTTATAATTCTTCGATCTTATACATTACGATTAATTCCGATTTTATGTTCAAAACTATTATAGATTGAGAGTAGACCATTGGAAAAACATTCAATCACGGCTGTCAACGGATTCAAATATGGGAGCAGAATGTGAGTTTATTAATTAATTATTTTTACATAATTTCAAAATTATATTCATCATATGCCATAATTTCAGTATTGAATTAATATTTTTTTAATTATGAAATACAGGTATTTTAAGTATGTATATTTCATCGACTTTGAAGCTTCTGTACTAGATCTCAGAGCTCAATATGTTATAGACCATCTACAGGTAATCTTTTCGACGCGGCCCAAAAAAAATACGATTTTTCATCGAACAACAGTGTAGAAAAGAAATAACAGTGAGACGGACAATTAATCCGATCTCCATACTGCAGGAAACTCTCCCGTGAATAAGTTTGACATCCAAAACGGAAATCTAACTTTCGTGTGTTTTCAGGAAATGGCGAGTGAGGTTCGAGTCCTTGGCAGCTACCCTATAGACGTCGCCGCGTGCTAAGCACTCCCTCCTTAATTTTAATTTTTGTTTATTTATGTAATTTTAATAATATCTCAAAAAATGTAATAGCTAGCTACCCACGTTGCATGCATGAAACGTGAGGTGATCTAGGGTTTTAATTAAATTACTTTCTCCTCTTGTTTAATACAAATATATAGTGTTACACAATTAAATTAAACAATGTATACCATGATAATTAACATAAATTCTATGAGAAAAAGTAAAAATTTGAACAAGTTTATTCATCACCATACAAAGACAAAATACATGCATGCATCATCACACACAAAAAAAGAAAAGAAAAAACAATGAAAAAAACATAGGAGTTGAGTTTTTTCATCCAAATTAAGTAAACACAAACCCTAGATCTTTTGAAATCAAATGAAAGGAATCATAGCCATGGAGAATTGAATATGGGAGTGGCGATAGATTTGACATGGAAGTATTTGTGAAGAGCATCCATTCCCATTCCCATGTCCTTGCCAAACCCACTCCTCTTGTATCCTCCGAGTCTCCGACCGGTAGATCGTTGTCGAAGGCAAAATAGCAATTTATCCAGATCGTACCGGCTTTGAGCGATCTCGAGGCCGTGTTTGCAGTGTTTAGGTTGTTCTCCCTGCAGCTAGCAGTACTTCGTGTTGTTCGCCCTTTTTATTACCTCTTCCATAGTCCTGCATTTTACGGAATTCTTAGTAACCATGTATCCGTAAACATATAATAATATCCCTCATTTGTTCTATAGATAACACAACGTTTCTATTTTTGAAAAATGTGAACTCTTTAAAAGAGTAAACCCTAGCTAGTATATTTTCACGTTTCACACTGTTATCCATGGAACGAAAGCAAGACAGTTTTTTCAACAAGGTCACGTGAACTTACTCGAATTTCATGACGGACATAACAGGTCCGAAAATTTCGTCCTTGGCTATGGTCATATCGTCCTGCAAAAACAAAGCACATTTTTGTAAATCAAATTCAAGAAATCAAAAATATAATTAACATAACATTGGGATATAAATTAATTATAAAAGTTTATACCGTGACATCGGTGAAAATAGTGGGCTCAATATAGTATCCCTTTCGATCAAGAGGCTTTCCACCAGTTAACAATGTAGCCCCTTCCTTCTTTCCAATCTCAATGTATGAATGTAAAGAATTAACCTTTTCATATTGTTTCTTGTCAACCTATTTCAAAAACATCAATTATTTCTATCAAATTTGATGAACCATATATACTTATAAGTTGATTACAATGTCCGATCTAAGAAATCGATATATGATTAGCACTTCGATCATGTTAAATATGTACATTAATTCATTATTTTAATAGATGTGCATACTCAGCAGAATCGAAGACAGTCTAGTTTATAAACTATATATATGTACCTGTGGGCCATGGTTAGAATTTGGATCAAAAGGGTCACCAACAACCCATGTTTTGAGCCCTTCCAACAGTCTAGCTAAAAATTTATCGTATATCCCTTCTTGAACGAAAATTCGAGTTCCGGCCACACATAATATTTTTATGTGACATTGAATTTTATTTTTTATTTTTTTTTATCAACTTGTTATTATAATGATTTGATATTATGATTTATATTATATATATATATATATTATAGTCATACATATTAGTTATTTCCACAAGATAAAATTAATATTCATTATTAATGTGTTCTTCGTAAAAGTGTCAATTATCATGAATTATTATAAATAAAAGTGTCAATTAAGATCCGGCCTCACGTTGAGGCCGGGTTGATATGAGTGTGCCCCTTAATTTATCCATCAAATATCGATTGTACATATGTAATTGTATATTTTCTTTATCCCAACAAAGTTGAGTTGTTCTCTTGAATATATATAATATTGAAACAACTCGAATTTATAAGGAATTCACTACCAAAAAAAATTAGGTTTTTCCCACACATGCATGTGTGACTGACAGTATGCTTATGTGTGTTTAGTGATTATCATCTACACATAATGCAAGTGTCACCATCTGTCACTATTTTTATGTTGAAAAAGAATTTTACCTACACATACATATATGTGTGAAGAAATCACTGAATACTTATCTACACATACATGTGTTATTAAATATATCTCATATGTGTGGATAAATAATATAATTGCATGAAAATGTGTCACACCCCGACTCCTATGAACCGAGACGTGGCAGGGGATTGGATTAAAGAAGCAGGGAAGAAAGGGGGTAATCTTAACTTATGAATATTTTAACAAGTCCTATAAAGTGATTGAAATTAAATGGTGGGGTAAACCAGCGTCAAGTCTCCAGGAGGAGTCGAACATCTACTACGACAATTGGGAATACCAAGAGTGAGCAGAAATTCAAGCTTCCAAGTGGGACCATTGCACGGCACTCTCCACCCAACATAATTTAAAAGACGGGGTAATCGGCTTCCAGTAAACTAGAGGAGTCGACACACTGCAGAAAATGGGGTTACCATAATCGAGTGGAAATTCGAGCTTCCAAAAGGAACTGATACACGACACTCTCCGTCTAACAGTAAGTGAAACAATTAACATAATGCATGATACGAAACAAGACCATATATATAACTTGAGGGTTGGAAGAACGTGCCCTCGATATATTATTACAAAACTAGTGGTTTCTTGATCAGAGTTTAAAGTAATATAACATAATGGGACCTAACACTGCAACAACCCCCGCCTCAGCCTTGCTGTCCATCATCTGCTTCCACACCTGAAAACATAAAAGAGTTTTGGGCTGAGTACTTGATGTACTCAGTGGTCTTACCCTTTTGGCAAGCATTTTGAAAACTAGCAGTTTATCCATAATTGGTATATCAAGAGGCTTGCAGAAAATAACTCTTGAAAATACAAATATAATTTTTGGGGTGTGCGATGTTCATCTTGGACTCTACCGCAGGCTACATATCACCTTTGGTACTAGACCGGGTTCAGGGCCGTAACCCTAAATAATCCCATGCATAAAACCCGAGTCGGAACTCAAGGAATTGCCATGGGTTAACATACGATGCACCGTATGTAACCGGGGGGTGTACACAATTCCAAGTTAGTATATCTGATACAAACAAGGAATCTCGATCGATCCATGGAGTCATTTCATAGAACATTCACACAAAACATTTTTATGAATAACTGCATTTTTAACATAAAATAAAAGTAGCATTAAAAACAATGCCCTTTGAAAATATTTTACCCACCTATAATTAAAGGAAAACGGAGGAAGGTCGTTAGAGTTGGGACGATATGAACTAATATATTGATGAAAAATGAAGAATACCACTTGTCTTTTTATAGGAAACTTTAAGTTGCTGCTCATCACTATTAGTCATCAATCTAGGTTTCTCCACATAAGCCTATGTATATTATTCACCAAACCTATATGTAATATTAAGGTGCCACGTATAAAATTTAAACAAGAGTCATGCAACTCTTACTTTTAATTACTACATGCATGCATGTACATAATCAATTTTTGTAGTAATATAGCAATATCATGCATTCTTTTTTCTATATTATTATTATTATTATTATTATTATTATTATTATTATTATTATTATTATTATTATTATTATTATTATTATTATTATTTTCTTTTCTTTTCCCTCTTTTCGGATCCCATTTTTTTATGTTTAATTTAATAAACTAACTAATAAGATTTTACTTATATTATTCAAATTACTTAAATAGAAAATTCGGGATATTACATCCCTCCCTCCTTATAAAAATTTCGTCCTCGAAATTTGTATACTTAAGAACCATGGTTTAGGGCAACAAATTTGGTATCTTATCTTCTAATTTTGTATCCCTCCCTGCAATTCTTTTTAAAATAATGACCTATAGTGGTTTCACAAAACTGTAACTAGAAATATTTGCTCATATATATAACTTTGGACTTTTTTTTTTTTTTGTCATGAACTTAGATAGATTTTTCATCGTAGCTTTGGTCTTAAACTAAGACAACTTTATCATATTTCCTTAAGTGGATAATTTTTAAGGGAAACACAATTTGTATGTCTAAACTAAATATAATCGATGTTTCTTAAAAATAAGATTTTAGACTTCTTTCTTTATAATATAGTTCTCATGGTATCTTGTTAAGTGATTCTAAAATAAAGCGTTGGACATTTCTATTTTAAGCTGAAATTTAATCAGGCTAACTTAGTTAAGGCTTGAAAGGTGGTAATATCAAACAATGCTAAAACAGATGTATTGTCCTAGTAAATCAAACCTGTTGGATTTTCATAAGCACGAGCAGCTTGTTGCTGATCTAAGGCATAAGCCCTTGCCTGCTGGAGTGGTCTCTGTTTTAGTGGTGGGTTTCTGGGCGGTACTTGCCTAAGTGGTTGGGGAAAAGGATTCATTGGTTGTCTCCATTCTGCTTGGGTATCTTTGGTGCCTCCCTGGTTAGGACAATTCATAGCAAAATGTCCAGATCGCCCACACTTGTAGCATGCGTTCATGCCCTGTCTGCATTCTCCAGAATGAGGCTTCTGACACTGTGGGCATAAACGTCTATTCTTGCCTGGGTACTGCGGTGGCGGTTGTGGTTGATTGCCGCTCCAGGGTTTCTTTCCATTTCCATTTCCATTATTGTTATTGTTTTCACTACGATCTTCCCTCTTGCGTTTTTCATGAAATAACTCCTGTGCGGTTTCTCTTTCTCTTTCAGTAGGGAGTATAGATTCAATCGTAAGAGCCCTACTCAACGTCTATGCGTACGTGAGTGGCCCTACACTAGCCAAAGCTACTGCAATTTCTGGGCGAAGTCCTGCCCTAAACTTTTGAGCTCGTTCAACATCGCTGCTCACCAGAAGTGGGGCATAGCGAGAAAGCTGATTGAACAAACGATCATATTCTGTAACAGATCCCTTCCCTTGTTTCAAATTCCAAAATTCATTAACCTTCTTTTGTTGATAGCACTCGGGAATATATTTTTCAAACAACTTATTTTTAAAATCCTCCCACGTAAACAGTTCCCATTCCTCATCATCAATTGTATGTGTAACAGCCTCCCACCAAAAGTCAGCTTCATCTACAAGTTGGTAAGTTGCACATGCCACCTTTTCATTTTCTGGACACTTAATGTATCCAAAAATTCGCTCAATACTTCGGACCCATCGTTCTGCATCGGATGGATCGCCTAGCCCATCAAAGGTGGGTGGTTTCTCTTTTCTGAACCTATCATTTGCGCTTGGCAATAGTATCGGAATTTCTTCAGAATCGGGTTCTCTAGGACGTCTTAAATTCATGGCAATCTATAAGATTGAGTGGATGTTAATATCTTACGAAATGAGTTAAGGAAAAGAAGTCTTATAGAATAGTATAACACTGGGTATACAAAATGTCGCTCTCTACTTCTTGTAACACAAATCTGAGAGGTAGTCAATGTTTCACCAAAAAGTGTTCGCAATAGAACGAAATCTATCCTAGCACTAAGTAAGTAAAAACCCAATGTCGAATCTCAAGGAAAACTTTGCAGGGCAAATAATCGTGTAGCAAAAATCCTAATCTAGCCTAAAACTAAGAAAGCAAGTAAAGAAGATTTTGGGGTTTCTATTTTAAATCCTAGACAAATAAAATAAATCAAAGCAATAAATAAAAGCAAGTAAATAACTAATCTAGAACTCAAGAAATAAATCTAAGTATTAAACTAGAAGAAAGCAATAAATCTACCTAGGCAAGAATCGAAAAGAAAGCAATAAAGGAAGCATAAAAGAAAGCATAAACTACCTTAGACATAATGAATGAAATCTGGAAATTTAAAGGAAAATAAATCTAACTTGAAAGCTTTAAAAACTAGAGAATCGAAACTAGAAAAACGAATCTAAACTTTAAACTAGAAATCGAAAGAACGAAATTAAACTAAGGAAATTAAAAGAA
Organism: Thymus mandschuricus; assembly: GCA_029379335.1. Taxonomy (NCBI): domain Eukaryota; kingdom Viridiplantae; phylum Streptophyta; class Magnoliopsida; order Lamiales; family Lamiaceae; genus Thymus; species Thymus mandschuricus. The sequence continues at coordinate 38,163,455 of CM057075.1, read as the reverse complement.
GCAATTACGAAATCGAATCTAAAACTAAGTAAAGCAATTAAAGCAAGCAAACGAAAGCAATAAATAACTTACGAGGATTAAACGAAGAACGAAGAACGCTAAGTAAAAGAAAAGACTTGAATTGAATTGCACGAACTAAGAATCCGGATCCGAACAAAGTAAAACTAATCTAAAGTGTTTAAGTGCTGAAAACTAAAGCTAAAATATGCTAAAAGATTATACAAATTCGTGCACAAGGATGTTATATATATACTAGGTAAAAACCTAGATAAATAAGGAAAACACAGCTGTCGCTGGAGTTGGACGGCGTCCAGCACAAGTTGGAAGGCGTCAAGAAGTTCATTCTGCATAAATTCGGCTTAAACGCTGGACGCGATGTTGGACGTCATGTTGGACGGCGTCCAGATGTTGGACGGCGTCCAGATTGGGTTTGGACGGCGTCCAGATCCTTGATCTGGTCACTTTGCGCATCTTTCTTGTTTCGGCCGTATCTTCCTCGTCCGAACTCCAAATTGACCTCCGTTTTCGCCTACGTGCTCCTATCGAACCCCTCTTCGATATAATGCTTCTTTCTTCTTTTTTTCTTCTCATTTTAGCCCTTTTCATCCTACAATACCAAAGACTCCAAAACAACCAAATCATAGCCTCAAACAACGAAAACACATAAAAACTAAGGGAAAACGGACACGAAAAGACAACGAAAAACCTAACATCTAGACACCAATCAAAATCCCCCACACTTAGACCTTTGCTTGTCCTCAAGCAAAACAAAATAAACAATAGACTCAAGTATTGTGAACTATATAGGCCTCAAAACTTTTCGAAAACAAACTCTCATAATCATGATCAAAACTATGCACACAACCTTAGCATCAATCAACACAATCTACTCAACTAATTCAAAGTATGCTAATCCATCAAAGAACACTCTCCAACATGTGAAATTTTGTATATGAAAGTGAACACTCAACTCTCTCAAAGAAAAGATGTAATATAATGCACATCAAGAGGGTTCACTCAACATCAATGCAATGCAACATGTTTACCATAGGCTTGCCTTCAATCTCAACATCTCCACCTAATGTAATACTTACAAACTAGGATCAAAAAGGTCTTTATATAAGCTTGTAATGTAGGGACATTGGTTAAGGTAGGGATTATATAGGCTAAGTGACTCAAAATACTCCAAATCATCAACCTCTTTTTCAACTCCAACCAAAGTATGGATTTTTATCTCCATCTTCTACCATCCAACACACCAAATACAAACTCAAAGATGCTAAAATATCAACTATACAAATCAAAGCTAACTATCCCCTTATGCTTATTTTTCCTCTTTTTCTTTTTTTTTTTCTTTTTCTTTTTTTTTCTAGAGCTCAACTAATACATGTCCTTTCTAATGTTGAACAAAGGCTCTATTTTTTTTCTCATCTCTTTTTCTAAGCTCATAGGGATAGCTAACTATACTTAAACAAGCATCTAAAATTTCTTCTCTTTCTCTCCTTCTACACCACAACAAATATTCTCCAATTATCTCCTTCCATATCACCAACTACAACTAAGGATACCCATAATCATCCAAACCTCCTATCATCCGGTTTCACAAAGAACGGCTAATAAAGGCTCAAAAGGGGTAAACAAAGGATTATGAACAAGGTTAGTGTATAGGAATCATGTGGCTACGAAAGAATGGCCTAAGATCATCTCCTAGTTCGTAAATATACTAAGGTCTTGATGGAGAAACAAGGCAAGTTCTAGAAACAACGAAGCATGCATGATCACTCAATCAAAGAATAGGCATAAATATGCACAAATAGCTCAATTCTCACGGGTTCAAACTAACTAGTTCCCGACATCATAGCATACTTCAAATTCAATGAATAAAATGCGTCTCTTCGCCAAGGTTCCATGCATAATAAAGATCATGAATTTTTCTCCAAAAATCAACAAAAATTTTCTATCATCGGCCAAATCCACAATACTATCATCACATGCTCATTTGACTCATTAACTCCTAAGACTCAACAAAATTAAACACATCATGCCAAAGTTTCAAAGACCCCCCACACTTAAAATCAAGCAATGTCCCCATTGCGAGAAAATAAAAAGGAAAGGGATATGATTGGTGTGTAAATGTTAGGATTTTCGTAGTGTTTTCGAGTCCGTTTTCGTAATGTTTTCGTGTCTTTGTGTGTGTTTATGGCTATGATTCGTTTGTTTGGAGTTCTTTGGTACTTGTAGGTGATTTTGGATGAAAAGGAGCGGAAGAAAAGGCGAAAAGACGGAGTTTTGGACGAACGAGGACAGATTGGAGATCTGGACGCCGTCCAAACCAATCTGGACGCCGTCCACACCGCACCTGGACGCCGTCCACTATCCATCTGGACGCCGTCCAGCGAGTTGAAGCAGATCGAGCAGAATGAAGATCTGGACGCCGTCCAGAATAAGTTGGACGTCGTCCAGATTAGGCAGCTAGGCTGTTCTTTCCTTTTTCATCTAGGTTTTTACCTAGTATATATATATCATCCTTGTGCACGAATTTGTGTCATCTTTTAGACATCTTTTGGCATACTTTAGCTTTAGTTTTCAGCTCTTAAACACTTTTATTAGTTTTCTATTGTTCGGATCCGGATTCGTTCTTCGTTATTGCAATTTAATTCAAGGCGTTTAATTTACTTCAAGTTCTTCGTTCTTCGTCTCAATTTTCGTAAGTTCTTTTATTACTTTCGTTTACTTGCTTTAATTGCTTTACTTAGTTTTAGATTCGATTTCGTAATTGCTTCTTTTAATTTCCTTAGTTTAATTTCGTTCTTTCGATTTCTAGTTTAAAGTTTAGATTCGTTTTTCTAGTTTCGATTCTCTAGTTTTTCAAAGCTTTCAAAGTTAGATTTATTTTCCTTTAAATTTCCAGATTTCACATCATGTCTAGAGTAGTTTATGCTTTCTTCGTTGCTTTCTTTATTGCTTTCTTTTCGATTCTTGCCTAGGTAGATTTATTGCTTTCTTCTAGTTTAATTTTCTAAGTTTATTTAGTTCTATTTATTTCCAGCGTTTTAGATTAGATTTATTTGCTTTGATTTTAATTGCTTTGATTTATTTTCTTGCCTAGGATTTAAAACAAAAACCCAACAATTCTTTTTACTTGCTTTTTTAGTTTTAGGCTAGTTTAGGATTTACTACATAATTAATTGCCCTGCAAAGTTTTCCTTCGAGATTCGACATTGGGTTTTACTTGCTAGTGCTACGATAGGATTTCGTTCTATTGCGAACACTTTTTGGTGAAACAAATTTTGGCGCCGTGTTTTTATTTTTATTCGTGTTTTTATCAATTTTATTGTTTCTCCCACTCGGTGCGTTTAACCCTTTTGTTGAGTGTTGTTTATGCATGGTCGCCGAAGTCTTCAAAGGAATTTAGCGCCCTACTTCGACAACATCCATCAAAGGAAAGCAATATTAGCCGCGAAGGAGAAGGAGGAGATCGATTCTCAAGACTTTGGTTTAGTCTTGTTGTTTGCAGAGCCCGAAGCCATGGCAGCTAGAGTCATGGGCGATTTTGCTCGCCCCACATTCACGGCCACCACTTCGGCGATTGTCCTGACGGAAGCGGTCAGGAATCATGAGCTTAAACCTCACCACATGGCGTTGCTCCCATCCTACCACGCGCTGCCCAACGAAGATGCTTTGACGTTCATCCGAGAGTTTTGCACGGTGGTTCAGACTTTCCCACTTTCGGGACTCACGGAGGACAATCTGAAGATGAAGTGCTTCCCGTACACCTTGAAGGATCGAGCAAAGTCGTGGTATTTGGCGCTCCCGGCCAACTCTCTAGCCACATGGAATGCGGTGTGCGAGAAGTTCATGCTCAAGTACTATCCCAACCGCAAGACTCAAGAGGTGCGGTCGAAGATTATGAATTTCTCCCAAGACAATGATGAGCCGTTTCACAAAGCATGGGAGAGGTTCCAAGAGCTACTTCAACAATGCCCCCATCATCAAATGGCATCGGAGTTGCTTTGGCAATATTTCTACGACGCCCTCAACCAAACTTGTCAATTCATGGTGGATAGTTCGGCCGGAGGCAACATAGCGGTCAAGACAGCTGACGAGTTGAAGGAAATTTTCGAGACGCTCGCTGCGAGTTCTCAACAAAAATCAGCTAGACCGAGGAAAGTGGAGGCGAGTGCAATTTCGATGAGCCCCGATTTGAAGAAGCAAATGGCCGACATGTTGACGGATCTCGAAAACTTGAAGATGAAGCAAAGTGCACCGGCCCCAAAGGAGGAAGAGAGGAAGCCCGAGCAATGCGAAATTTGTGGAGAGCTTGGGCACATCAAGGAGGTGTGCCACAACATGGGAGAGTTTCCATACGAAGGAGGAGCCGAGGTCTACGCCGCTCAAGGATACCCACCTCAAGTGCCTCCACCTCAAGGATATCAAGGGGGATACTATCAAAATTCGAGGCCGATACAAGGGCAAGGTAATCCTCCTACCTATCCTATTAGGCGTACTCCACCATATAATAACTCCTATCCTCCTCCACCAAACCCTTACTACTCTCAACCTCCACCATATTATCCACCTCCTCAATACCCTCCAAATCCATATTATCCACCACCTCCATACTACCCCCCTCAACCTACTCCTACACCACCACCATCATATCCAAATTCTCGTCCTCAAGGACCTCCACAAAAGCCTCCCGTCGATGAGGATCGTCTCCATGCACTTAATGCGAACATAAAGAGGCTCGAGACAGCCATTGGCAAAATTTCCAGTTCCATGCACCTAATGCAACAACCGGGGCGAATTCCGAGCCAAGGGATTCAACCGCAACAAGCCAACGAGGTGCAATATCCTCCATATGTTCCTCCCGTTCCGCCTCACCAAGCTCATGCAATCACGGTTTTACAATGCAATGGTGTCACGAGGTCGCCCCAAGGGAGTTCAAGTGATAGGAGGAGCCCGAGCAAGCAATGGAGCGACGGCAAAAATCGGGCAGAATCATCTTTTGGACGGCGTCCAGAGTCTGTTGGACGGCGTCCAACTCTGGACGGCCGTCCACCCCTTCTGGACGAGCGCCCAACGCGCAACAACATCTTACAGTGTCAGGATCTGGACGGCGTCCAGACCCAAGTTGGACGGCGTCCAACCCCGAACTTCCGAATCCTGCAGCTCCCGAAGTGGGACGTCCGACCAACTACGACGAGAAACGCACGGAGCCCGAGGAACCCGAGGAAGAGCCCGAGAAGGAGCCCGAGAAAGAGTCCCCACCTCTACACAAGACTTTCAATCCTTATGTTCCTCCCATTCCTTTTCCAAGTCGTGTGAAAAACAAGACGCTCAACCCGTATGCTCCACCTATTCAGAGTGTTGTGAAGAAGGAGAAGAAGGATTTCGAGCCTATCAATTCATTTCCAAAAAGAGGAGATCCGGGAGGTTTCGACTTGAACATCGTTTTGGATAGTGGAGAGACCGTCTCGGGCTTGATGGATCTAGGAGCTGCGGTGAATTTGATGCCGTATTCTATTTTCGAAAAGATGAACTCAAGAGTCCTTCAAGCTACCGATATGCGCATTGAGCTAGCAGACGGCACCGTGAGCAGTCCTTTGGGAGTTGTGGAAGATGTTACTGTCCTTGTTGGTGGAATGCGAGTTGTTACCGACTTTGTAGTGCTTCACGAGGGCAAAGGAGCTAAGAGCGCTACCGGACATCTACTCTTGTTGGGAAGACCATTTATGGCCACTACTCGAGCTCGGATTGACGTGGGCACCGACACATTGAGTATGGCCGGTCAAGGAGGTTCGGTAACGTTTTCTGCTTTTGGAAATTCACTTTCTATTCCTACTCCTTCTTTTCATTTATGCTCTTATGTTAAGCTCGCTAACCCTTGTGTTGAGGAAAATATTTGTGAGATTTTTGACAAGGGAGCGGCTCGAGAAGAATTCTTTGAAGATGAGGAGTCCATTGAAGATGACGAGTTCTTTAGTTGTGTGGATGAGGAAGAGGATATAATCGAGCAATATCTTGGGAATTTGGAGGAGGTTGATGAAGTGGAAGAGGAACACTTGAACCATGCATCGAAAGGGGAAGTTGTCGTTACCTCTTTTCTTTCTAACCTCACCAACTGTAACATCGTTTCTTGCAGAGTTTAAATTGACGATATTTGAGGAGGAGTTCGAACTAAGTGTGGGGGAGTCAAGAGTTGATGATGACCGAGTTCTACGAGATTTGTCGAAAACGAAGAGTGGATATGTCGCGAGGAGTACCAACACGTCGCTTGGTGCTACAGGTTTCGGTTGATCGTAGCCTTCGTCAAGCTAACGACGTTAAATAAGCGCTTGGTGGGAGGCAACCCACGTATAAAAAAAATATGTAGCTTAGGTTTTATTTTTGTTATTGTCGTATTTTCAATTGTTTTCTTTTTGATTTTTCGTGCAGGGAGTAGTGTACAAGGATTGGCGTGAAGAGAGGTCGAGACGAGGCCAAAACCAACTTTTGAACAGATTTGAGAGTTGGACGCCGTCCAACCCTGAACAGGCCTCCCCAATTTTCTCGAACTCCAAAATTGTTCCTTTCTTAATTCGCTCGATCCCCGATGGAATGACCCACGGTTCGGAGGTCCTTACAACTAATCATAGCCATGTTTGTGTCTTTTATTTTTGTTTGAGTCTTTTATTGTTTTCTCTTTATTTTGTTCGATTTTACGCTTTGGTATTTGTGTTTTGTGTTTGTTTTGTAGGTGATACTTGGAGTCTCTCGAGATTTTGGGTATTTGTGTTCGTCATTATGCGATAAGTTCTTTCTTTCCCTTTCCTTTTATTTTCTCGCAATGGGGACATTGCTTGATTTTAAGTGTGTGTGGGGGGGGGGGGGGGGGGGGTCTTTGAACTTTTGGCATGTAGTTTTTAATTTTGTTGAGTCTTAGGAGTTAATTGAGTCATTGAGTCAAATAAGCATGTGATGATAGTATTGTGGACTTGGCCAATGATAGAGAATTGCGTTGATTTTTGAAAAAAAATCATGATCTTTATTATGCATGGAACCTTGGCGAAGCGACGCATTTTATTTGATGAATTTGATGTATGCTATGATGTCGGGAACTAGTTAGTTTGAACCCGTGAGAATTGAGCTATTTGTGCATATTTATGCCTATTCTTTGATTGAGTGATCATGCATGCTTCGTTGTTTCTAGAACTTGCCTTGTTTCTCCATCAAGACCTTAGTATATTTACGAACTAGGAAATGATCTTAGGCCATTCTTTCGTAGCCACATGATTCCTATACACTAACCTTGTTCATAATCCTTTGTTTACCCTTTTTTGAGCCTTTATTAGCCGTTCTTTGTGAAACCGGATGATAGGAGGTTTGGATGATTATGGGTATCCTTAGTTGTAGTTGGTGATATGGAAGGAGATAATTGAAAAATATTTGTTGTGGTGTAGAAGGAGAGAAAGAGAAGAAATTTTAGATGCTTGTTTAAGTGTAGTTAGCTATCCCTATGAGCTTAGAAAAAAAAAAGAAAAAAAAATGAGAAAAAAAATATAGAGCTTTTGTTCACATTAGAAAGAACATTTATTAGTTGAGCTCTAGAAAAAAAAAAAAAAAAAAAAGAAAGAAAAAAGAAAAAAAAAAAGAAAAAAATAAGCATAAGGGGATAGTTAGCTTTGATTTGTATAGTTGATACTTTAGCATCTTTAAGTTTGTATTTGGTATGTTGGAGGGTAGAAGATGGAGATAAAAAATCCATACTTTGGTTGGAGTTGAAAAAGAGGTTGATGATTTAGAGCATTTTGAGTCACTTAGCCTATATATTCCCTACCTTAACCAATGTCCCTACATTACAAGCTTATATAAAGACCTTTTTGATCCTAGTTTGTAAGTATTACATTAGGTGGAGATGTTGAGATTGAAGGCAAGCCTATGGTAAACATGTTGCATTGCATTGATGTTGAGTGAACCCTCTTGATGTTGCATTATATTACATCTTTTCCTTGAGAGAGTTGAGTGTTCACTTTCATATACACAATTTTACATGTTGGAGAGTGTTCTTTGATGGATTAGCATGCTTTGAATTAGTCGAGTAGATTGTGTTGATTGATGCTAAGTTTGTGTGCATAGTTTTGATCATGATCATGCGAGTTTGTTTTCGAAAAGTTTTGAGGCCTATATAGTTCACATTACTTGAGTCTATTGTTTATTTCGTTTGTGTATTGCTTGAGGACAAGCAAAGGTCTAAGTGTGGGGGAGTTTGATTGGTGTGTAAATGTTAGGATTTTCGTAGTGTTTTCGAGTCCGTTTTCGTAATGTTTTCGTGTCTTTGTGTGTGTTTATGGCTATGATTCGTTTGTTTGGAGTTCTTTGGTACTTGTAGGTGATTTTGGATGAAAAGGAGCGGAAACGGGTTGAAAAGGCGAAAAGACGGAGTTTTGGACGAACGAGGACAGATTGGAGATCTGGACGCCGTCCAAACCAATCTGGACGCCGTCCACACCGCACCTGGACGCCGTCCACTATCCATCTGGACGCCGTCCAGCGAGTTGAAGCAGATCGAGCAGAATGAAGATCTGGACGCCGTCCAGAATAAGTTGGACGCCGTCCAGATTAGGCGGCCAGGCTGTTCTTTCCTTTTTCATCTAGGTTTTTACCTAGTATATATATATATCATCCTTGTGCACGAATTTGTGTCATCTTTTAGACATCTTTTGGCATACTTTAGCTTTAGTTTTCAGCTCTTAAACACTTTTATTAGTTTTCTATTGTTCGGATCCGGATTCGTTCTTCGTTATTGCAATTTAATTCAAGGCGTTTAATTTAGTTCAAGTTCTTCGTTCTTCGTCTCAATTTTCGTAAGTTCTTTTATTGCTTTCGTTTACTTGCTTTAATGCTTTACTTAGTTTTAGATTCGATTTCGTAATTGCTTCTTTTAATTTCCTTAGTTTAATTTCGTTCTTTCGATTTCTAGTTTAAAGTTTAGATTCGTTTTTCTAGTTTCGATTCTCTAGTTTTTCAAAGCTTTCAAAGTTAGATTTATTTTCCTTTAAATTTCCAGATTTCATTCATCATGTCTAGAGTAGTTTATGCTTTCTTCGTTGCTTTCTTTATTGCTTTCTTTTCGATTCTTGCCTAGGTAGATTTATTGCTTTCTTCTAGTTTAATTTTCTAAGTTTATTTAGTTCGATTTATTTCCAGCTTTTTAGATTAGATTTATTTGCTTTGATTTTAATTGCTTTGATTTATTTTCTTGCCTAGGATTTAAAACAAAAACCCAACAATTCTTTTTACTTGCTTTCTTAGTTTTAGGCTAGTTTAGGATTTACTACATAATTAATTGCCCTGCAAAATTTTCCTTCGAGATTCGATGTTGAAAAGAAGTAGAAAAGGGGATTTTGTTTATTGCTTGATGATTAAACAGAATACAATACATGTTCTTATATACTGTATGCATCTATGTAAATAAGGAAAAACTCTATTCTAGGATAATATCAATGAAATCCTCAGTTTCCTTTCATGCTGCTCAATCATCGATTCTCCTTGATTCCTGCTTAATCAAGGATTCTTTTCCATTCCAACACTCCCCCTCAAGTTGAGTATTGGGATCTCCAATACTTAACTTGCTCAATGCTTCTCGAAATCCCTTGACACTCACAGCTTTCGTCAAGATATCAGCGAGTTGATCTTCCGACCTGACAAAAGGAAGTTCAACTATCTTTTCCTCAATTTTCTCTTTGATGAAATGCCTATCGATTTCAACATGCTTGGTTCGATCATGTTGAACTGGATTCTCCGAGATGCTAATGGCAGCCTTATTGTCGCAAAACAATTGACAAGTCTTTGTCGCGAAGAGGCATAACTCCGTCATAAGTTTCCTTAGCCAAAGTATCTCGGTGAGTCCGTTCTTTATCCCTCGGAATTCCGCTTCAGCGCTGGACAAGGCCACAACTTTCTGCTTTTTACTTCTCCATGTAACGAGATTCCCTCCTACGAATGTGAAGTACCCAGCAGTTGACCTCATGTCATTTGGATTTCCAGCCCAATCAGCATCAGTGAAGCCACAAATATCCAAATGTCCATGGTTCCGGAACAACAGCCCGTGTTCTACTGTCCCCTTCAGATATTGAACGATCCTTATTGCTGCTTTCCAGTGGTCCTTTTGAGGCGAGTGCATGAATTGACTAACTATCCCTACAGCATAAGCTATATCTGGCCTAGTATGTGAAAGGTAGATGAGTCTTCCTACTAGCCTTTGATATCTTCCTCGGTCTGCCATTTCAGCTCCTTCGACTTCTCGTAACTTGTGGTTTGGGATCATGGGAGTACTTGCAGGTTTGCATTCCAACATCCCAACTTCTGTAAGTATGTCGAGAATGTATTTCCTCTGACTGATGAAAATGCCCCTTTTTGACCTCAGCACTTCAATTCCCAAGAAATATTTCAAAGGACCCAAGTCCTTCATTGAGAACTCACTGAACAAGTTCTCTCTTAGGCTGTCTATCTCTTCTACGTCGTCTCCAGTGATAATCATATCGTCGACGTATATGATGAGACATGTGATTTTCTCCCCCTTTCTTTTCAGAAACAGAGTATGATCAGAATTACTCTGTTTGTACCCGTACTTCTTCATTGCCACGGTAAATCTCCCAAACCATGCTCTCGGAGATTGCTTCAACCCGTACAAGGTCTTCTTGAGCTGACATACCTCTCCATCTACGAAGTCAGATGTGTATCCCGGTGGAGGGCACATGAACACCGGTTTTTGCAACTCTCCATGAAGGAAGGCATTCGTCACGTCGAACTGGTGAAGAGGCCAATCCTTATTAGCTGCAATCGAGAACAGAACTCTCAGAGTGTTGATTTTTGCCACAGGTGAGAAGGTCTCGTCGTAGTCTATCCCATATGTCTGTGTGTACCCTTTGGCAACTAATCTCGCCTTATATCTGTCAATCGAACCATCGGGCCTCCGCTTGACCGTAAAAACCCATCTGCACCCAACGGGTTTTACTCCCTTTGGTAACTCGCTTTTGACCCAAGTGTTGTTCCTTTCCAGAGTTCCCATTTCCGTTTTCATTGCTTCCCTCCAATGTTCTGATTCCATCGCCTCTTCTACGTTTCTAGGAACCTCATCTTCCTTGTAGAGAGCCGCCTCAAACGATCTCGCCGTCTCACTCAGATTCCTTGTAGCTAGGCTCGCTACTCCATACTTACTCCGAGAACTGATTCTTTCTGGAGAATACCGTTTAGGAGGAATTCCCCTTGTGCTACGAGGTGGGAGAATATATCTCCCGGTGTCACCATCGATCGTATTGTCTTCTTCTGAATCTGCAGTGTTAGTTGGGATAACATCCTCACTTGGTTCAGAAGTTACCTCAGATATCGGAGTTGGAGATTCAATGGGCGAGTACATCGGGAGCTCCAGTGGTGAGGTATGCTCGGCGGTAGTGACTGCTGATGTCTCCTGTTGGTCCACAAAGGATTGGTTCGGTTCGTACACAAGCCAACTAAGGTCCCTATCACTCTCCCCCTGACCACTAGGCTGGTTTGTGTAGAAGAATTCAGTTTCAAGAAAATCACAGTTCATGGTAGTGATAATCTTTTTAGTGGTGGGATCAAAACACCTATAGCCCTTCTGATTAACCCCATAACCTACAAAGACACACTTCCTCGCACAAGGTTCGAGCTTACTTCTCTCATGTTTAGGTATGTGAACATAAGCTGTAGAGCCAAAAACTTTGGGACTAAGGCTAAGGGGTTCAGGTATTTTGGTTTGTTTAGACAGGATATCAAGAGGGGTTTTTTTGTTTAGAATTTTTGTAGGGAGGCGATTGATCAAGAACACAGATGTTGCTACTGCTTCAGGCCATAAAAACAAAGGTAACCGAGATTCAATCATAAGAGCACGAGTTATTTCTAGTATGATCCTATTTTTTCGTTCGGCTACCCCATTTTGCTCAGGTGTATAGGCGCAAGAAGTTTGGTGTATTAGACCGTGTGTAGCAAAGAAATTCGACATCGAGGAGTTGACAAACTCCCTCCCATTATCAGATCGAAGTGTTTGAATAGTGGTGTGGAATTGTGTTTTTATCATGTTAAAAAACAGGACAAATTTTTCAAACACTTCATGCTTGGTTTTTAAAAAATAAATCCATGTCACCCTAGTGCAATCATCAATAAAGGACACAAAATACCTAATACCGTTCCCACCAATAACAGTAGCAGGTCCCCAAACATCAGCATGTACCAAAGAAAACATGGATTTAACACGAGTATTGGAAGGTTTGAAAGAATGTCTATGATGTTTTGCTAACACACATGTCTCACAAAAAAAGTCTCTAGGAATAGGAACATTGGGAAATAAAAGTTTGAAATAACCTATAGACGGGTGCCCTAAACGCTGGTGCCATAACCGAACTTCATCCGTTGTAGACCAGTGAGTTAGCATCGCACTACCATGTTGAGCTGCCCCATCCACATAATAGAGCCCGTGGTCCTCGGTGCCACGCCCAATGATCCTCCTCGTCCTGATATCCTGTAGCACACAAAAATTGGAGAACATTAGCAATTTACAGTTCAATTCTCGTGTCACGTGGCTCACAGACATCAATCTTTGAGACAAGGCGGGAATAAGTAAGCAATTTGACAGACGGAGATTTGGCGATATCTCAATAGTGCTTGTCCCTGTAACAGTGAGCAATTCCCCGTTTGCTGTTTTGATGAACCTTTTAGTAATTTCTGAAAAACTACTAAAATCTTGTGGATCCGGTGTCATTGTATCTGTGGCTCCACAGTCAAAAATCCATCCCTTTTTATGCAACCCAACCATATTTTGCACATGAAACGCAGCGGAAATATTATTGCATGGTACAAAATCATTATGGGTATTAAAAAAGGAATCAAAAGTGTGGGGGTTTTTCTGCAAAAAACGGGGGTCAGACTGCAACTCTCGGGGTTTGACCGGTATTAGGCTAGAAGCTGGGGGACTGAATTGCAAATTTCCATATGTATATAAATAAGGTAAGTTTGGGGATTTAGGGTTAGGAGGGTTATCTCCCCCAACCCGTCTGTTACCTCCGCCGTTCATCTCTGTGTCGGTGCTGATAAAATTGGCGGCTCCCCCACCTCCGTTGCCTCCGCCGTTGCCCCCACTGCCACCCTCTCGCTCCTGCTTCATCTCTCCGCCTTTATCCCTGTCGCCGTGTGCGATATTCGCCGATCCACCACCCTTTTTAGCCTTCTCTCCCCACCACTCCGGAAACCCCTTCAGGAGGAAGCAGGTCTCTTTGGTATGCTTCTGCTTCCCACAGTGAGAGCACCAGAGTTTGCTCTTGTCAACTGGTTTGGCGGCGGCTGGATTGTTGGCGGCGGCGGATTTGGTCGGCGGCGGTTGGGACACAGCTCCACGGCTCTTCTGGGCGGCGTATCCATAGCCGATTTCTCCCTGAGTCGGCTCTGGGGTAACCGTTTCACTTGGCATTATGTGACGCCTGGTTGCTTCTCGTTTTACGATCCCGTACGCCGTTTCCACTGTCGGAAGTGGATCCTCTTTCAAAATGTCTCGCCTGATGCTTTCGTAGTTCGGATTTAATCCGGCTAAGAACTTGAACAACCGCCTCTGATTTGTGTACTCTCTGAACTCCTCCACCCCCTTGTCACAGCACTTGACTGGTTGCTTCTGGCACCGGTCGATGTTAATCCATATCCCATGGATTTTCCTGTAGTAATTTTCGAGATCCATATCTCCTTGTTTGATGCTGCTTGCTCTTTCCTCCAGGTCATAGACGGCATACGGGTCAGCCTTGCTCTCATACGTGATAGCAAGATTATCCCAAATAGCTTTCGCCGATTGGTGGTGTGCGAAGTCGGCAATGATATCGTCTTCGATATTGTCGACGATCCAAGAGAACACCACCAAGTCCTCTTCTTCCCACTGCTGGTAGCCCTTATCACTCTCTGTGAGTGGCTTATCCCGGATATGCGAGACGGCACCTCTGCTGCCGATCGCGATCTTCATCAGCCTTGACCACAATGGATAATTTTTTCCATTGAGTTTGAAGGCTAACGATACATTCTTGCTGGTTTTGAGTTTCTGTGTTTCCATCTCTCCACCAATTTTATTTTCTGGGGTTTCTGGGGTTTCTGACATTTTTCTCTCCTTTTTTTTTTTTTAGGGGCTGGGATTTGAAAGGTAACGAAGGGTAAGATCAGAGTGATCTTGGTTTAGAGGCTGAGAAGGGTATGAAGGGCGATGATGAAAATTTTCTGAGCCTGGATCTTTGGCTCTGATGCCATGTTGAAAAGAAGTAGAAAAGGGGATTTTGTTTATTGCTTGATGATTAAACAGAATACAATACATGTTCTTATATACTGTATGCATCTATGTAAATAAGGAAAAACTCTATTCTAGGATAATATCAATGAAATCCTCAGTTTCCTTTCATGCTGCTCAATCATCGATTCTCCTTGATTCCTGCTTAATCAAGGATTCTTTTCCATTCCAACATTCGACATTGGGTTTTACTTGCTAGTGCTACGATAGGATTTCGTTCTATTGCGAACACTTTTTGGTGAAACAGGATAGAAGGAACTTATCGCACAATGTCGACCAACACACTTGAAATCCCGTGAAATTCCAAGTAGTACCTACAAAACAAACACAAAACACAATACCAAAGCGTAAAATTGCACAAAATAAAGAAAAACGAAACAAAAGACTCAAAACCAAATGAAAAGACACAAAAACAAGGCTGAGATTAGTTGAAAGGAGCTTGGAACCGTGGATCTTGCCATCGGGGATCGAGCGAATTAAGAAAGGAACAATTTTGGAGTTCGAGAAAATTGGGGAGGCCTGTTCAGGGTTGGACGGCCGTCCAACTCAAGTTGGACGGCGTCCAACTCTCAAATCTGTTCAAAAGTTGGTTTTGGCCTCGTCTCGACCTCTCTTCACGCCAATCCTTGTACACTACTCCCTGCACGAAAAATCAAAAAGAAAACAAAAGAAAATACGACAATAACAAAAATAAAACCTAAGCTACATATTTTTTTTTTATACATGGGTTGCCTCCCACCAAGCACTTATTTAACGTCGTTAGCTTGACGAAGGCTACGATCAACCGAAACCCGTAGCACCAAGCGACGTGTTGGTACTCCTCGCAACATATCCACTCTTCGTTTTCGACAAATCTCGAAGAACTCGGTCATCATCAACTTTTGACTCCCCCACACTTAGTTCGAACTCCTCCTCAAATATCGTCAATTTAAACTCTGCAAGAAAAGATGTTACACAATTGGTGAGGTTAGAAAGAAAAGAGTTAACGACAACTTCCTCTTTCGATGCATGGTTCAAGTGTTCCTCTTCCACTTCATCAACCTCCTCCAAATTCCCAAGATATTGCTCGATTATATCCTCTTCCTCATCCACACAACTAAAGAACTCGTCATCTTCAATGGACTCCTCATCTTCAAAGAATTCTTCTCGAGCCGCTCCCTTGTCAAAAATCTCACAAATATTTTTCCTCAACACAAGGGTTAGCGAGCTTAACATAAGAGCATAAATGAAAAGAAGGAGTAGGAATAGAAAGTGAATTTCCAAAAGCAGAAAACGTTACCGAACCTCCTTGACCGGCCATGTTCAATGTGCCGGTGCCCACGTCAATCCGGGCTTGAGTAGTGGCCATAAATGGTCTTCCCAACAAGAGTAGATGGCCGGTAGCGCTCTTAGCTCCTTTGCCCTCGTGAAGCACTACAAAGTCGGTAACAACTCGCATTCCACCAACAAGGACAGTAACGTCTTCCACAACTCCCAAAGGACTGCTCACGGTGCCGTCTGCTAGCTCAATGCGCATATCGGTAGCTTGAAGGACTCTTGAGTTCATCTTTTCGAAAATAGAATACGGCATCAAATTCACCGCAGCTCCTAGATCCATCAATCCCGAGACGGTCTCTCCACTATCCAAAACGATGCTCAAGTCGAAACCTCCCGGATCTCCTCTTTTTGGAAACGAATTGATAGGCTCGAAATCCTTCTTCTCCTTCTTCACAACACTCTGAATAGGTGGAGCATATGGGTTGAGCGTCTTGTTTTTCACACGACTTGGAAAAGGAATGGGAGGAACATAAGGATTGAAAGTCTTGTGTAGAGGTGGGGACTCTTTCTCGGGCTCCTTCTCGGGCTCTTCCTCGGGTTCCTCGGGCTCCGTGCGTTTCTCGTCGGGGTTGGACGGACGTCCAACTTCGGGAGCTATTGGATTCGGAGTTTGGAGGGTTGGACGCCGTCCAACTTCATCTGGACGCCGTCCAGATCCTGACACTGTAAGATGTTGTTGCGCGTTGGGCGCTCGTCCAGAAGGGGTGGACGGCCATCCAGAGTTGGACGCAGTCCAAACTCATCTGGACGCCGTCCAGATCCTTGCACTGCCGGATTATTGCCGTCGCTCCACTGCTTGATCGGGCTCCTCCTATCACTTGAACTCCCTTGGGGCGACCTCGTGACACCATTGCGTTGTAACACCGTGATTGCATGAGCTTGGTGAGGCGGAACGGGAGGAACATATGGAGGATATTGCACCTCGTTGGCTTGTTGCGGTTGAATCCCTTGGCTCGGAATTCGCCCCGGTTGTTGCATTAGGTGCATGGAACTGGAAATTTGGCCAATGGCTGTCTCGAGCCTCTTAATGTTCGCATCAAGTGCATGGAGACGATCCTCATCGACGGGAGGCTTTTGTGGAGGTCCTTGGGGACGAGCATTTGGATGTGTAGGTGGTGTAGGAGTAGGTTGAGGAGGGTAGTATGGAGGTGGTGGATAATATGGATTTGGAGGATATTGAGGGTATTGAGGAGGAGGATAATATGGTGGAGGTTGAGAGTAGTAGGGATTTGGTGGAGGGTAGGTATTATTATATGGAGAGGGGCGTCGATATTGAAAATTCGGGTTCGTACCTTGCCCTTGAGGTGGTGGCATGTAACCTTGGGCAGCATAGACATCGGCTCCCCCTTCATAAGTGGATGCTCCCATGTTGCGGCAACCCTCCTTGATGTGTCCCAACTCTCCACAAATCTCGCATTTGTCCGGCTTCCTCTCTTCCTCCTTCGGGGCCGGTGCACTTTGCTTCATCTTCAAGCTCTCGAGATCTCTATACATGTCGGCTATTTGCTTCTTCAAATCGGGACTCATCGAAATTGCACTCGCCTCCACTTTCCTCGGTCTAGCTGATTTTTGTTGAGAACTTGCAGCAAGCGTCTCGAAAATATCCTTCAACTCGTCAGCTGTCTTGACCGCTATGTTGCCTCCGGCCGAACTATCCACCATGAACTGACAAGTTTGGTTGAGGGCGTCGTAGAAATATTGCCAAAGCAACTCCGATGTCATTTGATGATGAGGGCATTGTTGAAGTAGCTCTTGGAACCTCTCCCATGCTTCGTGAAACGGCTCATCGTTGTCTTGCGAGAAATTCATAATCTTCGACCTCACCTCTTGCGTCTTGCGGTTCGGGTAGTACTTGAGCATGAATTTCTCACACACCACATTCCATGTGGTGAGAGAGTTGGCCGGGAGCACCAAATACCATGACTTTGCTCAATCATTGAGGGTGTACGGGAAGCACTTCATCTTCAAATTGTCCTCCGTGAGTCCCGAGAGTGGGAAAGTTTGCACCACCGTGCAAAACTCTCGGATGAACGTCAAAGCATCCTCGTTGGGCAGCCCTAGGTAGGATGGGAGCAACGCCATGTGGTGAGGTTTAAGCTCATGATTCCTGACCGCTTCCGTCAGGACAATCGCCGAAGTGGTGGCTATGAATGTGGGGCGGGCAAAATCGCCCATGACTCTAGCTGCCATGGCTTCGGGCTCTGCAAATAACAAGACCAAAGAGAAGTCTTGGTAATCGATCTCCTCCTTCACCTTCGTGGCTAGAATCGCTTTCCTTTGATGGATGTTGTCGAAGTAGGGCGCTAAATTCCTTTGAAGACTTCGGCGACCATGCATACACAACACTCAACAAACGGGTTAAACGCACCGAGTGGGAGAAACAAGAAATCAAAATAACACAAATAAAAATAAAACAAATAAAATACTACACAATAAATCGCCTAAAGTTTTCCCCGGCAACGGCGCCAAAATTTGTTTCACCAAAAAGTGTTCGCAATAGAACGAAATCTATCCTAGCACTTAGTAAGTAAAAACTCAATATCGAATCTCAAGGAAAACTTTGCAGGGCAAATAATCGTGTAGCAAAAATCCTAATCTAGCCTAAAACTAAGAAAGCAAGTAAAGAAGATTTTGGGGTTTTTGTTTTAAATCCTAGACAAATAAAATAAATCAAAGCAATAAATAAAAGCAAGTAAATAACTAATCTAGAACTCAAGAAATAAATCTAAGTATTAAACTAGAAGAAAGCAATAAATCTACCTAGGCAAGAATCGAAAAGAAAGCAATAAAGGAAGCATAAAAGAAAGCATAAACTACCTTAGACATAATGAATGAAATCTGGAAATTTAATTAAAGGAAAATAAATCTAACTTGAAAGCTTTAAAAACTAGAGAATCGAAACTAGAAAAACGAATCTAAACTTTAAACTAGAAATCGAAAGAACGAAATTAAACTAAGGAAATTAAAAGAAGCAATTACGAAATCGAATCTAAAACTAAGTAAAGCAATTAAAGCAAGTAAACGAAAGCAATAAATAACTTACGAGGATTAAACGAAGAACGAAGAACGCTAAGTAAAAGAAAAGACTTGAATTGAATTGCACGAACTAAGAATCCGGATCCGAACAAAGTAAAACTAATCTAAAGTGTTTAAGTGCTGAAAACTAAAGCTAAAATATGCTAAAAGATTATACAAATTCGTGCACAAGGATGATATATATATACTAGGTAAAAACCTAGATAAATAAGGAAAACACAACTGTCGCCGGAGTTGGACGGCGTCCAGCACAAGTTGGACGGCGTCCAGAAGTTCATTCTGCATAAATTCGGCTTAAACGCTGGACGCGATGTTGGACGTCATGTTGGACGGCGTCCAGATTGGGTTTGGACGGCGTCCAGATCCTTGATCTGGTCACTTTGCGCATCTTTCTTGTTTCGGCCGTATCTTCCTCGTCCGAACTCCAAATTGACCTCCGTTTTCGCCTACGTGCTCCTATCGAACCCCTCTTCGATATAATGCTTCTTTCTTCTTGTTTTCTTCTCATTTTAGCCCTTTTCATCCTACAATACCAAAGACTCCAAAACAACCAAATCATAGCCTCAAACAACGAAAACACACAAAAACTAAGGGAAAACGGACACGAAAAGACAACGAAAAACCTAACATCTAGACACCAATCAGTCAATTTTGCAAAAATGTTATCTATGAGTAGTTAAATTGATTGTAACAAAGATTTAAAAACAAGCATTCTAAGTTTATGCAATTAAACTTATAACTTTCTTAAATGTTTATGTGAACTAGGCCAAGAGGAACTATTATGTTCCTAAGGACTATTTCATATATTCTGGTTTACTAGGAAATCTTACTAGTGCTATTTAAATAAGATAACACAACATAACAATAACACATACATCGTACATGATTATCTTGCATGCTTTCATCATTTCTTGAGAGATAAAGTTCCACATACTTTCATAATACTTGAAATTGAGCAATGGAAACTCGGTAAGTTTCATATTATCTGGTGTTTCGTAAACACAATCTTTCCTTAGCATGCTTAGTACATGGCAAATGTTTTGACAACAACATGCTTTATAATATATACATATTAAATGTACCTTAATTGGAGGCAGATGATGGCAAGCTGAGGGAGTTTGTTGCAAAACTAACATAATTAGAATTGATATTCTAGATTAGACACAACTAAGGTCTCAGAGTCTTATGCTCTGATACCACTTAGTCACACCCCGACTCCTATGAACCGAGACGTGGCAGGGGATTGGATTAAAGAAGCGGGGAAGAAAGGGGGTATTCTTAACTTATGAATATTTTAACAATTCCTATAGAGAGATTGAAATTAAATGGTGGGGTAAACCAGCGTCAAGTCTCCAGGAGGAGTCGAACATCTACTACGACAATTGGGAATACCAAGAGTGAGCAGAAATTCAAGCTTCCAAGTGGGACCATTGCACGGCACTCTCCACCCAACATAATTTAAAAGACGGGGTAATCGGCTTCCAGTAAACTAGAGGAGTCGACACACTGCAGAAAATGGGGTTACCATAATCGAGTGGAAATTCGAGCTTCCAAAAGGAACTGATACACGACACTCTCCGTCTAACAGTAAGTGAAACAATTAACATAATGCATGATACGAAACAATATATAACTTGAGGGTTGGAAGAACGTGCCCTCAATATATTATTACAAAACTAGTGGTTTCTTGATCAGAGTTTAAAGTAATATAACATAATGGGACCTAACACTGCAACAACCCCCGCCTCAGCCTTGCTGTCCATCATCTGCTTCCACACCTGAAAACATAAAAGAGTTTTGGGCTGAGTACTTGATGTACTCAGTGGTCTTACCCTTTTGGCAAGCATTTTGAAAACTAGCAGTTTATCCATAATTGGTATATCAAGAGACTTGTAGAAAATAACTCTTGAAAATACAAATATAATTTTTGGGGTGTGCGATGTTCATCTTGCACTCTACCGCAGGCTACATATCACCTTTGGTACTAGACCGGGTTCAGGGCCGTAACCCTAAATAATCCCAGTACTTGCATAAAACCCGAGTCGGAACTCAAGGAATTGCCATGGGTTAACATACGATGCACCGTATGTAACCGGGGGTGTACACAATTCCAAGTTAGTATATCTGATACAAACAAGGAATCTCGATCGATCCATGGAGTCATTTCATAGAACATTCACACAAAACATTTTTTTGAATAACTGCATTTTTAACATAAAAATAAAAGTAGCATTAAAAACAATACCCTTTGAAAATATTTTACCCACCTGTAATTTGGAGTAGCCTCGAGTCTAACTTATTTTCGAAATTAAAGGAAAACGGAGGAAGGTCGTTAGAGTTGGGACGATATGAACTAATATATTGATGAAAAATGAAGAATACCACTTGTCTTTTTATAGGAAACTTTAAGTTGCTGCTCATCACTATTAGTCATCAATCTAGGTTTCTCCACATAAGCCTATGTATATTATTCACCAAACCTATATGTAATATTAAGGTGCCACGTATAAAATTTAAACAAGAGTCATGCAACTCTTACTTTTAATTACTACATGCATGCACGTACATAATCAATTCTTGTAGTAATATAGCAATATCATGCATTCTTTTTTCTATATTATTATTATTATTATTATTATTATTATTATTATTATTATTATTATTATTATTATTATTATTATTATTATTATTATTATTATTATTATTATTATTATTATTATTATTATTATTATTATTATTATTATTATTATTTTCTTTTCTTTTCCCTCTTTTCGGATCCCATTTTTTTATGTTTAATTTAATAAACTAACTAATAAGATTTTACTTATATTATTCAAATTACTTAAATAGAAAATTCAGGATATTACAAAATGACACTTGGCAATGAAAATGACATGTGACAATTGATCATGTGTGGTTAAATAGTGGATCTTATTTGTAGTTAAATATTTATTTGGTAGTAATATTTAGGGAATTTTTGGTACCCAAATTAATTAGTTAAAATATTAATAATTTAATTACTTTGGATGATCATAAAATAAAAATAGTACTCACAACTCATTAAATTATAACAAGACCATATTGTAAATTTTATTCAAAACTCAATAAATCAAAGTTAACAAATTTCATAGGTTAACTACATAAAAAAGAAATTCTAAGGAACTACTCTCAAAGTTTTTAGACACGCGTATCAAATGTAAACCTCTAAGAAAAAATATTTAAATTAATTCACCCACACCTTCTATATTATGTGTCGTTAAATAACCACACATAATTATGTATGGTTAACTTATGTGCGATCGAAAATTCAATTTCCTAATATAAGAGATAGTGTTTCACCTAATTCATGTATATGAGTGTTGTGGTAGTATGCCTAATCAAATTAATATTGACCAATATTATACATGAAAAATTGTTTAGGTTAATTGATGTTATAAAACGCACGGCTAATAAATTTCGAAGTAACATATCAAATGTCAAATAATCATATACACAAACACACCATAAATTTAATTATAAGTAACTAACAAAATCATACTCATCCCTCCGTCCCAGATCAACTGTCCTGTTTTATTACGGTACATGATTTTAGGTGCAACGTTAAAAATAAAAAATAAGTGGTCGATGTTAGAATGTAAGTGTTAATTAATTTTTTTCATTAAAAAAATACTAGACATTTTATATGGAACAATCCGATTTGAAAATCAGAACAATTGAAACGGGATAGAGGAAATATTATATTTGTCAACAAGAATAGAAATGAAAGTCGAACGAAAGACCAACTCGATCCACTAGGCTCCGTCCCGCCAAAGACGTTACATTTCCTTTTGTCAATTTCTGGCACGTTTTTCCACGCTTCTTGATGAAGTGTTTTAAAATAGATTTTTGAAGAATTTTTTCTTTTGCGGGATAATACAACTATCATAGTATCCCGTAAAAGAAAAAATTCTTCAAAAATCTATTTTAAAACGCATCATCAAGAAGCGTGGAAAAACGTGTCAGAAAATTTACAAAAAGAAATGTAACATCTTTGGCGGGACGGAGGGAGTAGTAAATATAGGCTAGCTTTGGTTCATATATTTTCTTTGCGTTTAAATTGCAAAGGGGGGCAAAGATTTGGTTGTTAATTCGCAATTAATGTTTGCCAAACATTAGGGTTGTAGTACCACACAAACAAAAATGAATCGAACGGTTGTTTCGTGTATCAACCTAGTGATAGAGATAGCTAGTTCGGTTTTCGAAACGAGTTGGGCGTGCTTCAGGTGCCCTTAAAATTCGCCACTTTGTCTATATATATTACGGGGATCGAAACATCGAAAAGTTCCAAATCAACATAACATTCGATTTCATTTCCTTATTTAGTAGTAACATCATCTCTAGAGATTTGAGATTGCATTTACCATGAATCTCTCTCAAATCCATCTACCTAAAGTTACAACATCATCAACCAAGATTTATTCAACAAAATCAAGAAACTCGAATGCTTCTTCGGCTTCAATGCTCCTTCATCTCCATGAATATTCCAACAACACTTTAGTTGATGGCTCTGATGTTCATCTCAAGCTTCGCATCGCTTACCAGGTCTCTCTCTCTCTCTCTCTCTCTCTCTCTCTCTCTCTCTCTCTCTCTCATGGAGTGATGGATCTCATCTCATGCATGCATATGCAGGGAGTGCCAGGAGCACATGGGGAGGCTGCAGTCATGAAAGCATACCCTAATTGTGAGAGAGTTCAGTGCCACCGGTTTGAGGATACTCTAAGAGTAAGACATCACTCTCGTTCCGTCTCTCGTTTAAGATGACATGTTAATTTCTATTATTTTATATATGCTAATATATATTCAAGAAACGTATTATTATATTGAATGTGACATGAGTATTATATACTAGAGTTACGTTTTTGGATAAATTGCTAATCATGATTAGAAGATCTACTACGGCTATCGAAATAAGCATGATTGTAGTACGCAATAAAACGTGACAATTAACCTATGTATATATACTAATGGGAAGTGAGATGGGATTTATGTATATATGTAGGCGGTGGAGGTGGTTAGGGCGGAGGAGGCCGTGATCCCGATCGAGAACTCGATCGGAGGAAGCATCGACGGCAACTACGACTTGCTTCTTCGTCATTCCCTTCTGTTGAGATTTGATCGATTTATTCCATGAAGGTGGTGCTGGAAGATGTTGAAGATGAAGTTGATGAAGATTTGTTGCTTATGTTTTATTTTGAGCTCTTTAGGATTCGATCCTTTTATTTTCATTACCGTTAGTTTTCTTTAAACTATAGCCGTCGGATCTTGCGCCACGTGTATGGCGCAGATTCTTAGGGTTTGTCTGTTTTCTCTTAAGTCGTATTTTTCCTTTCCACGACTTTAGTTCTTAGGCTGATGATATATATATGTACGTGAATAGCTCGCAGCTTTTACATGAGAAAAATATATTTTGCTCTGCCTCTTTTCATTTCACGTTCGAACATGGTACCAAGAGCCAGGTTCTGATCGTTTGTTTTACCAAGTTTATTCCTTTTTCGTTCTATCATAATCCATGGGAAAAGACGATAACGACGATGCTCATTTCACTGATGATGAGGAAGAGAGGAAGCGTAGATCTAAGGAAGAAAATGAAGGCAACAAAGTTGATCTAGAGTCTGGTCTTAAAGTTCGTCAAATCGAAGAGATTTTGTTCATTCCAGCTACGGATCACTCCGGTATGCAGATAGTTTCAGCTCAACTCACGGGTTCTAACTTTCTTCACTGGAGCAAATCTGTGAGAAGAGCACTAGCTGCAAGAAGTAAGATGGAGTTCATAGATGGTACTTTCTCTGAACCAAGCTCAGAATCTGTGTATTATACACGATGGGTGAAAGTGGATTATATGGTCTCAACATGGATTACAAATTGCATATCTAAAGAATTTGTTGATGCTTTCACTAATATTGATGGCAGTTTCAAGTTGTGGTCTGCTCTAACTCACAGATTTGGAACAAAAAATGGTCCTAAAATATTGAAGTTGCATAGGGATATCTACTCATTTAGGCAAGGAAATCTCAGTGTATTCATGTACTTTAATCAGCTGAATGCACTTTGGGATGAAATGGATATGTTATTACCACCTCTTGATTGTGTTTGTAAAGCAAAGGATGCTAACACACAGAGACAGGAGCACATGCGGTTAGTTGCATTTCTAGCTGGTCTGAATGATATGTATGAGCACACTAAAACACAGATTCTTCTACAAAAACCGTGGCCTACACTGGATCAGGCTTATGCTATGGTGGTACAAGTGGAGGATCAGAAGCAACTCAATGATTCTCCATCTGATGGGAAAGGGATTATGGTGATGAACATCAACAAACAGGGTTATGGAACTCCAACTCATACCTCAGAGCAGAAACCACAGTATCAAAAGCAGTTCAATGAACCATACAAAAGAAGGATGAGTAAAGAGGAGAAGAGGAAGCAGAAATGCACCTATTGTCAAGAAATGGGACACACTAAGGATGAGTGTTTCAAATTGCATGGGGTACCTGAATGGTTTAAGAAACTGAAAGAAGGAAAGGGACAACAGAGAGTTAATTTGGTGGAGGGAGGAAAAGAGCATGAAGGAAATGGAGCAGTTGCAGCTCACAAGGATACCACATCTGATATTAGTAAGCTCATACACACAGAAATGATGAAATGCATGGGACAGTTTTTCCAACAACAGTCTGTGGGAAATTCTTCCACCAACAAAGCAGAAGCAAACTTTGTGCAGGATCCTACCACAAAACCTGCACCCTTTGATGCTCATTTTGCCTTCTCCATCTTGCCTAGCATGGATCAAACAGATTGGGTGGTGGATTCTGGAGCCAGCACTCACATCTGTGCCAATCCAGAACTGATGTATACTACATACTTGATGGAAACTCCCACCATCATTTATCTTCCAGATGGATCTTCCAGAACTGTAACTCATGCAGGAAAGGTTAGGCTTAATCCTGACATACTTTTGGATCATGTTCTTTTTGTTCCAGATTTCACACACAATCTGCTCTCTGTTTCTCAATTGTCAAAGTCTATGGATGTCAAGTGTGTATTTCATTCCACACATTGTCTGTTTCATAAGAACAACACTGATAAATTGGTGGGAGTAGGGAAACTGGTTGGGAGATTATACATCTTGAGCTCTACTACAGAGAAGCATTACTTGAGTTTCTATAATCCAAATGATTTGACAGTTGAGCAGTGGCATGTATATCTAGGCCATCCTTCCATCACAGCTATGCAACATATGAAGATAGCTGGTACATCTTTTCATAGAGCTGCATTAGAAGTGTTGGAACATTGTGAGGTTTGTATCAAGGCTAAGCTAACTAGGAATCCATTTCCTACTCTTCATAGAAGATCTGACTCTTTATTTGAGATTGTTCATGGAGATGTGTGGGGGCCGTATGGTGAAGAAAACTTGTGCAATGCAAAATATGTTCTAACTCTGGTTGAAGACCATAGCAGAAACATATGGACATATGTCATGCAATCTAAAGAGCAAGTATGCTCAATATTGGAGTCTTTCTTGGCTATGGTCAAGAATCATTTCAATGAAACAGTTAAGGTATTTAGATCAGATAATGGATCTGAATTCATAAACTCCAGAGTTTATAGGCTGCTTTCCTCACAAGGAATTATGCATCAGAAATCATGTGTGTACACTCCACAACAAAATGGTATTGTGGAGCGTAGACACAGAATGTTGCTCAACTCAGCCAGAGCAATGATGTTCCAGAGTGGATTGCCTATAAGATTTTGGCCTTTCTCTATTTTGACTGCCACATGGGTAATAAACAGGGTTCTCTGATGCTGATTGTGTAATAACCCGGATTTTTAAATAAAAGAAAATAGTTAAATAGATTAAATTTCCTTAGTAAATTAAAAATTTTCCCAAATAATATTTTTAGAATGATAATAGATTAAATAAAAGTCTTTAGAAAGATAAACAAATTATTTTGAGTTCTTATATAAAAGATTTAGAAATTTATTTAATTAAAATTCTCTAAACTTTAAATAATATAAAATAGAAAATAAATAGTTTTCCTTCATAAAATAAGTTATCCTAAGTTTAAATAATCAGAATTGATAAAAGATTTCATAAATAAAAGCTTTTCAAATTTTAGTAATTTAAAATACTTGATAAAAGAATTTTAGAAATATTACATTAATTAAAATTCTTTAACTAAAATATTATATCTTGCTCAACAAATATCCTAAAAATATAATGTTAATACTTTTAATCTAGTTTTGACATTAAAAGATTTATGAAAGAAGCTAGGCATTTTTCGGATAAACGGCTAAGAAAACCCGCGTCGCCTTTTGTCTTTTTCGATCCTTTTCGTTCCTTCAAAATTCTTTGAGCTATCAAACTCACTCCGAAAAATCTCTATCCTATACCCTTGAGTTCGATATTTTATTTGGATCCCGTAGACCCTTCGAAACCTAAAATCGGAACCCGTTACCGAAGGGGAATCTTTTCGTCGGGGAGCGAGACGTCGAACCGGAGACGGGATGACCCCTATAAATAGAGGCCATCACCGCCTCATTTGTGCATATCCCTTATCCATTCTTAATCCTTCATCTTGAAGAAACCACCAACCCCAGTTCCACCAACTCTCCTCTCTCCCTTTCCCTACCGACTCCTCTCTCTCTCCCCATCCCCTCTCCACCGATCAGCCCCCTCTCCCCTTCGCACATCCCCCTTCACCCTACATCTCTCCCCTCTCCTCAAGCTACTGCTGCTACAGCAGCACCTGCATCTTCTTCTCTTACCCATCATCAAACACCACCATCTCCCTTCCTTCTCAAAGAAGAAGCCACGGCAGCCCCTCCCCATCTCTCCCCCTCGCTGACCCCCAATATCACCCGCTCTCTCTCCCTAAAAAATGCAGCAGCCCCATCTCCATCCTCCATCACCACCACCCGACGCCACCTCTCGCCGGCAGCCTCTCCTCTGCCATCCCCCACCACCGATCATCATCATCTCCATCAATCAGCCCCTCCTTTCCACCTTCATCGATCATCACCTTCATCACCATCCTCGCCTTTCCTCTCCAAGAAGCCGCAAGGAGCAGCAGCTCCATTTCTCTCGC
This sequence comes from Thymus mandschuricus, assembly GCA_029379335.1. Taxonomy (NCBI): domain Eukaryota; kingdom Viridiplantae; phylum Streptophyta; class Magnoliopsida; order Lamiales; family Lamiaceae; genus Thymus; species Thymus mandschuricus. The sequence goes on along the minus strand of CM057075.1, from coordinate 38,135,660 downwards.
TCATCTCCGACGCCGCCGCCGTTCATCCTCTCCGATCAGCAGCAGCCGCTGCCTTCATCTTCTTCAGCTCCTCTGCTGCCATCTCTCTTCCTTCAAGCCGAGAGCAGCCTCCGATCATCACCGATCGTCTTTCGTGCATATCTTTCTCTCCGATCATCGATAAGGTATGCCGTTCGTTCCTATGCACTCGTAGGAAGATTTCGATCCTAGGGATATTGGTTGATCGTCGCTACGAACTCCCGAAGTGAGACATGCATCGACATCTTCATTTGCATCTTCTCTTCTTCTCCGTTGCCGTGCAATCGCCCTTTCTTTGGTGGTTGCCGGTATTCCCTTTTGCATCCATATAACCGAATTAAAGTTGTTCGTAACCTAATAATTAACCTCTTAATCGGAACGAACTTGTGAAAATGAATTGTTGTTGGTATACTTTTCTTTTTCCCGGATAATGTTTCCCTGCATGTCGAGACTCTGCCCAAATATTATAAAAATATTAATATAGGTTCTAAATAATATTATCTAGCATCCTATAAAATTTGGTAACGATCGGAGTCACCGTTAATTTTCTAAAAATGAAACTAGGTTCATTTTGAATTGAAGGACCCTAACCCTTTTGCATGTTAAATGTTTTTACACCAAAATATTCTAAATATTTAGTTGAACAACTTTTGTGTTGATGTCTAAGCCATCCAAATGACGAATACATAAAGAAAGTAATTTTTGAAGGTTAAATGAATATTTTTATTATTCTTGGAAATTCTAAAGTTAAGAGATATTGATATTAAGAAACTCTAAACAGAAATCTGAACGCACCTTAACATCAGGAAAATATTTGTAGGAATATTCTCTGAAGAAGCTAACTTAAGATTCGGACCCGAGAATCGAGAAAACGAGTAACTGGTAAAGGTGGGGATTCTTTATTTCTTTAATATTATCTCTGAGCTTGTTTAGCTCATTTTCTTCAAGTGCAGGCTTGTTCAGGAAACTTTGTGTGTCTCGGATTTTCATGTTTAAGGCTCTTATATTTACGATCGGGCTTCTTGATTGGTCTAACACATCAATTCGAGAAGTTGTGTACACATGAGACAAGAGGAGTGGGTTGATCACCACAAATCTTGATCTCCAGCAGATGGGTTTGCTTACAACTTATGTAGGCCGCCCTGCAAATAGCAGATGGGTTGCGTACGTTCTTCGTATGTAGCCCTGCACCTAGCAGATGGGTCGCACACGGTGTTCGTGTGTTGCCCTGCAAATAGCAGATGGGCCCGCATTTATATGCCGCCCTGCAAATGAAATGAGAGTAACATGAATTTCTGAAAATGGGCCGGCCGTGTCAAGGAATCGGTTTACGGAAATTGAATTCCATTTCTTTCTATTCTCCCTACTTATTCCTGATAACCTGCTATTCTTATTTGCGGCATAATCACACTGAGTGCTTGTTGTACTCAGCCCTGCAGAACTTTCTTTGTTTTGCAGATTGGGAGCCGGAGGCGTAGTGACGGAGAAGAGAGAGAGAAGAAGGAGGAATCAAGAGACGATGGAAAATAAAACTTAAATCCGTTAGACCTTCTCGTTTCTTAAATTTCGATTTGGTTATAAACAATTTCTTAAGTTTCATCTTTTAATTATAGTTTACCTTTCGTCTCTAAAACTATCGAAATACTATCGTCTTAAATAAATGAAATGAAAGTTATAGTTTTAGTTAACTTAGAAAGTTTAAAGTTCGTTAAAGTTATTCGTTATTCTTTTAGTTTAAAACTTAAACTTAGAATTTAGAAACTTGACGTTTTGAAAATATGAATTCATATAACGAAAACTTAAACGAATTTATAAAACTATAACCATTGATAAACATTTATTTATTTCGCTTCCGCTATTTAAACGTAACTTTGATGTAATTATATATTTTGGAACCAACTGTAGTGCGGTCTGGTCCGCCACGGTTGTTATGCTTTCATATATGTATTCTGGATCCAACTGTAGTGCGGTCTGGTCCGCCACGGTTGTTATGATTTCTTATATACTTTGGATCCTACTGTAGAGCGGTCTGGTCCGCCTCGGTAGTTACATTTATGTTAAATAAATTGGATCCGATGATGGCGCGGTCTGGTCCGACCTCATCATTATGGTTTATGTACTTGGTTAGCTGATGAATAGTCTTTTGGTATTTACTACGACTTGATCCTGGTATAGGGGAGATGCTGCCCAAATTTCCGGGCTAAACTAAAACGAATTTTAATTAAAACTAATTAAAATCAAATGAATTATGATTTCTCCCTTTTTATTTTACCCTTCGTTGCATCCCGATTTAATTGTTTATATTTAAATTAATTATTTTTAGAGTTAGGAAAATCGGGGTGTGACAGATTGGGGAACCTGTAATGATTCAAGAAGGTCCCTTACTGGCTACTGTGTTTTTATGGGACCTTGTCTTGTTTCCTGGAAGTGCAAAAAACAGGGCACGGTTTCTTCTTCTTCCACAGAGGCAGAATATCGAGCCCTTGCTACTACCACTCGTGAGCTATTTTGGATCCACAATTTACTTAAGGAATTTCATGTTCATTCACCTCTACCTATTCCTCTCCATTGTGACAACAAATCTGCAGTACAGATCACACAGAATCCGGTTTTCCATGAACGGACTAAACACATCGAGATAGATTGTCATGTGGTGAGGGAGAAATATCAAGCAGGTTTTCTGCTCCCTACTGCTGTTAGTTCAGTGAATCAGCTTGCTGATTTCTTCACCAAATCTTTGCCTGGTCCTCGCTTTCACACTCTTCTCTCCAAGATGGGGCTGATTGATCTCCATCAGCTCCATCTTGAGGGGGGGTGTTGAGATTTGATCGATTTATTCCATGAAGGTGGTGCTGGAAGATGTTGAAGATGAAGTTGATGAAGATTTGCTGCTTATGTTTTATTTTGAGCTCTTTAGGATTCGATCCTTTTATTTTCATTACCGTTAGTTTTCTTTAAACTGTAGCCGTAGGATCTTGCGCCACGTGTATGGCGCAGATTCTTAGGGTTTGTCTGTTTTCTCTTAAGTCGTATTTTTCCTTTCCACGACTTTAGTTCTTAGGCTGATGATATATATATGTACGTGAACAGCTCGCAGCTTTTACATGAGAAAAATATATTTTGCTCTGCCTCTTTTCATTTCACGTTCGAACACCTTCACGTCGTCGGAGAAATCCATCTCTTCGTCGACCATTGCCTTCTCGCTTTGCCGGGTGTTTCTAAACAACAACTCACCTGCGTCTTAAGCCACCCTCAGGTCTCTCTCTCTCTCTCTCTCTCTCTCTCTCTCTCCTCATAGATTTCTATTTCTTTTATTTTTGTTTGTTTAATTTCCTAACTAATACTCCCTCTATACCAACGAATTTGGGCCGTTTATGTTCAGTCGGACTATATAGTCATTTTGGCATTAGTCTTACATTTTATTTTCTTATTAAATAGTAATTATTATCACAATTTGATTGTTTTATTATTATTATTATTATTATTATTATTATTATTATTATTATTATTATTATTATTATTATTATTATTATTAGAGGAAATGTAGTGTTTTACCTATTTTGATAAGTGAATTTACACTTTTGTGCAAATTATAAGAAAACATCCAATATACCCATATTTTGCAAATCTGGACCAAAATACCCCTAGTTATATCTCAATTCAAATTTTCATCTTCTTCAATTTTGAACGCCTGTTTTCTTCTTCCCCTTCTTTCTTCTTTCTTTTCTTCTTACTCTTCTTTCTTTCTCACGGCAGTTTTCTTCCTTTTCTCTTCTTCTTTTTCTTCTTCTTCTCGCGGCTGCTCGCCTGGTTCTTCTCGGTGGAGGTAGGTTTCCGACAGCCTCTGGATCTTCTTCTCGCGGCTGCTGCCTGGTTCTTCTCGGTGGAGGTAGGGTTCCGACAGTCTTTTCCGCCGGAGTTAGGGTTCCGACAGCCACTGTCTTCCTTCCTCTTCTTCTCGCGGCTGCTCGACTGGTTCAGCAGCCGCATTCGACTGGTTCTCCGTCGGTAGCTAGGGTTCCGAAAAGCTTGGGAAAGTCGGAGAAGATTGTCGGAGCTAGCCTGTCGGATATATGTGTTTCCGATCGGCAGCGACGTACTTTTGGGCAAGATGTTTGTTGATTTTTAAATTTCTCGTTTCTTTTGTGTCTAGGCGGGTTGATTTTTCTGCAAATTTTGTTTTGAAATTTTAAGGATGAAACTGACAATTGTCAGAGGAATCTGCATATTCTTACTTAAATTCGTAAAGGTAGTATTAAATGCCAAGTAATAAGTGTTTGTAGTTGGTTGTGAAAAAATTTAATACTTTCTTACCATCTAAGAATCTTACTTAAATTCATACTAAAATTCTTACCAACTATAGACATTCTAAATAAGTTTACAACCATAATCTTACCATCTAAGAATGTTATTCACGTTTTTACAAACTAGTTTCAAAACTCACTATTTTTCTTACTTTTCTTATTAACAATATTCATGCTAAACAAACTTGTAATCATATTATAACCATATTCATATCTATTAAGCTTGTTACCATATTCTTACCAATTTAGTTTCTTACTGGCTATTTTTTTTCATTTGACTGTTACTAACCCAAAAGGTTGTAACCATATTCTTACCAACTAAATCTTGTACTAAAATTTTTAATCATATTCTAACCATATTCTAACCATATTCATAATAATTAACTTTCTAAACACATTCTTACCAAATAAGTTTCTTATTGTCTATTTGTTTTTTCATTTGACTTTTACTAACCCATATTCTTACTGCAATATTCGTGCAGGAAAATGCCCCCTCATGTGATTTTTGTTCATGGTGGTTCTTGGTTCAACAATATTTACAAAGGCGGTACCAAAGAGTACATACCCATGCCAGTTAGTGGATTAAGTTATATAGATTTGCTGTCGAAGATTGAAGATCGTTTGATGAAGGACCAATCAATGTATCAATTCAACATAGTTGCATTAGTTAAAGATGACGAAGGTGGATTTATGAGATTTAAAGTGACTGACGACTATGAGTGGTCTATCTTGTTGGATACGAGCGAAATTCCAATTCTATATGTCGATTCTTCTCCAAAATGCATTCCGTCCATGCCTATTCCCTCAAATGATCTGCTTGCTTTAGACGTTCGTGGTTATGACCCATTGGTTTCACCATCTGATCCCAAACGTGTATCCAGTCAGCCCAAGAATGTTGGTTCACCGGAACTACCTTTGTTAGATCATGGTGCAATCCCTATTCGATCATATCACATTGATACTGACCAACTCAAGTCCGGGACATTTTTCAGTAATAAAGACAGCATGATTTCTGCAATACATTCTTACCATCTTAAAAACCATGTTGAGTTTCGTACCAATGTTTCAGATTTACGTAGATATCATGCTCATTGTAAGTACAAATTAAGTTGTGTTTTCTCATTGCGAAGTAAGTCATTTGGGCGTATATGGAAAATATATGAGCATGTGGGTCACACTTGTATGAACTCTGCTGGTGTCGAGCCTAAAGTATCTTCAAGAGCTATAGCTGATTACGTTGCGCCTTCCATGACAGAGGATGGTTTCGTTGTGAGGCCACGTGATATTCAGGGTCAGTTTTTAAGAGAGTGTGGTGTTCGATTGAAATATTCAACAGCTTTAAAAGGCAAGAACCGAGCTTTGAAAAAAATATATGGAGATCATAAGAAGTCATTTAAAGTAAGAAATCCTCAGTTCTAACATTTCTTATATAATAGTATTTACCAATTACTCCTTTTCATATGGTTTTTTGTCCTTTTTGTAGGGTGTTGCCAAACATCTTTACATGCTTGAGCATATGAATCCCGGATCTGTGGTTGATTTACAGACGCTTGAAGATTCGTCATTCCAGTATTGTTACTTTGCGTTAGCTGCCTCAATAAGGGCTTTTCGTGCATGCCGTCCAGTAATTGTTATTGATGCAACACATCTAAAGGGAACATACAGGGGTGTTTTATTTGTTGCTTCTACTAAGGATGCAAATGAACAGATTGTGCCGTTGGCATTTGGTGTTGGCGACAAGGAGAATGACGAGTCATGGATATGGTTTCTCGATCATGTACGGAAGAGTTTTGGAACCCCGAAGGACTTGTTGATAGTGTCTGATCAACACGTTAGTATACACAACGCCGTTGAATTTGTGTTCCCAGGTAAGATCATACATTAGCTTGTAAGATTATAAGTATGGTCATTAGGATGAAATTGCTTCTTACATTCTGTCACATGAAATAGTTCATTTCTTACTATTAAAGGTAAGAATATATATATATTCTTACCAAATTTAATATCAATGTTTTTACATACCTGCAGGTGTCCCACATGGTTTGTGCACATACCATATTCAGGGTAATCTAAAACCTTATGGTGTAGATGCCATTGAGATATTCCAAGCTGCTGCCAATGCATACAAGGAAGAAGATTTCAAAGAGATTATGGATAATTTGAATGAGTCTTGTCCAGGTGCTTACGCAAAGCTTATGGGCATAGGTCCAAATAAGTGGGCAAAGTGCAAGTGTCCAGTTCGTCGGTATGCATTTGGCACATCAAACGCTGTTGAATCGTTGAATGGGCGTCTGAAATGGGCTAGGAAACTCCCCATCACTGCCTTATTGGAATTTACAAGTAATCTCACATTAGAATGGTTTTGTCAGCGTAGGAACAAAGCTGGTGAGAGGGAAAACGAGTTGTCTGAAAAAGCCGAGGAAAGATTGCGATTTTCAATTGCCAAAGGGAATTCGATGAGAGTTCAACCTTTATCTGATTTAATATTTAACATTATCTCTGCTTGTGATAGGAATATCGTGGATTTAGGCAAGAGAGAGTGCTCGTGCAAAAAATTTCAACTGGACCTTTTTCCATGCTCGCATGCTACCGCTGCAATTAGGTAACATTTATAACATTTTTAACCTAGTTGGTAAGAATTCTGTTAAGAAATATAGTTAGAATGTGCACTTATACTGTAAGCTTTTACAAATCTCCTAATACATTCTAACGACACAGGTATAAAAATGAAAATCCTGTTGGTTATGTGAACGCCTATTATTCGACAAAGACGTTGCGTGAGATATATGCAGGAATAATCATTCCTCTACCCGATGTTAAGGATTGGCAGATTCCTGAGCCAATTGAGTCTAGGGCTATAGGTACCCCTGAAAATCCAAAGCAAGCCGGAAGGCCGAGGGAAAAAAGGATGTTACCTGGAGGGCAACCCTTACCACAAGGGGCAACTGTAAAGCGACGTCGCAATCCCAAGAAATGCGGTATATGTGGTATTGTTGGGCACACTCGTCGAAAATGTCAAGATCCTCGTAGGTTTGAGTAATGTATGTAAGAATTATTTTTAATCTTACCTAGAACATGGTTATTTTTCTTTTGGATGTGCATGGAGAATATGTTATTAAGATTTTATCACATATTTTGGTACGCACATCAATTTTGTGTAACCACTACATTTTATTATGGTTACTTTTTTTGTGTAATATTAATATATGTAATCTGATTATTTTCAGATTAAACAAGTTAATTTTGTCTCCATTCGAAGAATCAGGCATTATCAATAATGTTGTAAGATTGTCAAGAATGTAGTAAGATTGTATCATGACTCTTACCATATCAAATAGGCGGAAACTTATGCATGATAACAGTTACAACAGTATGTAAGATTGTATCTTGAATCTTACCATCTTGATGTACTAAAGAAGGTAAGATTGTTCCATGAATCTTACTAAAACCTACAGGCATAAAGTCATGCTTGATTTCAGGAACAACAACAAGTAAGATTGTATCGTGAATCTTACCATCTCCAATAGGCAGAAACGCATGCATGATAACAGGTACGACAGGATGTTAGATTGTATATTGAATCTTACCATCTTGATGTACAAAGTAAGTAAAGATTGTATCATGAATCTTACCATATATAACATGCATAAAGTCATGAATGATAACAGATACAACAGGATGTAAGATTGTATCTTGAATCTTAATATCTTATGTACAACATAATGTAAGATTGTATAAACAATCTTACTATCTATGACAGGCATAAAGTCAGGCATTATAGTAGGAACAACAAAAAGTAAGATTGTATCTTGAATCTTACCATCTTGATGTACAAAAGAAGGTAAGATCGTATCGTTAATCTTACCATCTCCACTAGGCAGAGACGCATGCATGATAACAGGTACAATAGGATGTCAGATTGTATCTTGAATCTTACCATCGTGATGTACAAATAAAGGTAAGATTGTATTTTGAATCTTACCATCTATAACAGGAATAAAGTCATGCATGATAGCAGGAACAACAGTCCCTAAGATTGTATCGTGAATCTTACCATCTCCAATAGGAAGAGACGCATGCATGATAACAGGTACCACAGGATGTAAGATTGTATCTTGAATCTTACCATCTTGATGTTCAAAAGAAGGTAAGATTGTATCATGAATCTTACCATCTCTAACAGGCATAAAGTCATGAATGATAACAGATACAACAGGATGTAAGATTGTATCTTGAATCTTACCATCTTGATGTACAACATAATGTAAGATTGTATTAATAATCTTACCATCTATGACAGGCATAAAGTCATGCATTATAGTAGGAACAACAAAAAGTAAGATTGTATCTTGAATCTTACCATCTTGATGTACAAAAGAAGGTAAGATCGTATCGTGAATCTTACCATCTCCACTAGGCAGAGACGCATGCATGATAACAGGTACCACAGGATGTCAGATTGTATCTTGAATCTTACCATCGTGATGTACAACTAAAGGTAAGATTGTATCTAGAATCTTACCATCCATAACAAGCATAAAGTCATGCATGATAGCAGGAACAACAGTCCCTAAGATTGTATCGTGAATATTACCATCTCCAATAGGAAGAGACGCATGCATGATAACAGGTACAACAGGATGTAAGATTGTATCTTTAATCTTACCATCTTGATGTTCCAAAGAAGGTAAGATTGTATCGTGAATCTTACCATCTCTAACAGGCATAAAGTCATGAATGATAACAGATACAACAGGATGTAAGATTGTATCTTGAATCTTACCATCTTAATGTACTACAGAATGTGAGATTGTATAATAGCAGCAACAACAAAAAGTAAGATTGTATCTTGAATCTTACCATCTTGATGTTCAAAAGAAGGTAAGATTGTATCATGAATCTTACCATCTCTAACAGGCATAAAGTCATGAATGATAACAGATACAACAGGATGTAAGATTGTATCTTGAATCTTACCATCTTGATGTACAACATAATGTAAGATTGTATTAATAATCTTACCATCTATGACAGGCATAAAGTCATGCATTATAGTAGGAACAACACAATAATAACAGGTACAACAGGATGTACAACAGAAGGTAAGATTGGATCTTGATCATCAATAATTATAATAAGTTATCACTGTACCCAAAAACAACGACGGTAACATTTGTAAGAATATACAAATTCTTACGACATTTACCAAGTCGCATACAAAAAAATATCATGTTTTCCCTACGACTAGGGCAGATCTACACACTTGATGGTTTGAATTAGTTTGTCTTCAATTTACAAAAAATACTTAAAACCACCTTTTCATGATGCTTTAGGAAGATCATCCAATATCATTGGAATTGTTGTGGCATCCGTGCTGTTGGAGTAAATTGTTTTTGCAACGTGGAAACGGTAGGCTTTAATCTCCTCCTTGGTACGAAGTGCATGAGTTGCGTCAGTCCTACCTATGAATCTCTCCACATACTTCAGGCAGCACAGAGCACTGTCCTCCTTGAATTTTGCACGGTATGCATTCCTACCTGAAGAGGGGCCGAAGATGATTTCCCACTGTGCATATTGTGGAGTACTCATGTTGTGCTTTTCGAAGTACCCTATTTTCTTCATCATCTGTGGCACCAATCGAGCCATTGGTAAGAATGTGTTTAGCCTCATTTTCTTATCTTCCTCTTGAAATGTGAATGCTCTTGGATCATGAATGGTAAGAATCTGCTCTTCCATGTCGATCACCACTGTCGCCCAATCATGAATTCCATCATCATCATTTTTATGAGTAGATCCAAAGCTGCACACAACAACGACCTAGACCCAAGAAGTTATGTAAGATTGTATCTTGAATCTTACCATCTTATGTACAAGATAAGGTAAGATTGTATAAATAATCTTACCATCTATGACAGGCATAAAGTCAGACATTATAGTAGGAACAACAAAAAGTAAGATTGTATCTATATTTTTTATTATATGTCATAGTGTTCGTACCTTTTCGTATTCAATCCACTCCTTAACATTCTCACCCCATGCTGGGTAAGACCCATTAGTAAATACGAGGAGCCTCTCCATTTCCTCATCCGGGATATTTTCTTCGACACTTGGGTCGAACAAATCATAGTTGTACTCCCCCGATTCAGGTTTTTGATGGAGTGTTTCAAACACACTCTCAACCTCACACTGCACAAAACATCAAAATCAGATTTATGAAGTAAATACGATAAGAATGTATACCTTACACCAGTTTTTAACATAATTTAATCCTTCTTACCATGAAAAAACAACATGTCACGCCAATACTTTGGTCAATGGTGCGCAACCCTGCAAGTGTTGGGTTTGAACAGACTACTCCAAGGTAAGAAGTTACGTGGTCCTCCAAAAGTACGCTGCGTTCTTTTAGAATTTGCTCGAAAAACCCCCTGTCAACATCATCGTGCAAGCCCACGTTTCTCCTGTGTATGTTTTCATCTTTTTGCATTATGAAACAGGTCAAGGGCACCAATCCAAGCAATACTATATATGCAAGCATGATAATAAACTCATTTGTAATGTTAATGCTAAACTTACAACTCATTTGCATCTTGTAAGAAAGTTCTGAATTTGTCGGGAGCTGGACGCCGGTCTTCCCTTAGGAATGGACTACGACACACTCGGGAAGGATACATGATCCTTGTCGGTCGAACGCTCTTTGTGTGCCCTCGCAAGACAAGTTGCTGTTCCACAGCTTCTACGATCTCAAGTTTATCGTACTCCCGATCTATCTGCGTGTCCGTCAAGAAACTTTCCTGTTCCAGAAGGACATGCCATTGTTTTAATACTCACTCATTCCATGTTGGTAAGAATGTAATGAGAAATATTTCGAAGGAAGGTAAGAATTAAAATTAATTCTTACCATTCCTGTTGCAATTCTACGGTGCGAATGGTAAGAAGTAGTTCTCCGTACCATTTAGCGCACCACATTAATAATAATGGGAAATTGTGATATTGGTACGAAGGATTACATTCATACTATTCGTACGTTCGAATTATAATGCAACGGAAATTACATATTTTTATGAAAAAAAAGATACAAAACGAAAAATTGTCCAAAGTAACATCCCCCTTTGGAATAGGAAAAAAAAAAAACAAAAAAAAAACAAAACACACAAATGTAAACCATTGTTTGTCCTTAAACCACCATGATTTTTTTTTTCAAATTTTTACCTGCTCATTCACCTCCGGCAGAGGTAATGGCATCCCTTCGACCTGCTGCACTGCTGTTGGGGCTGTTGCTGCTATTGGAGCTGTTGGGGCTGAGGCTGCTATTGGAGCTGTTGGGGCTGATGCTGCTGGGGCTGTTGCTGATGGGGCTGCTGCTGCTGGGGCTGGTGCTGGGGCTGCTGCTTGGGCTGCTGCAGGGGCTGTTGCGATGGCTGATTGTGGCGCCTTCTCTGATGTTTTCTCTTGAGTTAGACCCAAAGAGAACATAGAAGGCTCTCCGCGTTCAAAAAGTTTTGTAGGTTGAACGGGAGTATTGGCCACAATTTCATCCAGCCCGTGTGGAACCCCTTGAGCCGCAACAGGTGTGTCCTCGATGACTTCGTCCTCCCCGTATCCAGCACCTCCTCCGTAGTAATTGTGTGGCTCGGGTGCATCCAGCAGGATTTTACCAACCTCCTTGGCAACTTTCTTGGCAAGCCCCTTCAGCAGATTTTTTTCAAATTCACCAAACATGAGCTTCATCTGCTCGAGGCTCTTACCAACCGCATTAGCAGCTGCCGTCTCCGCAGCTGCCGAGATCTGAGCATGGCTCACAGTTGCCACAGTTGCCATTTCAGTTTTTGGTGCTTCCCCATCCTCATCTTCTTCCCCTGCATCTGCATCATCTCCCCCCCTCGTCCTTTTCTTCAGGGCATCACTGGGATCATACTTGAAGGCAAATGGCTTGGTTTCTGGATCATCAGACAAGGATATCCAGAATCCTTCAAGCTTCTCTTCATCGGTTGGCTTCAGCCTACGAACAAGCCCCTGCAAACACCACATTCTTACCAATCATAAGTATTTTGACAAATTTTTACAAACACATTCTTACCACAAATACTACATACACATTATTACAAACAAATTCTTACCACAGTTTTTTACAAACACATTCTTACCACAGTTTTTTACAAACACATTATTACCACAAATACATTCTTACCATAAATCATTAAAAATGGACCAATTTTTAGAAACACATTATTACCAACACATTCTCATGTTTTGATTTCAGATAATAGTTTCTTACCACAAATACTACAATCTTACCAAATCATCAATAAATTGTTGTAAATCATAGAACACATTCCTACCAAAGTTGATAAATCACATGACTACCAAACTGTAAGTAACACATTCCTATCAAATCATCAATAAATTGTCACATTTTTTAAAACACATCCCTACCAAAGTTGATAAAACACATTTTTTTCATGCACATTGCTATTGTAAGAATTCAATGTCTACCCAAACAATCGGATTATAAAGTCTTACTAACAAAACATACCTCTTTGATTTCGTCGTCCTTCGGATAACGTCTTTCCTTGACGAAGGAGTATTGAACGAAACGCGGGATCTGCGTATCCTTGCCCCTGAGGCCAACAATCTTACCAAAGGTTGGAAAGGCCTCAAAAATCCAAGCCTGTTAACCCCCCCAAAAAATAAGAGCAGAAGTTAGATAAACCATATTTTATTAATTAATGTAAACAAAAAAATAACAATACTCACGCAAAAAGCCACCGTATTCCCCTTGATCCCGTAGTTCATTTTTCCTTTCCCCTTCTTCGGGATACCCCTTATAGCCTCTAGCAGCACCTGGTATGATAGACTCCCCCATGGGAAGTTTTCCCACTCCTCCTCAATCTCAAGCAACACCCACATCCAAAGCGGTATTTTTTTTTTCGTCGTATCGACCCCAAGGGCGAACCCCAAGCAAAGTAGCAGCTTCGACAGCTTCACCCAGTCTTCGGGCGTTGCCTCCACCTCTTTCCCCTGAACCGTGAACGTTCTTTCTAAAAAAGCATTACGGACATCACAAAGGCGTGTCCCTGGGTTTGCCCCAAACAGTCGTTCGTAAGTAGAGTTAGGGGGCAGTGTTTGCTCTGCGTATGGATCGAAGGTAGAAGGCCCGAATTTGAGTCCACTGACCAAAGCGTATTCGACTCTTGAGAACCTCAAAACTTTCCTCCCAACTTTGAAAAACAAAGACGTTGGATCAAAGTTAGGCTCTGGAACAACCTGGTCAGAAATCAAGTAAGTAAGAATCTTTTTCTAGTAAAGTAGTATTACCAATAGCATGGATTAAAGTATGTATGATTAATGTAAGAATATGAAATTATTATACCTGGTGACAAACCACATAGTGCATCATTTTCCCGCACCGAATTGTTGACGCATCCAGCCTAGTGAATTGTCCCATACATGAATTCCTAATTAAGTTTGTCATTCTCACACTCAGTTTCTTTGTCAGCAATGTATTAACCTCCCCAGCCAACAATTCGTACCCCGCTGGAATAACCTTTTTAAACATAGGCAGAAGCTCCAACCTCTCATACCTCCATTCGACCTACAACGTTTTACAAAAATATTCAGCACACAATAGCAGATTCTCCTTAGAAAAACATAAACATTCTTACTAACAATATATTTACATCATAATATCACCAGTTCTTACCAAGAAAAACCTACATTCTTACAAACAAAAACAGATTCCCCCTATAGCAACTTTAACATTCATACCAACAACTTATTTACATCATAATATCACAAGTTCTTACAAAGGAAAACCTACATTCTTGCAAACAATAACAGATTCTTCTTATAAAAACTACCTACATTCTTACAAACAACATATGTAGATCATAATATTACCAGTTCTTACCAACAAAAACCTACATTCTTACCATAAAAAAAGATTCTCCTTAGAAAAACTTCTATATTCTTACTAACAAAATTTGTAGATCATAATATCATCAGTTCTTACCAACAAAAACCTAAATTATTACCAAAAAAATATTCACCCTATAGCAACTTTAACATTCATACCAACAACATATTTACATCATAATATAACAAGTTCTTACCAAGAAAAACCTACATTCGTACAAACAAAAACATATCCTTCTAATAAAAAATTATACATTCTTACTAACAACATAAGTAGATCATAATATGACCAGTTCTTACCAATAAAAACCTACATTCTTACCAAAAAAAAGATTCTACCTATAAACAACATATTTACAGCACAATCTCACCAGTTCTTTTCTTAGAAAAACCTACATTCTTACAAACAAATACAGATTCTTACCACCACGAAGAACATCACCAATAAGAACAATTTTTTTATCAAACCAACCGAACATAAGCTTCCAGTTTTTTACAAGCAAATTTGTGCAATCGAAGACTTGTTAATCAAAAAAAAATTCCATATTCTGACAATATTTTTTGATAATGCACATATTCTTAAAGACAAAAACAGATTCTTCTTATAAAAACATATGTACATCATAATATCACCAGTTCTTACCAACAAAACCTACATTCTTACCAAAAAAGGGGGGTGTTGTACAGTCGAATACTCAAATCCAGGAAGAAATCAAAACCCCCAACCAGATCTATCGAATTTTTAACATGCATTACAAAAGGGGGGTGTTGTACAGTCGATATTCAAACCCAGGAAGAAATCAAACCCCCCAAGCAAGAACAAATGTTTGAAAACAGTAAACCCTAGGTTTTGCATACCCAAATTCTATTTGGGAAATCAGAAACCTAGTTTCTTACCTCTTCATCAATGAACGGGTAGCCGCTTTTCTTCCGGGCCTTCGTCGTCTCCTCCACGCTGACAACTTCAATTTCCTCCGGCGGCTTCGTCGTCTCCTCAGCATCCCGCTTCCGTTTGCTGCTTCGACTTCGTGTTGCCATGGAATCTTACGAGAGGAGAACGGTCTGTAGAAACGAGATGGATGGTGCTGTCGGAGAAGTTGACGGCGAGAGAGAGGTGGAGAACGGTTTGCCGGAAAAAAAACGGGAGGAGAGAAGAAGAGAAGTGGGGAGTTGACGGTGGGTTTCTGATGAGATTGGGTAGTTGGGGGTGGTAATGGGGAGTGGAAGGGTTTCTCACGTTCTCCGAGGTGGTGAGAATTGAAATCAGATTTTTCCCATTTGAATTTCCCCCTCCTTCCAAAACTGAATACAAGGGTATTTTTGTCCCATTTGGCAAAAAGTGGGTAGAATGGTGTTTTTATTATACTAGGGTATATAATAGTATTTCTCTTAAGCATAATAGGTAGAAAGATTTTTGCCCCTTATTATTATTATTATTACTATTATTACTACGACGACGACGACAAATTTAACTGCTATAAATTGTGTCAAATATGGATCTCAAACAACGAAGGAAAAGGGGTAAGAATGGAGGACTATTTGCTTTCCCGGCCATCGTGTGCATTAATTATATTATTTCGAATTAATATAACTAATCTATATATATGGAAGATTTTAGATAATTAATTGGATATGAGATTTAAGAATCATGGAGATTTAATTTTGGTAGTGGACTAGTAGTATAATTCTGAAGTCACCAATATAGACCTTCGTTTTATTATTGTTGTTAGGGATGGAAATTCGGGTTCGGGATTTAGGGTAGGTACTAAAATTCCCGAACCCGATCGGAATTTCGGATACCCGAACCCTGAAAAATTCGGGTCCGGATTCGGGATCGGGAGTAGAATTTTGAAAATTTTGGGTTTCGGGAATTCCCGAACCCGAAATAATATTTCCCGAATAATAATAATAATAATAATAATAATAATAATAATAATAATAATAATAATAATAATAATAATAATAATAATAATAATAATAATAATTGTGAGCCATAAGGCAATTTTATTTGTGTTACTGCACATTGCATTGGAAAAGATTTGAGATTGCACAAGAAGATCATCAGTTTTTCTAAAATTGTGAACCATAAGGCGCCTGACATTGGTGCATCGGTAATTTGTTGTTGTCGTCTTTGTAAAAAAATGAGTTTTAAAATCGTTGCTTCGACTCGGGCACTTACTCAGTGTGAAATGTCGTTAAAGATGTTGGGAGTGGACACAAGACCTGTTGAGAATACTGCTTATGCTGCGCAGGTACAAAAATAAAAATTACTAGTACTAATATTTTATTATTTACTCTTTTAATAAAAAAAATGATTATTAACTAGTTAAATCTATGCTAATTAATTCTAAAATATGATTATTAATTGTAGATTGTAGCCTCCAGTGGTGCAAGAGAGAATGGGGCTATTGCTAGTGCTCGTGCCGCAGAACTTTATGGCCTACAAATACTTGCTCACAAATTTCAGGTAATCAGTGTGTGTGCGTGGTCGAACGATACGTTGAGGATGTGAAGTAATTAATGCGAGTGTATGTACACACGTAAAATGGAACCGACTAAAAGATAGTATTTTTGTTTGTGAGCAGGACCGATCTAATAGTGTGACACGCTTTTTGAAACTCGCAAGAAAACCTATTTTCCCGACCGTAGATATACATGCAAAGGTAAGTACAAATATTCTGATTTCCCTCTAGTTTTAATTATTTTCTTATCAATCTTCATAAATAGTATTCAATAATATTGTCACGCGGCAAAAAACATTATGCATCGAATTAATACAAATATTTTTTAGTATATAATTTAATTTTACTATTGTTTCCTTTTTATTAGACTAGCATTGCCTTGATTTTAAAGGAAGGGCCTCAAGAACTTCACAGGGCCTTATCTTTGTTTGCTCACTGGGAAATTCGTATCTCCAAGGTATAATTTCTTCGATCTTTTCCAAAAACAAAGGATTGATCGAGCTTACTTATAGTTCCTTCGATCTTATATATTACGATTAATTCCGATTTTATGTTCAAAACTATTATAGATTGAGAGTAGACCATTGGAAAAACATTCAATCAAGGCTGTCAATGGATTCAAATATGGGAGCAGAATGTGAGTTCATTAATTAATTATTTTTACATCATTTCAAAATTATATTTCATCATATGCTATAATTTTAGTTTTACATTATTTTTTTTTTAATTATGAAATACAGGTATTTTAAGTATGTATATTTCATCGACTTTGAAGCTTCTGTACAAGATCTCAGAGCTCAGTATGTTATAGACCATCTACAGGTAAATATACGATCTTTAATCGAACAACAATGTAGAAAAGAAATAACAGTGAGACGGACAATTAATCCGATCTCCATAACGCGGGAAACTCTCTCGTGAATAAGTTTGACATCCAATACAGAAATCTAACTTTCGATCTTGTATTTTCAGGAAATGGCGAGTGAGGTTCGAGTCCTTGGCAGCTACCCTATAGACGTCGCCGCGTGCTAAGCACTCCCTCCTTAATTTTAATTTTTCTTTATTTATGTAATTTTAATAATATTTCAAAAAATGTAATAGCTAGCTAGCCATGTACGGTAGCATGCATGAAATGTGAGGTGATCTAGGGTTTTAATTTACTTAATTTCTCTTCTTTATAAATATATACTAATAGTAGTATTACACAATTAAATTAACCAATATATACCATGATAATTAACATATGAGAAAAACTAAAAATTTGAACAAGTTTATTCATCATCATACAAAGACAAAATACATGCATGCATCATCACACACACAAAAGAAAAACAATGAAATAAACATAGGAGTTGAGGTTTTTTCATCAAATTAATTAAACACAAACCCTAGCTCTTTTGAAATCAAATGAATGAAATCATAGCCATGGAGAATTGAATATGGGAGTGGCGATAGATTTGACTTGGAAGTATTTGTGAAGAGCATCCATTCCCATGTCCTTGCCAAATCCACTCCTCTTGTATCCTCCGACAGGTAGATCGTTGTCGAAGGCGAAATAGCAATTTATCCAGATTGTACCGGCTTTGAGCGATCTCGAGACCGTGTTCGCAGTGTTTAGGTTGTTCGTCATGATCCCTGCAGCTAGCCCGTACTTCGTGTTGTTCGCCCTCTTTATCACCTCTTCCATCGTCCTGCATTTTACATAATTCTTAGTAACCATGTATCCGTAAACATATAATAATATCCTTCATTTGTCCTATAGACAACGCAATGTTTTCTTAATCGGATTGTCTCATAGGTATATATTAATGTCATGTATGTTAATTACGTTTCTATTTATGAAAAAAGTGAACTCTTAGTAAACCCTAACTAGTATATGTTCACGTTTCAGACTGTTATCTATGGAACGAAAGCAAGACAATTTTTTCGACAAGGTCACGTGAACTTACTCGAATTTCATGACGGACATAACTGGTCCGAAAATTTCGTCCTTGGCTATGGTCATATCGTCCTACAAAAACAAAGAACATTTTTGTAAATCAAATTCAAGATATCAAAAATATAATTAATATAACATTGGGATATAAATGAATTATAAAAGTTTATACCGTGACATCGATGAAAATAGTGGGCTCAATATAGTATCCCTTTCGATCAAGAGGCTTTCCACCGGTTAACAATGTAGCCCCTTCCTTCTTTCCAATCTCAATGTATGAAAGAACCTTTTCATATTGTTTCTTGTCAACCTATTTTCAAAAACATCAATTATTTCTATAAGTTGATTATAATGTCCGATTTAAGAAATCGATATATGATTAGCACTTCGATTATGTTGAGTATATACATTTTATTATTTTAATAGATGTGCATACTCATCAGAATCAAAGACAGTCTAATTTAATATGTACCTGTGGGCCCTGGTTAGAATTTGGATCAAAAGGGTCACCAACAACCCATGTTTTGAGCTCTTCCAACAATCTAGCTATAAATTTATCGTATATCCCTTCTTGAACGAAAATCCGAGTTCCGGCCACGCATATTTGTCCCTGAAATAATTTTTCGGTATCACGGATTGATTAATGTGAAAATTAAAATGAAGTGAAAATGTACGTGGAAAAAAATGAATATCTTGCCTGGTTGAAGAGACAAGCAGTGAGGGCAAGAGGTGCGATTTTATTAACATCCGCATCGTCGAACACAATAAAAGGAGACTTGCCTCCCAGTTCTAGGCAAACTTGCTTTAGGTTGCTCTTTGCCGCCGCCTCCATTATCCGGTGTCCAGTTACTGTGGATCCTGTGAAGCTCACCTGCACGAATAAATCATTGTAACGAAGGTCGTTTAGGTAAACTCTATTTTCCAGTACTCGATAGAATAAAGGAGCATTGTTGTATAGCTAATGGGAAGCTTATTTTACCATGTCGATATCCATGTGTGAGCTGATCGCAGCACCGACTGTAGATCCATAGCCCGTCACGACATTGATCACCCCATCCGGCACACCGGCCTAATTTCACACAACAACGTCGATAGCTCTTATAGTCACAAAATACTTATTAACGAGACACTACACACATATTAAATGAAACTTATATATAAATGATTAATTTGTCTTTGAAACATGACCTGAACTTTACTACGTTTTTACATTTGTGGCACGTGAGCAAAAGTCGGTACATGACAATCTAGTATAATCAAACGTCATGCCATAAGTGATAATTAATCCTATATTAAGTTACTCAACTACACATATCATCAAAGATTAAACACAAACACATATACATCAAAACTTATAAGAATAAACACACACAAGCGTACCAGTTTGGCCAAATGTGCATAGAAGAGGGCGGAAAGGGGAGTCTGCTCGGCCGGCTTCACGACCATCGTGCATCCGGCAGCGAGCGCGGGCCCGACTTTCATGGCGAACATTTGCGTCGGAAAATTCCACGGGATTATGTGTCCGACAACACCGATGGGCTCAAGAAGCGTGTAGCCGTGCAGCTCCTTCGACATTTTTAGGGTTTCGCCGTGAACCTTGTCGGCTGCGCCGGCGTAGTACCGGA
The DNA here is from genome assembly GCA_029379335.1 of Thymus mandschuricus. Classification (NCBI taxonomy): domain Eukaryota; kingdom Viridiplantae; phylum Streptophyta; class Magnoliopsida; order Lamiales; family Lamiaceae; genus Thymus; species Thymus mandschuricus. Next base: position 38,115,403 of record CM057075.1, on the reverse strand, counting down.
AAAGCTCGATTCCGTTGTTAATGTACAATATCTTTCCCAAACTGTACAAGTTTGCTGCATCCATGGCATCTATGGCTGCTAGTTCTTCTAGATTCTCCTCGATTAGGTCTGCAAATTTTAGGATTATATTCCTCCTTACCTGAAACACGAATCAATAGTGCTAAAACTCGATGTATCGATTATCGATATATAAAACTCTTCGGTAGAACATAGTTCGTACCGTTTGATACATTTTGTACCGAATACCGATATATAAAACTCTTATTTTCCCGATAAAAAAAGTAAACTGTTAAGAAATTGGATAAATATATAATCAATGGGAAAAAAAAAAAAGTATTCATCGAAATAACCTTTTTGAATATTGAAGGTGAAATAACAAAAAAGTAATAATTCTACTTACAAATTTTATTTTGTCTTCATTTTAATTGAATATATCTATTAATTGCATGCATTTAATTTTTTTGATAATGTTATAGCGACTATGATGAATTGAGTAAGAAGAATAGCATACGAGGGCAAAAATGTTCTCCTATCAACTCTGGACATTATTATAGATATAATGTATTAACGTTAATTTAATATTCGACGGTGCTTACAGATCCGGGAAGTCGAGGCCACGGGCCGTCGTCGAAGGCTGCACGGGCAGCCTTGACAGCCAAATCTACATCCTCTTTATCCCCTTCCGCAACCTTTGCAATCACTTCTTCGGTTCTTGGATCAATTGTTTCAAAAGTTTTCCCTACAATCAAATTCATCAAAATCAAATCCATGCGTTAGACTTAATTATAATGCATCAATTAATTTAGACGGTAGATTTACGCTGTAATCGATGGTCAAGACCATTTTGTCTTTTTAACAAGATAAACCATAGTATTTTTTGTATGATGCGTGATCTTCACTATATATCGTTGTTATTATTCCTAAAAGCTAAAATATATAGGGATATAATTTAGATATTTGTAAAACTCCACACTTTTAATAGTACTCGTTCCTCGTTACTTAAAGTGTTTCGTTATTGTATACTGCACATATATTTAACAAACGTTTTAAATAACTTTGAACGAAGAGATATATTCGTAGACATAGATATATAATACTGAAAAATGCTAATATTGTCGACTCACATTTTATTATTTATTATATTACTATATGATATGCTAGTAAAATAAGAGCAACGTTACGTAACGACACAAACGTCCACGTATTTTTCCAATAAAAAAACTGCAATAAATAATATACTAATATCATACCATTGACTTTATCTTTTATTTAAGGCTATGAATATCAGCGACCAACCCCAACCTTTAAGGAAAAAAAATAAATCAAAATAATTAAGATATTGCATGCAAAGGTTGGTTTCCATGCAACCACCAACCTTTTGAGGTTGTGTGGTTGCCGCAATTTTATATTATATATATATAATAAAACTTTATTTTATTTATATAATATAATAAATAAATAATTTTTTATTTAATATATATTTGAAAAAATAATACATATAGTATTATATTTTGTGAAAAAAAATCTCTATAAATAGAGATCACATTTTATAAAATTTTCTACACCTTCAATCAAACCTATTTTATTTTTCTCTCCCTTCTCTATATAAGTTTTGATGGATCCCAAATAGAAATTATTTCTCTGATTACCAAAATTACTCCAATTCTCAAGATTATTATACTAATCTTGATAATATCCAAAGCTCTCAAGAACTACAAACTCCCATTCAATCTCCTAACTATGTAGATTACCAACCCACAGAACAACTCTCTCAAAATTCCTCTAAAAGGCAACCACAAACAAGTGTTTCTAGTCCAAAAGTTGGACTTCTCAAGAAGACATAGTGCTTATGTCTTCAAGGTGTATTGTCAGTGAGAATCCAATAGTTGGAAAAGATCAAAAGGAGGCCACCATGTGGAATAGCATTTGGGAACTATACAAAAAGAGTAGAAATTATATTTCTTGTATTTTTAATTATTATTCGAATATAATTAAATTATTATTAAAATTATATTAAAATTTTATATATAATGTTGGGGTTGGGTAATTTTAAATGGTCATAGATAAACATATAAAAACAAAAGTGGTTGAGGTTGAATGAATAGTAAATTAATATAAGAGAGAGAAATTAATATAATAATGTGAAGGTTGGATGGTTAAGGTTGTTGATATTGGTAGTCTAATGTATTTGGTTGATAATTATTGCAAATGGAGGGCGGCTGGAATATTAAGCTGCCTCCCTTATTTTTTATATTTAAATAAATATTTTAATTTTTCAAATGCTAATAATCCCTACCCTACCTTAATTAAGCTCTTAATTACAATCACATAAAGATTTTATAGTAGTTAATTCGAATTATTGCTTTTCCTCTGAAATTAATTATTCTGTCTGTCCCACCTCAGTGATCCTACTTTTCTAGTCGACCCGTCTCATACCAATTGTTGTGTTTTCTAAAATGAAAATCCTTCCTTTCATTTTTAATGTTCCGCATAAAATCTCATGTCGAAAAAAAACAAAACGATAGAAGTGGTATGTAAAGAGCATGGATTTTTATGGAGAATTTAATGGCATTCTTGTCACTATCTTTTATTAAAAGATTTTTTTTATAGGTCACTGTCTATCAATATTTTATTAAATATTGTTAATTGTTCGAAAGATTCCATCGGATGCGAAAGAATTATGTTCTCTTTCAAACACTGTTAAAGTCACTTTCATTTTTACCTTTATGATAGAAGAAAATATTTGAGAGGAAAAATATGCATATGGAAATCCTAGCTAGTGATTTTATTTAATTAAATTATTGATTCTGAACATTGATTTTTAGAGGAAGTTGACGTGCACAATTTGACATAATCTTTTGTTTATTCAACTAAGCTATAACAACCCATTAAACAAAAATATTGTAAATTTCTAGAGAGAGAGAGAGATTATAACTAATAATACAATTAAATAACTAATTCAAAAGGTTCAAGTAAATGTTTCGTTTAGAGAGATTGACAGTCAACACGCACAAATATTCCTAAATCATAATCAATTGTTACTTATTATAATACTATTTTGCTTTGTATTTTGACCCGTACTGAGTGCAACTTTTGTCGTTTAGTTAATATTTTACCTTTTTCGACCCAAAAAAAAAAAGAAAATCCATCTACGTATTATTTAGTAAATAGTAGTATTATTTAAACCTATTTTTATAAGTCATTAATTTTCTTTGGTGTGCTTTAATTTATCTCATTTTAGTGCAAGAGGTTTTAAATAGATTATTAATTAATGTACTATTTGCACAAATTAATACTCCCACAATTTTATTCTCACTTAATCTGTTTTATTATTTTATATCACTCATATAACAAACAAACGAGTCACGTCAGAATAAACGGAGGGAGTAGTATAGTTGATGTATACATTTCAAATTTATTAAGGGTATGTAGTTGAATAATGCCAAACCGAATAATATTGTTGGCTTTCACTAATAATTCAATTCGAGCATGTCCACTTCAACTGACAATTTCAACCTTGCCTATTTGTAATTCTTTTTTTTTTTTTTTTTTTTATCAAATATAAATAATCAAACTTCTATATATCAAAATCCAATATTTCTTTAGATATTTTCTATAAATCTATATAAAAGCTAGATCCTAATCATCTACTTTTCTTTTTTCATCCGTCCACAAATATATGCTCGTTATAACCTCAAGTTTGACTCGATCGACTACGTACTAACCAATTCGTCTTCGTAATCTTATGAATCCGAAAAATCAAGATCATGAATTCGAGCTAGCTAGTGGTACATGAAAATAGCTAATAGTTATAATTCCTCATAATTACAATTGCGTGGTTAGTTAACAAACATTTAGTAGAAATTAAACCGAATATATGTTAATAAATCAAGATTTTTTTTTTAATGTTATTAATTTTTTTTTTTGAACGAAGAATATTTCTAAAGATCATTGAGTTTTGACAGAAATTCAAAAACCCTTTCCTTGATTCCTAAAAATAAAATAAAATTTCACGGTAGAGAGAGAGAGAGAGAGAGAGGGAGAGAGAGATGGTACCTGATACAGAATCAACGAATTCTCCATTGATGAACAGTTTTGTGAACTTCACTTCAGGAGTCTTGAAACTGGGTTTCTCCACATGCCCATTACTTTCTCCAGTCATCTCTCTCTGACTCTCTCTCTCTCTCTCTCTAAATGTGTGTGTGTTCTTGGTGATTACTCTATATATAACGAAGAGGTATATATATGGCGGTTTTGTTGCTACTATAAAAGCCTTAATTTCTGTGGTTTGACAAAATAATAATAATAATACTGAATAAATATTATAATAATTTAGTATAGGATTTTCCGCCTCTTGTTAATTGCGCAATGACCATGGATTCATATTTAGTATTTACACGCTTTCTCCTTTTTTTCTTTTTTTTTATTCTACTTCCTTAATTTAATTAATACTCCGTTCGTCTCACTTTTATCACCTTGTTTCATTTTTTAACGGAATTAATTAAGTTTTCGCCCCACCTTAATTGTCTTATTTTATTTCGACATAGAATTTTAAGTATATTGTTAAAAGTGAAAATGTAAAGGAAAACGAGACAATTTACGTGATTAAGAAAGTAGGAAAACTATTATGAAGATGATTTATCTTTCTATTATTGACTTTTTGATTTTTCCTTTTCTAACCCTATGATAATTTATGTGTATATTGCATTAATGTTAGTTTGACTTAGAAAACTGCAGGCAAACGTAGAGTTTTTACACTACTATCGTAGGCAATGGACAACTAATTTAATTTTGAAGGGTCGGGTTTTTTAACGCATATTTAATGTGTTCACAGCTTAATTAATATCGATAAATTTTATAAAAATAAGCTTTTCCATATAGTACTAGTAATTAAGCTCTTTTAAAAAATTTAAAACGTTGAAATTATATATATTTTTTTATACTATCAGTATTATTTTAGTCGTGGATAAATTTAATGTGTCTACAACGGTTGACAATGAAGCACTCCACTATAGAGAGTTGACCAAAATAATATGTTTATATATAGAATGTAAAACTACTCTTATCTACTTGACGTAGGACTATTTATTAGCTTGAATATATTGTACATCAATTATTTTTATACAATTTTTTTTTAACTTAAAAAAAGATACCAATGTAGTGGTGTTCTAAACCGGAACCGGCAGTTAAAACCGGAACCGAACCGGCGGTTTTTTAACGGGAATCGGAACCGGCGGTTCGGAATCGGAAAAGGAACCGGTGGAACCGTCGGTTCGGTTAAGGTTCCTAAGGCTTGGAACCGTAACCGGCGGTTCGGTTCCGGTTCCGGTTCCAAACAGGCGGTTCCAAATTTTGGAACCGCCGAATTTATATAAATTCTATTTTTTAAAATTATTTTCTTAAATATGATTTCTAAACAAATATAACATTATTTGTTAAACTTTATAAATAATAACTAAATATATATAAAATTTGGATTTTTTTCAATTATACAGGTGTTACTCTCAAACATCCATTTGTTATTTTTTCATTGTGAGATATGCTTATTGCTTTTATAAGAGTATTACACTTCTCAAGTATCTTATTTTTTCGATGTGGGATATCTAACACATTCCAAACTATGATAAGAGTAGCACATCTCACTATCCCACATTGAAAACCTATCAAACTTGAGAAGAGTAACACCCTTGTAAAAGCACATACATTTGTCCCACATTGAAAAAATAGCAAATAAGGGTTTGGGAGGAACATGCACATATATAATTGAAAGAAGGTTCAAAGCCTTATGAAATAAAAAAGTTTTTTTTTTTTTTAAATGTCCGGTTTTTTCCGGTTAGAACCGGAATCGGAACCGGCGGTTCTGGAATCGTAACCGGAACCGTTTGTTGACGGTTCGATTTCGGTTCCTCCCCCGACGGAACCGTAACCGACGGTTCGGTTCCGGTTAGAACCGGAACCGTGGGCACCTCTAGCTGCCGGCCACACCTTCTACTCCAAGCATGCAAGTTCAGGCGTCGGAGAAGAAGTATAATGAGATAACTGATGTAGTGGTGGCGTTGATCGAATGAGACAAGTTCGAACCTCAGTGCACCACCAGCTTGAACGGGCCTACCTAAGTACACCAAGCTTGAATTGGCTCAAACGAGCCTCCCAGGGTCGAACTATCATAAGTACACCAAGCTTGAATGCAGGCCCGTCTCAATATATATTGAGGCCCTGTGTTATTATAAAATTTGGTCATTTAAATTTTATCAAAATATTACTTAAATATTAATGCTCCCTCCATCCTTCATATATTGACATAGTTTTAGGGACACAGGTTTTTTTGCATTTTAATGGTGTAGTAATAAATTAATGTGTTAAAGTGTTAAAGTGGAATAATTATGAGCCCATTTGAATTTTTTAATAATATTAAAATGTTAAAGTAATAAAAAGTAGATGGATAAAATGTTAAAGTGTTAAAGTGATTGTGGGGTCTACGTCCTAAAACGGAAAGTGTCAGTAAATGGAGGACGTCCCAATATAGTAATTATGTCAGTAACTGGAGGACGGGGGGAGTATTTAATAAAATATTAAAATAAATGTGCAAAGAGATTTTTTAAGATAATTCAAAATTACTTGCAAATAAACCGTTAAAAAAAAAATTTAGCATTGTAAAATTTCTAGAATTTGCTAGCCTGCTCATAGATGGGCCTACTTGAATGAGCTCGAACGATCCTAACTACACAAGTCTTGAATGGGCTCGATCAAGCATTGTAAAATTTCTAGCGAGTCTAAGTTTTCAAGCATTGTCAGTAAGCGAAGGAAAGAGGGCTCAAACGAGCCTATTCTAACTTGAATGAGCCTGATCAAGCTCGATTGAGCACACTGATTGCCGGTCAAGCCATATCTGTGATCGTACCATTAGAGATGTAGTCAATATGCTCGATCGAGCCCAGTAATTTCCGCTCGATAGTGGTGATGGGGACATTCGGATCCTGGTCACCAGCCTATGCGGCTTGATTGAGCAAACACAACAGCTTGTTTGGTGGTGAGGGCAACTCCAATTCGGCGGTGTACGATGGAGAGGGTCGGTGGCTGTTGTTTTTTTTTTTTTTTTTTTTTTTGGGTAAGGGTATTACATTTCGGTAGGTTAAATTTGGCTTACATGTTTTTAATTTTGTGTCCATTATTTAGCTATTATTTATCTTTTATTAAGATTAGTGACTTTTTTTTGCCCAACTTTTTATATGAGCATGGTTAAAAAGTTTTTTTGTTATAAAATTATATACCAAGATTATATCTAAAAAAACATTTAACAAAAATAATATTTTCTACTTGAAAATAAAAGATGACAATGAATACGAATCCATTTTTTAAAAACCGAACCGAAGATCGAACCGGCGAGACCTTCGATTGATGGTTTTTAGGTTCAACCGGCCAAAACCGAAAATAACGGAAAAATCACGAACCGAAATTATGAATGATTCATGGTTCAACCGGTTTAACCGGCGGTTCGGTTCGATTTTTAAAACACTGATACGAATGGATGTAAAAAAAATATTGAATAAGTGCAAAAGTGGATATCTAGAAATAATTTAGAATGAAACTTTCGATTAAAAAAAATAATCAATCCTAACTAAACTAATATTTTATAATTACAAGATATGATTTTTTTTTTAATTTTTTTTTTTACAAATCTAGAAAGTAGTAGAAGCAAAATTGCAAATGCGAATATTTAAAAGAACATGCATGCTAGATTTTTTTTTGGGACAAATCTAGAAGGACTAGAAGTAAAATTGCAAGTGTAAATCCATAAAAAACGTAGTTTAGAAGAAATATTTACCATCTATATATATATAATCTCAACCAAATGTAAACATCAAAATCTTAGTTGATGAATTAATCACATGACTCAAATATTTACTACCTCTATATATGTGTGTTCATGTATTATATCTTAGTATTGAATTAAAAAATAAGAATAATGTTAAACACGTGGATAAGCGAACCTGCTAAATGAATATGATAAATCTAAGTATAGCAAGTTGAATGACCATTAAAGTTTAGCCAATAGTAACCTTTCGTTTTATAAACAATATGAAACTCATCCGTTGTCAACAACCTAATTCCACATATTATTAGACACCCGTTGTAGTAGCTTGTTGGTCCAATGCATCTTTTTAGGGTCAGTTGTACTTGACAACCTATATAACCTTCTAGATGAAGGATAAGGTCCTTCGTATTGTACGGTCTACCACCTGGTACAATGCCAAAAGAATTTCTCAATCAATGTATCATGTTTCAGAGAATGTATGCCACCCAAGTAAAAGACAAGTTGAGGTGCACAATGAGCTTCTGCCATTCATGGTTCCAGAACTCGAGTAGGTTGTCAAGTAATATCGAATCAATTCACCACCTATAGGGAGAAGTACTTTTACTTATATAATTGATGTAACTTTTATATTTATAATCTTTACTTATATAATTGATGTAAATTTTATATTTATAATCTTAAAAGACATACCTGCATTTCCCCTACAAATGCGTTGTAGTCATATGAATGTGCTTGTTGTTGGGGGAACTCCCATGGAACGTGAATCGTAAAGTGATGAAGGTCTGTGTTGTAGGAATAGGGATTGTTGAAACTTATTTTCATCGGAAGGGCAACTTTCACATGATAAATTGTATGGAAATCGTAGAGTTTTTCGCCGTAAATATCCTCGTGTGAAGTAATGTTTTAAAAACCGAACCGGAGATCGAACCGGCGAGGCCTTCGGTTCATGGTTTTTCGGTTGAACCACGGTTCAACCGGCCGAAATCGAAAATAACCGGAAAAACCACGAACCAAAATTATGAACGGTTCATGGTTCAACCGGTTTAACAGGTGGTTCAGTTCGGTTTTTAAAACACTGTGAAGTGATATCTACAATAAATAATTGCATCACATTATCTACAATAAATAATTGCATAACACTTAATTCCATTTTAGAAAAAGTTAAAAAGTAGTAAAAAAAACATGAGTTTTGTTGGTGTGAAGTTACATCATTGTTATGTGAGAGACATTGTTGTACCTGTAATTTTGGTCATAGTCCTTATTATGAGTTATGTTGTTTTTCCCCTCTAAGAGTAAATTATCAGGGATTTTGTATGCTCACTCTCTATCAATTTCTAGCTAGTATTTAAAATTTGAAGTCATTTGTTTTGGGAAAAAACTGTATGCTCAAAGAACATTTCTTTGTTAACTGTTACCTTCTTGCTGATCTTACATCTGTTAGTTCTAAATTCCATTAACCAAAACAACCGGAGGGTTGGGAAGGTTGGACTCAACCAAAATACTCTTAGAGTACGATGGGTTGCTTGGTGTTTTTTTATCATCGTATCCAGAGCATGATGCAGAGCTCTGGGTTTGGAATAATGGTTTGTGGACTAGGAAATTCGAATTTCGTTTGGCGGGATTATCCGGATTTTTGGGATTCAACCAATGTATAAATATCGGATTAGAGTGTGAATGTGATTGATTAATAAGGGAGAAATGAAGATATGCTCCTCCCCATTCCGTGAGCATCTTTGTGGTATCGATCGTCGTTTTTTTTTATATTGTAGTAGTATTATTTTTGCTTTATTTTTTTAATTGTTGTATATTCTACTATATATGTTAAACATGAATATTGAAGTTATAAAACTTAGAAAATATAAAAAATCGAGACTCAATTAGTGTTTTTATTGATTTTTTTGGAGTTAGATGACGAAAAACACAAATTTAGTCTCGATTTTTAATATTTTGTAAACTTAATATTTTCATTATTGTTTAGGTATTAGAATATAAAACAATCAAAAAATTGAATAAAATAATATTAAAGTGAACAATCGATGATCGTTGCCTACAAAAATGCTCACGAGAGAGGAACGACATATCATTTCTCATTAACAAGGTTTGAATAATATTTTTACATAATATCTTTTATTCTTAGAACTGAAAAATAATATCTCTTGAAAATTGTGATAACATATGTTTTTTCAACCTACAAATATTGAGAAGAAATTTCTAAATGAGGCAAAAAAGAAAATACCCATTTTAACTTTAAAAAAACAATTTTAGGTATGGAATATAGTTTACAATAAAAATACCCACATTTTGGTATGGTGGACAACAATACCCTTACTTTTAGCACATGGTCACTCCCTCCTCCCTTTTCTTTTCCCTACACGTGTTTCTCTCATTCCCTCCTTCTTCTTCTTTTTTTTTTCTTTTTTTTTCCTGCTTTATCTATATATTTATTTATTAATTATTTATTAATTTATTAATTTATTATTTTTTTCGTTTTTTTCCAGAAATTTTTTTAGTTTTTTTTTTTTTTTAGTTTTTTCTTTTTTTCAATTTTCTACCGTTTTTTGTATATTTCGATAAGTACAAGTACACAGTAAATTTAGGTTCTTTTAGTAATGTGTACTAGTAAGTGGTAAACGAATAATATCAAATTTTACTGTGTACTGATAAGTCGTGAGGGACTAATATCAAATTTTAACATCAATTTCAAATTTCATTGTTCTCGTTAAAACAATCGAAAGTATAATAACCCAGTATAAGATGCAGAGCTTTACACAAAACCCAAACCCTCAAAACCCAAAACCAAAAAACCCAAAACCAAAAACGCAACCTGGAGAGAAAACTCAAGCTACGAGGTTGAGACAAAATCATAGAAAACAAACAGAAAAATTCAGTAAAATCAAAATTGTAACTGTAGTACACAATACATTTATATCATCTAGTACTGTTTACCGGTAAGTGGTAAGCAAAAAATATCAAATTGTACTATAGTACACAGTACATTTATATCTAATAGTACTGTTTACCGGTAAGTGGCAATGTTGTCTGCTCGTGCTGAACACTTAGAGGGTACGCTTCCATCAATGAGAGAGCTATTGCAATGGCATGATAACTTGCAGTTGTCTGAGAGGATTGCAGGAATAAACATATTACTTCTGAAATATGCAATCTTAAGCTTACAAAAACAATATGATAGTAAGAATATTAGCTGAATTAGCACTGAACCTGAATACGAGGCCTAGCTCTCGTTCGTTGATATCCAAGGCTTTTTGCTGATAGATAGTGGCCTGTATGTAACGAACATAAATAGAAACCAAGATATCAGTACTGAAATAGACACATAAACAGCAAATCCAGTATATTAAAACATAATTTGTGGTGCAACTAAATCCATTGAACTATCAAACCAGATTGTAGGACAGGTTTCATACAAGGATGTTCAGTGTAAGCAATTGTTTACTCATCAGAGGGATCTAGTCCTTTGCTTTTCAACTATTGTTATCATGGCTTATCAATATTTTCACCTAAAGAAAAAACTAAAAATTCGATATATGCAGAAGGGGACGGAAAAGGGAAGAAGAGCAGCATCTCCATGAGTACAATCTATTCTCAATGCCATCACCATCAACAACGAAACTAGCCAGTCCAAGTACCGAACAAAAACACACCTTAGTATCAGAATTCCATGCTATTTAGCAGTAAATAATAGTTGAGGATGCATATATCTTAAAAACTAACCTTTGATATGAAGCAGTTTTCTAGAAATTCGCCCAGAAACGCCTAGGTTATCAGAAATTCGCCGTAAATTGTTGGCTTGTCGGAATCGCCTGAAAATTTATGTGGAGACTCGTACAACAGAGTAGGACGTACTCCAAAAATTTGAGCTCAATCGCACGAGTGGATTTTGCAGAAAGTGACGGAACAGTAACGTCGCCGCCGGAATCTGCAGAACAAATTCGCTGTGCAGGTTGATAACTTTGCAAAAATCAGAGCAGGCAAACGGACTGTCGGAATCGATTGAAACTTTGTGTGTAGCTTCGTATATGTATGAGGGGACTCCAGAAAAAATTTGAGCCAAAACGGACGGCCAGAAATCTCCTCCCAATTCCAGATCAGAAAATCTGTTACCGGAAGGGAAAAACAGCGTCGCCGTCGATCCACCGGTTGGATTTGGCTGAAACTTTCAGCGAACCTTCCCAGATGCAGGGCGAGGTCCACTGTGAAGTTTGGTTGCAATCGGCCGGCCGGATTCGCCGGAAATCGCAGAGCGGCGCCAAAACCCTAATTTGGGTTCGCCGGCGGATGGCTTCACAACCACCACCAACATGTGCGCCTTGATGAGAGGGTTACGAATCTGTGATTTTGATGGTAAGATTGGCCGCCGCCGTCGCCGGTGAGAGAGAGGAAGAGACTATGTGAGAGAAAGGAAGGGAGAGGAGAGAAGAGAAGAAGAACCATCGTTTTTTTTCAGACGAAAAATAAAGCCGAGCGGCCAATAATAAATATCTAGGGTTATTTTTGTCCATCCAAATCAAAAATTGGGTATTTTTATTGAAAAACTATATTCCATACCTAATATTGTTTTGACAAAGTCAAAATGGGTAAAAACATATATTATCTCTTTCTAAATTGGACTAAAATTTATCGATTTATTTTCTTACACGTATATAAAATTAAAACATGCGAAAGTCGGTTAATAATACAGCCGTATGGAACGTCACTAATTACCTCTTCGTTATGTCACATTATTTATTATTAGTAATATCTAAATTATATAACATGTTCCTTTCAAGTTAAGTTATTTCTTTTGTCGATTTTTAGTACGCTCTTTATGCTATTATGCGTTTAAAAATAGATTTTGGAAAAGAAAAAAAAAAAAGAAGAAGAAGATACTATGACAGTTGTAGTACTGCGTAAAAGAAAAAAAAATCTTTAAAAATTCATTTTAAATTGCATCATCAAAAAGCGTGAAAAATCGTGCCAGAAATTGACAAAAAAATGACTCAATATAAAAGGGACAAATAGAGTAAGAGTTGACTAATGAAATATAATTTCATTATCCACATTTTCATCCACTAGAACCAAAACATTAAAAAAATTATTTTAATGCTACTTTCATCTCATCCCGTTCCGTTGACAAGCGAATCAATTTATATTGTCAAACATTTTAATATTTAGCAGATTCATTATCGATGATACGAAAGCAATTTACATCGGAAAGATGAGATCAACTCACTCGCGTGCCTAGACCATTCGATTAATTATCAACCCTCAATTATAGAGATTAGGATAGCTCAATTCAATCATGATTTATTTATTTATCTTATGGAATGTGACTTATCGTTATTAAATAGGCCCATATCTACATAAATAATTAAGTCGGATGATCTGTACTAAGAACCTAAAACCAAATTAATTATTAGAATTTTATAAAATTTATGTTTGTAGATAATAATTATCGTATATTTGATCGATATTATATTAATTCAATTAATTGCTACTAAATTACAAATTAGTTCGAATAATCTCATCACAATTTTGGCTGGTTGCCATAATGCCATGTGAGAAATAAAACATTTACTATGCAATATAATTTATTATTATTGTTGTTATTAATATTATTTGAAAATGGCCCTAAAAATTATTGGATAGTTAGGTTGAGATGTTCAACTAATCACTAATTAATTACTTTTGCCACAGTCGTATGTGACAACGGTGTTCCAATCTATTTTATCATTTGATGAAATAGAAATAATATAACTTTAATAATTTAGTTATGAGTAACGCGTAAATGGCTATTCTGAACAGATTTATGTGTCAGCTGTGACGATCATATACTTTTTTTTTTTTTTTTTTGATCGGGCAAATGTTAGATGTTAGATTAGATGTTAGTACGCCTAGCTCCCAAACACTCCAAGAAAATCTCCAAGCCACCTTATATCTCCCTAATTCGCTCCCACCAGGGATCGAACCCGGGTCACTCCTTCAAGGGAGGAGCCCGGTGGCCAGGTGCGCTAAGACACCTGGCAGGGTAGATTGATTCTATAGTATTTAATTTCCGTATAAAAATCGAGACTGGCAGCCCGCCGGTGAAGAACTAGAGCTTGAATTCTCAATCATCTTTTTGCAAATTATATTGAGAACTCAAACTTTATGTTACGAGAAAAGTAGCAACCATTTCATGACCAAATCGATGTTTTGATTCTATATAATTTAATTCTATTCCATGCACTTGTGAATTTTCGTAGCTATAACATGGTTTTATTCCTTAAAATCAAATATATAAAAATATACACAATAGTATATTACATGCTTTATCGCAACCAAAACTTTTAAAAGTCCCACTACATAAACAACTAGGATTTCTGGTATTTATTATGGTTGATAAAGTAAGTTGTTGTTTAAAACATTTGAACACATCGTATTATGTTTATGCAAATGTTTTGACAATGCTACATAGTAAAATATCTATCATAAATACACATCGCAAAAAAAAGAAAAAAAAAAGTTCTAAAATAAAATTGAAACGATGGCCAACAGACATGCGTACCATGCTATTTGAGAAGGAAGAAAAGGCGTGGTTGTGGTGGCGGTGTTCATGGGCGGTTCACATTTCGCCCGCGATAGATTTATAGGTATCAATAGGAGCAATCCACTTGTGGGCCGGACACATAATTAGGCTCAATCGGATTTGGGGTATGACCGCGGACTACCCATCAAGAATAGAATGCCCACGGGCTCGAGCCTGCCCCTACATTTTACACTAACCTGATTGGGACGAGATTTGAACTGTTAGGCCCGATAGGGTTTTGGACAGGGTTAACCATTTTAAGCCAAAAGCCCTCTTGGATAGGAGGGTTAAGTGTAGGACTTGGACTTGAACTTGGACTTGGATTTGGGTTAATTGAGAATTGGGTCTTCCACAAAGAAATTAAGAAAGATGAGAAATGGTGGGCTTAGTTTAATGAGAATGAATAAAATATAAGGAAGTTGGATCAAACATTTAAACTAAAACCGTTCTACAGTAAAACTCAAACTTCTATAAAACTTGAAACTTGGAGATGTTAGGGTTGAATGTTCATATTCATTCATTAAGATTTCACTAATATATAAATGTCAATATACTAGTGTTACACATACAAGATAAAACTCTTTGTTGTTCTATGTGTTTCTGACATATCGATGGTAATTTAGCATGAACGGTGGAAAAATTACACAACACCGATAGATTTATCAAGTTTTTCAACGAATTCCAGACATAGAGAAATACGTACTCTATTACAAAATACGAATATGAATATGATGCCTTCAAATTCCAAGGGATTCCAGATACTGGTCACGAACAAAAATTAAACTTACATGAATTAACACGTGGTCAACTTTTATCAGGCAAAAAAATAAAGGATATAATACTCCAACTCTTTAAAAATCGGGTGTAACTTCGACTTTAACGTAACTGACAAGATTTGGGATTTTCAACTTGAGCTTTACGCACACTTACAACAAAAGAGTTTTAAATAATTCCACCATATAAAATTAATTTATAAATTAACGAAGGCCGGTATAATTTGCGGGAATTGGTAACGACAATTCAGTGAGAGAAGAGGGGAGCCAAAAAAAAATAATAATAATAATAATAATAATAAAATAAAAATAGAGAGATAGAGAGAGAAAGAGAGCCGAACAGATTTAAGGATTGATACCGTTTCATAAACCCCACACATTTATTTCGTATAAAATCACTGAGAAAAAAAATCGATAAAAATAAAATTATCAATTTTAATGGTTGAACCGGCGTCCGTCGCTCCTCCGCCACCGCCACCGCCGCCGCCAGCTCTAGACGGCGCCGCCGCCCCAGGAGTTGGCGGTTTCGGCGGTTTCTTCAAATTCGACCGGCCGAAGCTGCGAGTAACATCCGAATACGACAGCGAGAGCTCCGTCTTCTTCAACAAAATCTCCTGCAAATTGCTGGACAATCTAGCCAAGCTCAAGCTCACCTTCCAGAACGGCAGCAAAGGGGAGGTTTCGGAGCCTCAAATTTTGTTGAATTCGAAATACTTTTCGCTTCAATACGACGTCGACGAGAGCGATGCGTTGCTCAAAGCTTCGTTCGAAGCCGCGCCTGGTTTGCAATTTAGAGCTGCGCACGAATTCAAGGTCTGATTTTACTCTGAATGATTCCTCCAATCGTATTTCAATTTTTTTTTTTTTAATATCGACTGTTCTATTTTGAGAAATTGAAGTGTAATTTGTAATTCGTATTTCTGTGAATAATGTGATAGTGTAGTTTGACTTTTGCCATACATTTGTGATCGAATGATTAATGCCAGTCGTTGAAGAGATTACAACTGATGGCTAGAGTTAGTGATGCATCGTAGTACCTTGATAGAACAATCTATATACTCCAGAAATCGATTTTAAAATACACGGTTACGAACCCTCAAAACGAGCTAAAAAGTCATTTGTGTCTAATTATCGGGGACGTAGGGAATCGTATATACCTATAATGGAAGCAGTGCTTAGATTGATAGTAAAGTATATATGCAATTTTGAGGAATTAGCAAGAATCTATTTTCCTGCTACTCATTTTATTGGCAAATATGTAGATCAAAAATGCTTTTTGTGCTTTTCTCTTACAGTTCTTCTGTATTTCATTTTTTTGTTTATAATCCTGACTGTTCTATATTTTGAGAACTTGAAGTGTAATTTGTAATACGTATTTCTGTGAATATGTGATAGTGTTGTTTGACTTTGCCGTATACATTTGTCAACTGTTAATCTATGATCGATTGATTGATGCCAGGGACTAAATAGAGTTATTGATGGATCATAGTACCTTACACCGAAAATCGATTTTAAAATCTACAGTTACGAAGCTCCAAAATGAGCTAGAAAGTCAATTGTGTCTAATTATTGTAGATGGAGGGAGTAGTGTATACGTATAATGGAAGCAATGCTTAGATTGATAGTAAAGTATATTTGCACTATTTTGAGTAATTAACAAGAATCTGTTTTCCTGCTATTCAGTTTATAGGCAAATACCATACAAATCTTATGTGCTTTATGTGCGCTTTCTCTTACAGTTGTTCTGTATTGTGTTTTAGGCTCGACAAGGAGAAGTTGCGATGGTTGCAGATCTTGCCGGTCCAGCTTACAAATTGGAGTTGTCATCTCCTCTACCATCTATTGGCATGGTTAATGTTCTTGCACTGCTAGTTATATATGTTTCTCTTATTATGACAAATGGTGGATTCTTGAAAATTTTCAATTGGATAGCTAGGAACTTGAGGGCATTCATATGCGTGAAATAGTACTTAGGGCTAGAATGTCTGCAGGGCACTTTACGTTCAGCAGGCCGTTGTCCTTGCAGTAGAGTTCTTTTGTTGTCTTTAGAGTTATGTTGTCTTGGCTTCTAAAATTTTAACCTTTGTATATATTACACATAATGAAAATGAAAGCTTCTTAATTGTTGATTTTGTTCCCTCTCTTTTTTCAAAAATCTGTAGCCAAGAGCAACCTTGAAATTTCCTCTTGGTGAGATTTCTCTTGAGGAGAAGGATGAAGAGGAAGAGGAGCAGAAGAGAGCTTTATCGGTGAATGGTATTATTAGAAGTCAAATGTTGGACGGACTTTATACTGCCCGATTCAGCGAAGAAACTTTGAATTTGCGATATGCTTACAAGGTTATTTCCTTTGGAGTTGTTTCAAAGGGTTTCGTTTTCATTTCCTTTTTTCACTTTGTGAAGGAATTCATAGTTACATGCAGTGAATGTGTATTTTATTACTTTCAAAATTTTCACTGGTAATCGTATTTCTCCCAAGATAAGTATTTGCTCTGGCAGCATAAAAAAGTCCAGTTTTCAGTGACGTATAACGACAGTTTTCCAGCCTAATTGGTTTTGCATTCTGTGGTCAGGATGCGGAAATGACGTTCATTCCAAACTTATCTCTGCCTTCAAATGCATTGTCGTGTACATTCAAGCGGAGATTCAGTCCTTCAGACAAGTTGAGGTGATACCTCTACCCTTCATCCTACACTCCTACTCCCACTGCTTTATTTTTCTGAACACAAACGAGTTTCTGACATAAACTTGAAGCCTTTTTCATGATGTCAGTTCTACATAGTTTTTTTTTTTTTTTTTTTTTTTTCCCATATAAAGATTAGACAGCCAGGAAAATCGGGCTTGCTACAATTTCGCCTGAAAGCTCTGTTTAATCCCGAAATACTGAATTATGAACACTATTGATGTATCCTTTTCATGGGTTTATTTGTCAGCTACTTGTATAAATTCGACACAAACCATTGGAGTGCAGTATATAAACACAAAGTCGGGGATGACTACAAACTAAAAGCTGGTTATGATAATGAGACACGCCTTGGTTGGGCATCGCTCTGGGTAAGTTTCTCATTTCACGTATTCATTACTAAATTCCAAGGTTTCTGAGTGCTTGATTAAGTAGGAAAATGTTCAGCATTGAATCTGGATGAAGTTGGTTCAATCTTCTCTCGTGTTATTTGATTACATCACCTAACCTTAATGTCCAATTCCTACCATGCTAATTACGTTTTGTATCTACATTTCTCAGATAAAGAAACATAAACCCAGAAATATTAGTAAAGTTTATATAGTAGTGATACTTTACTTACGTTCACCTTAAACTCACATCAACATTGAGTTTCTTTCTAGGATGGAATAAATTGTACGCTCTACATTCATTCTTGCGATGCACTTTTATTCTTTGTCGTATGTTTCTTTAAACTTCTAAATTCCGTGTCTGATTATGGATGCTTGAAGGCCGGGGATGAAGATGGCAAAGCCAAGACTGCACCATTGAAGATGAAAGTGCAGATCGTGCTCCAAGTCCCTCAAGACGACGTCAAATCATCGTCTCTGATGTTCCGGGTAAAGAAGAGGTGGGACATTTAATCATAATGTTGGGAGAAAGCATCTCTATATGCATCTTGTTGTACCAAATTTCTCTATATTTCCCCTATCTTTGTCCAAGTATTCACGGTAGTTTCAGCTGGCAATTCATTAAGGTTCGATGATAATAAAATGGATTCGTGATGAAATCCTGATGGCTATCCTCTTCATTCACGAGATTTAAGTAAGTTTTTATTCTTTTATATTTTGTTTTAGCTCATGTTTCGTAACGTTTACATTATTAGCCGCCATTTCGACAGTAATGAAACCCATTTGCATTACATCAAATCTTAGTGTTCGATTCTCTCTCTCTCTCTCTCTGATCTTAAGTTGATGGTATAGATCCCTGGAAGGCAGAATACATGTGTTCCACTTATCATCTAAAAGATTTAGTTGTTTTCTTCCTGTAGTTTTAGTCTAAAGATCTTGTCATAATCTTGAAAATGTGTAGGAATTTCATTTTCTATAAATAGTTATTAATTTGTACCACAAACATCTATATAGACTATATATATACATGCAATCAAACTCCTGAAGCTCATTCCACTCTGAAGTCTACTAACGTTGTTTTCAAGTCTCTCTCTCTCTCTAAGCAAGAATGAAGGTGGAGGTCCAGAGCCGAAAGGTGGTGAAACCAGTGACACCAACTCCGCCGCACCTCCGCTGCTACAAAATCTCCATGATCGACGACCTCAACCCGCCCATGCATGTGATCCGGATCCTCTACTACCCCGTCCCGCCCCATTCTCTCGACCTCGAATCCTCACTCGCTCAGATCCTCCCCGCCTTCTACCCACTCGCTGGCCGTTACCTCAAGCACCATCACGCCGTTGACTGCAATGACGCCGGCGCCCTTTTCTCCCACGCGATCGTCCACTGCCAGCTTACCCACGTCACCATGGACCCCACTCTCCCACCTTCGCACTTCAACTCACTCCTCCCCGTCGACATCGCCGCTGCCGACGACCCCACTGACCCTATGCTCGCCGTTCAGGTCAACACCTTCCTCTGCGGCGGCATCGCAATCGCCGTCTGTGCCTCCCACCGGATCTTCGACGCCTGCTCCCTCACCATACTCCTCACCGCTTGGGCCCATGCGGCAGCTGCCAAGCCCGAAGACCAACAGATCCGGCCCAACTTCACCTCGTCGTTGCTCTTCCCCTCCAAAAACGCCGGCCCCCTCGACTTCGGTGTCTCCCGAACCCGCGACGAAAGGATCGTCGGCAGGAGGATCGAATTCGACCGGGACGCCATCTCGAGGTTGCGTGCCCGGGCGGACCTAGAGGGTGGTGCGCGACCACCGTCCAGGGTCGTGGTGGTGTCCGCAGTGCTTACCCAGGCCCTCCTGAGGGCCGACACGGCAAAGCACGGAGGGCACCACCACCGAGCTGCCCTGGTCGCACACGCGGTCAACGTGCGCGAGAGGACGGTCCCGCCTGTGCCCAGGCACGCATGCGGCACGTGGGTGTCAATGTCCTGCACGGAGCTCTCCGGGGACGAGAGGACTGATGCGGAGCGCGACTTCCTGGGGCTCGCGTCGAGGATGCGTGAGGCCACAGTGCGCGGGGTACGGGACTGCGCACGGATTTTTTCGGAGGAGGAGTTCGGGAGGTGGGCATTGGTCGATAGCTATGCGGATATAGCCGAGAAAGGATCGAGGCCGGATTACAAGGCGATTTACGTTACGGATTGGTCGAAATTCGGAGATTACGAGCTCGATTTCGGTTTTGGGAAACCGGTGTGGGTGAGTTTGGCCGATGTTCCTCTTGAAGATTTGTTCATATTGATGAACACGAAAGAGAACGATGGGATTGAAGCGTGGGTGTATTTGGATGAGTCGAACATGCAGTATTTTGAGAAGGATGAAGAGATTAAATTGCTTGTGTAACTCATGTATTGTTGTGTAATATGTTTTAAATATGACTCTATGTAAACGAATTAATAATGATTGTCCAATTGAATTGCACTTCGTTGTCATTAATAATCCAGTCTTCGAACGTCACCCAAGTGATGAGTTAATGTTTTGATTTTTTTTTTTAATTATAAATGTTATGTATTTAAAAGATGAAAAATGATACGTTGCTCCCCACTTTTTGGACACCTTTGTGGACTTAGGTCGTCGTTTGTTCACTTTTACATTATTTTGTAATTGTTTTATATTCTAGTATGTTTTACATTAGTATTGAAATCATAAAATTTATAAAATATATAAATATCAAAAGTTGATTTGTGTTGTTATTGAATTTTGTAAGTTAGAGGGCTAAAAAACATAAATCGAGTCTCGATTTTTTTATGTATTTTGTAAAATTAATGGTTTCAACATTAATTATTTAGTATTAGAATATAAAACTATCGAAAAAATCGAATAAAATAATGTTAAAGCGAAAAAATGCGGATAGGTGCTCATAGTTATATTTTTAACAGTGGGAAATATTAAACTACCACTATATTTTTGGAAGTAATACATTTTCTTTTTTTCTTTTTTTAATTGAGATGAAAAATAGGTACCATTATTTTTTTTCATTTATCGAATTTAAAAAGCAACCTTACATATGGTTGAGAAAATCTTCAAGCAAGGGTGGGGTCGAAATTTAATTCTTTTAATTTTTAGTTTATTGTGAATTTTACAGAGGGTTGAGAAAGTCTTCAAGTTGAGAAACACAACATTTATTTCGAATTATATTTTTCATATCTAAAATTCGATTCTTCATGTTGTCACGGAGGTATCTCGCTCGAGCGAGATTGGCGAGCTTGATCGTGGTTGCCCAACGATTGCCGGTCTCACCCGCGGCGGCGAGCCCGCGAGATGCCTCCGTGCTGGAGATGTCCTAAATAACTTGTGATATGATGTTATAACCGTATAAGTCTATAAGTCGCATATGTAAATCTGAGATAAAGAGAGTATATTAATATACTTTTTTATTCGTTTTTCTTTCGTAGAAATGCATGCTTAGATATGAAATAAGTATCCGGATTAATTTGCACGTTAAATGATACATTATATATTTTAATTTGATGCATTATCATTAATTGTATGACTTAACTTAATGCATCGGTCAATCTCAACCACAAATTTTATTATTATCAAGGGCTCTAATTTGATCTCATTAATTTCTTACCTAACAGTTTATTTTTAGTTCTCGATTAGATGAGTTTTGATTAGATGAGTTTTTTGATCTCTAATTAAGATGCTCTGATCCGATCTAATTAAATACCATTGATTAAATAGCTAAACACAATTACTTTATTTTTTGGTTTCCACAACTATATATGTAAATGCTCTCTTACCCACCGTAAATATATTAAACGTACCCGCTGCTGATATAATCGTTACATGCCAATAATACTTAATTTTAGAATTTAGCTATTTTTTCCGTAGGATTGAGTGTTTTTTGTATGATTTACCTTTAGTGTACATATTTATAACATTTTTTCTTAATTATATTACAGTCACGTCATCCGTGACATATTACGCATGATCACCGTAGGAAGAGGGGCATTATGATTTTACATATGCATGACTTCTATCTTTCTACAAAAATATACCCCCTCCGTCTCATTCAAGATTTTATAATTACTTTTAGCAACAAGATTTAAGATTTATGAAATGTGTGTTTTGTGATTTAAATTTATTGAGATGTGCAAGTGGGACCTCCATGCGATTGCAGTTTCTTCCCGTGTATTCTTTTACCAAATAAGAAAATGTAGCATTTCGTATGGAACATTTGAAAAATGGAATTGTAACGTATCGAATAAGGCAGAGGAACTGAGGAAGTAGTATTATAGTAATAGACAAAATAAAAAACAATAAAGCTATTTGGCCATAATGTGGCCGGCCACACAACGACATTTTTCATAATATACGTAATTTTTAAAATGGTAAATGATAACTATAGTTTATTACTTTTATATTTTAATTTAAAAATATTTTTTCCACAAAAAATACATATTTTTCTCTTTTTTTCTAGATAAAAAGGTAAAAAATTCTTTAAAATAGTAAAAAATATCAAATAATTAAAGGGTTAATTTAAAAAAATACGTAAAAAATACGGAGCATCACTTTTTGAGTTTTTTATGATATAAAAAAGTTTGGCAAAAAAATATAAATTATTTGATACTCAATAAAGAAAGACAAATAATTAATGCTTCATGCACGGTAGTCGTATAAGCTAGCATATCAATATATATTATGTAATTGTAGGGCTATATACATATCTATAGTTAGTTATATTCGAGGTCCCAATTTTGTTAGTCAATTAAGTAAAAACGACGATCATTAAATATACATATACTAAAACCCCCTATATAAATACTTTTTTTAGATAGTAACAACTTCACTATAATAATAAATAAATAAAAATTATATTCCCGATTCAAGACTAGTTATATTAAGGAATATTTTTTACATATTTTCTCGGTCCATGTCTCCGTATAGGAATAAATTATGATTTACAATTGTATATGAAAACATGCATAATATCATTACACAAAATTTAAGATGATATAAAATATAATTAACTATGATTGATTGAGATTTTTTTTTTTCCTTTTAATTTTATGGGTGTCACTATATCCTTCAATATGTGGATACGTAATAATTCATCTGTATATACATACCTATTATTGAAGTAATAAAATTTTCAGCTTAACAAGGTGGGTATATAGTTTAGTCAAATTTATATTAATTAAGTATATGAATATGCAATGTATCTATGTGATATAATGGTATTAAAACTCTCGGATGGTATCCCTTTTCCCGAATTCGATATCCCAACCGTGTCCCAAATTTTATTTCTATTTGTTGTCTTGTTAAATAGTATTAAATATATATTATTTTTTAAATAAAAATTGCAATATATAAAATATTATACTAATAGGCATTTATTGAATTTTTTAAATAGTAATATATCTTAGTTCTGAATTTTCAGTCATTATACAATCAATAAAGTCTCAATGTATATATATAGCCACTTTGACTAAAAGTGTAACTTATATAGCCACAACTATAAAACTATAAGTTTTATAGCCACTTTTTGGTAAAAATACATAATTGCCCTCAAAAAGTGTTCCATGTCATCATATTGACAAACTTAAATAAAAGAAAGAAAGGAATATTCAGAAAAAAAACAAAAAAATAGATTTTGTGGGGCCATTAATGCAAAATTAACTACACAACCACCACCCTCTCCCTCTCCTTCTCTCCCTCTCCGTCGAATTGCAGAAAATCGGAAACCCAAAAAATAGCAATCGCCGTCGCCGTTTTTTAACTCACCGTCGCCGTCGACTCCCACTGTCGCCACCGCCGGCACAACCGAAGAAGATGTCAGGGTCCGATTCCGACCAAGAACATTGGGCTACGCCTCCGCCGCCGGTGAGTTAAAAATCTCAATTTTTTTTTTGAATTTTCTTGTTCGATTAGTTTAGTTCTTGGTTGTTATTTTTCATTGAACAAGATTGAGTAAAGGTTTAGGTTTATGGGTTTATAAATCACGAAATAATGCACGGTGGAAATCGGAAAATCGACGACAGCGGCGACTGTGTGAAACACGGTAGAGGCACGGTCGAATTTGAATTTCGACCGTGTGTGACACGGTTGAAATTCGAAGTCAACCGTGCCTGGTCGTTGACCGTGCCTAATTGTTGACCAGGCACGGTTGAATTGAGAATTCAACCGTGTGACACGGTTGAATTTCCAATTCAACCGTGCCTGGACAGAATTTTTTTTTTTTTTTTTTTATCCGTTTTTCATCTTTTTTTGTTATAACTATACTAATATGTTTTGTTTGTATTATTTTCAGCCTAGGTTTGAGTGGATGAGACCTCGAATGCAAGGATATGCCGGCAAAGTAATCCTATACACACGGGTCCACATTCTTCGAGATATCCACGATCAATTGATAGAAGTCGGGGGACAGCCGCTCCTCGATCGATTTCTAGAGGAGAGCCCCTTCCGTTACATCATGGAGCTCAACAGGAGAGATGTGGCAATCAGTGCCACACACGAGTTTCTAGCCCGGGAGTTGAAAGACTCGTCGATCCCGGAGCACGAGAGGTGGTTCTCGATTGGGGGGCGTGAAATAATATGCGGCCCTCGAGAGTGGGCCATTGTGACCGGATTAAAGTTCGGGCCTTCCGCTTTCGACCCCTACGGTCGAAACCATATTATACCGTTGTCGAGCCTGTACCACACGAAGTACGGACGCTCGAAGAAGAAGATCAAGTCGAACCAATTGAGGGATGACTTCTTGAAAGATCCCCGGGAAAGTCGGCTAGGCACGCCCGAGCAATACTTGAAGGCCGCCAACCTTCTCGTCTACTTGTTGATTCTACAATGCCGTGACAATGCGCCCATCGATGATTGGGCTTGGGCGCTAGTAGAGAACGAGGAGCAGTGGAGGGATTTCCCGTGGGGATCGTGGTCGTGGCAAATCCTTTGCCACCAGTTGGACGTTGTGAAGAAAGATCCATCGGAGATCGACAACAAGCAAAAAAAATACCACTTGTACGGGCCGGTTTGGGCGCTCAATTTATGGGCGTACGAGGCAATTCCGGCTTTGGGACAAGCCTGTGGCTACAAAGCTCCACAGAGAGCTGAGTTGATGCCCCGACTGAGGAGGTGGGAGACCTATTCGACGTACTCGAGCTTTGCCGGTTTCTTTGACAACCCCGAGGTAATTAATGACTTCACTTTGCATTAAAATTATTTACTTATTTAGTCGTGTTTCATGCGTACGTTGTTAACTAATGAATTTCATACGTGTATACAGCTCGAGGTACACGCGAGGCTCCGCCCATCCGATGAAGAGCAACGACAGCCCTATCTCCTCAGTCTTGAGAACCCGAACCCTCTGGTGTTGGAGTACGATGCTCCGAAACGCCACGCCCACAAGAAAGCGGAGCCAGAGCAGAGGAGATCGAGGGCGGCCCGAGATATGGCCAGGGTCGTAGAGAGGTTGATGTGCCGGGACCCCGAACAGGTCGTGATTCCCCGTCGAGCGACCCGTGCTTCTTCTGAGGGACAGTTGCCTACCCGTCCTCTCCGTCTCGGAGCCCTGGATCGGGACACGCTTGACGAGGCGCAGTCGAGGCGCCGTAGAGACGAGGGACGGTCAAAGCGCCCGAGAGCCGAGCCATCTCGTCACGAGGAATCGAGCGACGTCGTCTGTTGCATCCACGGGGATCCGTGCCAGCTCGGATGTCGTGGAGACGATGCGTCGATGGACCGGTTCATCGAGAGGTTCGGTGATCGACTGGTTCGGGATACAGACGAGAACAGCATTGTTGCTCGTTTCGCCAGGGCCGTCGTCGAACGTGCTAAGGGCCTTCTCGGGGGCCGAGGATCGAGGAGGCCGTCTCCCGAGGCATCGTATCACTCGCACGTGGGCGGGGGCAGTCAGAGGATCGAGGAGGCCGTTAGGAGGTCGAGGAGTCGGACACCGATTCAAGAACCGGTCCGAGGAGGGGAAGCCTCGTCCTCTCACTCATCCTACATCCGAGGGCTTGATCGAGATATCCCCTCGCCTGTTCGTGGTGGTCGAGAATCACCCGAATCGGAGGGTTCGGACTTAGAGTTTGATCCGAGAGCCGGGCAAAGGCTAATCTCTACTCAAGCCGGCCGGCAAATCAAGCCTTCTGCCTTCCTCCAGAGTCCGTATATGGCGAACACAGACTCACGGCTTTCTATGCGGACTGTGAAACAAGCTTATCGTGCACATAGAGCTGCGGGGAAGGATGCCGTAGTGTACACCTGTCAAGAGAATGGATTCGAGTTGGGGCAACAACTCTTTGATGAAATCGAGGACCCGGAGACTCTAATCGAAGCGCAGTTAAGTGTTTATGGAATTCGTTTATATTTGTGTGTTTAGAAAACAATTCGAGAGTTCATTAATTTGTGTTTTGTTTGTGCATTTTCAGGTTATTGACCTCTACATCCTGTATTGGAGGGCTCGATTACGCCGTCGAAAATCCCTAGCTCCCGGAGTAGGACAAGGTCATGTCATACTGGCGGGGTGTGATTACTACGTAAGTTGTATTATTAATTAACGTTTTTTGAATTACCTTATTACATACAAAGTCTAGCTCACATTGTAACTTGTTGTTGGAAATACAGAAGGCGTTGAATCGAGCCCTCGTGGCGGAGCACAAGAACGATCCTGAGCTAGGCTTGAAAGCTGGCAAGACGTATCAGAGATGGAAGGCCAAAGAAGAGCTGTTGGAGGTTTTCGAAGGGACAAATACGTACATCCCTTGGAAGCATGCCAAATATGTAAGTACGATTCATTACGTGGTTTCCTCTCTTTCCCGACTTTAGTGTGCATCTAATTATAGCTAGCTTGTTACAGTTTATCATGGTTTGCCATGTCTCCACGGATCATTACGTGGTCGCTCGCGTCTGCGTCCCAGAGTGGAGGGTTGAGGTGTACGATTCCATATTGTATCGCCTCGAACCGGGTGAGACTGGAGATCATCGCACGATACAACTCCTATGCATAAGTCGCCTCTTCCCTAAAGTCCTTGCCCAGACCGACTTTTGGAACCAACAGGTTACTTTAGGGAAGAAGAGGACCGACTTTATGGAAATAAAATTCATGCCTGAAGATCAACAGTACATCCAAGTCGACGGTGTGAGCTGCGGCGTATACGCATGCTTGTACTTGGATCGTCTCCTCGCCTCGAGTGCAGCTCCTCTACGAAATACTGATGAGGAGAAGTTCATCAAGCGGCAACGAAAGATATTGGCTAGGAGAATCTTTAGTCTTTCGTTGTATCCTATCGACGGTCCGATCGATCTATCGAGGGTTGATGTAGATTTATAAAAAACCTTGTTGATTCTTGTTTATCGAACTTGTTAATGGAATTCGTTTCTCGTATTAGATTATCAAATGTGTAATCGTTGTCAATTTGCAATTATCGTATTAGATTATCGAATGTGGAATCATCGAACAAATATCAAATGTGCAAAGAGTAGGACTTAGAGGAAATTTGGACTTAGAAAAATTTTGGGCCATTTTTTCCCATTTGTCTTCGGTACAGACACGGTTGAATGGAGGTTTCAACCGTGTCAGGCACGGTCAAAATGTGAAGTCAACCGTGCCTAACACTGTAGACGGTTGACTTCCGTCAGGCACGGTTGACTTTCAGTTTGACCGTGCCAAACAGTGCCTCTTAGAACCCCAACCGTGCCTAAACCATCAATTTGTACAAAATTCGATTTTTGGATCGTAATTTGCGTGTGACGTCACTTTTATATGCCATAGTTGATTAAAAAACAACAAATAAAGCGGAAACATTGGGTTTTAATGATTGAAATAGCGTAATCTAATCTATCTAATGCATCGCCACTTCCTAAGATGAAACACTCCTACAATGTATATGGTCCCCTACCTCATTATCCAAAGATTTGAACTTCGTTTGGGTTCGTTGTTGTTGTTAACGACATATAATTGATGTATCGTTACTAACTAATGTGTAATTGATGGTTAATTTACGTACTAACATCGAAATTAACGAATTTTTAGAAGGTTGACTTTCAAAATTTGCCCCTTGACTGTAGGCACGGTTAGGGTACACTGTTAGGGTACACGGTCAAACCCCCAAGTCAACAGTGCCTCGAAGTCAAACCCTCAAGACACGGTTGACTTTCACAATTAACCGTGTGAGGCACGGTTGAATATTCATTTCAACCGTGCCTCTACCGAAAGTTTGGTGGAAAAATTGCCAAAATTTTTTCTAACTCCCCCAATCAACCATGCCCATTTTATTTCCCATACCTAGTACAACATTCAATCGACATTTGAAATTCATTCCAATCCAAACATTCAATTCAATTCAAACATGAGTCTCAATCTATCGAAATAAAAATAATCTAAAAATTATTCTACCACTCGCAAGGGGCATCGAGGTCTCGTGTGTTCCTGGCTTTGACATATGCTACATTTTTTCTTCCTTCTTCTACCAGGCTCCGCATCTTGGGGCGGTACATTCAAGTCGACACCGCCAATCGGAATTGGAGCTCTACACACTCTCCTGTTGTGCCCAGCTTGTCCGCATCGAGTGCACCTTTGTCGAGCCGTCGATGTTGACGTTCCTTCTTCGCCTACGGCTCTTGCACGTGACAGGCTTGGTCGTCCGGCTTGCTTAGGTACTAGAGGTGGACGCACAACGCGTGAGGTCACGAAGTCGGGCACGTCCCACGACTCCGGATGAGGGACGGGTTCGATGGTTGGTGTATAGGTGGCTACCAAGGTAGACTGTTTGAAATAGTGACTCACGTAATAACTTGCTCGTCCACCTGAATACCTGATTGTGCACGAATAAATAAATCAGTCGTACCATTCAATCTCGTCTATGTATAACTCACATAAGAATATGTCGTACCTTAGATCCGCGTGGGCGTGTCGACAAGGCATCAAGTCCAAGTCAAACTCACGGCACAAGCACGTCGAGTTTTGAAGGTCCACGAGGTAATTGCCGTTCTCGCCTTCTACCCTATACAAATTGGGAGTCGTTGTCGTCCTACACGGGTAGCGACGTCCCCATTCATGGGCTGCCGACATCTTCTCGTACGCCTTCGGAGTGAGATCGTGCTCTCGAGAAAGGGCAGTTTGACGGTGTTGGTCAAACCACTTTTCTACGATCGTGCGATACATCTCAAGCATCGAGCATATCGGCAGCCGACGAGCCCATAGTAGCCGTGCATTCATTGTCTCGGCCGGATTAGAAGTCATGAAACTCGTGCGTGGGACGGGACACTTTGACTTCGCCCACTTCGGAGGGCCGATATCACACAACCTTCTATAAATTCCGCCCCCTTCACGGCCGAAGCATCTCAAGGCATCGAAGTTTTCATCGAACGTTGAATCTTGATTTGCGTAGGCCGCCTCTTTGAAAATTCCCAAGGCATGTTGCCCGAACGATTTCAGATTCTTCGTGATGTGGTAGAAGCAGAGGCCGTGTGCTCGGTTAGGGAAAACGGCGTTCACGGCATTGATGATACTCACGTGTTGATCGGAAACGATCAATAGATCGTCCGGCGCCCCGAAACAACTCTTCACCTTCGACAAAAACCATGTCCATGATTCATCGTTCTCCTTCGGACCTAATCCTATTGCAAGAGGAAACACCTGCTCATTCCCGTCTTTAGTCACAGCTACAAAGAGGGTCCCCTTGTTTTTCCCTTTCAGATGTGTCCCGTCAACAACAATCACGTGACGGAGCAAGTCACTTTGAAAGGCTTCGATGGACTGTCCAAGGGCAAGAAACATGTACACTAGTCGATCGTCAGCATGCGATGTCACCATATCGTACACACTTCCCGGGTTTCTCTCCTTCAGCAGGTAGAGGTAAGACGGTAGCCTCTGATACGACTTTTCGTAACTTCCGTACATGCTCTCGATCGCTACGTTTCTCGCGCGCAGTGCAAAGCTGTAGCCTATCTCAATGCCGTACTGAGTTTGTAGCTCGTTCATCATCTCATTCGGCTTCAACACGGATCCCTCGACGACGAGTCTACGTGCAAAGAAAGCTCCTAAAACCTTGGCACAAATCTGTCGCGGTTTGTTTCCGTCTATAACCACTTGACACGTATGGTTGGGTTCATATTTCTTAACCTTCCATATCCCGCCCTTCTGTCGTGCACGCAACAAGTATGCACAATCATCCTGGTTGCACACAAAGTTCAGTCGCTTTGTGCATGAACGTTCGGTGGTATACTCTAGTCGGTTCTCCATGTGATATAGGCCCACGGCTATTTGCAATTCATCTTTCTCCTTGAAGAGGCCACCCACACGCAATTTGCCAAGTGAGGGGCTGTAATCGGGCTCGATAAAGCCTAGAGGCAATGCCGTATCTAGGTCGACGTACGGAATCAACCAATTTCTTATGGCTTCGTGAGTGGCACGAGTATCATCGGATCTTCCGTCTTGATTATCTGAATGTATGCTTCGGTACCCGATGATCCTATCAACACGCCCCGGCTCCTGAATCCATGCTCTAAACTCCGTAGTTAACGACTCAAACAAGTCGGCCCTCTGTTGTTCATCAATCGCCTCTTCAGCCCTCTCATTTCTCTCCTCCTCAGCCCTCGCCTCCTCATCCCCCATCTCCTCATCCGAAGACTCGGATTCTTGATGACTAGAACCTCCAATATTCAAGTTCTGAAAAACCGTGGATAGTTGTGTCGTAGGAGTGCGAAAGTTGATGTTCTGTGTCTTCTCGATCACATACACGGTTGGTGAATCGTTCTGCTCGACGATAAGCCTAAGCAAATCCGTGTCGTTCTTCAGAACAACCTTCATCCTCCCATGATCGGTTAGGTCCGTCAAGTAGTACAATATGTACTCCGATTCGGAGCCCAATTGATCACGGATCTCCCTAAGCACCTTATCACGTGTAATTCCTAATATGGGGAAGTGCACGAGGAAACTATCACCTCCCACGTACGAGGTCCTCTCCCAATGTCCACTGTGATGCACGATGATTCTCTGATACGACATCCTGAAAAAACACAAGATTTTTTTTGTTAGATTTTCTGTAGGGGCACGGTTAAATTGAGATTTCAACCGTGTGACACGGTTGAAATCTCAATTTAACCGTGTCATCATTAAAAAATTAAAAAAAAAAATTAAATTATTTAAGGCACGGTTGGTTTGGAAATTCAACCGTGTGACACGGTTGAAATACCTAATCAACCGTGCCTATACCGAATTAAAAAAAAAAAAAAAAAATTAAATTTTGGGCATGGTTTGCCCAACCGTGCCTCTATGATCCAACAGTGTCACTATGGTCTCAACAGTGCCACGAAGAACAATTTCAATTTTTTTTTTTTGAGCAAAAAAATCCTCGAAAATATGCGAAACAAAATGAAATTACGATCGTACCTTTATATTAGTCGGAAAAACCTTCAATATTCCCAATTCAACGGCCGAAAATAGTCCCTCGATTTCCCAGAAATTAATATTCGAAAAATAGATTTTTTTGCAAAAAAATTCTCTCTCTATCTATAATTTTTGGTGAGTTCGAATGAATGTTATTTGTTGCAATTGTTGTGTATTCAATTCAATTTTTGACACATTTATTTCTACTATCTACTCTTTTCAATTAATGAAGACAATCAAAATCAGATTTGGTAGTTGAAATAAATTAAATGCATTACTATTTACTTATTTATATTAAAAATCAATTAATAGAAGGAGAATTTATGTCAAAAAAATACTTTAAAAAAAAGGGTTCAACCGTGTCCATTCATGGACACGGTAAGAGAGGTGAGATATGAATTACAAATTAATTAATTTTTACGTCTAAATTATTAAAAAAAAAAAAAAATGCTCAATTGTGAATTCTACCGTGTCCAAGCACGGTTGGAAAAGAGAGAGAAAGAGGGGAGAGAGAGAAAATTGGTCACAATTATCTAATTAGAAAAACAAGAAAATAAAAGTGGTGGGACCCAATTAAAAAGTAAGGGTATTTATGTACTTTCATACAAAAGTGGCTATAAAACTTACACTTTTAAACTTGTGGCTATAATAGTTATAGTTATAGTGAAAGTGGGTAAATATGACTTTCTCCCATCAATAAAAGTGAAATTAAATGTTCAAAAACATTATACAACCTAATTTGGATTAGTGAACCCTAAAAATAAAAATAAAAATAATAATAAATCATTATAAATTACAAAAATATGGAAAAAAAATGCAAAAAACTACTCCCTCCGTCCCACTTCAGTAGTCCTCTTTCTTTTCGGCACGGGATTTTATGCGTAGTGTTAAATTTGAAAAAGTATGGGGTCCACATCAAAAGTAAGGGTTAATTTTTGCCTTTTAAGGAAAGAGGACAAGTGAAGTGGGACGGACGAAAATAGTATTGAGGACTACTGAAGTGGGACGGAGGGAGTAATAGAAATTGAGATTTGGGAGACTGTTGAGACCAATGTTTTAAAAACCGAACCGGAGGTCGAACCG
Organism: Thymus mandschuricus; assembly: GCA_029379335.1. NCBI lineage: Eukaryota > Viridiplantae > Streptophyta > Magnoliopsida > Lamiales > Lamiaceae > Thymus > Thymus mandschuricus. The sequence goes on along the minus strand of CM057075.1, from coordinate 38,082,710 downwards.
GTGAGGCTTCCGAGTCATGGTTCAATTGGTTGAACCGGTTAAACCATGATTGAACCGTTATGCAATTAAATTAATTATTAAATAATATTAATTATAAAAACTACATGAAATACATAAAAATATAAATAAATTTATAAGTTATATGACAAAAAATACATTAAAGTTATAACAAATAAATTTATTCTCAATATAAATTTAGATATCACGTTTTAAATATATTTTTACAATGAAAACTTATTGGTTATATTTAATTTTGTATTTCTAACAACTATGTAAAGATTAAAAATATGTACAATTATTTTTATTATCATAAAACATTATGGTAGGTCATTTCGGAGAAAATTAAGTGAAAAATTATTGAAATTAGAAAGATAGAGTTAAAATAGACATTCATATAAAAATAATACTTTATTATGTCAATTGCAATTAATAGATTTACTTATCTTATTAAATATAATTGATTATTGTAGCTTAGTTGGTAAAATTGATACTCCCTCCGGTCTTTTACAGTTGAGTCACTTTCCCGATTTGGCCGGTCTCTCGAAGTTGAGTCGTTTCCTTTTCGGGTAATAATTAAGTACTAAACACACAACTAATTGTACCCCTTATTTTACTTAATTAACATACTAATTACGCCCCAATTTCTCAATTTCTCCTTTATCGCCATTGCCGTCTCTCTCGAAATAATTTTAAATTAATTTAAAATAAATCCAGAAAAGTTTTAATTTTATAAAAAAAAAAAAAAATCCGTAAAAGTTTTTTATTTTAATTTTAAACATCAACAATAATTTTATTAAAAAAAATCCAGAAAATTTTAAATTAATTTAAAATAAATCAAGAAAAGTTTTACTTTTAAAAAAAAAATCTAGAAAAGTTTTTTATTTTAATTTTAAACATCAACAATAATTTTATAAAAAAAATCCAGAAAATTTTAAATTAATTTAAAATAAATCCAGAAAAGTTTTAATTTTATAAAAAAAAAAATCCAGAAAATTTTTTTATTTAATTTTAAACATCAACAATAATTTTATAAAAAAAAATCCAGAAAATTTTAAATTAATTTAAAATAAATCCAGAAAAGTTTTAATTTTATAAAAAAAAAAAAAATCCAGAAAAGTTTTTTAAATCCAGAAAACATAATTGTTCATATATGTAATTTTTAAAAAAAAATCCAGAAAATTTTAAATTAATTTAAAATAAACTGAAAAACAAAAAAAATATTAATTAATAAAAAACATTTTTTATATTAATTAAAATAAAATATAGTACTTAGTAATTATAAACATAATCTCATTCTCTTCTCAATTACCAAACATACTTAAAGTACTAAACAACTCTTCTTAATTCCCGTGTCGAAAAGTTTCGACTCAACTAAGAAAGACCGGAGGGAGTAGTTTTTTACCCAATAGGTCATAGGTTCGAATCTCTTTAAACACAAAATATATGTTTTTTTGGGAGAAACTCATATTTAGCTACTTTCACTATAAGTGTAACTTATATAACCACAAGTTTAAAAGTGTGAGTTTTATAGCCACTTTTGCATGAAAATACATAAATACCCTTACTTTTTAATTGGAACCCACATCTTTGACACTTTTTCTCTCTCCCCTCTTTCTCTCTCTTTCCTACCGTGCCATGCATGAACACGGTTGGTTGTGTTAATTTTTTTATTATTATTATTTTTTTTATTTGAAGAATTGAAATAGTATTTAATTTGTTTAGCTTTGTAATTATTAATTAATTTCAGACCGTGCCATGCATCAACACGGTTGATCTTGTTATTTATTTATTTTTTTTAATTATATTTTTCACATAAATTGTAATTATTTTATAAAAAAAATCAATAACTAAATAGTAATGCATTTATGACAACTACCAAATCTTATTTTGATTCACTTCATTAATTCAAAAGAGTAGATAGTAGTAATAAATGTGTCAAAAATTGATTGAATACAACAATTGCAACAACAACATTTCATTCATTCGAACATAACAAAAAAATTAGAGAGAGAGAGAGAGAGAGAGAGAGAGAGAGAGAATTTTTTTGCAAAAAATTCTATTTTTCGTCTATTAATTTCTGGGAAATCGAGGGACTATTTTCGGCCGTGGAATTGGGAATATTCAAGGTTTTTCCGACTAATATAAAGGTACGATCGTAATTTCATTTGGTTTCGCATATTTTCGATTATTTTTTTGCTCAAAAAAATATAAAATTGAAATTGTTCTTCGTGGCACTGTTGAGACCATAGTGACACTGTTGGATCATAGTGGCACGGTTGGGCAAACCATGCCCAAAATTTAATTCTTTTTTTTTTAAAATACGGTAGAGGCACGGTTGGTTTGGGATTTCAACCGTGTGACACGGTTGAAATCCCAAACCAACTGTGCCTTTTATAATTAATTTTTTTTAAAATTTTTTTAATGATGGCACGGTTAATTTGAGATTTCAACCGTGTCACACGGTTGAAATCTCAAATAAACCGTGCCCCTACCGAAAACCTAACAAAAAAAATCTTGTGTTTTTTCAGGATGTTGTATCAGAGAATCCTCGTGCATCACAGTGGGCAGTGGGAGAGGACCTCGTACGTGGGAGGTGATAGTTTCCTCGTGCACTTCCCCATATTAGGAATTACACGTGATAAGGTGCTTAGGGAGATCCGTGATCAATTGGGCTCCGAATTGGAGTACATATTGTACTACTTGATGGACCTAACCGATCATGGGAGGATGAAGGTTGTTCTGAAGAACGACACGGATTTGCTTAGGCTTATCGTCGAGCAGAACGATTTGCCAACCGTGTATGTGATCGAGAAGACACAGAATATCAACTTTCGCACTCCTACGACACAACAATCCACGGTTTTTCAGAACTTGAATATTGGAGGTCCTAGTCATCAAGAATCGGAGTCTTCGGATGAGGAGACGGGGGATGAGGAGGCGAGGGATGAGGAGGCGAGAGATGAGGAGGCGAGGGCTGAGGAGGAGAGAAATGAGAGGGCTGAAGAGGCGATTGATGAACAACAGAGGGCCGACTTGTTTGAGTCGTTAACTACGGAGTTTAGAGCATGGATTCAGGAGCCGGGGCGTGTTGATAGGATCATCGGGCACCGAAGCATACATCCAGATAATCAAGAAGGAAGATCCGATGATACTCGTGCAAGTCATGAAGCCATAAGAAATTGGTTGATTCCGTACCTCGACCTAGATACGGCATTGCCTCTAGGCTTTATCGAGCCCGATTACAGCCCCTCACTTGGACAATTGCGTGTGGATGGCCTCTTCAAGGAGAAAGATGAATTGCAAATAGCCGTGGGCCTATATCACATGGAGAACCGACTGGAGTATACCACCGAACGCTCAAGCACAACGCGTTTGAATTTTGTGTGCACCCAGGATGATTGTGCATATTTGCTGCGTGCACGACAGAAGGGCGGGATATGGAAGGTTAGGAAATATGAACCCAACCATACGTGTCAAGTGGTTATAGACGGAAACAAACCGCGACAGATTTGTGCCAAGGTTTTAGGAGCTTTCTTTGCACGTAGACTCGTCGTCGAGGGATCCGTGTTGAAGCCGAATGAGATGATGAACGAGCTACAAACTCAGTACGGCATTGAGATAGGCTACAGCTTTGCACTGCGCGCGAGAAACGTAGCAATCGAGAGCATGTACGGAAGTTACGAAAAGTCGTATCAGAGGCTACCGTCTTACCTCTACCTGCTGAAGGAGAGAAACCCGGGAATGTGTACGATATGGTGACATCGCGTGCTGACGATCGACTAGTGTACATGTTTCTTGCCCTTGGACAGTCCATCGAAGCCTTTCAAAGTGACTTGCTCCGTCACGTGATTGTTGTTGACGGGACACATCTGAAAGGGAAGAACAAGGGGACTCTCTTTGTGGCTGTGACTAAAGACGGGAATGAGCAGGTGTTTCCTCTTGCAATAGGATTAGGTCCGAAGGAGAACGATGAATCATGGACATGGTTGATCGTTTCTGATCAACACGTGAGTATCATCAATGCCGTGAACGCCGTTTTCCCTAACCGAGCACACGGCCTCTACTTCTACCACATCAGGAATATCTGAAATCGTTCGGGCAACATGCCTTGGGAATTTTCAAAGAGGCGGCCTACGCAAATCAAGATTCAACGTTCGATGAAAACTTCGATGCCTTGAGATGCTTCGGCCGTGAAGGGGGCGGAATTTATAGAAGGTTGTGTGATATCGGCCCTCCGAAGTGGGCGTAGTCAAAGTGTCCCGTCCCACGCACGAGTTTCATGACTTCTAATCCGGCCGAGACAATGAATGCACGACTACTGTGGGCTCGTTGGCTGCCGATATGCTCGATGCTTGAGATGTATCGCACGATCGTAGAAAAGTGGTTTGACCAACACCGTCAAAGTGCCCTTTCTCGAGAGCACGATCTCACTCCGAAGGCGTACGAGAAGATGTCGGCAGCCCATGAATGGGGACGTCGCTACCCGTGTAGGACGACAGCCACTCCCAATTTGTATAGGGTAGAAGGCGAGAACGGCAATTACCTCGTGGACCTTCAAAACTCGACATGCTCGTGCCGTGAGTTTGACTTGGACTTGATGCCTTGTCGACACGCCCACGCGGCTCTAAGGTAAGACATATTCTTATGTGAGTAATACATAGACGAGATTGAATGGTACGACTGATTTATTTATTCGTGCTCAATCAGGTATCAGGTGGACGAGCAAGTGATTACGTGAGTCACTATTTCAAACAGTCTACCTTGGTAGCCACCTATACACCAACCATCGAACCCGTCCCTCATCCGGAGTCGTGGGACGTGCCCGACTACGTGACCTCATGCGTTGTGCGTCCACCTCTAGTACCTAAGCAAGCCGGACGACCAAAGGAGTCACGTACAAGAGCCGTAGGCGAAGAAGGAACGTCAACATCGACGGCTCGACAAATGTGCACTCGATGCGGACAAGCTGGGCACAACAGGAGAGTGTGTAGAGCTCCAATTCCAATTGGCGGTGTCGACTTGAATGTACCGCCCCCAAGATGCGGAGCCTGGTAGAAGAAGGAAGAAAAAATGTAGCATATGTCAAAGCCAGGAACACACGAGACCTCGATGCCCCTTGCGAGTGGTAGAATAATTTTTCGATTATTTTTATTTCGATAGATTGAATCTCATGTTTGGATTGAATTGAATGTTTGGATTGGAATGGATTTCAAATGTCGATTGAATGTTGTACTAGGTATGGGAAATAAAATGGGCATGGTTGATTTTTGGACTTAGAAAAAATTTTGCCATTTTTTTCCCCATTGTCACGGTAGAGGCACGGTTGAAATGAAGATTCAACCGTGCCTCACACGGTTAAAATATCAATTCAACCGTGCCTTGCCCTCTAGACGGTTGACTTTCGAGGCACTGTTGACTTTCTGGTTTGACCGTGTAACCTAACAGTGTACCCTAACCGTGCCTACAGTCAAGGGGCAATTTTCGAAAGTCAACCTCTAAAAAATCGTTAATTTCGATGTTAGTACGTAAATTAACCGTCAATTACACATTATTTACTAACGATACATCAATTATACACCGATAACAACAACAACGAACTCAAACGACACTCGAATCTTTGGATAATGAGGTAGGGGACCATATACATTGTAGGAGTGTTTCATCTTAGGAAGTGCCGATGCATTAGATAGATTAGATTACGCTATTTTAATCATTAAAACCCAATGTTTTCCGCTATATTTGTTGTTTTTTAATCAACTATGTCATATAATAGTGACGTCACACGCTAATTACGATCAAAAAATCGAATTTTGTACAATTTGATCAATTAGGCACGGTTGGTGTTCTTAGCGGCACTGTTTGGCACGGTCAAAGGGAAAGTCAACCGTGCCAGACGGAAGTCAACCGTCTACAGTGTGAGGCACGGTTGACTTCCCGTGTTGACCGTGCCAGACACGGTTGAAACTGCAATTCAACCGTGTCTGTACAGAATGTTTAGGGGAAAATGGCTCAATTTTTTTCTAAGTCCAAATTTCCTCTAAGTCCTACTCTTTGCACATTCGATATTTGTTCGATGAATCCACATTCGATAATCTAATACGATAATTGCATATTGACAAAGATTGCACATTCGATAATCTAATACGAGAAACGAATTCCATAAACAAGTTCGATAAATAAGAATCAACAAGGTTTTTTATACATCTACATTAATCCTCGATAGATCGACCGGGCCGTCGACAGGATACAACGAAAGACTAAAAATTCTCCTAGCCAATATCTTTCGTTGCCGTTTGATGAACTTCTCCTCTTCAGTATTTCGTAGAGGAGGTGCACTCGAGGCGAGGATACGATCCAAGTACAAGCATGCGTATACGCCGCAGCTCACACCGTCGACTTGGACGTACTGTTGATCATCAGGCATGAATTTTATCGGCATAAAGTCGCTCCTCTTCTTCCCTAGAGTAACCTGTTGGTTCCAAAAGTCGGTCTGGGCAAGGACTTTAGGGAAGAGGCGACTTATGCATAGGAGTTGTATCGTGCAATGATCTCCAATCTCGCCCTTTTCGAGGCGGTACAATATTGAATCGTACACCTCAACCCTCCACTCTGGAACGCAGACGTGAGCGACCACGTAATGATTCGTCCCGAGATGGCAAACCATGATAAACTGTAACAAGCTAGCTATAATTAGATGCACACTAAAGTCGGGAAAAGAGAGGAAACCACGTAATGAATCGTACTTACATATTTGCCATGCTTCCAAGGGATGTACGTATTTGTCCCTTCGAAAACCTCCAACAGGTCTTTTTTGGCCTTCCAATTGCGATATGTCTTGCCCGCTTTCAAGCCTAGCTCAGGATCGCCCTTGTGCTCCGCTTCAAGGGCTCGATTCAACGACTTCTGTATTTCCAACAACAAGTTACAATGTGAGCTACACTTTGTATGTAATAAGGTAATGCAAAAAACGTTAATTAATAATACAACTTACGTAGTAATCACACCCCGCCAGTATGGTGTGACCGTGTCCTACATCGGGAGCTATGGATTTTCGACGGAGTATTCGAGCCCTCCAATACAGGATGTAGAGGTCAATAATCTGAAAATGCACAAACAAAACACAAATTAATGAAATCTCGAATTGTGATCTAAACACACAAATAAAAACGAATTCCATAAACACTTACCGGCGCTATGATTGAATCTTCGGGTCCTCGATTTCATCAAAGAGTTTTTGCCCCATCTCGAATCCATGCTCTTGACAGGTGTACGCTTTGGCATCCTTCCCCGAAGCTCTATGCCGTGCATACGCTTGTTTCACAGTCCGCATAGAAAGCCGTGAGTCTGTGTTCGCCATATACGGACTCTGGAGGAAGGCAGAAGGCTTGATTTGACGGCCGGCTTGAGTAGAGATTAGCCTTTGCCCGGCTCTCGGATCACACTCTAAGTCCGAACCCTCCGATTCGGGTGATTCTGGAGCACACGAACAGGCGAGGGGATATCTCGCTCGAGCTCGCGTAAGTAGGCCTCGTGAGAGGACGAGGCTTCCCCTCCTCCCCCCGGTGCTTGAGTCGGTGTCCGACTCCTCGACCTCCTAAGGGCCTCCTCGATCCTCTGATTGCCCCCGCCCACGTGCGAGTGATACGACGCCTCGGGAGACGGCCTCCTCGATCCTCGGCCCCCGAGAAGGCCCTTAGCACGTTCGACGACGACCTTGGCGAATCGAGCAACAATGCTGTTCTCGTCTGTATCCCGAACCAGTCGATCACCGAACCTCTTGATGAACCGGTCCATCGCCGCATCGTCTCCACGACATCCGAGCCGGCACGGATCCCCGTGGATGCAACAGACGACGTCGCTCGATTCCTCGTGACGAGATGGCTCGGCTCTCGGGCGCTTCGACGGTCCCTCGTCTCTACGGCGCCTCGACTGCGCCTCGTCTACCGTGTCCCGATCCAGGGCTCCGAGACGGAGAGGACGGGTAGGCAACTGTCCCTCGGAAGAAGCACGGGTCGCTCGACGGGGAATCACGACCCGTTCAGGGTCCCGACACATCAACCTCTCTACGACCCTGGCCATATCTCGGGCCGCCTTCGATCTCCTCTGCTCCGGCTCCGCTTTCTTGTGGGCGTGGCGTTTTGGAGCATCGTACTCCAACACCAGAGGGTTCGGGTTCTCAAGACTGAGGAGATAGGGCTGTCGTTGCTCTTCCTCGGATGGGCGGAGCCTCGCGTGTACCTCGAGCTGTATACACGTATTAAATTCATTAGTTAACAACGTACGGATGAAACAACTAAATAAGTAAATAATTTTAATGCAAAGTGAAGTCATTAATTACCTCGGGGTTGTCGAAGAAACCGGCAAAGCTCGAGTACGTCGAATAGGTCTCCCACCTCCTCAGACGGGGCATCAACTCAGCTCTCTGTGGAGGTTGGTAGCCACAGCTTCGTCCCAAAGACGGAATGGCTTCGTACGCCCATAAATTGAGCCCCCAAACCGGCCCGTACAAGTGGTATTTTTTAGCTTGTTTTCGATCTCCGATGGATCTTTCTTCACGACGTCCAACTGGTGGCAGAGGATTTGCCACGACCACGATCCCCACGGGAAATCCCTCCACTGCTCCTCGTTCTCTACTAGCGCCCAAGCCCAATCATCGATGGGCGAATTGTCACGGCATTGTAGAACCAACAAGTAGACGAGAAGGTTGGCGGCCTTCAAGTATTGCTCGGGCGTGCCTAACCTTCGATCTTCATTCAAGAAGTCATCCCTCAATTGGTTCGTCTTGATCTTCTTCTTCGAGCGTCCGTACTTCGTGTGGTACAGGCTCGACAACGGTATAATATGGTTTCGACCGTAGGGGTCGAAAGCGGAAGGCCCGAACTTTAATCCGGTCACAATGGCCCACTCTCGAGGGCCGCAGATTATTTCACGACCCCCAATCGAAAACCACCTCTCGTGCTCCGGGATCGACGAGTCTTTCAACTCCCGGGCTAGAAACTGGTGTGTGGCACTGATTGCCACATCTCTCCTATTGAGCTCCATGATGTAACGGAAGGGGCTCTCCTCTAGAAATCGATCGAGGAGCGGCTGTCCCCCGACTCCGATCAAAACATCGGGGATTTCTCGAAGAATTTTTTTCCGTGTGTATAAAAGTACTTTGCCGGCATATCCTTGCATTCGAGGTCTCATCCACTGAAACCTAGGCTGAAAATAATACAAACAAAACATATTAGTATAGTTATAACAAAAAAAAAAAAAATGAAAAACGGATCAAAAAAAAAAAATGAAAAACGGTAAGGACACGGTTGAATTCCCAATTCAACCGTGCCTGGTCAACAATTGGGCAAAGTCAACGATCAGGCACGGTTGACTTCGAATTTCAACCGTGTTTCACACGGTCGAAATTCAAATTTGACCGTGCCAAATAGAACATGTGCCAGTTTTGCGATTTTTCCTCAGATTTCCCATACTAATCCATCATTTACAAACCCTAAACCCTAAACTTTGCCATTAATGGTGTTTAAACTAAACCCTAAACCAAAAAATAAACTAATCGAACGAGAAAATTCAAAAAAATTTGAGAAATTTTTGTAAAACTCACCGGCGGCGGAGGAGGAGTAACCCATTCTTGGTCGGAATCGGACCCCGACATATTCTTCGGTGGTGGCGGCGGTGGCGACAGTGGGAGGAGACGGCGACGACGACTGTGTAAAGGTTTTGGGGGTTTTTTTCGTTTTTCCGTCGAGAGAGAGGAGAGGGAGAAGGAGGGAGAAGGTGGTGGTTGGATAATTAATTGTGTATTAATGGCCCACAAAATCTAATTTTTTGTTTTTTTCTGAATATTCTTTTCTTTCTTTTTTTTTAGTTTGTCAATATAATGACATGGACAACACTTTTGGGGGCAAGTATGTCTTTTTACCCAAAAGTGGCTATAAAACTCACACTTTTAAAGTTGTGGCTAAATAAGTTATAGTTATAGTCAAAGTGGCTATTTTTATACATTGAGACTATTTTTTTTTTTGGTAAGGGAGTTGAACCGCCCGGTTTTCCAAAAACCGCCCGGTTCGCACCGGTTCGAGCGGTTCAACTCCGGTTGGATCAGACCTCCGGTTTTATGGTCCAAACCGGACCGGTATCAGGCCGGTTCCCGGTCGAACCGGTCAAATCGGCCGGTCCGGTCCGGTTTTTAAAACATTGGTTGAGACACAAAAATGGGGACAAAGGATCTCAAGTGGTAAAACTCTACATAAGAATAATCTCTCAATAGAAATTTCTTTCGATCCCGACAATATAACTATATAGAGATTTTACTGTATATATATATTTCTTTTATCTGAACAAAACATTAATATGAAAACAAATAATCAACGGGAATCTTCTTCAATAAAACTATAGTATTATTTTCTAAACTTTACCAATTTTTTATGGAGCTAGCCTACTTCTCTGCGTACCTTCGGCGCACTCATTTATTACATTTTGCACTACATATTAATTTTACCATTCACTAGCATTAATAAGAATAATATTTGAATTCTTAAACTAGGTTTACGAATTAGACCCGGCGAATGATTGTCATGTGTCAAAAATATTTATAAACCAACAATTTTCATCTATAAAATTTTGAAAATGTTTTTGACACATAATAATCATTCATCGATCCAATAGAAGATGTCACACTGAGTTGCAATAGAGAATACAGTAGCATAATCTATAAATATCATTGACAATTAGCTAGAGGATACAGTAGCATGGGGATTCTGGAAAATTTTCCATTAAATCATTAAATGTTTGAAAAGATACTTCACTTATATATTTGGTATAAGCCATTTTCCTACTCATCTAGGTACAAATTCTTTATTGTATTTTAATTTTATTGAGAATTTGCTATAATACTTCCACACACACACACAGAAGAAGAATATCAAATAAAAATAGACTGTTAGGTAAAAACTAAGAATAAATTATAATCCTTGATCAAAACAAGATCTGCGATTGAGATTGACCGATGCATTGAATTAAGTCATGCAATGCATCAAAACGATGATGCATGGATTTATTGAATGCAATGCATGCAAATGACAGTGCATCAAATTAAAACATATGATGCATCAGTTGGTGTGAGTATTAATCTGGGCCATTGATTTTGTGTAAATCTACGGATCAGATTTATTCTTATTTCTAACCTAAGCATTCATTCTCACGTGAACTATACCCTATATATATACGGTATGCTCAAAATGTAGTTGGTTTCATAGTTATTTAACACAATGTTGTTGAGCAATAGCATCTCATTCTTCTACCCTCCTCCATTAATCAAACCTTCTTTAGGAAAATATGTTACCAAAATAAATGTGCCTCTTTCTTCAAACCATCCTAAATTGAATGCTTTAGGTAGGGAAAATGAGGAAAGATATTCCTCCTTCACTTCTTTCTCCCAATCACCCATGCCGGCGCCGGCGGCAGCGACGTCAACGGCAACGACGACCGATGCTAAAGGTGTGCATGGAGGAATAGGGATTCTTGAATTTTTTGAAGGGAAAGATATACTTGTTACCGGTGGAACGGGTGTCCTTGGAAAAGGTATACGTATTCTATATATGTGAGAATATAAGAACCTACGATTTCTTTGTATATATAATTAGGGTTTTCCTAACATAAAAGTGAAGTTCAATTTATGATATTGCATTTTTTGTACTGTGATATATTGTGGGATCTTCACAATAACATTGATTTCATCGTTTACTCCATCTGTCCCAAAGATAGCGTCCTGTTTCTTTTAACAATATTATTTTTATACAATCTCCGTCCGGCCCCTAAATTTGAGCACGAGAATTAGTGGAATTCGTAATCTTTTCCCAACTACTTATAGTATGATCAGTATTATATTATTCATATAACTTAAAAAAGATTACAAATTCCCTTAATTCTCGTGGCCAAAATTATGGGACGAAGGTAGTACAAAAATATTGTCAAAAGAAACAGGATGCTATCTTTGGGACGGAGGGAGTATATGAAATTACTATAGAGTACTCCATATATGTCCCCCCCGAATAGTGTACGTTTCTATATTTTATACCTCACATATGTTTAAGAAACGCACATGATTCGGCTGGACGGAGGGTGTAACGATTTATGTAATCTTAATACACATCTCTCCATTAACATGATCTTTAATCTCCTTTGCATTTGTTTAACTCATGAATTTCCCATTTCAAAAGTCTATAAATTTTTAATAATTTTTATGGTTGCAGTTCTTGTGGAAAAGCTATTAAGATCGACTCCAGTGGGGAAAGTCTACGTGCTAGTTAAGGCAAAAAACAAGGAAGCTGCAATTGATAGATTGAAAAACGAAGTATAAAACAAGATATAAACACTTCCATTAATTTCGATCAATGGCAATCGCACTTTTTTTACTGTACTAGTCAAAAGTTACGTGCATCGCACGTAATAAAATCGATAATTATAAAAATTGCTAGTAAATATTGATTGAATTTATTAGTATTTTTTTAAATAATTATACATAATTACATTAGTACCCTTAAATTATTTATAGAATGAGAATAAAATAGGCAAACCATATTTTATAAAAGTAAACACTTTTATAGTAGTAATAGTAATAGTAATAGTAGTGATAGATAAATATATTTTTATGTTGTTTTATTTTATTAATAGTACCATAAAATTATTATATATTAAGGCCCTTAACCAGGCCACCACCAATTTTATACTTCAATACATATGATTGATAGTCTATTGTAAGCATACTTAACATGCCAATTACTGATTAATTTGTCAGTGTTATATTAGCAATTTTCCAAGTAGGTTTTGCTTTGTTTTTAATAAGAGGTTCAATATTATTTTTGGTAGCACACATTTAGTTTAGGATATGTACAACGTACGAAATTCATATATATTACTAGTGCCAGATCAGCCGTGCAACGTTAGTCATGAACATATATTTTATACTTCTCCTGTCCTATCGAGTTTGACGTATTTCGTTATGTTATACCTAACATATATTTAAGTAACGCGTTAAACTCGGCGTGACATAGTAAGCATGATTCAGAATTATCAGTAGAGATTATATTTTTAAGGCACACATGTATGATAAATTTATAACATAACATGACATTGCTATAAATGCATCATCAGATTTGATACGTATATCTATTATTATCATAAAAGTGTATGCTCTTATAAATTTTAATTTGCCTATCTTGTCCTTATTTTAGTTATATGTGTAAATTTGTTTAGATCGTAAACTCAGATTTATTCGAAAAATTGAAAGAAGAAGTTGGAGATTCATATGAAGCTCTTGTAATGGAGAAGATGATCCCTATTGCTGGAAATCTTCTTGAAACAAACATGGGAATGGATTGTGAATCTATTGAAGAAATTAGGGGAAATGTGGATGTTATAATCCATTCTGCAGCAAACACAAACTTTAATGAGAGGTTAGTAATTAAGCTTTCGCTTTAGTTAAATTACTATTTGAATACACTCAAAATATATTTCTATCGGGAAATATAATACTCCCCCTGGCTGTCCCACTGATAAATGAACATTTTCCCTTTTGGGACGTCCCACTGATATAGGGACCTTTCATAAAATAGAAAATTCTAACACAATAAAGTTCAGACACATCACTTTAACCCACTACACATCACTTTAACACACTAGCTATCATCACTCCTGTCTTAATTCCAGTGCCAAAACAAAAGGTCCCTATCCCAGTGGGACGGAGTATTAAACCAATAGACCAATGTCTTGTGTTCAAATCTCAACTCGAGCTCACAAGTGAAGGGGAGTGTTGGAAATAATAATATAAACTAATCAATTTAATCCCTTTCTATAAGTTCGAACTCGAGCCCACAACTTAGAGGAGTATTGGGGATAATAATATAAACCAACAGATTTAACCCTTCTCTATAAGTTCGAGCTTTTAGATAATTTGAAATTCTATGCATGATGGTATATATCAGAATCTTCACTATATATAAGTTCAAGCTTTTAGATGATGTAAAATTCTATGCATGCATGATGGTATTAGAGTCTTTGGCTAACGTCGATGTCCGTGTTCAAATCCCAACTCGAGCCCACAAGTGAAGTGGATTATCGTCGAGAATAATAATATAAACCAATAGATTTTAGCCTCTCTATGAGTTTGAACTCGAGCCCACAAGTGAGCGGAGTATTAGAATGGTAATATAAATCAATAGATTCAACCCCTCTTTATAAGTTCGAGCTTTTAGATGAGACGAAACTCTGATAACTTATGTATATATTCTATAAATATACACAAACAAACACCTACAAATAGATGTTCTTGTGTAGGTATGATTTGCTAGTTGATGCAAACGTGATTGCGCCTCACCGACTGATGAGGTTTGCTAAAACATGCAGCAAACTCCAGCTCTTCACACACATCTCTACGGGTAAGAATTTGAATAATTAATTTTACTAGAACCGGATCGGACCGACCGGTTCGACGGTTTTGACTCGTTATGGTTGGTTCCAATTGGTTTAATCGAAAAAATCGAGAACAGGAGGGGTGTGACCTGATCTGGTTCGATTGTTAAAACATATTGTATCATTCAAATGAATAACATGTATCATCACATGGTAATTTGTAATTTGTAGCATATGTTAATGAGAAAAGAGAAGGCATGGTATTGGAAGAGCCATTGCTTATGGAAGAAATCAGAACCAATAATACACAACTCGATGTTGGTGATGAGATAAGCTTGCTTCTCAAATCATCCTCAAACTATGAAGATGCCACCAAGTTTTACAAGAAGCTTGGCCAACAAAGGTACTTCGATATATGAATTATTGTTTACGTATCGTCGTGGTCAGTGTTTTGATGAAAACCCTAGATCATGCTAAGTAAATGGTCCGGAATTGTTTATAGTACTTCTCACACCAGAACTTATTTTTATATGAACCGAAGTCTCGTTCTCTCTCTATGACCAGAGCTAACGTATATGGATGGAGTACAACTTATCAACTAAGCAAGGCTATGGGCGAAATGGTGTTGAATGGAATGAGAGGGGATATTCCACTTCTTATACTTCGACCGGCTATTATCGAGGGCTGCTACCGTCAACCGGTCCCCGGTTGGATACAAGGAATCAAGTACATATATGAATAAGTTCTATTTTCGTCCGTTCCACTGATATAGGGATATTTAAACCTTAAATAGCAAAATTTTAGTTAATCAACTAAAATACATTCACTCTACTTTATCCACCACTATTACTAAAGTTTTAATTCCCGTGTCGAGAAAAAGTTATCTCGTTTGAATGAGATAGAGGGAGTATATGGTAGCAACACTACACATTTATTTATTTCTTGTATTTTGTTTTGATTCATTTGATTTTGGTTAATTAGGACGTTCGTTCCAGTTGCCATTTCATATGGCAAAGGAGTGCTCCCAGCTTATTTTGCAAACCCTCAAGTGCCTTTGGATGTTGTAAGTACAACACTATTCTCTCTCTCTCTCGACTTGCATTGGGATCCTCTGTTTCCACTTTAGTGTGTTAGCCATATCCTAAATTTTAATTTTAGATAATTTTATACATTTTCCCCCCAAATTTTATAATTTATATGATTATTTTAATTTTATGATTATGTCTATAGGGTTCAATAATCCAAATTAGGGTATACATATTTATATTTTTAAGATCTAATTTCACTTTTATTGATAATAATTGAAAATTTCAAAATTAGTGTATATTACTATAAAAAAAATTAATTTATTCCCCACACATGTCTATTAATTTTATATCTATACACTAGTATGTCACCCGTGCCGTTGCACGGGAAAATTTTCTTCTTTCTTATTTTGAATACATAAAATATGGAGTATGAAAAATTTTAATTCACGAATTAATTAGTGTTTATACTAAATAAATGAAGAGTTAAATTTCACAATTTATGTGAATTTTCTTTAAGCTTTAATAACAAAATTTTACAAGTAGCGACACGGATGAATCAGATTAAAGACCTTTGACCTCAAAACTTAACCCCTATTTACACGCACACAATTTATGTGAACTTAAGAACATCTACATCAAGTTCATTCATCAATATATATTATCAAGGCAAAATTACTACTACAATATAACAAAATATCACTATATATTTTTAAATTTCCAAGAACTTAAAGTAGCTCAATAATCATCTCTAGTTTGGGTTAAGTGAGTTTTTATTTTTGACAAAAGGAGAAACACTTTTTGAATATCAGAGATTCATTTAAAGAAAATGTAACACAACAATTACATCACATTCTTTAATAACAATATATATGGAGAACTTCAGACATCTTCAATCACTTCATCTTCAAATTCACTGCCAAACTTTCCTGTATATTAATAGTCTTTTGGTGATAAATATGCTTCATCACAACTAATATGATCACAAGGAATAGAGTAGCTAGACTTAGCAAAAAGATAATAATATGATCATGAGGAATATAATAGTTTTAAATTCAAGTAAACTATTATGTAGATAATTTGAAATAACAATGGGCCAACGACATATGAAAATATGAACTCTTGTAAGATATCATAAATCACAAACAATATCCACCAAAGATAAGATTCTGAATATATACTAAAAACTGGAAATGAAAAGATGAAAAAAAAAATTAATAAAAAAATCGGTCTTCCATTTTCTGTCAATAGTAAAAGGAAATTTCTTGAAGGAGAATATTTGGGAAAGAGTATCCCTATCCCCTGCGAAGACAGAAATATTCACCAACATATTGACTTCTTCATCTTAATGCGTCCATAGATCATCTTTGAAGGAACAAATTCTTTTTTTACTGTAAAATGAGAGTAGAGGAAAAAAAATATTAAAAAGTAAGAAACTGAACAATCTCAAAAACTTTAGAGAATTGAATTTGAATTTATAATGTGATGGAGTGAGAATTGCCGTTCCAATTTCTCATAGGGAAAATGATAGTAAATAACAATAAAAGAAGAAAAAAGAAAAGAGTTTATTGGGTAGTTTGGCGGTGCTGAGTCCATAGAAAAACAAAAAGGCTCAATCCTCATCAATGAATTATTTTTAACAATTAAAAAATCGAGATAAGTTTGGGCGGGAAATAGAATTGGCAATGTGGTTCTGTTTTTATATATATAATAGATTAATAAATGAAAGGTGAACTCAGTGGACACTTCTGAAAAATAAAAGTAAATAAAAATCATGATTGAAAATATATTTGTTATATTGGAAATCTAAAGCAACACAAAAGAAATAAGAATAGTAGTAATAATGATAAGGTGTTGATTTTATTGATGGTTTGAAAATGCAAACTTGTTTTTTGAGAGTGAATCGCACTAGAGGTGTTCAAAAGAACCGGAACCGGCGGTTAAAACTATAACCGTAACCGGAACCGGCGGTTTTTTAACCGGAACCGGAACCGGCGGTTCGGAACCGGAAAAGGAACCGGTGGAACCGGCGGTTCGGTTAAGGTTCCTAAGGCTTGGAACCGTAACCGGCGGTTCGGTTCCGGTTCCGGTTCCAAACCGGCGGTTCCAAAATTTGGAACCGTCCAATTTATATAAATTCTATTATTTTTATTTTTTTAAAATATAATTTATAAACAAATTAACATTATTTGTTAAACTTCATAAATAATAACTAAATATATATATAATTTGGACTTTTTTCAATTATATAAGTGTTACTCTCAAACACTCATTTGTTATTTCTTCATTGTGAGGTATGTTTATTGTTTTTATAAGAGTATTACACTTTTCAAGCTTCTTATTTATTTGATATGTGATATCTAACACATCCCAAACTATGAGAATAGTTGCATGAGGAACACCTATAAAATTGAAAGAATGTTCAAAGCCTTATGAAATAAAAAAGTTTAAAATTAAAAAATAAATAAATAATTGTCCGGTTAGAACCGGAACCGTAACCGGAACCGGCGGTTCCGGAACCGGAACCGTAACCGTGTGTTTGCGGTTCGGTTTCGGTTCCTCCCTCGACGGAACCGGAACCGGCGGTTCGGTTCCGGTTAGAACCGGAACCGGAAGCGTGGGCACCTCTGAATCGCACCTTTACTATTGGAAATGCAAACTTAATTGTTATACTCTAGTTGAAAATGCATTGATTGTTTTTGAAAATGAAATTTGCATTTAAAGAAAAAGGTGTATGCACAAAATTTCTTTGAAAATGAGAATTTACTTACATTTTTGTGCTCTACTCATTTATTAATTAATGAGCTCAAACATCAAGATTTTAGGAGGGAAAAAAACTTGGCATTGTATTTTGTTTTAGTAATATTATATAGATTACAATCTTTATTTTTAAAAAAAATATAATATTTAACTTTCAGAAATTAATATTTTGTACATCGAAATCCCGGAAAACACAAAATTATAGTCAGGGGTGGAGTCATGATTTGAAAAGGGAAAACACAAAATTATTATGTATATGTATTTTGGGACAAGTTGGGACGGACAGGGCATTATTCGTCTAGTAAAAATTGGAAAATAAACATACAAAATTAAACTAAATTAAATTATCACTAACTTAAGTTTTCCTGGACATATGTTTGCAGTGGAGCTTGGCTCTGCCCCTAATTATAGGGTTCAAATTCTATTACTAGTTTAAAACATTTTTCTACTCCCTTTAAAGAGCACTTTCTTTACAAAATAAATAAATAAATAAATAATTGTGTTAGAATCAATATTAATTAGTATATACAACCATGCACAATTACCAGGTTCCGGTGGATTTGGTAGCAAACACGACGATTGCAGCTATTGCGAAGCATGGGAAAACACAAACGCCGCAAATAAATGGGTACAATGTTGCATCCGGTCTTCGTAACCCTGTAACATTTTACGAAGCTTTCGAATACCTATATGAATACTTTGAAGACAAGCCTTTGATTGAGGGTGCAAAGCCAAAAAAGATGAAGTTCTTCGATGATTTTGAGGATTTCTGCAAATTCACAAGAGAGGAAATGTTTCGTAATCATGGAATTGCAACGAATGGAGTTGGTGAAGATAGAAAGAAAGCTAGACAGTGCAATGCCAAAGCTCAATATGTTACAAAACTCTGCAAGCTTTATGAGTTTGCAGGTTTCTTCAACGCAAGGTAAGTATTCAATTCGTTTTATGTTATTTAAATAATAAAAAAGAGGCGGGACAGAGGGAGTATATGGGTATGACATACATGAGTTTTTCAATCATAACTATGGTGTACCGAGATTAATTTTTATAACATTTCTTTATTTTTGCTTTCGATCTCTCAATGTTATGGTTTATTTATATTTGTTTTTAAGGATATGACTTAAAAGATTTGCTAATTAAAATTGTATTGTATATACAGGTTCGATACAGGTAATATACAGAAGCTGATCGATGAAATGTCAATAGAGGAGCAACTTGACTTTGAAGTGGATGTAAAGAACATCAATTGGAAAACATACATGCAAGAAATTTACATGCCTGGATTGGAAAGGTATTTAATTAAGAGTTCCAATACTTGAGGAATTTGTGCACTTGTTCATGACCATGCAATTACTTCTATGTATTGTATCATGGCATTATAATTAATCAATAAATTATTCAGAATTAATATAAAAGGTTGTTGTTTGTGTATTGATATATTGTGTTTTCAATGTACATTGAAAATCCATAAATCTATACTATTATAAAAAGTGTCATTCGTTACTTGCCCCGCTACCCGATAGAAGTCGAATTTATTCGGAAATAGTATATCAACTACTGAAATGGCTGCCGTCGGAAATTCATACTCCGTCGTTGAGAATCAAGATGGAATCGATTCGGTCCCTGAAACTACAAGTCGTCGTTGTTCCTTATTTACACCTTTTAGTTTGTAAAAGGGGGAAATTTTCAATTGCGTGCCCTAGCTAGGTGAGTCAAAAACCGGCGATGGCCATTGTCGTCTTCTGCGGTAGGCATTGTCGTCGTGCAGGAGCTGCCATCGATCGCTGCCGCCGTCTACTTCAAACCCTCTAACCAGGTAGCGACTTCTCCCTCTCTCTGTTTCATTCACTGATTCTGCCTTTTTTTGGGAACAAACTGCTCGGATTTCTCTCGCACCGGATTTCTGATCGGATTCCAAACTGTACTATGAGTCTGCATTTCGGATTTCGATGCATTTGTAGTGTCAATTCAGCTGCCGAATGATTTTGTTGACTTGTTTACTTCGATTTTGTATTTTATAGGTCGAAGAATTTCGTGCCCCAAATTCGGCAAGTGGTTTGGCAGGTAACTCTCTCTATCAACGCATCCAGTTTCTGCGTATTTGTCTGCGTATTTATGCGTTTAAGGTGGATGTGAATTTTTACTGAAAAGGCGTAGATGATGATGGTGTGTGTAAAATGTTGGTTCAAATTTACTGTAGAGTGAGTATGTGGAACTTAATGCGATACTATAGTCCGTTGAATTTGATAGCAGTTCGGTTTATAGTGATTCTTTTCTTCAGCTTCAACTGCTTTATCTAGCATTCCTCCTAAAGTAGTTGAATTGTGAAGCAATCGAAGATGTTATAAGATGTGTAGTTTGATCGATGCATACGTTAATGGAGATGGGATAAAAATTGTGATTTGTATCGAGTTGTTTGTGTTAAGCTTTTTCTTATGCTTTAGAGCTCAGTTTAGTTTCTATGCTATATGAGAGACTAAAGTCTTTTACTATGTTGGTCTTTCACTCTTGTACAGCTGAATGTCACATTTTCACCTCCATAGCATGCATAAATCAGTTGGTATCTCAATAAGTGGCTACCGAAACTTTGATGTCCAAGACCCCATAGATAGTCAGAACTGTATAGGAACAAT
This sequence comes from Thymus mandschuricus, assembly GCA_029379335.1. NCBI lineage: Eukaryota > Viridiplantae > Streptophyta > Magnoliopsida > Lamiales > Lamiaceae > Thymus > Thymus mandschuricus. Next base: position 38,061,883 of record CM057075.1, on the reverse strand, counting down.
AATCTATTATAACTTGAATGGTTTGTACGGGAACCCTACCCTCTGTGATCCATTCGACACGGGCAATTTCTTTTCCGTTGATACGCCCTGCAATTTGCACTTGAATTCCTTTGTATCCGCTTGTTCAGTTAATTCTATAGCCTTTTTTATTTGCTTTTTGAAATGAAACTTTATTCAAAGCTCCACTATATTATGCATATAAGATAGTAAGTAGTTTTTATGTTCACATGCTGAAACTTATTGCACTTATAACTCCAAAAGAAGCAAATACATAAGAATGCAGAACATACACATAGTTAAGCAATTTATGAGAGAATTTAAGGCCAAAACACTAACAACATTATGAAGGTGATAATTCATGATATGGAAAAGATAATTTTATTAGTTGGTGTTATCCTTGCATCTTCTGATTGTATTCTTTATTGCAGAGACGTAGAAATCGAGAGAAGATAAATGATGCCGATTGACAGAATTTGTGCTTATTTTGTTTTACTTCGAATATCAGACTGCCCCTTCTAGCAGTAGCATCCTGGCCCTTCTCGCCAGACAGTCCTTGTCTCGCATCGATACAACAAGGTAACAAACTCATGGTTCCTTTTGTATGAATATCCCACTGTTTTTAGGAATGAGGATTCTTCTAATTATGTGGTTTCAATATATGATGCTTTAGTTTCAAATGATGTGGTTTTAATATAGTATGCTTATAGGCAGCAAATTCTTGAAGGACATATGTGAATTTAATTTATGATTTAAGCCGAGATTAGTTTGATATTGAAGATGAAATTGATGGTTTGCTACAATTGAATTTGAATCTGTTTTGTTCATTATCTGATCTGGACATTTTCTTGTGTGGATTGTTTGTCGAATTTATGGAGAATTTGCTTTTTTTCTTTCTTCAGGGATTAAAGGTAGATTTGATAAGCACAGATTATTGCAAGTCTGGAATGACAATTCAAGAAGATTGTGATGCACTAGAGATACTTGTTACCCGAATACTCGAAATCATCTAGACACCCCTATTAGAAATAATCGGCCCCTTAGTTACACCTAGTTTACAAAAACCAACTCTCTCTCAGACACACATCCACATAGGTTTCTTCAAGAAATGGGCTCATTGTTGAGACAAATCTGCCACAGAACCTCAGCCACTTCACCACCTTCCCTCTCCTCTTCCTCTCTCATCCTCTTCCTCAGCTCTCTCGCTCTACTCCTCATCTCCACCCCCTCTACCACCTCATCTATCTTCCTCCCGATCTCCTCCGCCTCATACCACCCCTCCTTCCCCCTCTTCACCTCCACACCAACCCCCATACCCACAAGCATCTTTGCATCCACCAACATGTCCAACCTCACGGGCATTGCCACCACTGGAACTCCACAGTAAACGCTCTCGTTCACCGAGCTCCACCCGCAGTGGCTCACAAATGCCCCTACGCTATGATGCCCTAATATATCTCCCTGCGGGGCCCATCCTGTCACCACCCTCCCCCTCTCTCTCATCCTCTCCGAGAACCCCTCCGGCAGAGCCTTCTCTCTCTCCTCCCCCGCAGGAGATCTGATTACCCACACGAACTTTGCTTTGCACATCTCCAACCCCTTTGCTATCTCGGCAACCTCTCTCTCCGACAAGAAACACTCGCTCCCGAAAGATATGTAGACTGTCGAGTTCTTAGGGTTTGTGTCCAGCCATTGCATGAGCTCCGACCTCTCTGCCTCAGCACGATCTTCATCTTGACCAGAGATCAGCGGACCAACTGTCACGATTCTCTTATGCGACACCGAAGAGAGGTAGTCGATGTACTTCCCCTCGAGCGCCCTGCATGTTTTTAGCAGAACAACTTCTGCAGACAAGCGGATATTAACGAAGAAGACATCCCTATTGAAGTCGAAAACATTAGCGTACAAGAAATCCATGAAATAATCAAGACCCTTCTTCTCCTTCTCTTCCAAACACAGCTCGGGAAAGGGGGAAGGAGCATCATCGTCGGAACGGAGGTAGAAGGCGTGGGTGAACGAAGTCGCCGCTGCTCCAACAGTGACAAAATGGACCGCCGGAATGCTCAATGCAGCAGCGAGCGTGGCGGCCCATGGCTGGAAAGTGTCGTAGATGACTAAGTCGGGTGTTAGATCGGCAAGGATGTGAGAGAAACTGGATTGTGAAGTCTGGAAGGCTTTAAGTAGAGGGAAAAGGAGGTCAGATGGAAGGAATTTGGTGGTGTGGTAGTGTGGGGGGAGATCAGGGTCTGGTTCTAGATGGAGTTGGATCGTATCTATGGATTTTCCGAGGGAATTCGCAGCGATAAAAGTGTCGATTGAGCTGAGATTAATTTGCGTCGTGCATAAGTAGATGTGGAAGTTTCGAGTTTTCAAGATTTTCTTGGCTAGCTCAAGAAACGGGAAAATGTGGCCATGAGCTAGCCATGGAAACATTAGAATTTTGAAGCTCTCCTTTTCAGAGTTCATGATTTTTTTTCTAAGAATTAGTTATAAAGGTTTAGAGATGGAGTGAGGTTTATATACACAATGTTGTAAGTGTATGGTCTACCCAAAAAGAAATTAAAAAGAAAAAGAAAAAGGAAAAGTAACATTGTTGGTTTGAATACATGAAAATGGCATTAATTAATGTATCTTTTTGTGTGACTACTATCACTATGCCTCCCCTTTCAACAGATTGGTAGCTTTGCTCGCGTGACATTGTCACGTTCGTGTGTTACATATTCTATTGTATCGATCGATATTGCCAGTTTGCCACATTCTAACAATGTTTCAATATTAGATAACAATAAAAAGATTTCATAAGCAAATTATAGTATGCGGTAAAGTTTAAGCACTCAAGTCTATCCTTAATTAGAGTTCTGGGATTAATTTCCCGTGCAAATTATATGTTGTGCAGTTTTTTCAATTATTGTTTGTTTAGAAGTTTCACTTATTCCTGATAAATAATACTACTACTCCTTTCATCACACCTTAATTGTCCTCGTTTTCTTATTTGGATGTCCATTTAATTGTTTATTTATCCAAAATATAAAATTTATATACTTTCACAACTAGTATAATATAAACTCTCTATCTCTTACTGCATTGGTTAATGTGCCGATTGTATAGTGGACAATTAAATTAGGCCGAGGGAGTATAATTCCTTCTTTGTTTTCTTTCGAAATTATCACTTTCTTTTGAACGTGGTTATTAAAAAAATTAGAATTTGTTGTATAATGATGGTGGTTCACATACTTTAAATGAAAGTTTAGTATATAAAGCTAGTGTTTAAGGGGCTAATGAGGATGTTCACATGAGGTTGTTGGGTTAAAGAAAATTGATCATTTCGAATAATACACCCAAAAATAAAAATGTGATCATTTCGAAAGAAACGGAAAGAGTATTTCTCATTTAATTAATATGAGTAGAATGTGCACTAATTATACAAAAGTATGACTATATAACTTGTATAAATTCTCATAATAATTTTGAAAATAATTGTGCCTCAGCCTCACTTCAACTTAATTTATAAGAAAAAAAAATTCTTGTACTTGATATAAATATATGCCGTCACAGTAGTTGGGGAATAAATGAAAGATGATAGTATTAGTATTACTACTATCACGTCAAAATCGGATGTAATCATGTCGGCACAAATGCATCGTGTTGTAACAAAATTTCTCAATTAAGTATTTATACACTCCGTTTTTTATATAAGTGTCATCTTTATCGAACTTCGCATATCAATATATTATGTAAATTTATATATTTACCTTATTTACTATTTTTTTAATTTATTATATAGTATGACATTAATTACAAGGATAAATAGTAAACATTACCTATTTTACCATCAAAATTTTGAAATAAGACACTTAAATAAAAATAGAAAGAGTACACTGTACACCCATGTAGTTTATCTTTAAATCCGTTCCTCATATGATATGAGTGTGAGTATTTTCCGTATAAGGGGGTGGGGAAGACGTCATATCCATCAACCTTAATTAGTATATTTTTATAAAAAAAAATTTACTCAATCTTTATTAAAGGCTTTTCATATTTCCAAAGACTTTTTATCCTCCGGAAGTAATTAATTGTACGAATTAACCATTATTTATTCTCACATCCTTTTATATGAAACTCCACTTATATCTTTAATTGACAATTTTCTTCTTCATTAATTTTTTCTAACTTTGTCTACCAAGTTGTCGAAGTCAATCAGTTACCATATGAACTTATTTTGTGTTTTTAGGTTAGAGAATTTTTTTAGAATGAAATTTACATGCTTAATAGTAACTTCTATTAACTTTTCGATTAATTATTATTTATTTATATTATCATTTTTTGCATTTTGTTAAAAAATATATAATTTATAAATTGGTACCCGCCGGGTATCCTTCCCCACTGGCTAATCCCGGCTTCCGTCTGAGTCCCGAATTAAACGGGTAAGGGGTGGGCTTGGGGAAAAGCTTTTAAGATTGGTATGGTGGCGGGAAAATACCTAACCCCGCCTCGCCCCGTTACATCCTCAATCTTGGCTCACAAAATATGAGATGGTATATACTACTAAGAAGATGAGTTTGATTTATTTCTAAAAACAGTCATGATTTTCGTGACATACAAAGTCATTATGAAATACAGAGTATTTAATAAAAATTAGATATCCATGAATATTGCTATTAAAATTTGATAACATTCTTAACAAATAATTAAATCGAGGTATCCAAATATGAATGAAAATTATTGTGTGTGCACGCTCGTGTGGATAGTGATACAATGGAAATGGGAATTAATGATTTGATCAAATGAATATTGTGATGATTCCAAAACTATGTAATATGAAAAGATGTTTGCCTTAATAGTTAGCTATAGCAAACATCTCAAATGCTTAGATATCTCGTGTGATTTATTTATATTAACTAGCTAAAAATTGAAGTGAAGCCATCGGTGAAGTAGCATATTCTCTAAATAAAAAGAAAGTGTCGATCTATGTGGTATAGTATGATCTCTTAATCGGATGTGTCCAAGAAGCAATGCTGAAGGAACACTAGCTCAATCAAGCTAAACCATTTGACAAAATGACATCACTTGAAGTTGAAAGGACAATGCAACAAAGCTCACCGATAATGAAGTACTACCTCCGTCTCATGCTAATTGTTCACTACATAAATGACACTGTAACTAATGCAGTAGGAGATAAAGGGGTTTTTATTATATTAGTTGGGATGGTATAAAGTGTCTATTTTAAGTATGGAGACAATTAAATGGGACGTCCCAATAAAGAAATAAAGACAATTGAGATGGGACGGGGGAGTAACTCCTAATATAAATTGATTATATAATGATTATATCTCTTCTCCGTCCTAGGTTATTAGCCCCATTTGAGACGGGCATAGGAACCAATTAATGAAGGAGTTCGGATGTACGATTTTGTAATCAATTCTAAGGAAAGATAATTAACTGTAGCTAAGTATTCTTTGTCATTTTAGGAAATGAAACTAATAACAAGGCACATAGATAGTACTCCCTCTGTCCCATTTAATTGTCCACTTCAAAATCGGCACAATAATCAATGGAGTAAGAGATAGAGGGGTTTATATGGAGGAACTCTGTCCCATTTAATTGTCCACTTCAAAATCGGCACAATAATCAATGGAGTAAGAGATAGAGGGGTTTATATGGAGGAATGATGTGCTACTCACTTAATGGTGCTCACCTTCGTGAGCACCTTCGTCATTTTTTCGTTTCTACATTATTTTGTTCGATTTTTTCAATTGTAATATATTCTAGTACCTTATAAATTAATATTGAAATCATTAAATCCCAAGAAAACATAAAAATCAAAGCTCGATTTAATTTATTATTCACATTAGCATGTCACTCAATATGTATAAATCATCTATCCATATACTAATATATATAATTATTTCAGTGGGTTGAAACTCTTAATTACTGTTCACTTTTAGTCTATAAAATGTGACAATTATTTATGATACTACTTCTGTTTGTTAAAAACGATACGACGACACGAATTAAGAAGAGAGCATTTATAAATTTAAGGGGCACACTCCCATGCGGCTGGCCGCATGGTGAGGCCAGATTAACAATAAGGGAGTAAAAATAAAAATATATAATTGGCCAATAAGGGAGTAAAAATAAAATAAGGGAGTAAAAATAAAAATATATAATTGGCCACAGTGGGTTTCGAACCCATGACATTTCAGCCAAAATCCCGCATGCTAATCCAATGCGCTAAGCAGTGATATAAAAATTACGCCTCAGTTTTAATTATTTAAAGTACTGCTAGTTCTCTAATCTATTTGTTGTATTATGTGGCATTTACACTCTTATGGTTGAAATTGAAGCGTTGATTCTTTTCATTGCAGGAAACAAAACTATTAAATCGAGACAACTCAATATAATATACACAAAAATCATTTTTCGAGAAAGTGTCAATCTGTATGAAGGAAAGTCTCAATCTCTGTGAAGGAAAGTGTCAATCTTTCATAATCACAAAAATCACAAAAATTTTCACTTTTATGACTACAACTACAATGTATAAGAAACATTTTTTACGAGTTATGCATATTTACGCACTTGAGTCGGTGAAATAATTATTTCTAACTCATTTTTCGAGAAAGTGTCAATCTGTATGAAGGAAAGTATCAATCTCTGTGAAGGAAAGTGCCAATCTTTTATAATCACAAAAATCACAAAATTTTTCACTTTTACGACTACAACTACAATGTATAAGACACATTTTTTACGAGCTATGCATATTTACGCACTTGAGTCGGTGAAAAACTTATTTCTAACTCGTTTCCGTGAAAGTGCCAATCTGTATGAAGGAAAGTGCCAATCTCTGTGAAGCAAAGTGCCAATCTTTCAGTATCACAAAAATCACAAAATTTATCACTTTTACGACTACAACTACAATGTATAAGACATATTTTTTACAAAGCTATGCATATTTACACACTTGAGTCGGTGAAACACTTATTTCTAACTCGTTTCTGTGAAAGTGTCAATCTGTATGAAAGAAAGTGTCAATCTCTGTGAAGGAAAGTGCCAATATTTTCAGAATCACAAAAATCACAAATTTTATCACTTTTACGACTACAACTACAATGTATAAGACACATTTTTTACAAGCTATGCATATTTACGCACTTGAGTCGGTGAAACACTTATTTCTAACTCGTTTCCGTGAAAGTGCCAATCTGTATGAAGGAAAGTGCCAATCTCTATGAAGGAAAGTGCCAATCTTTTCAGAATCACAAAAATCACAAATTTTATCACTTTTACGACTACAACTACAATGTATAAGGCACCATTTTTACGAGCTATGCATATTTACGCACTTGAGTCGGTGAAACACTTATTTCTAACTCGTTTCCATGAAAGTGTCAATCTGTATGAAGGAAAGTGTCAATCTCTATGAAGGAAAGTGCCAATCTTTTCAGAATCACACAACGCCAAAATTATAAAAACAAAATTTTCATGAAAGTGTCAATCTGTATGAAGGAAAATGTCAATCTCTGTTAACAAAAGTGTCAATCTTTCAAAATCACTTATGAAGAAATTTGATAGCCTGAGAGAATTAGAAAGAGGAGAAAATACATGGTAGAGTGACAAGATTAGAGACATTTACGTAGCATCTATTCTTCCCAGCTGAACTGGGATCTCCGGACCTCCACATATCAAAACAGACTCTGCTCCAACCATGGCTATAAGATCTGCCCAGGATACTAGCAAACACCAGTAAGAAGGAATTAGTTCGCTACATGATTGCTTCTAGATCAACAAATCCTCGAGACTTCTTTAGCCAATCCTACCTGGTTGTATCGATTCAATTTGACCTTTAACTTATCCAGAATCTAAAAAGAATGCATCTGTTCATGAGTTATTTGTCCACAAGCTAACATAAATCGAAGTCAGCAAGAAACTACAAAAATCTGACAAAGAATTAAGGAAGATGTAGTGTGTAAGCAATTGGATAACAAAAGCAATGAGGAGTAAGTATATGAAGAAAACTTTGCCACCAAATTAAGGTTCTATTTTTCAGTTATGGGTGCATGAACATTCACCTTTGTACAAGGGAAGAAAACATTTGACAAGTGAGCTGTACATAACACGTTGACTACAAACTAATTTCAGTTAATTTTCATTATTAAATCTAATCCCCCCATCTCCATGCATGACAAATGGCACATCTCAGAATCTTATTCTCCTCCTTAAAAGTTAAAACTAATGTCAACCTCTTCACTTCTAACAAACCTCAAATCTCTCTCTCTCTCTCTCTCTCTCTCTCTCTCTCATCTCCATACTCAAACAGCAAAAAACAATGGCTACCTGGTCTGCTGAAAACGCCACAGAAGCATACATCCAAGCTCTCAAACTGGTAAGAGAAGAACACTTTTTTCGAAGTTTTTGACGACGGAAGTTACATTAAAGCTCTTCGAATTCTTAATATGCACATGTAATAATGTCAATGCAGGATAAGAGAGGGGAAGGGCCTACCAAAATGGAGTTCATAGCTGCCCTGGCAGCCGGCTACAACTCGAAGCTAATGGTCATGGCTACTTCTGGAAGCAGTATAGCAGCTGCAGTGGCCTTAGTATGTGCCTCGTGGCAGACGAGAGGGCATGTGGTATGCATCCTCCGCAAGAAAGAGGAGTTGCCTGCATCGAGGGAAGCTCTAGGGGATTATGCATATTCGGTGGAGTTTGCTGTAGGGGATGCCTGGAAGTTGCTGTGTGGTGAGTACAAGAGTGCGGATTTCGTGCTTATGGACTGGAAACTAGTTGGTGAGAGAGAGAGGGAGATTTTTCTGGTGGCAAATGGGAGGTTTCTGGGAGCTCGGCTTCTGCCCATCGGAAAAGGCTTGGTGGTGGGTAGAATACCAGCAGGTGTCGAACATGTGAAGGAGAAGAGAGGGTGAGTTTTCGAAGTCGATGGATTGATAGGGGAGCAGCATTTCTACAAGATCAAATCCTCCTATATTAGATAGCATTTTCTTTTTTGATTTTTGATATTTACCTTGTAAATGATCATGTAATAACACATGAGTAGAAGGATCCCAGCTAAACCATGTATAAATTACAAAGTACAAGGTGGTGTACAGTAATTCAACATCTTAGAAGCAAACTGACATCATAGATCAGATCGTTCTTCAGATGAAGAACGATGCCAAACACAAACAGCATGCATCTCTAGCATAGTATATATACAGTGATATATATGCATCAATAGTAGCACCAGTTTATTTAGCAGAAGAGGAGACTTTACTCTACTGGGACGATTCTTTTAGAGGTATCACGAGCAGATGGCTCTGAGGATTCAACGTCTGGATGGGCTCCACCATTTCCAATACTCGAGAGATTGGAAAGGCCAGCCACTCCAACCACCAAAATCGTCCCATGCACTATTTTTAGCACCTGTATATCAAGAATGAAGTGAAGGAAAGTGGCCGAAAGTATAAATACATGCTTCGTTACAAACGTATTTCACAGAATGATCTGGGATGAACACATGCTAAACTGGAATACAAAGTAAATCTCCAGTAGCAGTGTACCTGCATCCTCAAGCAAATTGAAGCCGTTGCTCCATCCAGGAAAATTGCTCTCAGCATTGGTTTTCCAGTTTTCTTCAAAACCAGCAAGCTCATCTAAGAATGGCACGAAACAAAAATGTTAAGTACCATAAACAATTCACATAAACTTGACATTGAAGGAAGGGACCAAACCTTCTTCTAAATTGTGCAACATCTGCAAGGAATCAACACTGCCATCCTTGGATTGTTTGGTTGTAAGAGAATGCCCCTTCAAATAAGAAATCGTCAATCATGAGACTTGCAACAATCAATCATGATTAGAGAAATGCCCTGTCTACTTCATACAAACAAACCAGCAAACAATGACAAGGATACAAGTATTTGTCACATATACGAGACTCTGATCTGTTTGAAATTTTCTATTTATAGGGAAGTGATAACATAAAGGGTGACAATGAAATATCCAGCTTATCACGTCGCATCTCATACACAAAATCCACAGCAAAGCGATTCGTATTTGAATAGAAGCAAGATGTGCTCCAGTAAGTAGATTACCTTATCATGTATCCCTTTGGAAATTGTGTGCAGTGATTCACCAACCACCCGACATCTTCTTTCATCTCCATCAAAAATACCTTTCAAATCGACATTCAAAAATAAGTAAGTTGGCCACTGAGACGCAAAATCCCCTATCTATAAACTTGAAAACCACTCACCCCATCTCCCCCAGTCCTTTTCCCAACAGACGAGGTATAGTATATCCCCTCGTGACCGCCATACGCAACTCTCTGAAAGCTAAAACTCTGATAATCTGGAAGCAGCAGAGTCCAACATTCATGAAGTAATGGCTACACAAGAAATTATTCTCAAAACCTAGATAAATAGAACTTTTTATAATGCGCATGGCCTTCCATTCCCAAGTCTAAGATTCAAGATCAATCGAAGCATCAACTAATGTCCCTCACGTCCCTCGAATCCTACCATTCAACAAACATCGTGATTCAAAATGCAGAGAAGATAAACAAAGATATACCTGATGATGGAAATTCATCGGAATTCTTGACCGAGACTCCTTACTTAGGCATAGTTTTAGCATCAGTGGCATCACCACCATCAGGATTGAGCTCTTCAATGGAAATTCGATTACGGGGGACCGAATTGCTACCAAAATTGCCGGTGAAGAACGGATCATCAAACGGATTCCTCCCACCAAAGTCGATTACCTTCACCGGCGGCTGGAGGAGAAAATGACGGCGGCGTTCTCCACAGCGGCGACGCGGTGGGAGAATATTGCGCCTGCAACTCAAACTTGCCACAAATCTTCACGGCGGAAAGAAATCGGAGGGGAAAATCGGAGAAAACAGATGGGAGGGGGAAATGACGACAGCTGTGGGTAATGACGGCAACAAATCTTTACGACGGCGACGCGGTGGCGGAGGAACAGCGGCGACGCGGTGGCGAAAGAACGAGTTCTGCCCAGTCGGGTTTGTAACGAAAGGCGATTTTTTTTTTTTTTTTTTTTTAATATATATTGGTCGGGTTCGGGTCGGGTCGGGTCGGGTGGGCCGGGGCGGGTCAGGCGGATCCGGCCGCATGGTGCGGCCGGCCGCATAGGAGTCTTTGTCTAAATTTAATACGCTATCCGTCCTTTATAGGAAGATACGTTTTTTTTTAGTACACGTACGTTTTCTTTTTTTAGTACGACCCTATTAAATGATACATTTCTTAATTGAGTAAACTTATATCAAAGAAAAAATATTTTTTACACGAGCATGCATGGTAGCCACTTATTCAACCAAACACATTAATAATGTACTCCCTCTATCCCAGTTCACTTGTCATCTTTCACTTGTCATCTTTCTTATTGGCACGAGATTTTATGGGCAGTGTTAAATTGAAAAAGTAAGGGGCCCACATCAAAAAGTAAGTGTTGAGAATCTAAACTCACAACCTAATCTCACTCGAATGGAATTGAATTTACTACACGAAAACGGAGAAAACGGAATTGAATCGACGCCGAATTTACGTGGTTCGGTAGCTAGTACCTACATCCACGGGAGAAGAAGAATCCACTTTCACTATGAATCAATCAACGTACAATTACAACAGCTATAAGAAGAAGAAGCAAAACTACATGAATCTACAGTAAACCCTAACTATGAACCCTAGTTAGTAAAGCACTCTCTTCTCTCTTCCTTGCTTGATCTCTGCTGCAAACTGAACTGCTCTCTCTACTCCAACAGATCTAGATCTGAACCATATAACCGCTCGAACTTATCTCACCCGTCCAAGCAATCCAACGGCCCAAAACAGTGGTCTCCCATTGATAAGCTTGTGCAGCAAGCCATGCACATGAGTTAGTTATTTCCGAACTAACTCAATCCTAGTCAGCTGCCACATCACTCACTCCACACACATGTCATGAGTTGATTTGTGTAAGGGTTAATCTTTGTCTTTTAAGAAAAGTGGACAAGTGGTATGGGACGGACCAAAATAGTATCATTTTGATACACAAACTCACGCTTTCTTAAATTTCATTCTCGAAAAGAAACGTCTTCTCCTACAAGGAACGGAGGGAGTATCATCTACGGAGACAATGTCTGCAATGGCCGTGACCACGTGTTCGAGAGGTCCCGTGTCATTGAAAAGGGGAATCAGAGCGATGCATGGTAGCCACTTATTCAACCAAACACATTAATAATGCAAACCTACTGCAATTTTTTTTATTTTTTTTTAATTCCTTTTGTATTAAAGCCTCTCTTTCTTTTGATTATTAACCCTTAGAAAAGCTCAATTTCTTTTGGCAAAAATCATGTACTCCGAAAATGGGAGCTTCAAAATTCTAATGTTTCCATGGCTAGCTCATGGCCACATTTTCCCATTTCTTGAGTTAGCCAAGAAAATCTTGAAAACTCGAAACTTCCATATCTACTTATGCACGACGCAAATTAATCTCAGCTCGATCGACACTTTTATTGCGGCGAATTCCCTCCAAAACTCCATAGAAACAATCCAACTCCATCTAGAACCAAACCCTAATCTCCCCCCACACTACCACACCACCAAATTCCTTCCATCACACCTCCATTTCCCTCTACACAAAGCCTTCCAGACTTCGAAATCGAGTTTTTCTCACATCCTTGCCGATGTAACACCCGACTTAGTCATCTTCGACACTTTCCAGCCATGGGCCGCCACGCTTGCTGCTGCATTGAGCATTCCGGCTGTCCATTTTGTCACCGTTGGAGCAGCGACGACTTCGTACACCCACGCCTCCTACCTCTGTTCCGACGACGACGCTCCTTCCCCCTTTCCCGAGCTGTGTTTGGAAGAGAAGGAGAAGAAGGGTCTGGACTATTTCAAGGATTTCTTGTACGCTAATGTTTTCGACTTCGATAGGGATGTCTACTTCGTTAATATCCGCTTGTCTGCAGAAGTTGTTCTTCTCAAAACAAGCAGGGCACTCGAGGGGAAGTACGTCGACTACCTCTCCTCCGTGTCGCGCAAGAGGATCGTGACCGTCGGTCCATTGATCTCTGGCGAAGACGAACATCGTGCGGCGGAGGGGGAAAGGTCGGAGCTCATGCAATGGCTGGATAAAAACCCTAAGAGCTCCACCGTGTACATCTCCTTCGGGAGCGAGTGTTTCTTGTCGGAGAGAGAGATTGCGGAGATGGCGAAGGGGCTGGAGCTGTGCAAGGCGAAGTTCATATGGGTTATCCGATCTCCGGCGGGGGAGGAGAGAGAGAAGTATCTGCCGGAGGGTTTCGAGGAGAGGATGAGAGAGAGAGGGAGGGTGGTGACGGAGTGGGCCCCGCAGAAGGAGATATTGGGACACCCCGGAGTGGCGGCGTTCTTGAGCCACTGCGGGTGGTGCTCGGTGAACGAGAGCGTCTACTACGGAGTTCCGGTGGTGGCAATGCCGGTGAGGCTGAACATGTTCGTGGATGCGAAGATGCTGGTGGAGGTGGGGGTGGGGGTGGAGGTGGGGAGGGGGGAGGGGGGGTGGTATGAGGGGGAGGAGATAGGGAGGAGGATAGATGAGGTGATGGAGGGGGAGGAGATGAGGGTTAGAGCGAGAGAGTTGAGTGAGAGGATGAGAGAGGAAGAGAGGAGAGAGAGTGGTGAAGTGGCTGAGGTTCTGTGGCAGGTTTGTCTCAACAACAAAGCCAACTCCGCCGCCGCCTTATAATCGACAAACACCTTCCTCTACGGCGGCGCCGTCTGCGCCATAAATAGAGGGTTAGCTGAATAAAATATATAGTGATGATTATTAATTTAGTGGTCTATATAATACTACCTCCGTCCCGCCAAAGACGTTACATTTCTTTTTGTCAATTTTTGGCACGTTTTTTCACGCTTATTGATGATGCGTTTTAAAATAGATTTTTGAAGAATTTTTTCTTTTACGGTATACTATGATAGTTGTATTATCTCGCAAAAGAAAAAATTCTTCAAAAATCTATTTTAAAACACTTCATCAAGAAGCGTGAAAAAGCGTGCCAGAAATTGACAAAAAGAAATGTAGCGTCTTTGGCGGGACGAAGGTAGTATGTATGTATTATTTTAATTCACGTATTATGCATCTTTTCTATTTAGGTTGCGTTCTCTTTTATGTGAAAGAAAATGAGAGAAACGATAAAATTACCCTTAAAATCTTCCTTATTTCTCACATTCTCTCACCTTAATTTTCTATTTTTTCCCCTTCATTTGCATGGAGAGAAAATATAACCTCTCCAATTTGGTGTTGTAAATATTTTCTCCAATTTAAGGAGTAAAATTCCCCCTCATTGATAAAAGGTGACGAAAAGTGTGGAATTTATAGGGTGATTTTTCTCTTTTTTCTCCTTTTTTTTCGCATAAAAGAGAACGCAACTTTAATTTTTCCAAGGTCTCAATACGATGTTCTTTTCTATCTTATTGTAGTGGGGCTTACGAAGGAGAGACGGGGAGAGAAGAAATAATTGACAATGATAGTATGTGTATCGTTTCGAGCCGTTGGTTTTGGGACAAGGGGATTTGATTTCGAGTTCGAGTCATTCGCAACGGCAATGCGATGTTTAAAAAATTTTCTTGTATATGAAAAACAATTGTAAATTGGAAATGGGTTAAAGATTTGGAATGGGCTTGAATTGTGGGCTTCAGATCACTGGACCTTGGCATTGATTACTTTGGGGGTAATTCTAAACATAGCCCACAAATTACTACTCATTATAGCCTCCACATTAAAAAAATAATAAAATGAATAATAAATGTACGACTATACCCCTAGCCCCTAATTACACCAGTTTAGAATACAATACAAACTCGAATTTACCCAGACGGCATAGCCACCAAATCACTTCTTCTTCTTCTGAAATATTTTCTTTGGAATTGAGGTGAAATCAAATTAAGCATCAAAATAACCTCACACAAATATATAAAATTAGGGGAAATTCAGAATTAAAGAGATCAACAATGTAGAAATTAAAGAGAAAAGGTGAAGAGGTAGCCTGATATTTACAGAGTTTTGGGGGCTATGTTTAGGGCTGGGGAAATATACCGAAAATTCGGTATACCGTCCATACCGTATCGAAAATTTACCGAAAATACCGTAATTAAGGTATACTGAAATTTTCGGTAAGGTATCATATCGTACCAGAAGACAAAGGTAAGGTAAAGTTATCAATTTTTGAATACCGGGGTTACATACCGTTATCGAGGTAAATACCGAAAATAAGGTATATACCGGTATCGCGGTATATACCACTATCGCAGGATATACCGAAAGTAGGGTATATACCTTAAATTATGTATATACCTTAAATTATGGAGTGAGATTAGAAAGTTTTTTATGCTCTCGTTGTGTTTTGAATTTAGATGTTTTGGATTTGAATTTGATAATATGTTTTGTTTTATTTATTGTATTGTAGTTTCTAAGATATGAATTATACATATATTGATTTATTTATTTATAATTAATTTAAGGTATACCGTGGCATACCGGCTTAAGGTATGGTATACCGAAAATAAGGTATGGTAAAGGTATGTAATTTGTTTCATACCGAAATTAAGGTATACCGGTTTAAGGTATACCGACAAGTAAGGTAAGGTAAATGTATGAAAATTAGCATACCGTCACTTAAGGTAAGGTATAAGGTATGACGAAAATACGAAGGTATACCGTACCGACCCACCCCTAGCTATGTTGACCTGAGGAATGAGGATGAGCGGGTGGTTACAAGGGTAAAATCGAAATTTTAAATTACAATAACAATTTATTTTTATTGTGGGGGCTATAAAGAGTAATTTGTGGGCTATGTTTATTTAGAATTACCCTTACTTTGGACATCTAAAATCGAATTTGTGCTTTCTATTTTAGATGCCCAAAGTAAATGGATTAAGATTCATTGATTAGTTTTACACACTAGCTCTGAGTCGTATACATATCCCTTGTAGTTATGCAATTGATTGATCTCTCTTGCATGTTATTTTCATAGATTTTTTTTGGATTCAGTCGGAAATTCACGAGCTCAAATAGAGTCTTTAGTTTTGCCCCAAAATCTGGATTATGAATTAGTAAGTGACAAGATGCCCAGGATCATTGTAAGAGTACTTAGGGTGCCCCCAATGGTTAGGTTTTTAAGTTAACAAGCTACTAAAAGTTGAGTATTAACCATTGGGGGTTTTTTAAAAAGTTGGAAATAAAAACCTCAACTCCTCAAATAAAAACCTCAACTCCTTAAATTATGTGGGGCCTCACCCACTTGCAAGTAAAGAGAACTCTCCATTTGATTGGAAGGTGTATGCCACTCTCCACATTTGCAAGTGAAATATATTGATCCATATAAAGTGTATTATTTTATTTGAATTTTACATTTTTTTCACCAAATATATATTCAAATCTATTTTTTTAGGATTAATATATTCAAATCATAAAATTTATTGAGTGTTTTTTTAGAGGGGGAAAAAAAAAAAAAATCTATATAAACCCACCCCCATTCCTCATAATATGCATCATCTTCTTCTTCATTTCATCTCTCTACATAACCTTTATATATTATCAAAACAAAATGCCTAGAAAATCCAATTCACAAAATTCCAGTTCGAGTTCTAAAAATTCTCAATCTTCTCATATTCCAAATACACAGTATTATTATCCTTTTATGCAATTTAATTATGCATGATTTGTCTTATGAAATTTTATTTTTCCTAATGAAATTTTAATTTTAATTATAACATATAATTATTAAAATCGTAATTTTTTTATTAAAATTATATATTAAATAAAATTTGTAATATATAAAAAATTAATCTTCCTATTGTATATAATTTTTGGTTGAAATATAGTTTAAAATATGTATATAGATATATAATTAATTGTTTGTATATGATGGACCCACATAAAAGTTAGAAGTTGAGTTTATTGTTGGAGAGTGTAGATTTTTAAAGTTGTTGGGTATTAAAAGCTGATGTGGCACCTCCTAAAAGTTGAATCCAACTTTTATTGTTGGAGGCACCCTTATAGAGTGCGATAGAAGAGCCCAAAGTAAAATGATTTAGCATGATTTTATGTACTCTCTATCTCCTCCATTTACTGACACTATTACTATATCAGGATGTCCTCCATTTACTGACCATTTTCCATTTTAGGACGTAGGTCCCACAATCACTTTAACACTTTAACACTTTATCCATCCACTTTTTAATACTTTAACATTTTAATACTATTAAAAAAACCAAATGGACCCACAATTATTCCACTTTAACACTTTAACACATTAATTTATTACTATATCATCAAAATGCAAAAAAACTTGTGCCCAAAGGTGAGAGTCACTAAATAGAGGACGGAGGGAGTATTTGTTTTCAAAAACCTTCTAAATATATGACTATCATAATGGATAATCTGCTATAATTTCCCAAGTTATTAACAAAATGCGTGACCCACTAAGTACATTAATACTTAGTGCTAAATGTTCTCAATGTTTTTAGGGTGATGGGGCTATTATGACGAGGCAAAGGCAATCATTATCTTTTATTAAGTTTTCGCTGATCGTATTTTGTTTGTTAAGCATGAGAACATTGCGTTTTGAACTTTTTCACCATCTTTTATCAATTACTCAAACCCGTTATCCATATACTATAATAATGGTCTTATGTCGATTTGTTGAGCCATCGAATTCTATGTGATTGTATGATGAATAATATATACTCCCTCTGTCCCAAAGATAGCTTCATGTTTCTTTTGACAATATTTTTGTACTACCTTCGACCTATAATTTTGGGCACAAAAATTAAGGGAATGCGTAATCTTTTCTCAACTACTTATAATATGAGTATTATATTATACATATCTGAGAAAAGATTACGCATTCCCGTAATTCTTTTGCCCGAAATTATGGGACGAAGGTAGTACAAAATATTATCAAAAGAAACAGAACATTATCTTTGGGACGGAGGGAGTATATTGTAAACGCAAAATTTTATTTATTTAATAAAATAAATATACAAGATGTGTACAAATAAATATTTGAAGACTTGAGTAATTTGTGGGTTGCTATCTCTATGATTTCTCTGATTCTCTCTCCAATTTGATGTGGGACTTCGGCGCTTGACGAGATTTGCGGAGAATTTGGCTCCCCTTGATCTCTTCGACTTTGATGTGTGGATTTAGCAATGATCCGAAGGTCTTTTGACTTGTTTCCGGATTAAGTGCTGATTTGGGATGATTTGGCGAAGAACGCGGAGATTATGAGAACGTCCGGATCAAGCGTAGATTTAAGCAAACTTTGATGAAGATCGCGAAGATTCGGAAGACGTCTGGATCTAGTGTAGATTTGAGCAGACTTTGGCGAAGATTCAGAGGACGTCTTGATCTAGTGTAGATTTGAGCAGACTTTGGCGAAGAATGCGAAGATTCGAAGGACGGTCGGATCTGACGTAGATTTGAGCAGACTTGGGCAGACTTTGGCGAGGAACGCAGAGCTTCGGAGGACGTCCGAATCTAGCGTAGATTTGAGCAGACTTTGGCGAAGAACGCGACGAATCCACGAAGAACGCAATGATGGATGACGACCGACCACTTTAAATATTGTAGAGAAATCGTAAAGAAGAATTTATATTCTTCTCTTTAGAGCTCTCTAACTAATTCTTGTGGTGATTTATGAATGCTCTAAGCACCCTTATTTATAGGTGATTGGTGTTTAGATGTTAGGATTTTCGTCATGTTTTCGAGTCCGTTTTCGTTATGTTTTGTGTCTTTGTAGCTATGATTTGGGTGTTTCGAGTATTTTTATTGTTAGGGATCATGGGAGCCGAGAGAAGGAGAAAGAGCGAGAAAAGGACGGAAAAAGAGTGAAAAACTGGATGATTTGCGCGGAGCAACTGGAGCGCCCGCTCCATGGCTTTGGAGCGCTCGCTCCGTGAACAGTTCAAGGATTTGCATGGCACCGTTGGAGCGCTCGCTCCAGTTGAAGATTTTGCGAGGCCATTATGGAGCGCCCGCTCCACGTCTGGCGTGTTTTATTAATTGTTTCCTTGTTGGAATCGAACTTCTATCTTATTATATATAGGCCATTAGGGCACGAATTAGAACAACCTTTTACCTTAGTTTTTCAGTTCTAAATACTTTAGCTTTAGTTTTTATTGCTTTTTTTTGTTCGGATCCGGATTCCTCGTTCAGCTCGTTTAATTCAAGTTATTCGTTCTTCGTCTTAATTTCGTAAGTTCTTTTATTGCTTTCGTTTATTTGATTTAATTACTTCCTAGTTCCTTAGATTTAGTTCTTAATTGCTTCGTTTAATTTCCTTAGTTTAATTTCGTTCGTTCGGTTTTCAAAGTCTAGTTTAGATTCGTTTTTATTTCGTCTTCAATTATCTCGTTTTTCAAAGTTCTTAAAGTTAGATTTATTTATTTAATTTCCAGATTTTCAAATTTAGTTTAATCATGCTTAGATTCGTTATTGCTTTCTTTATTGCTTTCTTTTCGATTCTTGCCTAGGTAGTTTAATTATTTTCTTTTAGTTTAATTCTCTAGTTTATTTAGTTTGATTTATTTCTTGTTTTCTAGATTAGATTTATTGCTTTGATTTAATTGCTTTGATTTATTTTGTTGTCTAGGATTTTAAAACCCAAAAATTCTATTTACTTGCTTTCTTAGTTTAGGTTGTTTTTACTACATAGTTATTTGCCCTATTAAGTTTTCCTTGAGATTCGACTTAGGTTTTTACTTACTAAGTGTTAGGATAGATTTCGTTCTATTGCGAACACTTTTTAGTGAAACAATAGGTGTAGAGAATTTCAATTTAGGCAGATTAGGTTTGGGCTTTTAGGCCTGAGCCCGTAGGTATTGGGCCTAGGGCTGAGGTGGCGGAATCTGATTGGCTCATTCAGATTTATTCATTTATTGCACAGATTCATTCCATATATTTAAATACCAAATATATATCTATTTAA
The DNA here is from genome assembly GCA_029379335.1 of Thymus mandschuricus. NCBI lineage: Eukaryota > Viridiplantae > Streptophyta > Magnoliopsida > Lamiales > Lamiaceae > Thymus > Thymus mandschuricus. The sequence continues at coordinate 38,041,918 of CM057075.1, read as the reverse complement.
TTTTGGAATTATATTTAATTTAATCCCAAAAATATTACTAGAAAATATAATTAAATATTTAATTATTTTCGTTAAATTTTGCGTGCCTACGTATATGTTATGTTAGATTTATTTTCCACTTTCTTTTATTTATTTCAGCTTATTCCCTTTCCATTAAACTAGAACCACGTGATTCATAAATTGAGTAGTTTGTGATATTTGTTGTTTCCCACCTGCACCCCCACGTTACCTACCCAGGCCCAGGCATGGCACGCAAAAGGCCAAGAGGCCGCGGACCCACCAAATATACGTTCGGAATGACTAGGGCTGGGGAAATATACCGAAAATTCGGTATACCGTTCATACCGTACCGAAAATTTACCGAAAATACCGTAATTAAGGTATACCGGAATTTTCGGTAAGGTATCATACCGTACCGGAAGACAAAGGTAAGGTAAAGGTATCAATTTTTGAATACCGGGGTATTCCGTTACATACCGTTGTCGAGGTATATACCGAAAATAATGTATATACCGGTATTGCGGTATATACCACTATCGCAGTATATACCAAAAGTAGGGTATATACCATATATTATGTATATACCTTAAATTATGGAGTGAGATTAGAAAGTTTTTTATGCTCTCGTTTTGTGTTGAATTTAGATGTTTTGGATTTGAATTTGATAATATGTTTTATTTTGAAGAATTTTGGAGTTTAAATATTTGGGTGCTATTTATTGTATTATAAGTTTCTAAGATATGAATTATACAGATATTGATTTATTTATTTATAATTAATTTAAGGTATACCTTGGCATACCGGCTTAAGGTATGGTATACCGAAAATAAGGTATGGTAAAAGTATGCAATTTGCTTCATGCCAAAATTAAGGTATACCAGTTTAAGGTATACCGACAAGTAAGGTAAGGTAAATGTATGTAAAATAAGCATACCGTCACTTAAGGTAAGGTATAAGGTATGACGAAAATACGAAGGTATACCGTACCGACCCACCCCTAGGAATGACACTCGAAATTAGTGGTGTTCAAAAGAACCGGAATCGGCGGTTAAAATCGGAACTGGAACCGAAACCGGCGGTTCGGAACCGGAAAAGGAACCGGTGGAACCGTCGGTTCGGTTAAGGTTCCTAAGGCTTGGAACCGTAACCGGCGGTTCGATTCCGGTTCCGGTTCCAAACCGGCGGTTCCAAAATTTGGAACCGCCCAATTTATATAAATTTTATTTTTTTTATTTTTTTTCTTAAATATAATTTCTAAACAAATATAACATTATTTGTTAAACTTCATAAATAATAACTAAATATATATAAAACTCAATTATATATATAGGTGTTACTCTCAAACACCCATTTGTTATTTTTTTTATTGTGAGATATGCTTATTGCTTTTATAAGAGTATTACACTTTTCAAGTTTCATATTTTTTTTCGATATGGGATATCTAACACATCACAAACTATGAGAAGAGTAACACATCTCACTATCTCACGTTGAAAAACTAGCAAACTTGAGAAGGTAACACCCTTATAAAAGCACATGCATTTGTCTCACATTGTAAAAATAGCAAATAAGGGTGTGAGGAAAACATGCACCTATAGAACCGGAACCGGTGGTTCCGAAACCGTAACCGAAACCGTGTGTTGACGGTTCGGTTTCGGTTCCTCCCGCGACGGAACCGTTACTGGCGGTTCGGTTCCGGTTAGAACCGGAACCGGAACCGTGGGCACCTCTACTCGAAATAAACGAAAGACACGGAAAATATTTACGGTGGCTGGTCCAAAAGCAGATCGCCATATACTAGCTAGTGTTTTTTTTCATATTTTTTCCGTTTATTCCGGTTCAATCATTGTATTGTAATTTTCGAAACGTTAAATACAATAAGATTTATAAAATCTCACATTCAAACCATAATGCCTAAAACTGAATTCAAAACAAAAGCATATAAACATTAATTAAAACAATACACGTACTACTCTACTAAAATAGGAGCCCTACTTTTTATTAATTACTTCTATTATTTCTCTGCTAACTTTTATTAATGCAAAAAGAGAGTTAGAGAGAGAGAGAATCTAGGAAACAACTGATTTGTTGAGACAGATTTCCCACAGAGACTCAGCCACTTCACCACCCTCTCTCCCTTCTTCCTCTCTCATCCTCTCACTCAACTCTCTCGCTCTAACCCTCATCTCCTTCCCCTCCATCACCTCATCTATCCTCCTCCCTATCTCCTCCCCCTCATACCAACCCCCCTCCCCCCTCCCAACCTCCACCCCCACCCCCACCTCCACCAGCATCTTCGCATCCACGAACATGTTCAGCCTCACCGGCATCGCCACCACCGGAACTCCGTAGTAGACGCTCTCGTTCACCGAGCACCACCCGCAGTGGCTCAGGAACGCCGCCACGCTACGATGCCCTAATATCTCCTTCTGCGGGGCCCACCCCGTCACCACCCTCCCTCTCTCTCTCATCCTCTCCTCGAAACCCTCCGGCAGAGACTTCTCTCTCTCCTCCCCCGCCGGAGATCGGACCACCCATATGAACTTCGCCTTGCACAGCTCCAACCCCTTCGCCATCTCTGCAATCTCTCTCTCCGACAAGAAATACTCGCTCCCGAAGGATATGTAGACGGTGGAGCTCTTAGGATTTTTGTCCAGCCATTGCATGAGCTCCGACCTCTCCGCCTCCGCCGCACGATCTTCATCTTCGCCGGAGATCAACGGACCGACGGTCACGATCCTCTTACGCGACACAGAGGAGAGGTAGTCGACGTACTTCCCCTCGAGAGCCCTACATGTTTTGAGCAGAACGATCTCTGCAGACAAGCGGAAGTTAATGAAGAAGCCATCCTTATCGAAGTCGAAAACATTAGCGTACATGAAATCCTTGAAATAGTCTAGACCCCTCTTCTCCTTCTCTTCCAAACAAAGCTCGGGAAATGGGGAGGGAGAGACGTCGGAACGGAGGTAGCGGGCGTGGGAGTACGAAGTCGTTGCTGCTCCGACAGTGACGAAATGGACCGCAGGAATGCTCGACTTTGCGGCTAGAGCAGCGGCCCACGGCTGGAACACGTCGTAGATTACTAAGTCGGGGTTGAGATCGGTGAGGATGCGAGAGAAGCTGGATTTTGAAGTCTGGAAGGCTTTGACGAGAGGGAAGAGGAGGTCTGATGGAAGGAATTTGGTGGTGTGGTAGACTGGGGGGAGATTAGGGTTTGGTTCTAGGTGGAGTTGGATCGTTTCTATGTATTTTTCGAGGGAATTCGCTGCGATAAAAGTGTCGATCGAGCTGAGATTAATTTGCGTCGTGCATAAGTAGATGTGGAAGTTTCGAGTTTTCAAGATTTTCTTGGCTAACTCAAGAAATGGGAAAATGTGGCCATGAGCTAGCCATGGAAACATTAGAATTTTGAAGTTCCCATTTTCGGAGTTCATGATTTTGCCAAAAGAAATTGAGCTCTTCCAAAAGACTAATCATAAGGTGTAAGGAAGGAGTGAGGCTTTAATATATATACAAAAATATTTTTTTTTTTGAAAAAAAAAAAAAGAAAAAAAAAAGAAAAAAAAAAAGAAGAAGATCGAAGAAAAAAGAATGTGTAGTAGGATTGCATTGATGAAATGGTTATTAATGTGTGGTTGAATAAGTGGCTACCATGCATCGCTCGGCTTCCCCTTGTCAATGACACGGGACCTCTAGGTACAAGATATTTAATTCGTAAACACCCTCTTCTTAATTCGTGCATTCACAAGAAACATATCGTTTTTAAGCAATAGAATAAGTATCATAGAAAATTGCCGCATGTTAAAATAGACTGAAAGTGAACAGTAATTGAGAGTTTCATTTTACACTGAAATAATTTATACATTTTGAGTGACATGAGAAGTATAATTTTTCCGGTAAATTTTGTGCTATATATGATTTTTTCCGGAAAATGTGGCCATGAGCTATCCATGGAAACATTAGAATTTTGAAGCTTCCATTTTTGGAGTTCATGACTTTTGCCTAAAGAAATTGAGCTTCTTTCTAAGGGTTAATAAATTATGAGGTGTAAGAAGATGGAGTGAGGTTTTATTACAATTCGGAGTGAGTACGGAGTATATAATAAGGTTTACACAAAAAAGAAATAATAATAAAAAAAAAAATTAAGAAAAGAGAATTTGTGGTAGGTTTGCATTGATGAAATGACACTAATTAAAGTATATGGTTAGGGGGCTACCATCACCCTTCCTCCCCTTCATTAATAACATGGTGAATAAACGTACGTAACACCGTGGTACATTATTTTATGTTGTATCGATAGATAATTATTTCCTCCAATTCTTTCTGTTTGAGTCACTTTTTATATTATGATGTCTCGTTCATCTTGAACCTTTTTTCAATATAACAATAATTAAGGCTAATGAAATAAGTAGATAAAAAATCACACTCACAGACCTAAAATTTTACACCCTAAAATTTTACACCCAATTATTGTAGGAATAGGAGTTTCACTTATTGGTAATAATATTTCTCATTTAATTTAATTTATAGGAGTAGTCTTGTTTATTAGTTCCTTACCTAAATAAGAAATAAGTTAACACACGACACTATCTTTTAAAATTCTTTATTTGTGATTTTTTCGTATTCACTCTGTTACATTTTATTTGAATTGTTTCATTAATTATATTATACTCTATTCGTCTCATTTAATTAGTCTCATTTGTTATTGGCACAATAACAAAAAAAAAAAAAAAAAACATATATATGTTGGTTTTAAGGTATTTTTGGGTGTTAAATTGTTTTCTTTTGAAAAATTAGCCTAGTAAATTGAACAAACGAGAGAAAAAGGAAAGATCGACTAATAAATGAGACATGGAGAATATCGTTTATATATATATTCAATAAACGAGCTAAATGTGAAGAAGTACTTTTTGGTGCTGGGCCCACCACTACCCCAACGCTTCCAACTCCATGCTGGAACGCAATATTAAAAAGAAAGATGATTTTCCTTGATTGCAGGGACTCCACCATTTTGTGATTCTCCCATGCAAATTCTCAAAGTACATTTATTTATGAGTGTATTAGTCTCTTCGTTTGAAAGAACTATTTCTTTTCGGTACGCATATTAATAAAATTTGGTTTTTGTTGTATAATAATGGTGGTCCACATACTTAAAAAGAGAATTTAGTATATAAAGGTGATATATTAAGGGGTTAATGGGGGGATGCACATGGGATTTTCGGGCTAAAATAGGAAACAAGTCATTTCGCACGAAACGCCTCTAATAGAAAAACAGGCCGTTTCAGAAGAAATGGAAGGAGTATTTTGTCAAATTATGAACAATGAAAGTAGAGGAAATTAAATCTAGATCTCTAGTGATCTCTTTTTCGGATGGTATCCTCTGTTCCAAATTTTTTGTCTCAATCGTGTCTCAATTCTTAATTTCTATTAGTTAAATATTATATTTAAAAAAAATAAAATTTGTATTATATAAAAAATTATAATAGACATTTATGGGAAAAAAAATTAGATTTATTAAATGTAATATGTTCTAGTTTAGAATTTTTCAAGCATTATATAATCATTAAAAGTGAAATTAAATGTTTAAAAATAATTATATACCTAATTTGGATTAGTAATTCCTAAAAATAATCATAAAATTAAAATAAATCATTATAAATTAAATTTTTTGAAAAATAAAAGAACAAAGTAATAAAAAATTGAGATTTAGAACACAATTGAGACACAGAATTCGGAACAGATCTAGAGGATCCCAAGTCTCTATCTTCCTAATAACATGCTTATATGGAACGTGAGAGTATATATTTTAATCTCCGTATGAAATAATTTTAGGACGAAATGAACAGAACTAGCCACTTTGCATGAGATACTTAAGGTAAATAAATAGTTACTTGGATTTAATAGATGTTGGTCCCGGAAAAGAGTAATTGGTGTATGGGGGGGGGGAATACACCAATGCCAACCCATTTTTGACCTTTTGAAAATCAGGTCGATCAGAAGGTCGATTGTCAAGGTCGATCCTATCAGATGCAGATTGATCTATCAAGCTCGTTTGAAAACAAGCTTGATTTATCAAACTGTTAATGCGGAAGTTGGTGGAGGTTGATTACTCTTTGAAAAATCTATTGTTAAGCCAATGCAGGTTGTTTCATGAAATGCAGGTTGATGCTCGTCAGATTGATAAAGTATTGAAAGAGCGATAAATAAAGAGAGAGAGAGAGAGAGACACCGCAATTTAGCGTGGTTCGGAGAAACCCTCCTACGTCCACGTCAGGTCGACTCGACCTGAGAATCCCTTTACCTTTGGATCCAACTTCTCTCTTATTTATATTGACTGAGTATCAGTTCTAAATACACTCTAGCTCGAATATATCTAGACACGAGTTTTGGGTCGTGACCCTTACAACCTTTCGTACAGAAAATGTACAAACAACCTTTCACGAATTACAGAGCTTGACTAACTCTATAATGGCGAAGAACACAAAACAAACTTTCTAACTTCGAACGAGTCGGAGAAGAAGTTGTTTGAATCAACGACAAGCAGCAGTGAACGCTTCGTCGTTGTGGTTTTTATCGGAATCTGAAATCTCTCTTTGTCAAGTGTTTGGGAAACTAGTGGAATTTCGAACACTTGAATGGATATGAACTTTGAGAGAGATTTTGGCAGAGTTTGGCATTGATAGCTTGAGTTTCCCGTGCTTGAAACCGATAATGGCTTGAAGTTATATATAGGCAGTTTTGAAAAACTAGCCGTTGGAGTCAGGATGACGTGGCACTAGCCGTTGGAGGATGACTCACTTCTAGCCGTTGGGAAGATTCGTCCTTGCTGGCATTCCACGTGGCAAGGATCAGGTCGTGTTGCTCCATGAAGGTGGATCAACGACCTTGATATAGAAATCCAGCACTTGAAATCTTCTAAGTCAAAGCAAGCTGGAAGCATGATAAGGAAGGTCGATAGACAGCTAGATATGCCAGCTCGATCCGAATGAGGCAGGTCGATAAACGACCTTTCTCTTACAGAGTGGATCAAACTTGCATTTGAACTTTAGAGAGCATCGACCTGCACTAACAGGTAGCAGGTCGATCTATCGGCCTTAACCCTAAACAAGTAAAATATGCCTAAGTGTGGTTTCGATAAACATCATCAAAATCAAACTGCAAGGGGTTCCCAACAATTTCCCCCCTTTTGATGATGTCGAAACCATACACTTTACAAATAATTCCTAAGTTATAAAACGATGAAAGATCGATTAACCATGAAGGTTGATGCGGAATTATAAGTAAGGCAGATAGAGACATAAATTAAAATAAAGCAGTAAAGGCAGATTGCCTGGACAAATAGATATTGTCGTCAGGTCGAATAGATGATTTTTGCTTCATTCAGCTCGATGGCGTACTTACATTGGGAATTTACAAACCATGCTACGAACTTAAATGAATAACAAAAAGATACAAAATCATCTAAATCAGCTACTTCTTCTGCTGGGCACGGGCTGCCACTCGCTCTTCCTGGATCTGTTCCCTGGACTTAGCCTTCATGCTTGCGTAAATTCCATCCCTGATGCGGCAGTAGGCGGGATCGGAATTTGAGACGTTCACGTTCATGCCGATGGCGGTCAGTGCGATGTACCGGTCGATTCGGGAGTAATCCAAAAAGCCCGAATCACCGATCGTCAAGGGCGTGAAATATTGCTTGCAGGGAGCCCTTATTATCGCACCGGCCTCTGCAGCCTTCTTTCGCAGTTCACCAACAAAGTCTTGGTGAGGAAATTTGAGCATATAGGCTGCATAGGCGTCATCAGCATCTTCAGGAAGGGAGGGATCTTGAATCCAGTAGAAGAGGAGGATGAAGCAACTATTGAGTTCCCTCAACAGGGCGTTCTGGCTCTCATCTAGCCACTCCACGGCCTGTTGCTGGACTCCAGCTTCCAAAATCAATTCAGAGGCCGACTGGCTGATCCAGTCCACTTCGGCCTTCTTCCTAGCTTCAGCAGCCCGGCGCTCGGCAATGAAACGCCGTTGCTCACTTGGATTCAAGGCCTGCTCCGGAGTCGCTCCGGCCAGATGCATGGCAGCAATTAGCTCGGCCTCTTTGGCCAAGCGAACTTTGGCAGCGGCGGCCTCGGAATCGGCCTGGGAGGCGGCGGCCTCGGAGACGGGCTTGGAGCCAGCGGCCTGGGAGGCGGACTTCCTTGGCGGCGGAGGCGGAGTAGGAGGAGCCAAAGAAGATGAAGGAGATTTGGATTTGCTGGTTCTCTTCTTCTTGGCGGCGGCGGCTCTTGCTTCTTCCCCCTTTTCGACATCATCAGAGAGGGTGTTAATAAGGGTAAGAAGAGAAGCGTCCTCCTGCTGCAGCTTGCCCACGGCCTCTCGCAGCTGTTGGTGCCCGTTGAGCAGGCTGGTAAGGGTGTCGAGGATGCCGTTGATCTGTGTGTTGGAGGCCGATGCCGAATTTGTGACTGAAGTAGTCAGGTCGGTCACACGCTGATCGACCTTGGCCACGTCCTCCATCACTTCCCCGATCAGATCACGGGACGCCATATTGAGAGCCTCGAGCTGGGCCGGCAGAAGTTTGTCTGTATATTCCTTCAAGTGATCCACTGCAAACTTCGTGACCCGCTCCCTGGCAGCGTCATCGGCCTGGGTCTTGGCTTCCTTCAAGATATCGACCCGGGCCTCTGCAATGGCTTGCTTGATCTGCTCCGGTATGCTGAGAGTGAGAGACTCGAGCTTTGCAGATAGGGAGTTGAGCTCGGTCTCCACATCGAACTTTGATGCGTCGGGAGCAGAATCAGCACCCATCAGAGCTTGATCACCACCTTCATTCCTTGGTGGCGATTGCTCCGGAGTTTGAATGGAATCAAACTCGTCTCCAATAATCGAGGCGGAGTTGTAGAGGGCGCGAGAGTGAGTGTAGAGGGGGCGAAGGTCGATGCCCAGAACTTTGGCCTCGACCTTCATGCGCCGCAGCACGAGAGATTTAAAATTGGCGGCCGCATCCTCCACACTGAAGAAGTTGAACTCTGCCTCCAACTCCAACTCCTCGACCTTCAGGTCGTCGAGGGAAACGACCTGCAGTAGAGCTTCAAAAACATAATAATAGCTCGACTTACAAACCAGATAGAACTGGAGGCGAGCTGCGAGGTCGAGGGACTTGGGGAGTTGCTCAATCCCCGGCATCAGGTCGATCACCTTCAGCCTGGCTTCGGCCTTCAAGGAAGCCACCTGGGAGTGAGCAGCAGACACGGGCTGCTCGGTGATCGGCTGGAGTGGTAGGACGACGCCTTCCTCCACGGCCACATGCCGGAAGGGGGAAGGTTGGGGATCGTCCTCCGTGAGATCCTCGATCTCCACAGAGCCAGCACGAACGACATCAGCCTGAGGGGATGCAGGTCGATGTTGCGAGGCGGACGGCTCGATGGCGGAACGGATTGGAGAGGGAGTCCGTTCCGGCGAGGGCGAGGGCGAAGGGGAAGGCGATGGCTGCCTGCGGGGAAGTGGTTCTTCGTCCTCCATGGGGAGAAGCCGGTGGAACGGCCTGACCGGATCAATGGAGGCCGATTGCGTCCTGCGAGGGGAAGACTTCTTTGCAGGGGGAGTCCTTTTTACAGGGCGAGAGGGCACCGGCTCGTCATTGGCCTTTCGCTTCTTTTGTACAGGGCGAGCCGGTATTCTCCAACCAACTTTGGATTCTCCGGTCTTGGTGAGGTGCGCCCTTACATGGTCTGGCGACCCATAGAAAATCTGCGGCGCGACCCCCAAGGCCATCTCCATTTGATGGAGATCTTTCGGAATAAAGATGTGGGGGAAAGACGGCTCATCAGTCCACTTCCTATTTTTGAAGAAGGAAGTGATGATGCAGGTCGCCTTCGTCCCAAGGCGAATCGGCCTCTTCTCGTTGTGAAGACGAACTCCCACCACGGCCTCTTCCTCCATCGTGCATTCGATCTGTCTGGCCTCATCCCACAGTAGGGAGACCAGCAATTTGGCCCAACTAATGGGCAGGTTGAGTATCACGGCCGCCATGATCTGGAACTTCAAGGGGGTGACCTGGTCGTGATTCCCAATGTGCCCTAAAAAGCACTTCTGCACGAAATCCATCAAGAGGCGGTACTTGGGGCGGAGCTCGTTCCTCTTGAACGTACTTGCCAAGAACGGCCTTTGCTCCATTAAGACACGGTCGGAAACCTGCTGCAATTGGACTCGCGTGATCTCGGAGAGTTGCATCGTCCCACCCTCCCCAATGCTGAAGGCGGCCTTCACAGCGTCGAGGACGTTGATGGTGTGGACGGCCTTTTGAGTACCGAGAGAAACGGTATGGGAAGAAACGGAGTCGCCCTTATTCCAGTTATAGAAAAAGGCACTCACGATCTTTGTGAGCTACTTCGGCGGCCGGGCGGAGATAATCCGGTGGAACGGAAGACAGGTTTCCACCAGTGCATACATAGATTCCAGATCGCGAAACCCGAAGGTTTCCCGAACCATGTATGGCTCGTATTTGATGCGAGACTTCAAATACGCTTCGATCTCCTCCCACTGCATTTCCTTGGGGCCGGATGTTGATTTTCCTGCCATTTAGAGTAGATATTTATGAGTGTTTTGACAGAAAATGAAAGAGAAACGGCGAAAAGGCACAAACTGCGGTTGGTGGTTTTTGGCATAAACTGAAAAATTAGGGTTGTAGATGATGAAGAATGTAACGTTTCAAGTGAGATCAATATGATATATATAGACATATTGAACGGTTGGGATCGTTTGAATTTGAAAGGGTTAAAGTTTGCCCTTTAATTCACGTCCGCACGATCAAAGCGCGTGGAATGTGAAACGGTTCACATCCGCGCGTGAGATAAGGGAAACGTGCGTATAATGGCCCTTTTTCAGAAAGGGTGGCAGGGAATTAAATGCGACATCGGTCAATGTGTCAATATTTGACACTTGACTAGATGTGTTGCAAAAATAGCAATGATTATTCCCTTTTTCCTTAAAATCTGCAACATAACAGAGCCTTTAACAATATAACACATTGAGAAATAAATATCAATAATAAATAGAGAATTCAATGCGTATTAAAGAAGTTAAATGTAAGACAAAAGGGTGATACTGCCCTTTTGATTCAACCTTCATTAATGCAGGTTGCATTCAGGTTGATATCGGACTTGTGATATCGGCCTTGTGGCAGATATCGGCCTGATGAAGTGAGAACGGCCTGGTGGCAGATATCGACCTTTGTTCCCCCTCAAATGATGGATCATTTGGGCAAGTGTTCCCCCTCAATTTGAGGAACACAGGTCGATCTGTTGAATAGACGACGACCTGTTGATAGGGAACGGTCTGTCATTTGGCTATCGGCCTGTTGAAAGAAATGGCCTGTTGACAGAAACGGCCTGTTGAATCATGAACGGCCTGATGACTCATGAACGACTTGATGACTCATGAACGACCTGATGACTCAACATTTAATAACCCTAACTTTCCACACAGCATTTTGAATCTTTCTTCGGCCAGTGGTTTTGTTAGGATATCAGCCCGTTGAATATCAGTGTGTATCTTCTCAATAACCACGTTCTTCTTTTCCACGTGATCACGAATAAAGTGATGTCGAATATCCACGTGTTTGCATCTTGAATGGAGAACTGGATTTTGAGTAATGGCGATAGCACTCGAGCTGTCGCAGAATATAGGCACTTCACTGACTTCAACTTCATAATCTTTGAGTTGTTGTTTGATCCACAAGATTTGTGCACAACAACTCCCTGCGGCCATGTACTCGGCCTCTGTGGTGGAGGTGGCTACTGAAGTTTGTTTCTTTGAGAACCATGAAATCAGCTTGTTTCCGAGAAAGTGGCAAGTACCCGAGGTTGATTTCCTATCGAGCTTGCACCCTGCATGATCAGAATCTGAATAACCTGTAAGCTGCAAATTATCATCACAAGGATACCAAAGACCTAAGTTTGTGGTTCCTTTGATGTATCGAAGAATTTTCTTTGCTGCTTCCAAGTGAGATTCCTTCGGATTAGCTTGAAATCGAGCACACACTCCTACTGCAAAAGTGATATCAGGTCGACTCACAGTTAGATAAAGTAATGAACCAATTATACCCCTGTACTGTGTTATGTTGGCAGGTTTTCCTTCTGGATCCGGGTCGATCTTCCCACCAGAGAGCATCGGTATTTTGACGGGCTTGCTGTCTTTGACACCAAACTTATCGACCAGCTCGTGTGCATACTTTGTTTGGCTAATGAAGATTCCTTCATCGGACTGCTTGACCTGCAACCCTAGAAAGAAATTCATTTTCCCCATCATATACATTTTATATTTGTCTGTCATGAGGTTACCAAAATTTTCGCATAATATGGGAGATTTAGATCCAAATATAATGTCATCAACATAAATTTGTACTAAAAGGATATGTTCATTCACTTTGATAGTGAATAGTGTTTTGTCGACTGATCCACGCTTGAACCCAGATTCGATGAGAAAGGATGATAGCGTCTCATACCAAGCTCGAGGAGCTTGCTTAAGACCGTAGACGGCCTTGTGAAGTTTGTAGACTTTGCTCGAATCACCCTCTTCGAATCCTGGAGGCTGTTCCACATAGACTTCTTCTTTGAGAACGTCATTGAGGAACGCGCTCTTTACATCCATCTGGTAGACTTTGAATCGTTGATGAGCGGCATAAGCTAGAAACAGCCTTATAGCTTCTAATCTTGCGACGGGGGCAAACGTCTCATCATAATCGATTCCTTCTTGTTGACAGTAACCCTTTGCTACCAATCGGGCTTTATTTCTGACAACTTCTCCAGATTCGTCTCTCTTGTTTTTGTACACCCATTTAACTCCAATGACGCCCTGATGATAAGGACGATCAACTAGAGACCATACATCGTTTCTTTTGAATTCATTGAGTTCTTCTTGCATGGCTTGAATCCAGTCAGCATCTTGAAGAGCTTCAATGGCATCTTTAGGTTGGCATCTTTGGGTTCTATGCGAGAGAGATAGCAGCTTAGTAGCGCACTTTCACCAATCGTTCTTCTTGTCCGCACTCCTTGGTTTGGGTTCCCAACAATGAGCTCCTTTGGATGATCATCGATCCATCGTCTGCGTCGAGATCTTTCTTCGTTTGAAATGACTGGATCGGGCTCATTAATAGGTTCGTCAAACTCCGGGTGAGTTGAAGGTTGATCAGTGGGAACGTGCTGTTGCTCGGGCTGTTGATCAGGCTACTGATCGGACTGAATGTCGAGCTGCTCCATTGAGTTATCGAGCTGCTCGATTTGTGTTGTAAGGTCGTGAACAACATCAGTCTGGGGAACTGAGAATGGGGGATCAGCCTGGTTAATTCTGGCTGATGTATTACAGCTCGAAGTATGAACATTACTTGCATCATTTCCCCCTTGCTGTGTGACCTTAGGATCAGATTGATCCTCTTCCTCTAGATCAGTTGGAGTCCACACTAGCAGGTCGTCGATGGGGGAATTAGACGGCCTGTTAGTAGCGGACTGATCTGGACCTGTACTTATCTCTCTGTACAGACAAGTAGATTCATCAAACACAACATGAGGTGTTACCTCCACAACTAGGGTTTTCTTATTAAAAACTCTATAAGCTTTGCTAACCTCTGAGTATCCTAGAAATACTCCTGGATCGGCCTTGCTATCAAAAGTTTTTAATTGGGATTTCCCATTGTTATGAATGTAACACAAGCATCCAAAAGATTTAAAATACTTTAACCTGGGGAGCTTGTTGTTCCACAGCTCGTAAGGAGTCTTTCCATGTCGGGTAGTGATAATCGACCTGTTTTGGGTATAGCAGGCTGTGTTAACGGCCTCCGCCCAAAACTTCTTTGAAAGGTTGGTTTCATCCAACATGGTACGAGCTGCTTCCTTCAGCGACCTGTTACGGCGTTCCACTACGCCATTTTGTTGAGGTGTACGAGCTGCTGAGGTTTGATGATGAATTCCACTATTTGTGCAATATTCTTCGATCATTGCATTGATAGTGCCTCGATCGGAACGAATGGAGATGATGGACTTCTCCTTTTGATTGCACAGTTTGCTCAGCAATGCGGGTAGCTTCTCCAAAGTCTCCTTCTTTTTGTACATGAAAATAACCCACTTAAATCTAGAATAATCATCTATAATAACGAGAGCATATTTTCTACCGTTTATACTCAAGGGAGTGACTGGACCAAAGAGGTCGAGATGGAGAAGCTCAAGAATTCGATTTGAAGCTTGTGCCGTCACACTTGGAAATGATGATCTTGTTTGCTTTCCAGCTTGACAGGCTTTGCAAATGTGATCACGATCGAAGACTTGATCTGGCAGGTCGTTCACCAGTTTGTTGCGTGCGAGCTTGTTGATGGCCTTGAAGTTCAAATGACTCAGCCTCTTGTGCCATAACCAGCTTGTCTCGGTATCGGCCTTTGTGATCAGGCAGGTCTCTATCCCATCAGTCCATTGGACTATGTAGAGTCTGTCCTGCACGGTAAGAAGTATTTCTCCTTCCTCATTTCTCACGAGACATTTGTTAGTAGTGAATTCTACTCGTTTACCATTCGAGCAGAATTGCGACACAGAGAATAAATTATGATTAAGACCTTCAACATACGAGACGTTAGAAATAGTTGTTTTTCCAACTTTTAGATCGCCCTGGCCTCTTGTGTGACCCTTCGAACTTCCTCCAAAGGTTACAAGTAGCCCGTCTCGTTCTTGATAATTTGATAGTAGCGTTTTGTCACACGTCATGTGCTTTGAGCATCCACTATCAATGATCCATACAGCTCCACGAGCTGCTTGGCTCATTCTTTGAGCCTTCCCAACCTGCAATTAATTCAACTTAGCAACCCATTTGAGATTGGGTGCTACATCGGTTGCGGGAACGGCCTTTGGGACCTAGATTTGTTTCGTCGGTCTGCTTCTATCCGAGGCTGAGGACGAGGCAGTGGCGGTCTTGGGCTTGGGAGCCTTGGATTTCTTTGATCGAGAGCGGCGAGGCTGATAATACTGCTCTTCATAAAAGCTAGGTTGATACTGCCAGTCTTGAGAGTTTGACTGTTGAGGACAGTGGCAGTGACAACCTTGATGAGCAGGGTAGAAAAACTGAGGGTGATACGGCCTTTGATAGTACTGGCCTTGGTATAGCCCTTGTTGAACAGCCTGCTTTTGATGAGTGAGGGTAGGTCGACGATGCTGGGCAGGTCGACTCACTTTCTTTTGAGGAACAGGCTGTTCCTTCTTGTGTTGCTTTAAAAGGATGGCTTGGGGCTGTCGAACTGGATTCTTCAGCTTGACCATCTTATCTGGGAGAGCTTGATGAGCTTTCCTGAGATTCTTTGATTTTGACTGCGCCTTTACGAACTTGATCTCACAGTCTTTATCCTTGTTTTCCTTGGATTTTCCACTAAATCCAATACCAGAGTGATCACGCGGATTGCGTTGCATGGATTGGACCTCTTCCAATTTCTTTCCGCTTTTCTTCAACTGGCTCAAGGTGAGTTGAAGTTTTTCTTCCTTTTTCACGAGGAGTTCGTGTCGAATAACCAAGTCAGCCAACTTTGATGTAAGGCTGTGTATTTCGGCATCTTTGATCTTGAGGGACTCGTCCTTCTCGAGTGCCCTGGTATCGAACTCCTTAACCCGGAAAGTCAATTCTTCAACTTTTGACTTTAGGGCTTCGATCTCCCTTTCTTTTTCTTCATCATAGGGAGTGAATTTTTCTTCTAGTGCTAGCTTGTATTTTTCATTCTTGTTCATCAGCTCAGCATTATTTTCAACAACCTCTTTGAGTGTATCCACGAGATCGGCGTAATCATCGAGCTGTTTCTTGATTTCTTCCCAAGACACAGCCTCGGATAGTTCTTCACCTTCTTCTGCACATTCATCATCAGAGAAAGAAAGTGAAATAGGTTGAGGGACTACCTTTGAAGATCCCTCGTTTTGTTGGTGCTCTCCAACGAAACATTCTTCATCATTACTTTCGTCGAAAGCGATGTAACCCTCGTCATCACTTGACGAGCTGTCTAAGAGATGAGCCTCCTTTGGTTCTTCAGCAAGCATGGCAGCTCGTTGATCCTTGAGCTTCTTATCGCGCTTTGCACGGAGCTCGTCTCTCTCGGCCTTTGTCAGATCAGGACAATCGGTCTTATAGTGACCCGGCCTGCCACAACCAAAACAGCCACCCTCGGGTGTGTTAGAAGAATTGAAGGTTGAGGGTTTACCTTCTCCCTTTTTGTCAGGGCGGTCGTGGTTGCGGTTTGAGAAGTTTCGCTTGTTGTCACGGTAGAATTTCTTGTATTTGACAACCTTTCCTAGGAGCTTCTCATTTCTCCTAGCAGCGAGAGCATAGTCGAGAGTCATCTTTTCGAACTTTTTGATGATGGATTCGTCAATCGAGCTTGGGGTAGCAGCAGAGGCTGAGTCGGCCTTGAAGGCTACCTCCTTGTCATTCTTTTCATCGGCCTTCTTGCTGGTGGAAGGCTGTGTTGATCCGTGGATGCGGATCATCTCATATTCATTTCCGACAAGAATGTCGAAAAGATCTTCAGTGGTGAGGGAGTTGAAGTCGGGGCGAGCTGGATGCATGGCGGTGTATACGTGCCAGTTTGCGGGTAGGGCATGCATCACTTTAAGATCTTCTCGCGCTGCGTATATTTGTGAGGGTTGATTGCAGCGATCTCGAGAATTATTTCGGTGAAGCGAATCTTCATCGCTTCTATGGTTTCACCCGAAATCATCTTGAAGTCATCGAACTTGCTGCACACCATGGACAGCTTGTTCTCCTTCATCTCCTCTGAACCCAGGCTGATAGACCGGAGGGTGTCCCACATCTCTTTGGCAGTCTCAAGATTTCGGATCTTGGCAAGATAGACGCCCTTCACAGTGCTTGAGATGAGTCCCTTTGCGTAATCATTGAGACTGGCCTCCTTCCTTTCCTCGGTTGTGTAGTCGCGAGGATTTTTGAGGACCTTTTCGTAAGTGGCCTCCCCGGGTGACGTTCCATCAACGATAATCTTCGCTGCATAAATGGGGGAGGGGCCCTTTTCGATGATCTCCCACATAAGGACGTGATGTGCCTTGAGACACATCTTGATTCGGAAGCTCCAGTCTTCATAGCCTTGAATGGAGAAATCTTCACAAACCCTGAGAAGAGAAGCCTCCATTGCAAATAGAATGATATGATATGAATGAAAAGATTTTTCAAAAGGATCGGTTCAAAATGACCAAAAGTTTGATAAAACCTTTAGTATGCAAAGCAGCGGTCAAAAGAACCACTGCTCTGATACCACTTGTTGGTCCCGGAAAAGAGTAATTGGTGTGTGTGTGGGGGGGGGGGGGGGGGAATACACCAATGCCAACCCGTTTTTGACGTTTTGAAAATCAGGTCGATCAGAAGGTCGATTGTCAAGGTCGATCCTATCAGAGGCAGATTGATCTATCAAGCTCATTTGAAAACAAGCTTGATTTATCAAACTGTTAATGCGGAAGTTGGTGGAGGTTGATTACTCTTTGAAAAATCTATTGTTAAGCCAATGCAGGTTGTTTCATGAAATGCAGGTTGATGCTCGTCAGATTGATAAAGTATTGAAAGAGCGATAAATAAAGAGAGAGAGAGAGACACCGCAATTTAGCGTGGTTCGGAGAAACCCTCCTAAGTCCACGTCAGGTCGACTCGACCTGAGAATCCCTTTACCTTTGGATCCAACTTCTCTCTTATTTATACTGACTGAGTATCAGTTCTAAATACACTCTAGCTCGAATATATCTAGACACGAGTTTTGGGTCGTGACCCTTACAACCTTTCGTACAGAAAATGTACAAACAACCTTTCACGAATTACAGAGCTTGACTAACTCTATAATGGCGAAGAACACAAAACAAACTTTCTAACTTCGAACGAGTCGGAGAAGAAGTTGTTTGAATCAACGACAAGCAGCAGTGAACGCTTCGTCGTTGTGGTTTTTATCGGAATCTGAAATCTCTCTTTGTCAAGTGTTTGGGAAACTAGTGGAATTTCGAACACTTGAATGGATATGAACTTTGAGAGAGATTTTGGCAGAGTTTGGCATTGATAGCTTGAGTTTCCCGTGCTTGAAACCGATAATGGCTTGAAGTATATATAGGCAGTTTTGAAAAACTAGCCGTTGGAGTCAGGATGACGTGGCACTAGCCGTTGGAGGATGACTCACTTCTAGCCGTTGGGAAGATTCGTCCTTGCTGGCATTCCACGTGGCAAGGATCAGGTCGTGTTGCTCCATGAAGGTGGATCAACGACCTTGATATAGAAATCCAGCACTTGAAATCTTCTAAGTCAAAGCAGGCTGGAAGCATGATAAGGAAGGTCGATAGACAGCTAGATATGCCAGCTCGATCCGAATGAGGCAGGTCGATAAACGACCTTTCTCTTATAGAGTGGATCAAACTTGCATTTGAACTTTAGAGAGCATCGACCTTCACTAACAGGTAGCAGGTCGATCTATCGGCCTTAACCCTAAACAAGTAAAATATGCCTAAGTGTGGTTTCGATAAACATCATCAAAATCAAACTGCAAGGGGTTCCCAACAATAGATAAAAAAGAGTCACTCTTATCATATTACCTTGCCCTTTTCTACAGCTCTGAGATCATGAATTGCTCGAAAAGAATGAGACAAAAATGCTTGAAATTTACGAAAACGCGAATTAAATTGGTGAATTTACTCACAAAAATGTCTGAAATTATGAATTCTCGGATTTACTTCTTTAATTCACTCACATTAAAGTTTGAAATTATGAATTCTTAAATTTGTGAATTCGAGAAAAGGATCATTTTTTTTTGTCGTGTATTCAACGAAAATTTTCGATTGGCTAATTTCAATTAGTGATTTGTAGAACAAACGATGGAAAATTACGAAAGGTTTATAACGTATGGCATGCGTACGTGGGATGTTGGGATGCAAAAATACAAGAAAGATTTTATTATGTTGTCCACATGATATGTTAGTTATCTTATGTTCGTCATTTTCTCATTTCAACATTATTTTGTTCGAATTAATTTTGAAATGCAATATATATTTTAGTATCTTATAAATTAATATTAAAATTACTAATTAAAAAAATATGTATATATAAATATCAACTCTCGATTTGTTTGTTTATCCTTATAAGTTAAAAAAATGAATAATAAAAAATAAATTGCAATTGTTCGAGCTATGATATTTATACCTTTTGTGGATTTACTGATTACATGTACAATATTAAATTTTAGATACATATTGGAATATATTACTATTGAAAATATCGAACAAAATAATGTCGAAATGGAAAAATGACGAAAATGTCTACGATAGTGACTATCATAAGGTGGCTAGTATATCATTTCTGCATTTATAATTAAATTATCGGCAAACATATATCCGTATATCATTGCACTCAACAGAATCACTGAATTTGACAAAAATGCCAACCCTAATATAGAAGAGGGATTGGATCTCAAAAAAATAACGACATTATTATATAAAATTTCATGCAATGAATCGTAGGTCATGCTTGTTAGTGTTTTATTAATTAGAGAATAGATTTACATGAAACTTAAAAACCGTCGCATGAGTGACACGTGACACGTGACACGAAATCTAATTGTTTGTGTTTAAAATCTTTAGGTCAACACATATACAAGTATACAAATATGTTTAGAAAACCCGATATCTAGGTTTTTTTTTTTTTTTTTTTCCCAAATAATTAACATAAAATTTTAAAGGTTGTTTCATGAAAGACACGAACTCGAAACTTAACTCATACCGCTTGACCAACACACGCACACTTATTTTCTAGATTGTGATAGAAAAATGTCATAATCAAAAAATTAGTGGTGAAATTGCAATTAATACTATAAACTTATATTAATATTGAATAAGGAAAGGTGCATGTATCTAACATATTAATTATTTGAAAAGTGTACGTATCCCACATTTAGTACTCTATTTGAAAATTAATCAAATAAAAATGAATTTTTAAAATGATTGAAGAAAAAAAATCAAATAATGAAATATAATTGCTTTGTGTTTACGTATGATAATTATTGATAACATTTACGTATAAATTCTACACACTATATATCTATGATTTAATGTTCAATCACATATGTATAATTTTATAGAATAACAAGCTGAAATTAAATCATCTATATATATACTAAAACAAAATACCCATTCTAAGTTTTCCCTCCAAATTTCTTGATATGTGTGCTTCATTTATAGTATATGAAAATGAAAGAAATTTGTGTAGCAATTAACTCCAAGATTACCGTTTGCATTACAAATGTTTGTATAATCGAATCTAACGGCGGCAACGGTGATACAGCGCCATAGAGGAGGGAAGCATTTGCCGATTATGAGGCGGCGGAGGAGTTGGTTTTGTTTTTGAGGCAAATCTGCCACAAAACCTCAGCCACTTCACCACCCTCTCTCTCCTCTTCCTCTCTCATCCTCTCACTCAACTCTCTCGCTCTACTCCTCATCTCCTCCCCCTCCACCGCCTCATCTATCTTCCTCCCTATCTCCTCCGCCTCATACCACCCCTCCTCCACCCTCCTCACCTCCACACCAACCCCCACACCCACCAGCATCTTCGCATCCACGAACATGTCGAGCCTCACCGGCATCGCCACCACCGGAACTCCGTAGTAGACGCTTTCGTTCACCGAGCTCCACCCGCAGTGGCTCACGAACGCCCCTACGCTACGATGCCCTAATATCTCCTTCTGCGGGGCCCAACCCTTCACCACCCTCCCTCTCTCTCTCATCCTCTCTTCGAAACCCTCCGGCAGAGCCTTCTCTCTCTCCTCCCCCGCCGGAGATCTGACCACCCACACGAACTTCGCCTTGCAGAGCTCCAGCCCCTTTGCCATCTCGGCAATCTCTCTCTCCGACAAGAAACACTCGCTCCCGAAAGATATGTAAACGGTTGAGGTATTAGGGTTTGTGTCCAGCCATTGCATGAGCTCCGACCTCCCCACCTCCACCGCACGATCTTCATCTTGGCCGGAGATCAGCGGACCGACGGTCACGATTCTCTTACACGACACCGACGAAACGTAGTCGACGTACTTCCCCTCGAGCGCCCTGCATGTTTTCAGTAGTACAACTTCTGCAGACAAGCGGAAGTTAACGAAGAACACATCCTTATCGAAGTCGAAAATATTAGCGTACATGAAATCCGTGAAATAGTCAAGACCCTTCTTCTCCTTCTCTTCCAAACACAGCTCGGGAAAGGGAGGAGCGTCGCTGGGACTGACATAGAAGGTGTGGTTGAACGATGTTGTCGCTGCACCGACGGTGACGAAATTGACTGCCGGAATGTTCACTGCGGCGGCGAGTGTGGCGGCCCACGGCTGGAAAACGTCGTAGATGAGTAAGTCCAGATGCAGGTCGGTGAGGATGTGAGAGAAACTGGATTTTGAGGTCTGGAAGGCTTTGAAGAGAGGGAAAAGGAGGTCTAATGGAAGGAATTTGGTGGTGTGGTAGTGTGGAGGTAGATTAGGGTTTGGTTCTAGATGGAGTTGGATTGTTTCTATGGAGTTTTGGAGGGAATTTGCAGCGATAAAAGTGTCGATCGAGCTGATATTAATTTGCGTCGTGCATAAGTAGATGTGGAATTTTCGAGTTTTCAAGATTTTCTTGGCTAACTCAAGAAATGGGAAAATGTGGCCATGAGCTAGCCATGGAAACATTAGAATTTTGAAGCTCCCATTTTCAGAGCTCATGATTTTTGCCAAAAGAAATTGAGCTCTTCTAAAGACTTATTATAAGGTATAGAATGGAGTAAGGTTTTTATACAAATGACCTAAGTTTATATATGGTTTACGCAAAATGAAATAAAGAAAAAAGGAAAGGGAGATTTTAAACATAGCCAACTTTCCTCTCACTTTGAAGGCAGGCTGGAATTAGACATGGGGGTACAATTGTACATTTAAATATTATTTTTATTATTATTTTAATTGGGGGTTATATTGAGAGGAAAGTTGGATATGTTTAAAATCCCCCAAAGGAAACGAAAAATGCGTAGTAGGTTAGCATTCATGAAATGACATTAATGTGCCTCCCCTTCAATGAAAGGGGGCCTCTCACATGTCACAAGTGGGCTTTGCCGACACCGGTCGATATAAACGTGTTACATTTTCTATTGTACTGGTAGATTACGATATATTTAACGAAAATGGGTTATATATATATTATCACTTATTGTCCCAATATTTTAGCCTCTTTGTAATAATATATCAATGTTTTATTTTTTATAATAATTTCCTAACGTATCACGTATGCAATATTCAATTACGATAGTTTTCTGATACCAAATCCGGCTACTTTATGCTTATGTGGCTCACCGGTATGTCACGTCACACGAATTAAAATATAAAATTAAAGAAAGTGAAAATATATAAATTAAACGAAATTTAAATATAAAAACCAAAATGTTAAAAGTAAAGTAAAAATTTGAAAAACATGACTAAAATTTTAAAATACAAACGGAAAACTTAAAATCAAAATTAAAAAAATAATAATAATAAATTGAAAAACGACTTCTATACTACATATATTCTTAAAATAGAAATTTAAAATGATTTTCCATTTTTTCCATTTATTATTTTAATCATTTACTTTCAGTTTTTGTAATAAAAAAATATTTTAAATTCCACATGTACGTGTGACATGACATTTGGGTGAGCCACATATGCACATAGTAACCGGAATTAGTTTTAGGACACTATTGTAAAACTTATTGTAAATGTTCGAACATTATTGTAAAAAAGGTGGATAATTAGTGATAATAACCCAAAAAAAATTCTCTAAATAATTATACAATAGTATTTATTGCTTGAGTGAGCATATTAGAATAAAATCTTAACTAAAATTCAGCTCAACAAAAGCCCAAAGGCCTAGGAATAAATACGATATAAAAATACTTGGAGGAAAAGAATTAAAGAGAAATATTGCTAGCCATTTCCATTATCAAATATGTTGCCATGGATCATGATTATAAAACAATAAGTAAATGGAAACGTAAAAAAGATACATAATTATATGGTTTACTAACGATGTATTGGCTACACCATGGGTAGGATAAAAGAACAAATTTAATATACGGCTAGGTTACGATTTACGAAAAGCTCCCTATATCTATATAAATAGCAAATAAAGTACGTAACAGATAAGCTCAGTCCAATAACGACTTCAAAGCCTAAAAAAATTACACTATATATTAATTTAAAAAAAAAAATGGTGTTCTGGTAAAAATAAAAATAAAAATGGTATTTCATTAAAAAATACTTCCTCTACGATTTCTTAACACTATTAAATTTTCAACTATTTTTATGCTTTATTACCCTATAAAAAGAAATACTTTAATATTAATTTTAAAATTTATCATTACAAAAGCCTCAAAACATACTAATAACGTCAACAGTGTCAAGAATTTTTAGACGAAGGGCTTAATTGGTAATTAAACAAATCGTTGGAATTTGTCTTTCCGTGATTTGTGTAGCCATTCTCGAAATTCAACCATCACATCAATTAAGGGCCAAGATTAAGATATACTACTACTATATATTCACCAGTCTGTCACAAATTTATTATTTTACATCTTATTTTGCTTAATAAGATGGTTAACACTTTTATTTTGTCGGGAAATAAAAATATCTTCTTTATTGAGAAAATATTCAGAGATATACGAATATTAGCTATGATTATAATACCATAGAACTCACACTATTTTTTTTTTTTTAACAATAAAACATTTCCTCCGTCCACCATCTTTAAATCTTACTGATTTTTGGGCTTTGGCATAGCAATTTTCAAAATACATTTTTGGAATTTTTTTTTTCTTTTCAATTTGTCATTACGAAGCTCCAGACCACCTAATTAAAAAGTTAACAGACCAAGTCAAAAGATCGTAAACTGGACGGGGGAGTATTTTATCACGATCGAAATATTTAAATTGTTCGTTTCAAATAAGTAGATGAAAAATATTTCATTAGCTGTGATAATTTCCTAACATCGCGGAACCTTGTATGTAATATGATGAACATATATATATTCTCGATGTGGAATCTCAAGATCCGATCCTCTTTTATTTTTTACTCTTGAGAATCAAACCTGATGCATTAAGTTTTCTTTATATATATATATATATGATAGGAAATGGCCCACCTCCCTAGGCCTAAAGCCCAACAGGCCCAGATCGGCACAAGCCCAGTAGGCCCAGATCGGCACAAGCCCAGTAGGTCCAGATCGGCACAAGCCCAACAGGCCCAGGGAGTTGAGCCCTAAAGAGCAAGAACGTGGGTTGATGGAGAAGAAACCGGAACATGACAACCGCCCATGAATTCCACGTCCTCCACTCCTCAACCAACGTCGACGGCAACTATAAATAGAGGAATCACTTGTATTGTAGATACTTACGCTATTTTGAATACAAAACATACTCTTTTCCTCCCCGTGGACGTAGATCGCACCGATCGAACCACGTAAATCTCTTGTGTCACCCTTTACTTTCGCACACAAATCACGTACAAACTTGGGCCGCAAATCGAAGGTTCATCACTAGCGCCGTCTGTGGGAACTTGATTTGTGTTTGAATTTTTCGATTTTTGCTGCTCATAATCATCAACCATGCCGCACGGGAACAGATCGCTGCTGGGAACCCCCCGCCGTCGACGGAGTCGCCGGCGACAACCCGAAGAACCGGCCTCGGCGGTGGGTGCGGAGCAACCCCATAACGACATTCCTGTGGACGATCAAACCGGAACTGGAGAGATCCCGGAGGTCCCAAACTCCGGCCAGTAGAACGCTGCAGATAACACGGTGGCACCCCCATCCTCGCAAGCACAGCCAGTCCAGTCGCACCGAGCTCCCGTGAGCTCGCGTCTAGGGCCGCAGGCTCATCAAACACCAGAGGGCCATGTGGAGGACCTCACAGCAAATCGGGAGCGCGAGATGTTCGGTCCGGAAGCAGTACCAGTCATCCGACTGAGCTTAGCCGCTCGTCTCGCTCCAGTCATCCAGCCGAACTCAGCAGCCCCGCCACCTCCTCCACCACCTGGAATTGAGGAGCTGCTGAGAAGTTACCTCACCACTGCACCGGGACGCGAATTTCTCACTCAGTACACTGGTACACAGGGAGTCCCTCAGTTCGGACAAGGAGTCCCTCAGTTCGGACAGGGTGTCCTTCACCGACCCAGAGGACAGGACTTGCGACAGTACCTCCAGCAAGTTCGAGGACAGACCCAGGGATACTCCCAGCCGAACTCTCACGTGATCCAGCTAAATTACGCTACGGCACCGCCCCATGGCGCACCCCCCCAAGGACACATGGCTGGGGGAGCGCAGATCTTCGACGCGCTTGGCAGGATCATCAGCCCACTCTCGGAGGAGATCCTTAATACACCCATGCCCTTTGGGTACACGGTGCCGAAGATCAAGCCATACAATGGAGTGGGAAATCCAAGCAATTTCCTTAGCCAGTTCAAATACAACATGTTGAACCAGAATCTAGGGAGTGTTTACATGTGCAAACTATTCCCTAAGTTGCTAATTGATAATGCGCGGGAATGGTTCGACAGTCTGCCTCCCGGGTCGATCAGATCGTACGCCGATCTGATGAATGTGTTCGCTAGGAGCTTTTCCCAGCGTGCTGAAGTGAGACACACTCCGGCCCATCTGCTGACTGTGAAGCAGAGCCGAGGTGAACTACTACAAGATTTCATGACCCGGTTCGATAGGGAATGCTTATCGACTCGCTGCACTAATGATCTCCTCATCATCTCGGCATTTCAAAATGCCATCAGCTCGGACCAACTCTACAGGGAGATTCTGGCGAAGGAACCATAGACTACCACCGAGCTGTGGGCCATAGCAGACAAGTTCGCCAAGATAGATGAGGTGACCAGACGCCGAAGGGAGGTAGACCGAGGTGAAACCTCAAAGAAAAAAGAAGATGCACCCCGGAAAGGTGTGATGGAACGAATTCAGCGGGGTCCGATTGTTGGGAACCCCTTGCAGTTTGATTTTGAGGATGTTTTTCAAAACCACACTTAGGCATATTTACACTTGTTTAGGGTCAAGGCCGATAGATCGACCTGCTACCTGTTAGTGCAGGTCGATGCTCTCTAAAGTTTAAATACAAGTTTGATCCACTCTGTAAGAGAAAGGTTGTTTATCGACCTGCCTCATTCGGATCGAGCTGTTATATCTAGCTGTCTATCGACCTTCCTTATCAAGCTTCCAGCCTGCTTTGACTTAGAATATTACAAGAGTTGGATTATCATATCAAGGTCGTTGATCCACCTTCATGGAGCAACATGACCTGATCCTTGCCACGTGGTATGCCAGCAAGGACGAAACTTCCCAACGGCTAGAAGTGAGTCACGCCCCAACGGCTAGTGCCACATCATCTAGACTCCAACGGCTAGTTTTCAAAAAACCGCCTATAAATACTTCAAGCCATTATCGGATTCAAATACGGGAAACTCAAGTTATCAACGCAAATACTCTGCCCAAATCTCTCTCAAAGTTCATATCCTTTCAAGTGTTCGAAATTCCATTAGTTTCCCAAACACTTGACGAATAGAGATTTTAGACTCCGATAAAAGCCCCAACGACGAAGCGATCACTGCTGCTTGTCGTTGATTCAACAGCTTCTTCTCCGACTCGTTCGAAGTTAGAAAGTTTGTTTTGTGTTTTTCACCATTATAGAGTTAGTCAAGCTCTGTAATAAGTGAAAGGTTGTTAGTACGTTTTTGTACGAAAGGTTGTAAGGGTCACGACCCAAAACTCGTGTCTAGATATATTCAAGTTAGAGTGTATTTAGAACTGATACTCAGTCAGTATAAATAAGAGAGAAGTTGGATCCGAAGGTAAAGGGATTCTCAGGTCGAGTCGACCTGACGTGGACGTAGGAGGGTTTCTCCGAACCTCGTTAAATTGCGGTGTCTATCTCTCTCTCTCTCTTTATTTATCGCTCTTCCTATTTTATCAATCTGACAAGCATCAACCTGCATTTCACGAAACAACCTGCATTTGCTTATCGACCGTAGATTTTTCAAAGAGTTAATCAACCTCCAACTTCCGCATAAGCACAGTTTGATAAATCAAGCTTGTTATCTAACGAGCTTGATAGATCAATCTGCCTCTGATAGGATCGACCTTGACAGTCGACCTCTCTATCGACATGATTTTCAAAAACGTCAAAAACGGTTGGTTATTGGTGTATTCCCCCCCCTACACCAATTACTCTTTTCCGGGACCAACACCGATTGAGTCTCGTCTCGGACCTCGGCAGAATCCAGCACAGCAACGGGGTCCGCCGATGTCCCAGTCCGCACAACGGTCCACTCCACAGTTCACTCCTTTGAACAAGTCGAGGACCGAAATCCTCGAGTTGCACGCTAACCTGTTCGAGAGACCTAGGCCGATGCGAGAAGATGGAAAGTCGAGGTCAAAGAACAAATATTGCCAATTTCACGAAGACTACGGGCATGAGACGGAGAACTGCAGGAACCTAGCTCAGGACATCGAGAACCTAGTCCGCAGTGGCCAACTCAAAAAATATCAAGACCGAAGTGCGGGGGTCAATCAGGTAGACGCCCCCCGAAATCAAAAGAAGAAAAGACAGTATAAGGGAGGAAGTTGCAGTTCGGAAGCCGAGAAGAAGGATAAGCACAGTGAGGACGATGCCGATGAGGACCGAGATTATCAATACGACGGGGTCGTTGCGACGATCTCCGCACTCGCAAAGGGGCAGATGAAGTCATCCCTCAAGAACGGAGCGCGGAATCTCCCGAACAGAGAGCCAGCCAACAAGAGATTCAAGAAAGAAGAAGCCGTAACCTTCTCTGCCGAGGACCCAGTGCCTCCCATGGTGCCGCACTCCGATGCCATCGTCGTTGAGGCTGTGGTCGCCAATAAACTTATCAAGAGGATACACGTAGACACCGGGGCATCGGTGAACATTATGTTCAAACACTGCCTCGACAACATGGAGTTGGATAAGTCGAAGATTGTGCCGACCACACGACCTCTACGGAGCTTTGCATAGGAAGAAACTTATCCGCTGGGAACAATCGAACTCCCAGTTACTATAGGGAAAGGGCCGAGAAGTTCCACCGATGTGACCGAGTTCCTCGTGGTGGAAGCCAAGTCCCCCTATAACATTATCTTAGGCCGGACTTGGATGAATGCGGTGAAGGAGATCTGCTCTACATATCACTTGGCCATCAAAATCCCGCTAAAGGGGGGGGGGGGGGGTAGCGGTGATCCGCGGCGATCAGAAAGTAGCTAGGGAGTGCTTGCATGTAGCACTCAAAGGGCAGGTGGCTCCGCCTCAGCTGCCCCAAGCATAGCAATTACCGAACTCCGAGGAGCCGAAGAGGGCGTCGCCTGCCGAAGAGAGGGAAGTGGTATTATACGGAGATGACCCCGAAAAGGTCGTCAAAGTGGGACTCACCGAACACCCACATCTTCGCGAGCAGGTAATTCGGCTTCTGAGGGAGTACAAAGACGTCTTCGCATGGTCCCCATTGGACATGACAGGAGTATCACCCTAGCTAATCACACATCGGCTTAAGATCGATCCCGAGGTCAGACCGATAAAACAGAAACAACGCTCTTTCGCCGCTGAGCGAAATCAAGTCATAAAGACCGAGGTGACTCAATTGCTCGATGTTGGGATCCTGTTCGAAGTTACCTACCCGACTTGGATAGAAAATCCGGTGATGGTCAAGAAAGCTGGGGGAGGATGGCGCATGTGCATTGATTATACCGATCTGAACAAGCACTGCCCCAAGGATTGCTACCCTCTTCCCGACATCGATAAAAAGGTGGACTCCCTGGTCGGTCACAGGATTTTCAGCTTCCTTGATTTGTACAAGGGATACCACCAAGTCCTAATGGATGCCGAGGACGCAGAAAAGACATCATTCATTACGGACTTCGGCATCTTTGCTTACCGCAAAATGCCATTCGAACTGAAGAATGCAGGAGCTACCTACCAAAGGATGGTGGACAAAATATTTAAAGACTACATTGGGAAAGAAGTAGAAGTCTATGTCGATGACATAGTAGTGAAAAGCAAGGAAGAAAGCACCAGTATCGCCGATCTCCGAACTGTGCTCTCCCTCCTCCGCGAGGTCAACCTAAAACTTAACCCCCCAAAATGCACCTTTGCTGTGACCTCGGGGAAGGTTTTAGGTTGTTGGATCTCCCAAGAGGGACTCAGGGCAAATCCGTCAAAAGTTAAGGCTGTGCTAGAGATGAGGGATCCTAGGTCGATCAACGATGTGCATAGTCACTGGGTGTCTTGCCGCACTGAGCAGATTTCTCTCCAAGGCCGCGGAGAAACAATTGCCCTTTTTCAAGATTTTGAAAAAGGCGCCCGAATTCAACTGGAGTTCGGAACACCATCTCGCACTAAGCCAGCTAAAAGATTATCTCAATCTGCCAACCTTGTCGGTGCCGGGGGGGGGGGGGGGGGGGGGGGAAGTGCTGTATTTATATCTAGCCACTTCGGAGGAAGCTATCAGTGCGGTGCTCGTAAGAGAAGAAGTCGGGCGCCAGCTGCCCGTATACTTCATCAGCCGGTCACTCAAGGGACCCGAGGTGCGATATCAACCATTGGAGAAGCTGGCTTTGGCGCTAGTCAACGCTGCGTGGCGTTTACGCCCATACTTTCACGCACATCCGATCCAGGTCCGAACAGACTCTCCACTTCGGCAGGTATTGACAAAGCCCGAAGCATCGGGACGAATAGCGAAGTGGGCCATAGAATTGGGAGAGCATGATATTACTTATGCCCCTCGCCAGGCCATCAAAGGGCAAGCATTAGCAGACTTCTTGGTTGAGACCTCAATAGCCGAAGTCCCGACCTCGGCACCAGAGCCAGTTCGCACGGCTGTGGCAGAACCACCAGACTGTTGGCACATGTATGTGGACAGGGCCTCGGGAAAGACGGGTACTGGAGCAGGAATCCTCCTTATCAGCCCAGAAAAGAAAGAATTCACCTATTCACTTCGCTTCCAGTTCGCAACTACCAACAATGAGGTAGAATATGAAGCGCTGCTGGCCGGACTCCGAATAGCCACAGATCTGAAGGTCACGACCATAAAAGTACATAGTGACTCACATGTGGTGGTGAATCACATGATAGGAAAGTACGAAGCGAAGGGAGAGAGGATGAAGAAATATCTAGCTAAAGCACGAGGCATGCAAGAAGCTTTCACATATTTCCAGCTCG
Organism: Thymus mandschuricus; assembly: GCA_029379335.1. Taxonomy (NCBI): domain Eukaryota; kingdom Viridiplantae; phylum Streptophyta; class Magnoliopsida; order Lamiales; family Lamiaceae; genus Thymus; species Thymus mandschuricus. Next base: position 38,011,660 of record CM057075.1, on the reverse strand, counting down.
AACGCATCCCTCGAACTCAGAAGTCCCGAGCTGACGTTCTCAGCAAGTTGGCAGCGGCCCCTGGCACCTCGCCAGTGGAGGATGTCCAGCATAGGAGCATAGATGAGGCCGAGGTCAACGATGTGGACGATGAGCGGCAGCCGACGTGGATGACGCCTATTCTAGCCTATTTGGTTAGGGGAGAGCTGCCCGAAGACAAAACGGAGGCCAAAGGATATTGTCGAAATCCTTGAGATATGCTGTTCTGGACAATGTCCTTTACAAGAAATCATAACCCTTACTCAAGTGCGTCGGACCGAACTCTGCAGAGTATGTCATGCGAGAAGTACACGAGGGGTCTTGTGGTAGCCACATTGGGCCTCGGGCCTTAGCCAACAAAATTATGAGGTGGGGGTATTTCTGGCCCTCGATGCTCAAGGATTGCACCGAGCTCGTGCAGAGGTGTGAGAAGTGCCAGTTACATGCAAATGTGACGAGGCTGCCACAGACCGAGCTGACCGAAATGCAGAGCCCTTGGCCCTTTGCGCAGTGGGGAATAGATATAGTGGGCCCTTTCGATAAAGCACCAGGTCAGTTGCGACATCTCATAGTTGCAATTGATTACTTTACGAAATGGGTGGAAGCGGAGCCCCTAGCTGCGATCACAAGTAAGAATGCCCGTAATTTTGTATGGAAGAACATAGTGTGCCGATTCGGCATCCCCCATGTTCTAGTATCCGATAACGGGACCCAGTTCACGGACATAATCTTTAGGGAGTGGTGTGACGAGCTACGAATTCAGCAGCACTTCACATCGGTAGCCCACCCCCAGGCAAATGGTCAAGCCGAGGTGACGAATCGGACGCTTGTCAAAGGCCTCAAGACTCGGTTGGAGAAAGCCAAAGGGTTATGGGTGGAGAACCTCCCAAATGTTCTATGGTCCTACAGAACAACCCCGCGAACAGCGAATGGCCACAACTACAGAAGGCATCACCTCCATCACCCCACGCTTTTTTTTTTTGGAGGGGGGGGGGGGGGGGGGGGGGGGGGGGGGAGGGGGGGGATGTGATAGGAAATTGCCCACCTCCCTAGGCCCAAAGCCCAACAGGCCCAGATCGGCACAAGCCCAGTAGGCCCAGATCGGCACAAGCCCAGTAGGTCCAGATCGGCACAAGCCCAACAGGCCCAGGGAGTTGAGCCCTAAAGAGCAAGAACGTGGGATGATGGAGAAGAAACCGGAACAGGACAACCGCCCATGAATTCCACGTCCTCCACTCCTCAACCAACGTCGACGGCAACTATAAATAGAGGAATCACTTGTATTGTAGATACTTACGCTATTTTGATAACAAACATACTCTTTTCCTCCCCGTGGACGTAGATCGCACCGATCGAACCACTTAAATCTCTTGTGTCACCCTTTACTTTCGCACACAAATCACGTACAAACTTGGGCCGCAAATCGAAGGTTCATCAATATATATATCATGATTTTTCAAAGATGCGAATCTATATTTTTTAAAGCGTATGATTAATTTATTAACTAGAACGCCGGCCCATGTGTTGCATGGAGGTACACTTTGTTTAACCCAATAATTTAGATAGGTTTGTTTGGTGTCTATAAATAATAATTTTCTTGTTATTAATATATAAAATCAATAATACGGAGGTAAATTACTTTATTTATTTATTTTAAATTCCACAATTAACGGGGCAATTTTAGTAATATTATATTAATTTTTATCAAACATGGTGTATACAAAAAAAATGTGGTCAATCTATTTCCAATCATCCCCACCTACATAGCGTGACTACTTTCTTTCCATTTAAAGAGTAAAATATTTCATAATAAATAGTAGAAGATGAAAAAAATGGGGGAAATAAAAAAAATAATAAACGAAAATTGTTTTCTTTTCTCACATTTTATCATCACAATTTTCTATTAAAAAAAACGGTAAACTAAACTTAAAGAAAGATATAAAATTATTAGCAATGAGCGCCTACAGAGACATGGTGACGTTTAACCGATCTTATACTATATTTTTCATTGGTCCCTTCTACGATTTTACCCGACTGACTAATTACTAAATGAAAATATTGACATCTGATCTTCTCTGATCAAGAACTTTATATTTTTCCCACAAAAAAACTTTGTACGCATTTCTTCTAGGGCCACCGCCTGATGTGAATGAGTTAGTTTATTTTGCTTGTTGTTCATTTTTACAATCTAACTGTTTTATAATAATAAGTTAAAATATCTCGTTTAGAAATAGTATAATGTTATTACTTCCTATGAAATGTAAAAAGCAATTTTTTTTCTCGATAATCTACTTACATAATATTCTAAAATATTAGTTACCATAAATAATTTCATTACTACCTAATACATAAATATTATTTATGTTGTTCTTTGTAAGTTTATGATTCTTTTAATTATATATTTTAAAAAAAATGATGGAAATACTAAAGAGTCAATGAAATTAGCATTAATTGAATATAAAATTTTGATATGATGATTCGAATCGAAAAAAGCTAAAAGGATGTATATTCAATTTAATGTGAGGAACCCAATCATCCAAGTATATAGTAAAATCATATTCCAACGAAATCTTTGTTCATTATACGGCTTATGATTCTAGACACATGCTGGCCTAATTACCTTCGGTGTGGTATTTTCAAACCAATTCTTATCGAAGTTTCTTCAAAGTTTCAATCTTCCAATGTTTTCGTCCAATTCTAGACATGTTGGCCTAATTGAATGGGACATTTATAGCGTGACTTTCAAGGGAATATTAATCTCAAAATTGAAAATTCATGAAAATGATTTGTGATTTATTTATTCAATTCTTCGTAACTCCAAGAAATTTATCTTTACATGGTTGATTGTATAATCATTATTATCTGCAAAAATAGATGTTTCTCTTCTCTGATCTCTTGATCTCTCTGAGTATGCAGATACTCTCAATTACTTCCATTTCTCATATTTTTATTTGGGATTTATAAGTTTATGTTTGTGCGCCGTATCTGTATTAATTAAATTGGCGTAATTGGATCCAAGAGAGGAGATTATACTAATAAACATATATGAAAAGGATAAATAATTTGTTCTAACATAAAACAAATTGGTGATACAACTATACCGATAAACACCAAGAATGCTAAGAAACTATCGATCGAAAGAGGACTTATAAAAAATTTATTCAGCGTACCATAACATATGACAATCTTTAATCAAAGGAAAAGAAATAAGTAAGAAGGGGCAAAGAATTAAACCAGAAGCATCAGCAACCTTCGATAACAAAGAAAAACATCACTCCTTTTTATATAAACGCAATCCAAATGGAATAACAACCTGAAAATGAAACGATACGTGTTGGTTGAGTAACTTGCAGGGGAATTAAATGGATGGTATTTATAAATATAGAACTTCTTTCGAAAAGATGTGTTTATTCACATTTAAAAAATGTCGGATATCATTAGAAACTAACTCCTTTTTTTCAATATTTTTAATTTTGCAAAATTATTTTAACAACTTAAAAATTGTAGGGGAAAAAAAAAAAAAAATTAGAAGTGAAAGTACAAATTTACCCCTGTACTTGGCTTTTATATAGTATATAGATTTTTGGTAAGTTGTGTATAATAATGAGAGCATAAAATTACTATGTTGATGAATGTTCCCCTACCCACCATAGGTATTTTTAACGTTGTCACATTGGGAGTCTATACATTAAAAGTGTCCACGGTGAGAAGGTAGCGTTTTTGTTACTGCATTAGTGAATTCTGCATTTACAAAATCATAGTTTTTTAATTTAGGGTTCACTAATCAAAATTAGGGTTTATAATTGTTTTTTAACATTTAATTTCATTTTTTTTATTGATATATAATGCTTGAAAAAAATCTATTTTTTTTGCCATAAATGTTTATTATAATAATAGGTTGCAATTTTAATTTTTTCTAAATATACTCCATATGTCTCATTTCATTAGTCCTATTGGATATTCATATGTGACGTATATAATATTCCAACAAGACTAATGAAATGGAATGTAAGGAGTAACATTTAAGTTTTAACTAATAGAAATTAAGATTTAGGATACGTTTTTTTGTCAAAATTCGAGACAGATGATACCATCCGACATCATGCCGGCATCATTGAGTTCTACCGATTTAATTAACAACAAGCTTTCTCCAATATGAAATTCTTTTTGAGCATTTTAAAACAACCATTCTAAAGAAAACTCTCCCAAACTAAAATTAATGATTCAAATTTACTCTTATTTTTTTAAGCCAAAATTTATTTTTATACGAACCAAAATTGTATATAATAAATACTCGGTTTAATAAAAATTTTGACACAACCAAGAATCTCGTACTCGTAATTAATTAATAAAATTGGTACTACGTACCGGCATGACATGTGAGTTCGCCAGTTTCGATCACCCCTTAATTTATTATAAATACTAAGATATTTCAAAATTTAAATGTGCCGAAATAATATAAAATAAAATCACCCCATTCAAAGAAAATGGTTGATTTTCAAGGGAAGTAATTAATGAAAAGCATGTGCATGGCAGCATGGGAAAGTCCTTCCTTATTTTATACTCCTTCCCTTCAAATTATAATTAATGACCCGTTTAGAAACACAAATAAAGTGTAATATTTTAATGCACATGTACGTGTTATAAAGCCAATTAATCTACCCGTCTATGTTGACCAATAGGTAGGAAATTAAATTTTGCCATCAAACTTTCCGAGTTCGAGGCCTTCGTGTTACGACCTTTAAATTTTCTATAAGCATAAGTTAAATCATTTGATGCATCATTTAATTTGAAAACTGATCTGAGTCACTAATTTTGTGTAAATCTATGGACCATATTTATGCTTATTTCTTAGCTACCTAAACATTCATTCTCACGAGAACCATACATATATATGATAAACTAAATATCTTATGAAAACTAGAAATCAATACTAACGGCTATTAGCTTTTCGAATTTACTAAAAAATAAAACTATAAGTCACTTAACGAATAAATATTCCTCGTATCCCCCGAAAGAGAAACAACGTTTCTATATTTTATACCTCCCATATATTCAAGAAACGTCTGCATGTCTTTCGGTTGGACGGAGGGAGTAAAAAATAGAGCGTGCGTGTATTACAATCAACTTAATATATACCGAAGCAATTTCCTCTAATCTCAGCAAGCAAAATTTGGAAGAAGAAGATGTCTTGTGCTACGAAGGTTTTAATCCTTTTCTTCTTGAGTATTATTTTGCTTGAAGGCGTAACTCAAATCCATGCCTCAGTTCGTCGCTATACGTTCCAAGTAAGTTGAGCAAGATTCATGTATAATTTGTTGGATTTATCTTAGTTAGAAAAAAAGCTAATTAATTTAACCTTTTGCAGGTGACAAGATCTTCATATACAAGGCTATGCAACGAAAAGAGAATGCTATTGGTGAACGGGCAGTCTCCGGGGCCGACTATATATGCTAGACGGGGAGATCTCGTCGTAGTCGACATCATCAATGACGGTGACTACAATATAACCATCCACTGGTAAAACCAAAATCTATATCTATAGATTGCAATTAATACTCCTCTCATTCAGTCTGATTATGCCCCTTTTATTATTTTAACAAACTAATATCTGAATAAAAAGCGACATAATCAGGCGGAGTGGACAGAGTATGTTACAAACTTGCATTCGTTTAATGATTTAGTTACTCAAGTGCATGGTATATAAATTTCTTAGGCATGGAGTGAAAATGCCGAGATATCCGTGGAATGACGGCACCGAGTATGTGACGCAATGCCCTATCACCCCGGGGATGAGGTTCAGGCAACGGATGATCCTCTCCGACGAGGAAGGCACGTTGTGGTGGCACGCCCATAGCGACTGGTCTCGGAATTCGGTGTATGGTGCCATTGTCATCCTACCACCTAAGAAAGGGAGCTATCCTTTCCCAAAACCTCATGGCCAAGTTCCAATCTTACTAGGAGACTGGTGGAATGTGGAAGTGGAACAAGTTTTGAAGGAGTTTTTAGTAAGTGGAGCAAATCCACAAGTTTCAGATGCTGTGCTCATCAATGGTCAACCAGGAGACTTGTTTCCATGCTCATCCAAAGGTATATTGTGTTTACATCTTTCTTTGTTTTGCGGAAAACTACGACACTGTTCGTATGTTATATTGGGTTGTCCCACTTCAGTAGTCACGTTTCAAGAAACTGAAAATAACTAACTCTTGCATCTTCCTTACTTTTTACGTATAACATTAATTCGTCTAAGATCTCGTTTCGAAATCGATTAGTGAATTAGAAAAAAATGATTAAATGTCTTTTGTATGGTAAAGATACATTCAAGATGCAAGTGGAGTTCGGCAAGACATACATGATACGACTGGTCAACGCGATGATGGACCACATCATGTTCTTCATGATCGCCGGCCACAACTTCACCGTCGTCGGCACCGACGCTGCCTACACGAAGCCCTTCGCCACCGACTACGTCGCTATTTCTCCCGGTCAGACCATCGACATCCTGATGGAAGCGAACCGGGAGCCGAGCCACTATTACATGGCATCTAGGGTATACACATCCGGTGGGGAGTACGTCCCTACCCCGGCCACCGGAATCATCGATTACGCCGGAAACTACACCCCGCCGTCACGGCCGCTTCCGCTACCGTCCTTGCCCTCATTCGGTGACAGTCGGGCCTTGACTGGCTTCACCGACCGGCTCAGAAGCCTGGCGGCCAGCAAGAACCACCCGGTCGACGTTCCGAAGAACATCACGAAGCACATGTTCTACACTCTCTCGATGAATCAATTGCCGTGCGAAGAGAGCACGTGCGAGTGGGCCGGCCGGCTGCTGGCGAGCGTGAACAACGTGTCGATGGTGCTGCCCGAGAAAACCGACATCCTCCATGCTTACTACAGAGGGATCACCGGAGTTTTCACCACCGATTTCCCCGACTTCCCGCCATCTTCCTTCGACTTCTCGAATAATATGCTGCCGGCGAACGAGTCGAGGCCGGAGTTTGGGACCGCCGCTAGCGTTCTCGAGTACGGCACGGAGGTTGAGATCGTTTTCCAAGGAACCATCCTATTCGGAGGCGTTGAGCATCCCATGCATTTGCATGGCTACAACTTCTACGTCGTCGGATCCGGGTCCGGAAACTTCGACAGGAACCGGGACCCGGCCCGCTACAACCTCGTGGATCCACCGTTGATGGAGAACATTGCGGTGCCCATGAACGGGTGGACCACTATAAGATTTAGGGCTAATAACCCGGGTTGGTCGATTTTCCGTTTTTCTACGTACATTATTTCAACCAATAAGTCAGGAGTTCGAGCGTAACTAACTAAAATGTATGCATGTGTTGCAGGAGTTTGGTACATGCACTGCCATTTCGAGCGTCACCAGAGCTTGGGAATGGAAATGGTGTTCATCGTTAAGGATGGGAAACTTCCGAATCAGAAGATGCTTCCGCCGCCGCCGGATATGCCACGCTGTCGGAATTTTTCGTCTTCCGATCATCTCCTGTTTTCTAGTCTTGGGACACCTAATAACAATTCGGTAGAGTCAAACTTATAAAGAATTGATGTTTGTTAGGTTTAATTTTCCACATGTTGTCCTCTGTTGATTTTTTCTTTTCAAAGAAGAAATTCAAAAAATCCCTATTTTTTTCATACATCTGCCGCCGCCGGCGCCGCCGTGCATGGGTGATTGGCAACAATAAGTTAAGAAGAAAGATATACATTTTTTTTTCTGTAAAAATAATATTTTCCTATAAAAGGTTTGATTATTGGAGGAGGGTACATAGAACAATGAAATGCTATTGCTCAACAATTCAGATTGTGTTAAATTGAATTTAGACACTGATAAGAGTCGGCCCTCTTATCAAGCTCGAACGAGGTGTTCGAGGAATAACGGAGAAGATAAAAGACGGTCGCGGGCTCTCCCCGTCGATCGCGCCGGCGCAAAATATGAAGAAAACTTGATAAGAGAAAATTAGGGTTTTATTATTGATGATCATATGATAACAAAACCTAATCTCTCTGTTGGTCCCGGGGAAAGAGTAATTGGTGTATGGGGGGGGGGGGGGGGGGAATACACCAATAACCAACCGTTTTTTACTTTTGTAAAATCAGGTCGATCTGCAGGTCGATTGTCAAGGTCGACCTTATCAGAGGCAGTTTGATCTATCAAGCTTGTATGGTATCAAGCTTGATTTATCAAACTGTTGTTAATGCGGAAGTTGGTGGAGGTTGATTTACTCTTTGAAAAATCTTAAGGCTGAATATGGATAGCAGGTTGATTCGTGTAATGCAGGTTGATGCTCGTCAGTTAGATAATAAAATGTAAATGCAATAAATAAAGAGAGAGAGAAACACCGCGATGTAGCGTGGTTCGGAGAAACCCTCCTACGTCCACGTCAGGTCGACTCGACCTGAGAATCCCTTTTCTTTTGGATCCACCTCTCTCTTATTTATACTGACTGAGTATCAATTCTAGATACAATCTAACTTGAGAGTAACTAGACACGAGTTTTGGGTCGTGACCCTTACAACCTTCGTACTAAAACGTACAAACAACCTTACGCTTTTACAGAGCTTGACTAACTCTATAATGGCGAAAATAAAAACAAGCTTTCTAACTTCGAACAAGTCGGAGAAGAAGTTGTTTGAACAATAGACAAGCAGCAGTGAACGCTTCGTCGTTGTGGTGTTTTTCGGAATCGGAAACCTCTCTTGTCAAGTGTTTGGGAAACTAATCGGATTTCGAACACTTGAATGGATATGAGCTTTGAGAGAGATTTGGGCAGAGATATGGCGTTGATAGCTTGTGTTTCCCGTCCTTGAATCCGAAAATGGCTGAAGTATTTATAGGCAGTTTTGAAAAACTAGCCGTTGGAGTCGGGCTGACGTGGCACTAGCCGTTGGATGCTGACTCACTTCTAGCCGTTGGGAATATTCGTCCTTGCTGGCACTCGACGTGGCAAGGATCAGGTCGTGATGCTCCATGTAGGCGGAGCATCGACCTTGATTGATAATCCAGCTCTTGAAATCTTCTAAGGCAATACCAGCTGGAAGCTTGATAGGGGAGGTCGATAGACAGGCTGATGATCCAGCTCGATCCAATTGAGGCAGGTCGATACATCGACCTTTCTCTTACAGGGAGGATCGAACTTGATACTAAACGATAAAGGGCATCGACCTGCACTAACAGGTAGCAGGTCGATCTATCGGCCTTGACCCTAAACAAAGTAAAATATGCCTAAGTGTGGTTTCGATAAACATCATCAAAATCAAACTGCAAGGGGTTCCCAACAATTTCCCCCTTTTTGATGATGTCGAAACCAAACACTTTACAAATAATTCCTAAGATAAAACACTGAAAGATGGTATCAGAGCTTAAACATTTTTCAATCATGAAGATTGATAAGGAATTAAATGAAAGGCAAATAAGAACATAATAAAAATAAAGCAGTAAAGGCAGATGCCTGGACAAAGAGATATTGTCGTCAGGACGAAGGATGATTTTGTTTCATTAAGCTCGTTAGCAGAATACATGGAGAATTTACAACCAGCTGAGAGCATAAATGAAAAACAAAAGATTACAAAATCATCTATCTACATAGCCTGGATCTTGGCACGGGCTGCTAAGCGCTCTTCCTGGACCTGCTCCCTTGACTTCGTCTGCATGCTTGCGTAGATTCCATCCCTGATACGACGATAGTCGGGATCGGAATTCGACACGTTGACGCCTAGGCCGATGGCAGTTTGAGCAATGTACTGGTCGATTCGAGAGTAATCCAAATACTCCGAAACACCAAGACGCAAGGGCGCAAATATTGTTGAGCAGGGGCCCTTATCGTCACACCAGCCTCTGCAGCCTTTTTCCGAAGATCACCAATGAATTTTTGGTACGGAAACTTGAGCATATAGGCTGCATACGCTTCGTCGGCATCGGCAGGAAGGGAGGGGTCCTTGATGAAGTAGTGCAGCAGGTTGAAGCAAGAATTGAGCTCCCGTAGCAGGTTGTTTTGAGATTCATCAAGCCAATCAACGACCTGCTGCAATCCTCCTGCATTCAAAACAAGAGCGGACTGGCTGATCCAGTCCAACTCTCTTTTCCTCCTAGCTTCAGCAGCTCGGCGCTCGGCCTTGAAACGCTGCTGCTCTTCTTGATTTGCAGCCTGCTCCGGCGTAGCACCAGCCAGTATCATGGCAGAAATAAGATCGGCCTCGGCAGCCAATCGAGCTTTGGCGGCAGCAGCCTGCTCCGCACCAAGCTGGGAGATGGGATCGGCATGAGAGGCAACGGCCTTGGGTGCAACGGCCTGGGAGGGCTTCTTTGGAGGAGGAGCCACGGAAGTTGAAGGGGTTTTGGATTTTGGGGCCTTCTTCTTCTTCGCGGCGGCGGCTCTTTCTTCTTCCCCCTTTTCGACATCATCAGTCAGGGCCTTGATAAGGGAAAGAAGAGTCGCATCCTCTTGCTGCAGCTTGATCACAGCATCCTTCAACTCCATTTGCCCACTGAGAAGGGAGGAGATGGTGCCGTGGATGGCGTTGATCTGCTCATTGGAGGTCGATGCCGAGGTCGAGACGGATGAGGTCAAGTTGGTTACACGCTCATCGACCTTGGCCAAGTCCTCCAATACCTCCGCGATCTGGTCACGGGACGCCATGTTGAGCTCATCAAGCTGGCCCGGCAGGAGCTTGTCGGTATATTCTTTCAAAAGCTTCACGGCGAAGTCCGTGACGCGCTCCCTGGCAGCTTCATCGGCCTGGGCTTTGGCATCTTTCACTATATCAGCCCGGGCCTCTGCTACGGCCTGCTTGATTTGCTCTGGGAGGCTGGTGATGATGGACTCGAGCTTGGCAGAAATTTCATCCAACACAGCCTCCACATCAATTTTTGGAGACGGAGCAGCAACAACAAGAGGCTGATCATCACCCTCAATCCTGGGTGATGATTGCTCCGGAGTTTGAATCCTTTCAAACTCGTCTCCGGCTACTGCGGCGGAGTTGTACAGAGTGCGAGAGTGCGCATAGAGGGGGCGAAGGTCGATGCCCAAAATTTTGGCTTCGACCTTCATGCGGCGAAGCACAAGCTGACGGAAATTGGAGGCCGCATCCCCCACAGTGTAGAAACCGAACTCCGCTTCAAGAGCCAGCTCCTCGACCTTCAGGTCGTCGAGAGTGACGACCTGCAGCAACGCCTCAAAGACGTAATAGTAACTCGACTTACAATCCAGGTAGAACTGGAGGCGAGTGGCGAGGTCGAGAGACTTGGGGAGTTGGGCTATCCCCGGCATCAGGTCGATGACCTTCAGCCTGGCCTCCGCCTTTAATGCAGCGACCTGGGAGTGAGCAGCAGACATTGGCTGCTCAACGAACGGCTGGACCTCCAGCACGACGTCCTCCTCCACCGGCGCATCCCGAACTGGGGAAGACAGAGATTCTTCCGCAGTGAGATCCTGGATCTCAACGGATCCAGCTCGTTGGACTGGGGGAGGCCTCTGTGGAGAGGGGGCAACGACCTGCTGAGAGGATGCAGGGCGTTGCTGCGAGGCGGACTGCTCGGCGGCGGAACGGACTGGAGATGGAGTCCGTTCGGCTGATGAGGAGGGCGATGAGGCGGGCGAGGACTCCCTGGGAGGTGCAGAAACCTCGAAATCCAGAGGGAGGATTTTATGAAACGGCCTGGGAGGCTCACCGGAGGCCGACTGCGTCTTGCGAGGGGGAGTCCTCTTCACGAGCTGAGCCTTCTTGACAGGGCGTGAGGGAACCAGATCGACATCGGCCTTCCTCTTCTTTTGAGCAGGTCGATCCGGAATCCTCCAGCCAACTTTGGATTGACCGGCCTTGGCGAGGTGCGCCCTGACATCGTCAGAGGAGTTATAATAGATCTGCGCCGACACACCTATCGCCATTTCCAGCTGGTGGAGATCTTTTGGAATAAACAGAGGGGGAAAAGCCGGATCTTTGGCCCATGTCCTCTGCTTGAAGTGGGAGATGATGATGGAGGTTACCTTCGTCCCAAGGCGAAGCGGTTTGTTGTTGTGAAGGGACACTTTCACAACGACCTCTCCCTCTGTCTCGGTGATGATCAGCCTGGCTTCATCCCAGAGCAGCGAGACCATCAGCTTGGCCCAACAGATGGGCAGGTCGAGAATTACGGCCGTCATGATTTGGAATTTGAACGGGGTGACCTGGTCGTAATTCCCTATGTGCCCTAGAAAGCACTTCTGCACGAAGTCCATCAAGAGGCGGTATTTGGGCCGGAGATCGCTCCTCTTGAAGGCAACGGGCACGTACTGCCTTTGCTCGATTAGGACACGGTCTGCAACCTGCTGCAGTTGGTCCCTAGAAATCTCCGAGAGCTGCATGGAACCTTCCTCTTCAATGCCGAAGGCCGCCTTCACGGCGTCGAGAACATTGATGGTGACCAGGGACTTCGTGGTGCCAAGGGAGACCGTGTGCGAGGATACAGAATCACCTTCATTCCAATTATAGAAGAAGGCACACACAAGTCTGGGAAGACTTTTCGCAGGCCTGGTGGAGATAATCTGATAGAAGGAAGAACACTTTTCCACCAGGGCGAACATGGAGTCGAGATCGCGAAAACCGAAGTTATTGCGCTCCATGTACGGTTCGAATTTGAGGTGAGCCGTCAAGATCTCCTCAATTTTAGACCATGGCATCTCCTTTCGACCGGAAGTAGAAACCCTTTCTGCCATTGATTTTTCTGCAAGTTTTTCGAGAAAGATTAGAAAATAAATACAGTAAAGAACTTGACAGAAGTGTAAAAATATAATCGGTGAAAAGAGTACAAACCACGCGAGTGATTTGATGCAGATAGTGAGAATGCAGAAAAGTGAAGAACACGACGGCGGCAGTTTTAGTATTTGCAGAGACAAATTTTAGGTTTTTCGAAGAAGATGAAGAAGGTAAGTAAGAATGAGAGAAAACTGCATGCCATATTTATAGAATTTTCGAACGGTTGAGATCGTTCGAATTTGAAAAGGTGAAAATATCTCTTTAATTCTCATCCACACGATGAGTGCGCGTGAAATGTGAAACGTTACACATTCGCGCGTGAGATATGAGAACGTGCGATAACTTGCACTTTTTGCAGAGAGAAGGCAGGGAATTAAATGCATTCTCGGTCAATGTGTCAAAACTTGACACTTGACTAGATGTTTTACAAAAATGGTAATCATTATCCCTTTTTCCTCATTTTCTGCAAATTATCAGAACCTTAAATAATGAAACACATTGAGAAATAAATAACATTAATAGATGAAGAATTCAATGCGTATTGAAGAAGTTATAAGACAAAAGGGTGATATTGCCCTTTTGATTCTTCCTTCATAAATGCAGTTGCATTCAGGTTGATATCGGTCTGATGATATCGGCCTGGTGACGGAGAACGGCCTGTCAAAATGAACGGTCTGTATTTGTGATATCGGCCTGGACATATGACATCGGCCTGGCGAGATGGAACTGCCTGGACTTAAGATGTCGGCCTGGCGAAATAAACGCCCTGGAGATGGACATTGGCCTTTGTTCCCCCTCAAATGATGGATTACTTTGGCCAAGTGTTCCCCCTCAATTGAGGAACACAGGTCGATCTGTTGAATAGTCGACGGCCTGATGATGAACACGGCCTGCAGATAGGCACGGCCTGTTGACAGACACGGCCTGTTCAAACTGTAACTCCCTGTTCAAATGGTAACGGCCTGTTGAGAGTTGACGGCCTGTTCCCCCTTGATATCTGCCTGCATGTAAAGAGACGGCCTGCTTGTTTGTCCCGATTGTTGGTCCCACACAAGCTTTTGAAAGATGTGGCAGGTCGATGAGGAGATAACGGCCTGTAGGCTTACGATCGGCCTGATGATTCAACATTTAATAACCCTAGCTTTCCACATAGTATTTTGAATCTTTCTTCAGCTAGGGGTTTGGTTAGAATATCAGCTCGTTGAATGTCAGTGTGTATCTTCTCTATAACCACGTTCTTCTTCTCCACGTGATCACGAATGAAGTGATGTCGAATATCCACGTGCTTGCATCTTGAATGAAGAACTGGGTTTTGAGTAATGGCGATGGCACTCGAGCTGTCGCAGAATATTGGCACTTCACTGACTTCAACTTCATAATCCTTAAGTTGTTGTTTGATCCACAAGATTTGTGCACAACAACTTCCTGCGGCCATGTACTCGGCCTCTGTGGTGGAGGTGGCTACTGAAGTTTGCTTCTTTGAAAACCAAGAAATCAGCTTGTTTCCGAGAAAATGGCAAGTACCCAGGTAGATTTCCTATCGAGCTTGCACCCAGCATGATCTGAATCTGAATAACCTGTAAGCTGCAAGTTATCATCACAAGGATACCAAAGACCTAAATTTGTGGTTCCTTTGATATAACGAAGAATTTTCTTTGCTGCTTCCAAGTGAGATTCCTTCGGATTAGCCTGAAATCTAGCACACACTCCAACTGCAAAAGTGATGTCAGGTCGACTAGCAGTTAGATAAAGTAATGAACCAATTATACCCCTGTACTGTGTTATGTTGGCAGGTTTTCCTTGGGGATCCGGGTCGATCTTCCCACCAGAGAGCATCGGTATTTTGACAGGCTTGCTGTCTTTGACACCAAACTTGTCGACCAGCTCGTGTGCGTACTTTGTTTGGCTAATGAAGATTCCTTCATCGGACTGCTTAACCTGCAACCCTAGAAAGAAATTCATTGCCCCCATCATAGACATTTTATATTTTTCGGTCATGAGGTTACCAAATTTTTCACACAAAATGGGAGATTTAGATCCAAAAATGATATCATCAACATAAATTTGTACTAAAAGGATATGTTCATTCACTTTGATAGTGAATAGCGTCTTGTCGACTGAACCACGCTTGAATCCTGATTCGATGAGAAAGGATGATAGCGTCTCATACCAAGCTCGAGGAGCTTGCTTAAGTCCATAGACGGCCTTGTGCAGTTTGTAGACTTTGCTTGAATCACCCTCCTTGAATCCAGGAGGCTGTTCCACATAGACTTCCTCTTCGAGAACGCCATTGAGGAACGCACTTTTAACGTCCATCTGGTAGACTTTGAATCGTTGATGAGCGGCATAAGCTAGAAACAGTCTTATAGCTTCTAATCTTGCAATGGGGGCAAACGTCTCATCATAGTCGATTCCTTCTTGTTGACAGTAACCCTTTGCAACCAATCGGGCTTTATTTCTGACAACTTCTCCAGATTCATCTCTCTTGTTCTTGTAAACCCATTTGACTCCAATGACGCCCTGATGATAAGGACGATCAACTAGAGACCATACTTCATTTCTTTTGAATTCATTGAGTTCTTCTTGCATGGCTTCAATCCAATCAGCATCTTGAAGAGCTTCAATGGCATCTTTGGGTTCTATGCGAGAGAGATAGCAACTTAATAGCGCACTTTCACCAATCGTCCTTCTTGTTCGCACTCCTTGGTTTGGGTTCCCAACAATGAGCTCTCTCGGATGATCATCGATCCATCGTTTGCGTCGTGATCTTTCTTCATTTGAAATGATTGGCTCGGACTCATTAATGGGTTCGTCAAACTCCGGATGAGTTGAAGGTTGATCAGTGGGCACATGCTGTTGCTCGGGCTGTTGATCGGACTGCTGTTCGGCCTGGATGTTGAGCCGCTCCATTGTGTTATCGAGCTGCTCGATCTGTGATGTAAGGTTGTGAACAGCATCAGTCTTGGGGACTGAGGGAGGGGGATCAGCTTGGTTAAGTCTGGCTGATGTATTACAGCTCGTATTATCATTTGCATCACTTCCCCCTTGCTGTGTGACCTTAGGATCAGATTGATCATCTTCCTCCAAATCATTTGGAGTCCACACTAGCAGGTCGTCAATGGGGGAGTTAGACGGCCTGTTAGCAGCGGGTTGTTCTGTACCTGTACTTGATTCTCTGTACAGACAAGTAGATTCATCAAATACAACATGAGGTGTTACCTCCACAACTAGGGTTTTCTTATTAAAGACTCTATAAGCTTTGCTAACCTCTGAGTATCCTAAAAATACTCCTGGATCGGCCTTGCTATCAAAAGTCTTCAATTGAGATTTCCCATTGTTATGAATGTAACACAAACACCCAAAAGCTTTAAAATACTTTAACCTGGGGAGCTTGTTGTTCCACAGCTCGTATGGAGTCTTTCCATGTCGGGTCGTGATGATCGACCTGTTTTGGGTGTAGCAGGCTGTGTTGACGGCCTCTGCCCAAAACTTCTTTGGAAGATTGGTTTCATCCAACATGGTACGAGCTGCTTCCTTCAGCGATCTGTTACGACGTTCCACCACGCCGTTTTGTTGAGGTGTGCGTGCAGCTGAAGTTTGATGATGAATCCCACTCTTTGTGCAATATTCTTCGATCATTGCATTGATAAATTCGGTGCCTCGATCTGATCGAATGGAGATGATGGATTTCTCCTTTTGATTGCACAGCTTGCTCAGCAACGCAGGTAGCTTCTCCAATGTCTCCTTCTTTTTGTACATGAAAATAACCCACGTAAATCTAGAATAATCATCTATAATAACGAGAGCATATTTTCTACCGTTTATACTCAAGGGAGTGACTGGACCGAAGAGGTCGAGATGGAGAAGCTCAAGAATTCGATTTGATGATTGTGCCGTCACGCTTGGAAAGGATGATCTTGTTTGCTTTCCGGCTTGACAGGCTCTGCAGATGTGATCACGATCGAAGACTTGGTCTGGCAGGTCGTTCACCAGCTTGTTGCGTGCGAGCTTGTTGATGGCCTTGAAGTTTAAGTGACTCAACCTCTTGTCCCATAGCCAGCTTGTCTCGGAATCGGCCTTTGTGACCAGGCAGGTCTCTATCCAATCTGTCCATTGAACAATATAGAGTCTATCCTGCAAAATTCCGGTAAGAAGAATTTCTCCTTCCTCATTCTTTACGAGACATTTGTTAGCGGTGAATTCTACTCGCTTACCACTCGAGCAGAATTGCGACACAGAGAATAAATTATGATTAAGACCTTCAACATAAGAGACGTTAGAAATAGTTGTTTTACCAACTCTTAGATCGCCCTGGCCTCTCGTAAATCCCTTAGAATTTCCTCCAAAGGTTACAAGTGGCCCGTCTCGTTCTTGATAGTTTGAAAGTGGCGTTTTGTCACACGTCATGTGCTTCGAGCATCCACTATCAATGATCCATACAGCTCCATGAGCTGCTTGGCTCCTTCTTTGAGCCTTCCCAACCTGCAATTAATTAAACTTAGCAACCCATTTGAGATTGGGTGCTACATCGGTTGCGGGAACGGCCTTCGGAACCCATATTTGCTTCACCGGTCTGCTTCTATCCGAGGCTGAGGACGAGGGCAGTAGCGGTCTTGGGCTTGGGAGCCTTGGTTTTCTTTGAGCGAGGGCGACGAGGCTGATAATTGTGTTCTTCATAATACCCAGGTTGATACTGCCAGTCTGGAAAATTTGACTGTTGAGGATAGTGGCAGTAGCATCCTTGATAATCCGGGTAGAAGAACTGAGGATGATACGGCCTTTGATAGTGCTGGCCTTGGTATCGCCCTTGATGAACAGCCTGATTTTGATGATAGGGGGCAGGTCGACGTTGCTGGACAGGTCGACTCTCTTTCTTTTGAGAAACAGGTTGTTCCTTCTTTTGTTGCTTTATGAGGATGGCCTGGGGCTGTCGAGCTGGATTCTTCAGCTTGACCATCTTATCAGGGAGAGCTTGATTAGCTTTCCGAACATTCTTCGATTTAGGCTGCGCTTTCACAAACGTGATCTCGCAGTCTTTGTTCTTGCTTTTCTTGGATTCTCCGTTAAATCCAATCCCAGAGTGATCGCGCGGATTGCGTTGCATGGATTGGACCTCTTCCAGCCTTCTTTCCACTTTTCTTCAACTGACTTAAAGTGAGTTGAAGTTTTTCTTCCTTTTTCACGAGGAGTTCGTGTCGGATTACCAAGTCAGCCAGCTTTGAGGTAAGGCTGTGTATTTCGGCATCTTTGGTCTTGAGGGACTTGTTCTTCTCGAGCTCCCTGGTATCGAACTCCTTGACCCGTAAAGTCAATTCGTCAACCTTTGACTTTAGGGCTTCGATCTCCCTTTCCTTTTCTTCATCGTAGGGAGAGAATCTTTCTTCTAATGCTAGCTTGTATTTTTCATTTTTATCCAATAGCTCAGCATTGTCTTCAACGACCTCTTTGAGTGTATCCACGAGATCGGCATAGTCGTCGAGCTGTTTCTTGATTTCTTCCCAAGACACAGCCTCGGATAGGTCTTCATCACCTTCTTCTGCACAATCATCGTCAGAAAAAGAAAGTGAAATGGGTTGAAGATCTACCTTTGAAGATCCCTCATTTTGTTGATGCTCTCCAACGAAGCATTCTTCATCATCACTTTCATCGAAAGCGATGTATCCTTCGTCATCACTTGACGAGCTATCCGAGAGGTGAGCTTCCTTTGTTTCTTCGGCAATCATTGCAGCTCGTTGATCTTTGAGCTTCTTATCGCGCTTTGCACGGAGCTCGTCTCTCTCGGCCTTGGTAAGATCCGGGCAATCGGTCTTGTAGTGACCTGGCCTGCCACAGTTGAAACAACCACCCTCGGGTGTGTTAGAAGAATTGAAGGTTGAGGGTTTACCTTCTCCCTTTTTGTCAGGGCGGTCGTGGTTGCGGTTTGAGAAGTTTCGTTTGTTGTCACGGTAGAATTTCTTGTATTTGACAACCTTCCCTAGGAGCTTCTCATTTCTCCTAGCGGCTAGAGCATAGTCGAGAGTCATCTTCTCGAACTTCTTGACGATGGATTCGTCAATCGGACTTGGGGTAGCAGCTGAGGCTGAGTCGGCCTTGAAGGCTACCTCCTTGTTCTTTTCCTCAGCCTTCTTGCTGGTGGAAGGCTGGGTTGATCCATGGATGCGGATCATCTCATACTCATTTCCGACAAGAATGTCGAAAAGATCTTCAGTGGTGAGGGAGTTGAAATCCGATCGGGCTGGATGCATGGCGGCGTATACGTGCCAATTTGCAGGGAGGGCACGTATCACTTTGAGATTCTTCTCGCGCTGCGTATACTTGTATGGGTTGATGGCAGCCACTTCAAGAACAATCTCGGTGAAGCGAATTTTCATCGCTTCAATGGTTTCTCCCGAAACCATCTTGAAGTCATCGAACTTGCTGCACGCCATGGACAGCTTGTTCTCCTTCATTTCCTCTGAGCCAAGGCTGATGGACCGGAGGGTGTCCCACATTTCTTTGGCCGTTTCAAGATTTCTGATCTTGGCCAGGTAGACGCCCTTCACGGTGCTGGAGATGAGTCCCTTTGCGTAATCATCGAGACCGGCCTCCTTCCTTTCCTCGGTTGTGTAATCGCGAGGATTCTTAAGGACTTTCTCGTATGTAGCCTCCCCGGGGGCTGTTCCATCCACGATAATCTTCGCAGCATAAATGGGGGAGGGTCCGTTCTCGATAATGTCCCACATAAGGACGTGATGTGCCTTGAGACACATCTTGATTCGAAAGCTCCAATCTTCATAGCCTTGAACGGAGAAGTCTTCACATACCCTGAGAAGAGAAGCCTCCATAGCAAAATAATATGATATGAATGAATGAAAAAGATTTTTCTAAGGATCGGTTCAAAATGACCAAAAGTTTGATAAAGAACTTTTAGTATGCAAAGCAGCGGTCAAAAGAACCACTGCTCTGATACCACTTGTTGGTCCCGGGAAAGAGTAATTGGTGTATGGGGGGGGGGGGGGGGGGGAATACACCAATAACCAACCGTTTTTGACTTTTGTAAAATCAGGTCGATCTGCAGGTCGATTGTCAAGGTCGACCTTATCAGAGGCAGTTTGATCTATCAAGCTTGTATGGTATCAAGCTTGATTTATCAAACTGTTGTTAATGCGGAAGTTGGTGGAGGTTGATTTACTCTTTGAAAAATCTTAAGGCTGAATATGGATAGCAGGTTGATTCGTGTAATGCAGGTTGATGCTCGTCAGTTAGATAATAAAATGTAAATGCAATAAATAAAGAGAGAGAGAAACACCGCGATGTAGCGTGGTTCGGAGAAACCCTCCTACGTCCACGTCAGGTCGACTCGACCTGAGAATCCCTTTTCTTTTGGATCCACCTCTCTCTTATTTATACTGACTGAGTATCAGTTCTAGATACAATCTAACTTGAGAGTAACTAGACATGAGTTTTGGGTCGTGACCCTTACAACCTTCGTACTAAAACGTACAAACAACCTTACGCTTTTACAGAGCTTGACTAACTCTATAATGGCGAAAATAAAAACAAGCTTTCTAACTTCGAACAAGTCGGAGAAGAAGTTGTTTGAACAATCGACAAGCAGCAGTGAACGCTTCGTCGTTGTGGTGTTTTTCGGAATCGGAAACCTCTCTTGTCAAGTGTTTGGGAAACTAATCGGATTTTGAACACTTGAATGGATATGAGCTTTGAGAGAGATTTGGGCAGAGATATGGCGTTGATAGCTTGTGTTTCCCGTCCTTGAATCCGAAAATGGCTGAAGTATTTATAGGCAGTTTTGAAAAACTAGCCGTTGGAGTCGGGCTGACGTGGCACTAGCCGTTGGATGCTGACTCACTTCTAGCCGTTGGGAATATTCGTCCTTGCTGGCACTCGACGTGGCAAGGATCAGGTCGTGATGCTCCATGAAGGCGGAGCATCGACCTTGATTGATAATCCAGCTCTTGAAATCTTCTAAGGCAATACCAGCTGGAAGCTTGATAGGGGAGGTCGATAGACAGGCTGATGATCCAGCTCGATCCAATTGAGGCAGGTCGATACATCGACCTTTCTCTTACAGGGAGGATCGAACTTGATACTAAACGATAAAGGGCATCGACCTGCACTAACAGGTAGCAGGTCGATCTATCGGCCTTGACCCTAAACAAAGTAAAATATGCCTAAGTGTGGTTTCGATAAACATCATCAAAATCAAACTGCAAGGGGTTCCCAACACTCTCGATATAATTACTAGGACCCTGGTTGGTTCGACTCACTACGTTCCGGGAAAGAACCAACAAGAAAACCCGAACGGAGCATTAATCGCTCGACTCGACTAACTAACATTGGGCCAAGCCCAAACCCAAAAAATAAAGACGCTAAAGAAGCAAAAACAACTCTATCGATAAGACACGAATCCATCGAACTTCTTGGGCTCACGCGTTACCCGTCGTGGCCTCTCCCTCGGCCCATCGATGGTCGAATCCTCGCCGACGGACTCCTCCGCGTCAAACACCTCTACCTCTTCTCCCCATCACTCTCGTCCATGACTTCCTCCTCATGCACATCGTCTGCTATAGGAGTAGGATTAGGGTTCGTATCAACCCCCCTCCCGTTAGAAACCTCCTTGCCCACAAGGAGTAACTCCGGAAAACGCCGCTGGATCACGTCAATAGGCTCCCACGTTGGCGAAGCACCACCATCATCATCCCATGCAAGCAAAGCTTCCTCCACCATCACCCCATGCTTCCTTACAGTACGACGCTCCAACAATTACACCGGCCTCGCCACCGCCTTGACCCGTGCAAAATAGGAAGGGAATGGTGGAAGATCTCCCGCACTCGCCTCAACAAAAGGCCGAAGTAGACTCACATGAAAAACATCATGTATACGACTCTCTTCCGGCAACTTCAAGCGATACGCCACCGGCCCAATCCTCTCGCATATCTCGAATAGCCCGTAGAAACGCCGCGCCAACTTTGGGGACAAGGGCTTTGCCACCGAATGCTACCGATATAATTGAAGTTTCAACAACACTCTATCCCCCACCGCATAGTCCACATCACGACGACTCCTATTAGCCGTCTCGCGCATCCTCTGCTGCGCCCTCTCCAAGTTTCGGCGCAACCACACTAGCATCTCCCCGCGCTGCCGAATTACCTCCGCTACCGAAGGCGGACAAGAAGCCGTCGGACGCGGTGCCAACAAGGCCGGTGGTTCCCGTCCATACAAGGCCTGAAATGGAGAGACGCTCAACCCTTCGTGATGAAAACAATTTAGAGCTAATTCTGCCCAAGGCAGAAAATTCGTCCACTTTACCGGGTTATCGGCGACAAACGCCCGAAGATATTGCTCAAGACCCCTATTTCGCACCTTCGTTTGGCCATCGGACTGGGGGTGATAAGCTGTGGTGAAGTGAAGCTTCGTACCACTCAACTTCAGAAGGTTCTCCCACACTTCATTTAGAAACACAGAATCTCGATCCGAAACGAGAGTAGACGGGAATCCATGGTGCTTTACCACTGTATCAACAAAAGCATTTGCCACCCGCCAAGCATCAAAACGAGGAGGCAACGGGACGAAGTGTGCGTACTTCAAAAAACGATCAACCACCACCATTATCGCTGTAAACCCCCGCGACTGAGGCAAACCCGTGATGAAGTCCATAGATACCTCATCCCAAACCTGTGATGGAATCAGTAGTGGTTGCAAAAGGCCGGCGGGCTTTTGCGTGGAGTATTTCGTAGTCTGACAATCGAAACAAGCTCCTACAAAACGCTTCACGTCCCGTCGCATGTTCGGCCAACAAAATACTTGGGCGAGACGGCGGAATGTACGATCAACTCCGGGGTGGCCTGCAAAAGGAGTAGAATGAAACTCATATAAAATTGCCATCTTGACCGTCGAGGCTTCCGCTACCACAATTCGACGACCCCTATATATCAAACCATCCCGCACATGAACGTCCCTGGGCGCCTTTCCCGCCTCAATTGCCGCACACAACTCCCTCAACTCCGGAAGCGCACGAACTTCATCCCGAAGCAACTCTAGTATCTCCGGCATCGGCTGAGATACCGCCATGAACAAGGCCGTGTCTTTACCGGCGTCGCTCACCTCGTCCTCCTTTCTAGACAACGCATCCGCCACCTTGTTCGTAACTCCCGGTTTATACTCGATCTTAAACTTGAAACCCATCAACTTTCGAGCATAGAGTTGCTGATCCGGGGTTTGTATAACTTGCTGCAACAACTCACGCAAGCTCTTCTGGTCCGTCCGAATAATAAACTCCTGTCCCAACAGATACTGTCTCCATTTCTGAACCGCCTCAACGATGGCGTACAACTCCTTGTGATATGTCGAAGTAACTCGACGGCGAGGACCAAGTTTCTTGCTAAAAAATGCCAAGGGATGCCGATCTTGTAATAACACGGCGCCGATTCCCGTCCCCGATGCATCCGTTTCCACCACAAATTGCTTCGAGAAGTCGGGTAAGGCCAACACCGGGGCAGATGTCATAGCTTTCTTCAACTCCGTAAAGCTTGACTCGGCCGCCTCACTCCATTCGAAAGAGTCTTTCTTCAACAAATCCGTTAACAGCGCAGCGATGACCGCATATCCGGCAATGAACCGACGGTA
Source organism: Thymus mandschuricus (assembly GCA_029379335.1). Taxonomy (NCBI): domain Eukaryota; kingdom Viridiplantae; phylum Streptophyta; class Magnoliopsida; order Lamiales; family Lamiaceae; genus Thymus; species Thymus mandschuricus. The sequence goes on along the minus strand of CM057075.1, from coordinate 37,988,266 downwards.
ATAACCCGTGAGTCCCAAAAATCCCCGCAATTGTTTCACCGTCGTAGGTGTAGGCCAAGCCACCATTGCCTCAATTTTGGAGGGGTCTGCCCGAAGTGATCCCTCTGTGATAATGTGCCCGAGATAATCCACCGTGGTACTACAAAATACACATTTAGATAGCTTGATGAAAAAATTATGTTGCTTGAGGGTGCCCAAGACCTCGGAAAGATGCGCTGCATGAGACTCCATTGTTGAGCTGTAGATCAAAATATCGTCGAAAAACACAATGACGAAACTGTTGGATCCGTGAAGATCGCTCGGATGTTAATCAACTAAACAAAAATCATATCATGCAATTACCTAGATCCTAAAGCGGAAACAGATCTAGATTGCATACCTTCGTCGGGCAGATCCAGCCGGTATAATGAGTTTTGGTGAAGAATTCCTCGCACTAGATCTCTGCACACGAGATCTAGCTCTTCTCGTAAACCTCGAGATCTTCTAGAGTATTCCCGAGCACAAAGAAGAATTCCGGATGGACGGAAATCTTTCTTCTTTCCCTCACTGTAAAACCCTAGCCGTCACTCTAAATCTCGTATGTGAACTTATGACGGAATCCCTAATCACCATCTATATATATAGAGGCAGATTAGGGTTAGGGCTTCTCTTACTGGGCAGGCCTGCTTCTGTTGGGCTACACTAGGGATCTTAAGGAGGATATGGACTGGGCCTCCCAATATAATTAATAATCCAAGTATTATCTGGGCCCGAATACTTTACTTAATTATATTAATATTATTTCACTTCACTAAAGAAATAATATTGCACTGCCGTCCATTTCCCAAACTATAACATACCGGGCTCCTTTTTGAATTATATTATTTCCCGTGTTTAAGATATCGCATGTCCATTAATTAATTAAGCTACTGATAGCTCTATTAATTAATATCTCAACCGATAGTAGTACCCGCTCGACCTTATTATTATATCGGAACTTAATCCACCTGCAGGGTTTAATATAATAATCTTTGGAGCGCCTCAAGGGGACATCATCAACTCGGACTCCGCCGAGACACGATTTCTAGCTATAATATTAATTATCATATTTATAATATTATTACCCAAGATATCGAGATACTTTGAGTTGCAATAACTCTCACTCATTGATAAATCAAAGTAATAATTATCATAAATATATAATTCAATATTATACAACTAGAATTAAGAAATAATAATCGTATGAGATCTTAGATCCTTTATTAAATCAGTATAAAATGATTTATCTCACCGAGATCCTGTTCTATGCAACTGGATGCATTAGTATAAGCTACTTAGCCAAGATCAGCTAATATCAAGAATTATACTACAACCTTAACAAGTAATTTGTCCATGATTACTTAGGTTGCGAACACCATTTAAATATATAAGAAAGTGATAATATGATCTTCCGTGTGACTACCCACAACATATTATCTATAATATATACTACAGGACGTTTATTTGCATAACCATAACACGAATAAATATGCAAAACATATGACTTTATTTATTTCATAAAACAGGAAGAAGTAGTATACAACTAAGCATAAAAAGTATGCTTTTCAGTATATAATCCCAACAGAAACGACGTAAGAATGGGCGAAAAATCTCGTTCATCGCTGCCTGAAACGTAGATGGGGCATTAGTGAGGCCGAACGGCATCACAAGGAACTCGAAGTGGCCGTCATGAGTCCGAAAAGCCGTTTTAAAAACGTCGGCATCATGCATTCGGATTTGGTGGTAACCCGAACATAGATCTAGCTTCGTAAAGACCCGAGCCGCACCCAGCTCGTCAAATAACTCATCCGCCGTGGGTATAGGGAAATGATCGGGCACCGTGGCAGCGTTGAGGGCTCTGTAGTCGATGCAAAAGCGGAATGAACCATCCTTTTTACTGATGAGAAGAACCGGCGATGAGAAGGCACTGCTACTTCGACGGATGATGCCCATATCGAGCATCTCCTTGACTTGTCATTCAATCTCGGCCTTCTGGAAATAAGGATAGCGGTAAGGTCGCACGTTTATGGGTTTTGTGCTCGTCAAAAGGTGTATCCGATGATCAACTACACGCTTAGGAGGGAGCCCAGTTGGCACGGCAAACACAGAGTGATGCAAGGTGAGCACGTCGCGGACCCGCTGAGGTAAGTCCGAGGGAAAATCCCCCGAGGTCTGACCCGAATTGGTGGGAGATGCCGCATGCAAATCATTAATTGCCACTAATTCAAAAATAGAGGCTGCATCCGCCGTGAGCAAATATGAAGCAAACTTGTGAACCGAAACCTTCTTAGGGCTCCGGGGCGTAACCTACAAACGGATCGAATTCGGCCCCCGTGAAAACTCTAGCGTCCCCTCGTCGTAATCGCTAGTCACGCGGTGTAACGAACGCAACCATGCCATCCCTAGAACGACATCCTGCCCATGCACTGGTAAAATAAACAAATCCACCTCAAAAGAATGACCCTGGATCGTCACACGCGCTTTCGAACACATATATTAACACACGAGAGATTCCCCGTTGCCCATGTAAACTCGGAAAGGACGAATCTGCTCCCAATTCAAGCTACTCTTCTCGGCAATTTTCGGCTGTACGAAATTGTGCGTACTTCCCGTGTCTACCAATATGAAGACATTGGTATTCCCCAAGACACCACTCAACTCCAACGAAGAAGCTCTTGGGCGGCCATCTAAGCTGTATAGGCGAGATATATCCGACGTGACCACCTCGGGGCCCTCATCCTCCGCCTCGGCATTATGGGATTCATCCTCTTCCTCGTCGACTCCCATGTATGCTAAGACCGGGGTTTTACATGCATGCCCAACGCTCCATTTGTCGGGGCAATACCAACATAGCCCCTTGCTAGTCCGGTCCCTCTTTTCCGCCGAAGACAAACAGACAATCGGAAGACGAGAAAGGTCACGGTTGCGACCTGAAGGTGGAACTAATGGCAGCGGCTTATTCTGCTCGGGAACTGCCGGTGTCGAAGCTGGCGGAAACGAAGAGCTCTTCCCCTGCCATGGCTTCCGAATAAACGAATTGCCCCTCTCCGACGTACTCTCAAATTCGTTAGCTAACGACATCGCGGCTGCTATCGACGCGGGATGTTGCATTCTGACTTGATTGCGAATTGGCTGGCGAAGGCCCCCCATGTAAATCGGCAGCAAGATTGATTCGGAAACCCCTTGTAGTTGGTTCATCATGCGCTCAAACTCACGGTTGTAATCCCCCAACGCTCCCGTCTGCGTGAGCTTCGCAATTAACTCCATGTAGTTGACGTAGTAATGGGGATCAAAGCGACGTCTCACGTCCTCCAAGAACTTCTTCCACGTTGCGCATGGGTTGCTCGCGCGGTACGCGAAAATCCAGTCCGAAGCCGGAGGAGCAAACAACAAAACGACATAGTGTAAGCGATGTTCAACGGGTAACATAATATGTTCAAAATAATATTCAATACGGGTTACCCAACTTTGCGCGTCGGACCCGTCAAAAATTGGCGGGTCCATCTTCATGTGGCGGGCCAGGTCGGCAACATGGGCTGGGGGGTGTCCGCGGGAAACAGTAGGGTCCCAGGCGGAATAGGGTTGCTGTGACGGCGCTGATCGGGGCGGAGGTCTGTCCCACGCCGTCCGTCGTGGCCGTTCCACCCCACTCGATAGCACGCCGGTGGAGTAGTCCGGGCCGCCATGGCCATAGTGATCTGAAGACGGCCAATACCACGCCAAAGGAGGAACGGTCGTGGATGTTGTCGTCACCGCCTTGGTGGAGATGCTCTCCGGAATCCATGGTGGGTCCTGCCATCCCGACGGTAACTCGTACGGGGGATCGGGATTGGGCCGCAGAAAAATAGGGTTCGTCGCCCTCTGATCGGAGCCATCAAGCTTGGCCTCAAGACGCTGCAGCACCGAGATGAGGGTATCAACATGCACTGACTCGCTCCCCACTGCCGTCGCCGGAGGCCTCATCACCGGTGGACGGGGTCGGGAACCGAACGTCGGGTTCGTTCCTCTGGGATTGTGCATCGTCGGGCGCAAGGTTCAAGATGAAAGCACCAATTGATAAGAGTCGGCCCTCTTATCAAGCTCGAACGAGGTGTTCGAGGAATAACAGAGAAGATAAAAGACGGTCGCGGGCTCTCCCCGTCGATCGCGCCGACGCAAAATATGAAGAAAACTTGATAAGAGAAAATTAGGGTTTTATTATTGATGATCGTATGATAACAAAACCTAATCTCTCGATATAAATACTAGGACCCTGGCTGGTTCGACTCACTACATTCCGGGAAAGAACCAACAAGAAAACCCGAACGGAGCTTTAATCGCTCGACTCGACTAACTAACATTGGGCCAAGCCCAAACCCAAAAAATAAAGACGCTAAAGAAGCAAAAACAACTCTATCGATAAGACACGAATCCATCGAACTTCTTGGGCTCACGCGTCACCCGTCGTGGCCTCTCCCTCGGCCCATCGATGGTCGAATCCTCGCCGACGGACTCCTCCGCGTCAAACACCTCTACCTCTTCTTCCCCATCACTCTCGTCCATGACTTCCTCCTCATGCACGTCGTCTGCTATAGGAGTAGGATTAGGGTTCGTATCAAACACTATATTAAAAAGACCATTATAGTAGGAAATTGAAAGATGTAACTCATACCAAGGGTTGTACAGTCGTAGCATTGATAAAAAAAAAATTAATTGTACCTAAGTAGGTCTTCTAAAAAAAGAATAAAAAATTAAATTGCACCCGGGTAGGTAGGGAAAATGGCTTATACTACCAAATATTCATGTGACATTGTTTTCTGTCTGCCGATGCAAACAACATATCCTACATCGCAAATATAAGATGGGTGAACCTTGTATACGAAGAGGAGCACCACTTCATCAGTATAAGACATTTTGGAAAGGAGTGTGTGTAGGCTAACTTTGTGCGAATGTGAGTCCGAATCATTAAATTGGATAAAAAATCGGGAGAAGCTATCAGGTCGATTTTATCAATAGATCAGAGTTTTACATTAAATTGCAAGTCCATTCCTATTGATAGATACATATTAGTCATGGATAGTACTATAACTATTCTTTCTAAGTTAAGCATATTAGTTAAGATGCTAACTTTATAGCTCACGCTATTGCTCGTGTTGCTAGGGATTTTCATTTCCGAATTTTTGGTGAGTCTTCCCTTTAATTCCTTTTCCATAACTAGTTAATTTTATAGACATCATCTTTTCCCCTATGCTAGTTGGCTATAAATTAAGTTATCAAGAATAGTTATAAGTCAATCAAGCATTCATACATATGCTCCCTCCGTCCTGTTCTACTAGACCCGTTTCTTGATACATATACTAGTAAAACGGGTCGAAGAGAGTATCAAGTATGCCGTATGATCATTAATTTATGTTATCAACATTGCAAAGCATGTATTACGTAAACTCGTATACAAAATCTTTGTTGGTTAAGTATAGGATGTAAGTGAACACAACGTCTTGCTATCAATAAAGAAGATTACATAACATATCCATACATAAAAATCTTCGTTTCGAAAAATGTTTGTTAATTATTGTAGCTCATTGCTCTACACTCCAATCAAACCTTCTTTGGGAAAATATTTTACCAAAACAAATGTGCCCTTTTCTTCCAATTTTCTACCTAAATCGAGTACTTTAAACAGAAAAAATGATGAAAGACGATACCCCTCCGCTTCCTTCACTTTCCGATGCCACTCGCCTACCGTTGCAGCAACCGATGCTGAAAACGTGCATGCAGGGATAGGGATTCTTGAATTTTTTGAGGGGAAAAATGTTTTTGTCACCGGTGCAACTGGCCTCCTTGGGAAAGGTATCCCTTGTTGTAATATTTTATTTATTGCATTTTCGTATAATACATAGTAGTTTATTACATCGGTGGATAATCTTCGCATATTTACAAGTTTTAATTTTCTTTATGAAAAGCTCTGATATTGTTAGTTTCTGGAAAAATTCATAACGTGGCGTGACAATGAGCTCCTATTAAAAGTGTTGTTAATATTTTGAAAATATTCTGAACACGTAACTATCAACTCGTATTATCATTAAAAGTGTTTCGATATATATATATATATATATATATATATATATATATATATAATTTCTCGGGATCTCATGAAATATTAACTTTGGTTTGCAGTGATTGTGGAGAAGATATTGAGATCAACTCCGGTGGCCAAAGTGTACTTGCTAATAAAGGCAAAAGACAAGGAAACTGCATTTCATAGATCAAATAGAGAAGTATGTACTAATTACACATAAACCTACTATTCTCTTTTTATGTGTTTTTTTATGAACCGGCTGAATGTTTTAATAGACTCGATTGACTCCAAGTTCATTATCAACAAGATGAACGGAGTACTTGGTTTACATCATTATCCATTCGATAGTCGTGCTAATCGAAATCGACTGCTGGAGAAATGCCTGATTTTCTACTAAAGTACTGATAAATACAAATATATATATATATATATATATATATATATATGGTTGGGATATGGTGAAAACCTTACTTTTGGTGAAAACGTGAAAACTATGCACTTTCATTCATAACATGATGCACTTTCATGCATATCATGTTGCACCAAAAATATATGCATTTTTTTTAATAAAATAATATTTATATTTTTGGTGCAACATGATATGCATGAAAGTGCATCATGTTATGAATGAAAGTGCATGGTTTTCACGTTTTCACGAAATATTTGGTTTTCATATGATCCAACTCCTATATATATATATATTTGTAGATAATATGCTCAGAGCTGTTCACATGCTTGAGAGAAAAATATGGGAAATCATTTGAAGATTTTGTGAGGGAGAAACTCATACCTATTGCAGGAAATATATGTGAACCAAGTTTGGGAATGGATAAAGAATCTATTGATTCAATTAGAAAAGATGTACATGTAATTATCCAATCTGCAGCTTCCACAACCCTTGATGAAAGGTACTTAGTTTCCACTTTAATATACGTACTATGTACTTCCTTCGTTGCATTTCATCGACGGCCTGTTACTGAGATGAAAAGCAGCCGACGAGTTCTACTAGAATGAGATCAAGAGAATAATACTATTACTCATTTATATGTAGGTATGACTTGCTAGTTGATGCAAACGTGATTGCGCCTCAACGATTGATGAGATTTGCCAAGACATGTAACAAATTAACTACAACTCTTCACACATATATCTACGGGTAATTTTGTAAATTCAAATACTTAATCAATAAAATATTTAGAATTCGGCTTAAATGAATTAGTAGTACTATGTACAATTAGGGTTTATATTCATACATGGGTCGTATTTTGTAGCATATGTTAATGAGGAGAGAGAAGGTATGATAATTGAAAAGCCATTTATCATGGGAGAAAATGACGATGTTGCCCTTGATGTTGGTGATGAGATAAGCTTGCTTCTCAAACAATCCTCAAAGTATGATGGTGCCACCAAATTTTACAAAAATCTTGGCCAACAAAGGTTAGATTTCTACTTCTTTATTTATAAAACGGAGAATGCGACATCTCACATCGAATAAGTAATTAAAGAACGTTAATATAGTATAAATATTGTGTTTAATGAATTCCCGAGCAATTTGGGTTAAACATTTTTTGACAAAGTAAAGAAAAATGTCATGTATGTTGTTAGTGGGCTCGTTGGGCTACCCAAATGTAACGAGCTTTGACCCTATTGGCCCGGGGCGTTACAAAAGAGCATAAAAAATACAGCATGACCGTTGGTGCAAATCTTACACTATTTTATAATGTCAGTTATGCAGATAAAGATGAATGTTAAGTATTTTACGGGTTGTGCTAAAACACTGTCAATCTAGAACAAACTTGTGTAACCGATACCTGAAGATGTGCTCGTTGTGTCACGTTTCAATGATTTCTTCTCTTTTGATGACATGATGCAACAGAGCTAGAGTATTTGGAAGGAGTACTGGATATCAACTAAGTAAGGCTATGGGGGAAATGGGGTTGAATGAAATTAGAGGAGATGTTCCACTTCTTATAATTAGGCCATCTATTATTGAGAGCTGCTACAATGAACCTCTTCCTGGTTGGATACAAGGAATAAGGTATGTAATAGGAAATAAGACGAGATAATAATTTAGGATCGAATTAAGATTGTGTTTACTTTGGTGTAAGAGGAAATAAGACGAGATAATAAAGGAAATATAAAAGTTTATTTATCACTTATATCTCGTTTACTTTAACGAATAAAAATATGTTCAGGTTGTATAAAAGTTCATTAAGTATAGATTTATCCTGACGTTTCAAAAATCGAACTGAACCAGCAGTTGAACCCAGAACAAGTCATGGTTTTCGTTCTCGATTTTTTCGATATATATTGGCCGGTTCAACCGTAGTTCAACATCAAGAATTGATTGTCTTACCGGTTCGATCTGCGATTCGGTTTTAAAACATTCGCTTACTTAATGTCTTGTCTCTTTTTAATTATTGCACACGTTGTAATGAGTTTGTTGCATATTAGGATGTGTGATCCTGCAATTATTAGTTATGGGAAAGGGCTGCTCCCAGCTGTTTGTGCTAATTCTCAAGCACATTTGGATATTGTAAGAAATATTATGTACAATTAATTAAACTTACGTTTAATTTTAATTCGTTTTACGATGATAGGTTTATTTTTATTTTACACAGATTCCGGTGGATTTGGTAGCGAACACGACGATCGCCGCTATTGCAAAGCAGGGAAATATAAAAATTACAAAACCCTCTGTATACCACGTTACTTCTAGTCATCAGAACCCTTTGAAATTGTTCGAATTTTCCGAATTTCTATACGAATATTTCAAAACGTCACCTTTAAACGAGAATGCTAACATCAGAAGAGCCAGGTTTTTCGACAATTTTGAGGAATTCTCGAAATTTACAGAGGAAATTTTTCCACGAAGTGGAGCCGGTGAGGATCGAAAGAGGATTAGAGAGTGTAATGCCATAGTTGGTTATGCTGAGAAGCTGTGTAAGTTGTATGGATTCGCTACATTCTTCAAAGCAAGGTATGTTTATATATATCACACAATTAATATATACAAAGATTTATTAACATTCATTTACTACGTTAGAATATCTAATGTGCGCGTGTCTAGCGGTAGGAGGTTAAGACAATTTTACTTCGATGTCTTTTTAAGGTTTCATATATTTTAGTAGACATGTGAAATTATTTTTGAAACTTGAAATTGTTTCTTAATTAATTAACAAGTACATTTTGGTAAACCTAGGAATAGTTCAATTTCCATCTGTCCTACTGATATAAGGATATTACCTAAAATGACAAAATTTTAAACCACTAAAACTCATTCACACTCCAGTATCCATTACTATCACTCTCGTCTTAATTCTCATACCGGGAAAAAGTTATTTTAGATGAATGAAACGGAGGTAGTAGTATTTAATCTTTAGATAAATCTAATGGGTATGCATGCCTATGTTAATTGACTTGATAAAATTATATATGTTTAGCAGGTTCCATGCAGGAAATAGAGATTGATCGAAGAAATGTCAAAAGAGGATCGACTTAACTTTGAAGTGGATATAAGAAATATCGACTGGAAAAAATATTTACAAGAAATTCATGTTCCAGGCTTGGTTAAATATGTAATTAATAGCTCGAGGGCAACATCTACATAGGTTATCATAAAAAAAAAATTGTGCACTAGTTATTGAGAACGCACTTAATTGTCATCGTTGTGCCTGAATTAATATTATTTTTTTTAAAGAAAAAACTATACTTTGGATTTGATTATTTGATATGAATTATTCGGAAATGCTCCCCTACTATATATCGAGCCCGCAGTCGGAGGGTTTTCGACTCACTATGGCTGGGACTCGACTCTCGAGAGCATGTGGAGCAGGGTCCCATGCTCTGCCACCCGTTTTTCGTCGACTACTCTACGAATAGGAGGCCGGTCGTCAAGGATTAGAGGATCGGGGTCGATATTTGCAACAGAGGGAAAACTACGAGGGAGGAAAAGTCCAATATTGGAAAACGATGGATGATCTTCGAAGAAAAACTTTGATCGAATTGTACGTGATTTGAAGAGTCGATTAATTACATGCATGCATGGATTAATTTAATTTAGTAGTATTAATTACTGTGTTATTAACTTTATAGTGTTTCTCTATAAAAATAAATATCTTTTTTAAAATTGTATAGCAATTTTTTTTTTTTTTTAATGAACAATGCTCCCCTACCCACCATGTCATTCTTAATATGTCTATGTGTGACATACTATTAATGTATAAAAATAATTAAATATATACACCAACATATCTAAAAATAAACTCTAAACACCTTCACATCAGTGGGTAGATTAATAGTGTCCACGGTGGGCAGAAGAGCGTTTCTGATTTTTTTTTTTTTTTTCATTATCAACTACTCCGATCCTTTCATCCCCCATCTATCTTTAGATCGTTTTAATTTTATTTTTTTAACTAGCTTTGGGAGTTTGTAATAATAAATTTTAAAATATATTTTTGAAATGTTTTTTTAAATATATTCTAATATAAATAAACCCTATTCAAAAAATTAAACTTTAAATAAAAATATTAGTGACACCGTCAAATCAACGTCGAACATACTTAATTAATATACCGCCGTGGGTATATAGGGGGAATTTCCTCCATACAATATGGTTGAATTTAACTCAATTCGCACATTTGGTTGAAGTCCATAATTTCAATGCTACAATACAAAAATCTCCATATCTAAACTCTGCAACTTTATCAGCCGTTTTCTTTACGTATGAAAAATTCCTACCACAATATCATTATAATTTTCTAATAATATACTTCCTCAGTTCCGTTTCATTAGCCTTATTAGCTATTTTTAGACCGTCTTATTTCACTACTCCTGTTTTTTTAAATGGGTAGATTTAACAGTACGTTCATTCTCAATATAAACCCCTTGCTTTTCACTTCTAAGTTTCTAACACTTACGTATAAAATCTAATGTAAAAAAAACACGATTATTTGAAATGGGATCGAGCAGTATTATAACTATTTGACCCCCGCATTAAAATTCCATCTAATCAAAAGATTTTATTTATTCTTTATTAAAAATAAACAAACATAAAAATCGGAAACAAGAAATTTTGCATAATTGAGGGCCGGATTTAAGGCTAAATTAAATTTATTGCTAGGCTAGCCGACACCAAAGCCAACAAGAATTCTTCTTCCTCTTTTTATAGTTGACTTGACTCTACCCTTGACATATGGGGTATAGTACTAGTATTTAATTGAATTTATCCTATGTTTCTTTTTGTATTTTCTTTTACACTTTAAACATATAGGACATCATTATTAATTTAAATGTTTATCATATGATTTAAAGATACAACTTTCATTATATAGGCATATATTGAACAGTAAAGTATCATCATAAAATGGACGGAGGAAGTATATAGCAGTGTTTTAAAAGTCCCCGCCTAGACGTCAGACGGCCCCCCATCAATCCGATTAATACTAGTCTCCGCCTAAACACTTAGTAGCATCCTAGTATCCGTCTATTTAAAGTTTAATTAATCTTTAGGTGTGAATCAATCGGTATTTATATATGTTAACTATACGTGATTTAGATGGCCAGGCGGATTTAGTGTTAATTTAGATTACAATTATTGAATTAAATACATGTAGGTATTATGTTGCTGGTTGAAAATTTTATTGAATACAATGAAATTTATTGAATTAGACTATTCATCATTATATATGTGTTTTCATCATGAATTTGGCAATAACGTTATGAATAATATATGCTAATATGGTTTCTAAATGATGATATGCTGTTAAAATAGTAAAAATAAGTATTGTTTCTAATTTGCCTAGGTCCCGCCTAACCGCCTAGAAGCTAGTCCCCCTCTACCGCTCGATTAGCGCCTAACAACTTTTATGATATCGGTATATACTATCTGATAGATCCGGGTTGAAGATCCACAACAATTTAAGGTATTTTTCATCATGTTTTGCAAAGAGCTTTTATGGGTAAAGCGTTAAAGCAGTAAAGAGCAAGAGATTCATGCGCGTATAGAGCCATAAATGAGTATTTTATACAGAACATGATTCGCGTAGTGATGACAAATAATAGTTGAGCTATGAGTAGGGCGTAAAAGGCATATTTAGCCATAAACTAGCAAGATTCATGGAGTTTTGCACTCATATAAGCAGATACTGAAGAAATGGAACAGGAAAAAGGAGAGAAACAAGGAGAACGGAGCTCCGTCGACCCTCATTCCCTTTTGGCAATGAGGGTATTGTTGGGGTTGTTGTATAACTAAAGCAAAACCAGTTGTTTTAGTGGTTACGACACAGGTCCACTGTTAACAATCCCTATCTGGAAGAATATGTATAAGAAAAAATAAAGCCCATTATCTCATGTTTTAGACCACGTGTCGATCTGAGTTCGGAGAGGATCACGAAGGTCGTTAATAATGATGAGATATAAACAGTTCACAGTCGAGATAGCTTGGGCTGAGCTATCGGTCTAGACTGCAGCTTAATGGTAGTGATGAGTCCTAATCACTAATTATGCTGGTACGGTGGAACGTATTGAAGGATCAAGGGAGATAATGCTCTTCTGATACTGACCCTGTATCATAGGTGATATAGGTGAAGAGCAACACATCTCAGGCTCTAGCTCGATCTTAACCTTGGTAAACTATTAGATGTATATGTATTCTTCGATGTTACTTTGATTTACGAAGATATGAACCTCGTTGGTTCATCTTAATCATGTCGTACTTTGGGTAACACGGAGATGCATAGTATGTCTAATAAGTGTTATCAATAAGCCGTGTCCTGTGTGAGTGCAGACTGACGTTATCCCCTCAGGGAGTTCACAATGTTTATTATACCAAGTCATGCATGCTGATTAAGTTCAGGTATAATAATGAGGAGTGAACGGGTACTACCTGAGGAATAGATGTTAACAATTAGGAGCAGTCATGGTAGCTCTAATTGATTAACGGATATGGAAGGTCTTAAACACGGGGGTCGAACTAAACAAAATATCAACCCAATCTACATAATTGGGACAGAGCGGTGATCATTCAGCTATGACACTTTAGTGGAGTGCGTCATAGTTCTAATGAGATACATGTTCAGGGGTGGACATGGAAATATCGAATTAGATAAGGCCCAACTCTGTCTGGTATCCGATCCCTAGGATGGCCCAAACAGACCTCAGGAATCGATCTAAACAGTATTATTGAGTATGGGCTCAATAATTGGACTCAGGCCCGGTATATGATATATATTGGATTTATATCCGGTGAATGGATAATAAATATAATTAATTGAGATTTATATCCTATGGGATTAAATCTAATTATTTATTATTTAGTTATTCACGAATAAGATTAAATCTAATAAGATAAGATTTATTTAATTAAATCTTGTGGGGATAAATATCATATATATAAATATATTTAGTATATATTTATCTATTTATTCTTCTACTGGAATTAGAATAAATTCTATTTTGTTAGAATTAATTCCGGATATACAGTTGCATAACTGAACAGATTAATTCCTTATTAATTCCGTATTAATAAAGGAATAGGATTTGTAAGTTATGGAAAGGAATGGGATAGGCAAAGATATGGTTAGAGATAAATAAGGAATCATATCTCCTTATTTATGAACCATATAAATACTCTCCAGGTCTCTCACCTAAACCCTAGCACACCAGATTCGTTTCTACGACTTGGCGCAGAAACCTAGGCGTGAGAGAGAGAGTCAGCCGCGGGTACTGAGCGAGGGAGATCGAGGTTCCAGTGATCTTGAGACGTCCACCAAGTCTCAGATCTGAAGGTGTGGGATCACATCCTAGAAGATCAGAACCGTAGATCGATCAGACACGACTCAGATTGCACGTTCTTCATAATCATAAGGTATGTACTCGAGCCCTTGCATGAACTTATGTGCACGATCGAATCACACACCCGAACCAAGATCTGGGTCCGGGGCGGCTTTCAAGCAGCCGTTCCAACAGGTTTTACCTTAGACCTGGGACGAGGTATAAGAGAGAGATTCTTCCCGGTGTCGAGAAGAATGGATGGAGGTGAAAAGGAAACTGGGGCTTCCCAGAAGAAGGCTTTGAACACCTTGACCGCTTGAGCTTAGAGAAGCTCGTGAGAGAGAGTGTGAAGTTGAATAGAACAGTACGCCAAGGAGCGTGTTGTTCGTAGAGAGTGATGATGTGATGTTGTGTTCGTTCACTTAGTATTTATAGGTATGAAGAGGGTGAGAAGATGGGCATCGTGTGAAGGGAGGATAGAAAAGTAATTCCCGGGCAGACAAGATTCCCTCTGTCATGAGTGTAGTGGTCCTCACTCTATAATGTGTAGAGTCATGTGGATTGCGCGTGGCACAGAACCTTGGGTCCTGCCAGGTGCCTGTAAGATTTGATAAGATCCTTCGCCCTAAACAGATGCTAACGGATCCCGCATAGCTTCTGGGCATATGACCTCGCAACTTTTGTACCAGCTAGGACCTGATCAGATCCTGCTTATTCCTATGTGAGATTGGGCACCTGTGATTTCACAAAAGATGCTTTTACTCCCTATTGAGGGAATGCCACGTGGCGAGGCTGATATTTCATCCCTATCAGCTACTCCCCCCCTAGGTCCAGAAGTATGCTACATTAGCTTCTGGCAAGGTGTTAGTGGGGAAAATTTATATGAGAATGCCTTAGTGTTTTATAGTACGGGAAACAGTGCGACGTTTAGCCTTCCGAGATCAGAAAAATGCAAAGATTCTGACTCTCTTTATATTTCACAGAAGATGATGCTTCTTCTTTTTCTCTCTCTCTCTCTCTCTCTTTTTTTTTTTTTTTTTTTTTTTTTTTTTTTTTTTTTGCGCGTGTGCAGGGGATAATTCCCGTTTTAGGGAATTAATTAAATCTCGGGGTGTTGAGAGAAGCACGCCTTTTCCTCTCCCCTTTTCTAAAATTTATGAGTAGTAACTACTCACTTTTCTTTATATTCGTCAAACTTCCGGAAGAGAAGAAACCCTTCCCCTTTCCTTTCAATTCCTCGGAGCTTTTCCTCTCTAATACACAGGTATTTTTCTGCATTTTGCCTTTCTCTTAGACTTTCCGCTATCGTCCCTTTAGATGAATGCTATGAAATCCTCCTCTTCTCGACGAGGTACTTCCGGACATCAGGGTCATAACCGGTCCACTAGATCCGCTTATGGATCTGAGGTACAAAAGGGGGACGTCGGGAATAAGCCCAAGAAACAGCTTCTTCCCCTGGAAAAATATGAATCCTCTACTCTATAGGACATCTTTAGACGGGTTTGTGAGAAAAGCGAAGGAATTTGGGGGATATTCTTTGAGAATTCCTGAGAAGGATGAGCGGCCCTCGTCGCTGACACCTCCTTTTAAAACCTTTTGGTTCTTTCAATTGGGGGCTGGATTGCGTTTTCCAGTGCTCCACTTCTTTTCTCGCATTGCCTTTCTGTACAATGCGCCTCTGAATCAACTAAACCCAGCCTCTATTCGCAAGGCCAAGTTTGCTAGCATAGAGGGGGGGGGGGGGGGGGGGGGGGTGAAAGATACGACGTTCCTCTTCTTTCGTACCCATAAATTAAAACACAGGGATTCTCATCTTTATTTTTCTCCCAATGTTAAGTTTGCTGAAATATATGGCAAGTATGAATCCATAGATAAAGATTGACATAAATGCTATTTAGTAGTTAGCCCCCCTCCTGGTACTTCTTGGAATATCCCTGATATTAATTTGTATAGAGAAAACCCCCCCGATCTCTTCCTCATGAACTATCTTCTTGGGAAGAAGAAATAATGTCTATACTTTTGAGTGAGTACCCTCCAAATCATACTATGCTTAGGCCTCTTGTAGAGAGTGAAAGTACTCTTTCCCTCTTTGGTTTGAAACCCAGCGTTCCCTGGTCTCCATCAATGGGTAAAAATTTCTTTGATGTAATTGTTATTTTATAATCTTTTATATATTTTTCATTAGGCATATGAGCAATATTAATTTCCTCAATGCATGTAGGGATGGACGTTTCTAAACAGAATTTGAAGAATAAGGCATTTGTCAAACTTCAACGGATAGTTGCTGCAGCAGGTCAGAACAATGGCGCTCCTGGCCTGATTATGGAAGCTTCCGCAGCTGAGCGTGAAGCCTTTTCTTCCCCTGCAGAGGGTTCCAAAAGCTTGTCTAAGCCTTCAAAAGGAACAGATTCTCCCTCTTCTTCTCGTTCAAAAAACCAAAATTTCTCGACAAGGGAAAAGTAAAATTCCTACTGAGTCAGGGCCAATGGTGGCTGCAAAGAACCTTGACTCCTCCTCTCCCTTCCCTGTTACCCCCTTCTTCTGTGGAAGGTTTTACCTTTTCATCATCGAGTCACGACCTGACCGGCATGGAGACTTCCCCTTCCCCCGACCAGGATCTGGGGATTGTCTCGAAAGATCCTCCTTTCTCTTCTGATAAGAGGAAAGGGACCGTCTGCTTTCGCTCCCTTTGCTAAGAAAGGCAGGCATGAATCTGGCTCGTCAATGCCCAGCTCTACCTCAGGAGCCCTGGTCCTTTCAACCTTTGGTTCCTATGCTTCCAGATCCCATGCTCTTTGCGAGCGGGATTCTCAAGTTCAGGCTTTGAGTCCTTTGGCTACATTTGCTAGCGCGAACCCCTATCTTCCTCAGAAGGAGGCTCAAACTTCTCAGTCTTGTCTTTCTCCATCCTCTGTCGGCTCTTTGGCCTTCATCCACTCCCTTCGTCAAAAAGGTTTGGACGTCCCCCCTTCCACCATACAGGGAAGGGGTGCCAGCGATTCTTTCCCTGAGATGGTCAGTTCAATAGATGGGGGTTTAGCTGCTATGATCCTGGATAGCATTCCCCGTGAGGAAGATTGGCGATTGGCAGAAGCTCAACCTTCTGACTTCTTATTAAAGAGGGCTGCTAGTTTCGAGCTACAAGTATATTATTGGGTTTACTCAATTTCTTTTTTCGGATAGGGGGGAAATATTAACAGCATTTTTTATTAACTGTTCATACTATTTTCAGGCTGCTAGCTGCAGATCTATGCTAGGCATTCGTGCTCTAGCTTATGACAATTTACACGCTCATCACTCTCACATGGAGAAAGAAAAGAAGAAACTTCAGGCTAAAGTGAGCCGCCTTCAAGAGGAAGCTCGTCAGCATGAGACTTTCAAAACCCTTCAAGCTCAGAAAACGAAACTGGAGGAGGAGCTGTTCGAGCTAAAGAAAAGGGATCAAGATAGGGAAAGTTATCTTCAGGCTCAAGAGAAAGAGATTTCTGAGCTCCGGGCTTAGCTCTTCCTCTTATGCTTAACAAGCGAAGGATTTTCACGAAGCTTTAAGGTCTTCAGTCATGCAATTGGCAGGGGCGCATGATGCCCATTTCGCAGAAATGGAACAGCTTAAGAGGCAGCATGAACAAGAGTTGGCCCGGGTGAGGGCTTCTTCTCACGCCGAAGGCCTAAGAAGCGGGTTGGAACAGGGCCTCACCAGAGGCATGAGATGTTGCCGATCCCAGCTTCTTCTTACTCCCTATGGGCAGGCTTTTCTGGATTACTTAGCTAACCATTTTCCTGAGGCCTATCTCCACTCCCCAGGTTTCTGGGTTAGGATGACTGAGCCTCTTTCCGAATGGGCCGCAAAGTCTGTGTTTGAATGTTGTAAGATGCTGGGCGTTCCTGAAAGAGCTACATCCGTGAACTTAGGTCCCATCGTGGAGGCTTTTAGCAGGGCCCCTGAGACTCTTGCTCTTAATCGCCGGATCAATGACCAGAATCCCTGGTATCTTCGAGTGTTTCAGAAGGCAGCTCGCATTCTTCATCGACCTC